>JAJHZJ010000134.1:9634695-10834695 GCA_023548195.1 Bettongia penicillata ogilbyi | reverse complement strand
AAGATCTGTCATCTAATGACTGGGGATCCCTAAGGAATCCTGGGCCTTATTATCTGCCCTGGACTGTCTCCCCTAACTGGAGGATGAGCTCCTCAGGGGCAGGAATGTCTTTTTCTTGTTTTTCTACTTGCATCACCAGCACAGGGTTTGAAACACATTGGTGCTTAATAAATGCTTTTTCATTCATTCATGCCCATAAAAAGTCTGTGAATATACACACACTCATATCCACCTACACGCATGTATGTGCATATTTACTAAACACACCTATTTGTTTGTGAGGGTGGCAGTCAGATTATCCAGAGTACAACACAGAATGCTTAAGAATTGTATCTGATGCCCTGGAACTGATTCTGATTTGGAAGAGACTACAAGGGAGAAAATGCAATTCAACTGATAAAAGTATTGATCAAGTACCAATGATGGGGAAGGGCTTTTACCAGGTGCTGGGAAAGATAGCCCCTGGCCTCAAGCAACTTACATTCTCCTGGGCAGGGGTGGGGGGTTATGGTATAAAATGTACTGACTACTAGATATAAAGGTGATAGGAACTAATTCCAAGAATAGGAATGTAGGAAATCATCAGGTGTTTTTTTTCCCTATTTGGCCAATAGTATTTTTTTAAGGAATTGTTTTCTTCAGTCAATTTTTGTCCTTCCTTTTCCAAACTGTTGACTTTCTCTTGCATACCTCTCATTTCTTTCCCCAACTTTTCTTCTAGCTTTCTTTCATTTTTAAATCGTTTTTGAGCTCTTCCAAGGAGAACTTTTGGGCTTGAGACCAACTGTTATTTCCATCTGAGGCTTTGCATGTAGACATTTTGACATCATTGTCCAGGGCTTTGGTTGCTGGTTTCCTGGACAGCATCTGCACTGGGCTATGCTCCCCTTAAACCTAAGTGGAACACACATTTCCTGAAAGTCTTCTAAGTTATCATAAGCTGGAAAATAGTTTTATTCCCTTTTTTGTAGGTTCTATTGCTCCAGAATCCATTTGGAGACTTGATTTAACATTCTGAGTGAAACTGATTCAAGTCAGAGAGACCTTTCCTGAAGTCCTTCCAAATTAGCTTAAGATAGAAAATTATTTCACTCTATCTTTTTGTAGGTTCTATTGTTCCAGAATCTGCTTAGAGACTTGCTTTAACATTGTTTCTGAGGGAAAGTGGGGAGAGCTCTGGCAAACTGCTGGCTTTTCTCATCCATCTTGGCTCCACCCTCTCCAAATGTAGAAAATCATTACAGGAATCAGGAAAAACTACACATAGGAGGAGATGGTCCCTGAGCTGGGCTTTGTGGGAGGCCAGGATTCTAAAAAACACTGTTCTTAGAGGATAATTCCCACACATTGTGTTGAACCTTAGAACACTAAAAATTCTATACAGGATATGAAGTACGGGGAGGGGGAGGAAATTGATGTAATCATCCAAACAAGAAAGACAAAGTGGATGAAAAATGCATATTGTCCATATTTTGGAATGCCATTGGGCAGGTGTCTCTTTGAATTAGTTTATCAGCAAACATCTACCTAGGTAGATAAATCTAGATACATAAAAGTCACATACTTGTTGGAATATACTATGTCACAATATATTACAATATTAAAATATATTGATATAGTTTTTATAGATATCACTATATCTTTTCATCTGACAGCTGTCATAAAGCTATTGATTTATCCCTTTCTGAGACAAACATTTGAGATAAACATGAGATAAGGATAAGCCTGGACTGTATATGGGAAACTGCATTACTTTCAATGACATGCAGGGGCCCATTTTAAAAATGAGTAGTATCATAGCAATGCTGAGTAGATGCACACCACGGACCATGGCATGCGTCCAAAGCATCCCAAGTTGTAGAGGTGCTATAATATATATAAGTTGACTGTGAGAGATTCTGAATGATGACTGGAATATGAGAAGTGGCATTGGTAGACTATGATGAGCACATCCTTGAACAGAGAAGTAGCTGGTCCTGCCCCTGGTGTAGCAACAGTGATGGACAGCAAACCAAGAGCCCAGGCTTGGCCCTGGTCCTCCAGAGACAGCCAGGAATTCAAGATACCCTCAAATGAACCCAGTGGGTCCTTTGTGGAATGACAAAGGGAAGGCTTGTGCTGTTGTGGATGAAGTACTGATGATGAGGGAACCATGAACCCACTAAAGGAATAAGTTGGGGGCTATGGGAACAATGGGGAGCTAAACTCAGAGTCAAGAAAACCTGAATCCAGAGCTTGTTTCATACATGTATTATTGATGTGACTTTAGGCAAATCATTTAACATTTCTCAATCCTAGCTTCCTCGTCTATAAAATAGGAATAAAAGTCTACTTTACAGGGTTGTTGTAAGAATCACTGTTAGTTAGTTATACTAGTATTTTCATACATTGACAGACACATTTCACCAAGTAAAAACCCAAAGAGGAGATATTTGTTATCTGAGAACCAGACCAAGTTCAAGTAGACTTGTGACTGACAGAAAGGTTGGGCTGCTAAGTGATGTGGTGGTGGTGGTGATGATGATGATGATGATGATGGTGATGATGGTTTTTTCCTGAACAGCTTCATTAAATGGTATAATGAGGCATGGACGGACTGTCAACAGCCTTGCTAGAGCATACACACAGTCTAATGAAACAGATCTCTCAACTTTTCAGGAAAGGGGCATAGGGTTGGTGCTGAATATACTTCTCTCTGTCATAGTATGAATGATATAACTTTTTTTCCCCATTTAATCAACATCTATTTTTTCTCTTCCTTGTCTCTTCTTTCCCACTGAGGGATGGGGCTGGAGCCCTTATGACGAGTATGCATAGCTGGACATAATAGATTCCCTCATTAGCCGTGCCCAAAAATGTATGTCTGCATCTTGAGTTCACCACCTCTCCGGCAGGATGTGAGGAACATGCTTTATTCTCAGTCCTCTGGCATCATTCAGCATAACTTCTTAACTTGCAGCTAACGAGCTCTGTGGCTAGAGTATCAGAAAGAACTGAGTTCAAATCCTGCCTCAGTTCCATGTTAGTTAGGTGACCCTGGGCAAATCATTTAATCTCAGTCTGCCTCAGTTTCCTGATTTGTAAAATGAGAAAACATAGCACCTACTAACCAGCTGTTGTGAGTATCAAGTTCAAGAAAACATCAAGCCTTTTGCAAAATTACACATAGCTGCTTAATGTTACCTGCTGTCTACACGTGGGGCTGGGGAGTCAGAGGCATGCAAATCAAATCCTCCCCTGGTGACCACAATTGGGTAACCCAAGGTATATGTTGGTGGGATAGTAAGATAAGGAGAATTCTCTTCCTTGACAGGTTCTAGAATTCAGTCTCCATGGGACCTTAGAGGTCAATTGTTCAATCTCCTTATTTGGGAAATAGACATGCAGGGCAGAGAGAGGAAGTGACAGACCTGAAGTCACACAAGTAAGTCCTAAGCAACATGGCCAGGATGTGAACTGCTGCCTCTCTCCCCCAAGCATGACATTTGACTCACATATGATGTTCATACAGATCTATAAAGGTGAAATTGGGTCCTCAGAGCAGTTCTTTGTTATGAAAACAGAAGCACCCAGGGCAAGGAGAACACAGTATTTTAGCTTATTTAGCAAACAAAGCACAGAAATACATTTTTACAGCACTGGAAACCCATCATTAGTGGGTTTATACCAATCTATACAATTCCATGGCAAAAGAAGGCTCGTGGACACTTGGTTTAACCTGGGCTTGCAGTCTGGGCCTTTTTGGATTTGCTTACCAAACAGAAAGAATGACTTTCTGAGAGCCTACGGGCTGAGCATCCGGGCTCCCAAAGTCACGTCTGCCCCTGTAATTGGTGCTTGCCGGCCAATAGAAGGAGACCATTTGCAACTTTCCCCAGGAAATATATTTTTAAATCCTTCAGGAGGTGGGCCTTGTCCTTTTCCAGGGAGCAGGATCACAGTCTTTAGTATTCACGGGCATAATTAGGACTGCAGTTAATTTCATTAAATTCTCTTGCTGCTAAATGAAGCAGATTATGAGACATCTTTTATTGCAAGGCGTGAAATTACAGCCTGTCAGCTGCCAATGGGAGAGTGAAACTAATGAATTACGGGGTAAATAACACCAGAATTAACCAGCCAATTTCACATAGCAGAGAACAAAGTCATTTTTACTTAGAGGTTTAACGAACACCAGTGCCGGGACACCTCCTGAACTCAGATGAATGAGGGAAATGCTGCAAGGATATTTAAAACCTTGGCTAACTCAAAATTCATGGGTGGGGGAGAGAGGGAGGGAAGGCAGCATAGCAGGGAATTAGAGACATCACTCCTAAAACGCATGAAAGCACTACAGGGCCAAAATGAACCTGTGGGCCCTTTCAAAAAGTGGGGAAGAAACTTTGGGAAGTGCTTGGGTAGGTCTGTGTGTGCTCCAGTGTAGACATAATTGCTAACAAAAGGAGGTAACAGCAAGAGGCCGGCACCAACAATGCCCTCACTGTCAATTACAACCTGGATGACTGGGCAAATTGCTTTGTCTCCCTGGGCCTCAGTTTCCTTAATGGTGAAATAAGGGGATTACGCTAGCTGGTCTCTGCAATCCCTTTTGGGCTCTGGATCCTTTGATTACTTGAATGTAAAAATCCAGTTCAGCAGGTTTATTTATTGAGCACATACTCTAGGCAAGCCACTTCTCTGGGCCTGTTTTCTCATCTGTACAATGAGAGAGTTGAGCTAGATGGCTCCTGAGGTCTTTTCCAACTGGAGTCCAGGATCCTCTTCTCCTGTGGTATGGGTTCAAATCCCAGCCCTGCCTTTGACTAACTGTGTGACCTTAGCCAAGTTACCTAGCCTTAGTTGCATCATCAGTAAAAAGAAGTTGGACTATGGTCCCTGAGGGCCCATGCAACTCTAGAGCATTGATCCTGTAACAGAAATGACCTCATTTGGAAAAAGTAAAGATGTCCATTGATTCCAGGTATACTCAATAGTACTTATCATGCTGACCAGAGTATCTACCATCTTCTGGGGAGGCAATATGGAGCAGTGGGGAGAGAAGTG
This sequence comes from Bettongia penicillata ogilbyi, assembly GCA_023548195.1. Lineage (NCBI taxonomy): Eukaryota > Metazoa > Chordata > Mammalia > Diprotodontia > Potoroidae > Bettongia > Bettongia penicillata. Next base: position 10,829,652 of record JAJHZJ010000134.1, on the reverse strand, counting down.
GACCTGGAGGGAACAGAGACCTGAGTTCAAATTCTACCTCAGACATTTACTAGGTATGAAAATGTCCAAGCTGAGCAACTTTTCCACCTCTGTCTCAGTTTCCTCACCTCTAAAATGGGGACAATAAAAAGACATATCTCACAGGAGCAATGCGAGAATTAAGGGAAACAATATCTGTATATTTCTTTGCAAACCTTAATAGGTTAGAAAAATGTCAGCCTTTACCACCATTACTATTAATCCCAGAGAATAGAGCACAAGGCTGGAGTCAGGAAGACCTCAGTTTAAATCTGGCCTCAGACACTTAGTTGTGTGAGTCACTTAACTGCTGGCTGCCTCGGTTTCCTCATCTGTAAAATGGGGATAAAAATAGCAGCTACAAATGAGATAACTTTACAAAGCATTTCTCACAGTGCCTGGTACATAGTATTATATAAATGTTAGCTATTACTATTGCTATAATTACTAATATTAGAGTTTGAGTTTGGAGTTCCAAGAGTCCTATTGTTTTTAATAGGTTCAGTATGGATTCTTGCCCAGGTGAAGAAAGGAGAGGTAACTGTTTTCACCATGACTGTGGAATGTGAATAACCATGTCCATATTCCCTCTGACTAATGCATGTTTTTAGGATCCAAGGAGATCATCCCAGAGAGGGGGGCTTTGTGGACTTTACAGCACTGGATAAAAAGCAGATATTGCTTTTATTGTACTTAATAATATAATATATATTACTATTTTATTATTAGTGCTGTTATTATAGACACATCTAACAGAGGGATGCCTTCATTGACCACATCATCACTGGGTAAAGTGCTTCTTCTATTACTTTAGCTGGATTAAAAAAAAAAAAAGACCTACCCAACCCAACCCTGCCAGTTTTACAAGTTATTCTTCAGGAAGCTTGCAGACACATTCACTAGCCATGGTAGCTCAGAGTGGTCTCTGGCAGAAGGGCCCATTGTCATCAAAGGTGTCCCTCACTCCATAAGGTCTGCTCTGTTGTCCAGGTGCAGTCCAGGTGACCCTGTGCTCATAGAGGCTTTACCAACCATGGCCTGGGTGTGCTACTGCCTCAGGAATAGTGCTACTTTCACCAGATCGGCCCAAGATCATGACTTTTTGGACAAATAAGGCTCAAAAGATTTTTTTTTAAAATAATAAGGCTTTGGAATGAAACTCATTTGGAATGAAAATGAGGTTGTAGAGACCAAGTTTGGGTCCAAAGAAGAGACAAGAGAAGCACCTTCCCCTCTGCTTCCCCACAGAAGCTGCAGGGGAAGGGGCCTATGGGTAAGTATCACTATATATAATGTCATACTTTTTTGAAATCTAGGTTACATTTTTAATGATTTTTTGGTTACTTTTTAATGATTACTTCTAATATTGGGCTCTCTAGGAGGGAGGAAAGGGAAGAGATATAGTAGAACATAGAGTTAATATAAATGATAATCAATAAAATTTATTTAAAAAACAAAAATGAAGATGAAACATGCTATGGGGCTTTGTCCCCATTGGGTCTCCCACTAGCCTTGTGATGTAGGCACTTTTCTTTAGGTCTTTGTTATGGCTTCCCTTGGGCAAGTCCTTCCCCCTTTCAGAGTCTCAGTTTCCTTAACTGTAAAAATGTGGCTCCTCCTCCTAGGACTGGCCCCACAGGGTGGTTGTGAAGATCTAGTCTAGTGAGTGATTGTATAGCCCCCAAAGGGCTGTGCAGGTGCACAAGGTGCTTATTGTTGCCATCAGGTAGGACCATAAAACAGTAATGAAGCTTGTTTTTCATAGGCTGCTAGTGAAAAAGCCTTCTGACTTAAGGGGGTGACCCTGGAGGTCATGAAGCCCAACCCTCTCACTTCAAAGATGAGTCAATGTGATGGATGACTCACATAAATGAGCAGAAGAGAATTCTTATTATTTAAAAGGACTCAAAACAAATTAACAGAATCATTTAAAATGGAAGGGAATGTTAGGGGCTATCGGGCTCACTCTGTTTGTTTGAGTGGAGAGGAAATGGAGGCACAGAGGCTGTGGAGGCTGACTGGCCCAGCAAAAGGGCTGGCATCTGAATCCAGGTCCTCTGAGTTCAAATGCGAAGAATTTTCAGCAGTTCAGATGAATTGTATCCAGCACTGAAGAGAGAAAGGAAGGTCCTAACAGTCTGACCTCGATGAGATCCTAATCCAGTGGAGGGGACGTCTAAATAAATGGGTGTATGTGCAGAAATAGATACCAGAGAGAAGGTAAAATGAAAAGGGCCAAACTTGATTGCACAGTCATGAGTTTCTTTCAGAAAGTTTTCTACCATTCTAGAGTTTGGTATGAGCCTCACAAAGTCATCTGACACTGAGTGCTTCTGAGGGAACCAATTTTCAGTACCACTCCCTGATTTCCTCCATCACAGTGCCATTCTTTCCACTGGCTTTTATCTTTCTATTTTACGCATTCCTGATACTTTGGCTCAGAATGCACAACCCAAGGCTTTTTGTTGTCACAATATTTAAGAGATCTCAGAAAAGGTTTATGCATGGATGGAAGGGATATTGTGGGGAAGAAAGCTTTTAACCAAAAAAAAAACAACATGATAGGAATGTGAAAAATCCTACATTTTCAGTCAGTTGTATGATTATCGATACATGATATAGCAGGGGTTATCACTTGTGAAAGCCTACCTTGATTAATACCCTCATTAAACATGTCTTTGATTCATGGGCAGATGATTCCCAAAGAAATTCTATATAGATGGGGAAGTAGGAATATAGATCCATTATGGGTAAAGTCCTTTCTGTGCTTTTTACTTCATGTTAATAAGGTCCAAGATGTTCTCCATGCCTTTGGTATTTCCCCCTCCCTTCCAATGCTTTGTTAATCAATTTCTCAATGTCCTTGCCATTGTGTTGTCTTCAGCATGGAAACCTTTTATGTAAAATTTACTGCCATTTCTACCTAAACACATCCTAACCTGTGATATCAGAGTTCAAATGTAGTCAAGGAATTGTCCTGAAAGCTGATAAAAGTTTAGAGTCATCTCTGCAGATCTTTTCCATTTTTCTTCTGTTTACTTTCCTCCTTCTGGTTTTATCCACCAATGCCCTGGGGATAATCATCTTTGGTGGGGTCTCTCTTTACCACTTTCTTTAAACTGGCTTTACCTGTCACTGCTTCTCTCAGTTTTATGAAGTGATATTTCTTAAAATTTTCCAATATCCTACATAAAGTCCAATATCCTACATAAACCTACATATAAATGACTTTATATTCTAAACAGGCATTACCTTTAGATTCCACATCTTTCTACTTGGCAGGAAGACAAGCATCTCCTGAGTAAAGAACCTTCAGGGTTTTTTCATTTCCTTCTTAGAACAACTGATTTCTATCAGCTAAACTTCTACGTAACATCTTTTTTTTTTATTGCATCTATGTCCCTTTTTTCCATTCATATCCCACTTTTTCAACATTAAAAAAAAATAACAAAAAAAATGTTTGAATATTTCAGGACTGAGTAGCTTCAGTTTGATATCAGATCATTTTCTTGTCTCTTTCTTTTCTCCAAATTTGGAACTAATTTTGCCCTTTGCTCTGAGGAGTCAGGGGTCTGACAGCTGACATGAATCCCATATCAGTAATGAGCCATTCCCTTTTCATTAAAATATAATCAATTTCTTTTTGTCAGTGTGATGTTCTTTAATGTTCGCCATTCCTTGTATCTACCAATATTTTTCTTGAAGATACCATTCATGATACAATTCATGAGTGTGAGGCTTCTGCGGAGTCCACATCTTTGAACCTCTCATTTGTTATTCCTGATTCATATTTTCCAGTTTATGTCTCCTTGCCCTCATTTATTCTCATCTTTGTATCGAAGACCCTGAGCCATTGATTTAATTTGGAGGGGGTATATCTAATTTTCTGTAGAATCTGTCCATCTCTTCATCTTTTGTAAGCTGATGCATAAATTATAATCATTTGGGGGAGCAGGTCACTGTCCAAAGAACTGACAAAGTTCAAGTTTACTGAAAGCCTAAAATAGTGAAACATAAAGGTACATTTGCTAACATCTGCTAACATCCATCTGCCATAATACTTAGTGACTGGGCACCCACTGTGTTCCTAGTACTCTGCTTATTTTTGGCTATAAAAGCATTGCTTTGAATATATTGTTGATGATTCGTTTTTTTGGGGGGAGGTGGGGTGGGGAATCTAACCAGTCTGAGGGATATGTCCAAGAGTGAGATCTCTGGGTTAAAGGGTATGAATAATCTTTCACATATCATTCTACATTATTTTCTAAAGCTGTGTCTACATTACTGAAAAGAAATATTGGGCAACTAGGTGGTGTGGTTGAACTGAAGTAAGGAAGACCTGAGTTCAAAACTTGCCTTGCACACTTCCTGTGTGACCTTGATCCAGTCACTTCCCTCAGTCTCAGTTTCCTCATCTCCAAAATGAAAATAACAATAGTACCTACACCACAGGATTGTGGTAAGTATCCAATGAGATTCTAACCCCAAAAAGATGTTTCATAAGCCTGAAATCACTACATAAACATTAATCAACACATAACAAGCATTTATAGTTTCTAATGTTTCCAGCACTGAGATAAGAAGTCCTGGGGATATAAAGAAAAAGCCCTTCCCCTAAGAAGCTTACCTCCCTCTTCAAAGAAAATAACCCATATACACACTTGTCTGTGTGTGTGTGTGTGTGTGTATACACATACCTATATATAGATATGTGTATGTATACATATACATATACACACATTATACATATACACATATATACCTATATAGATATATAGATCCATATCATGTAAATATAGTTTTCAAAGAAGATCAGGATTCTAAGGGTGAAAGGTGAAAAAGGAGAGTACTCCAGACATGGAGGACAGTCAATTCAAAAGCCTGGAGGTAGAAAATGGAGAATCACATATCAGGGCAGCAGGAATGTACTGAAAGGGGAAATTGAAAAGGTAGGAAGGAAGGATCTGGATTACAAAGGACTTTTAAATGCCAAACCAAAGACTTTATATTTTATCCTGGAGTTAAAGAAGTGATCCATTGGGCTTCAGTGTGAACGGAAAGAAGGTTCTCTATATTGGCATATGGGCATCAAAAAGTTGCTTCAGGTTTTCTTTTTTAGAAATCTGAATGGACAGTATCGTTTGAGATATATGTGACAGAAAAGACAGGAGGTCTTGCAGCTGCCCAAGAGAGGGATATCCAATGGACAGTCCATGGGCTCCAATGGTCCATCTACTGCCAAGATACACAATTCAATATGAAGATATCTTGAGGAAAGGCCCTAGCATAGCACCCCATCCCCTGGTGGCAAACTTGTGGGAGAACAGGGATGAGAGTCCAATAGGAAAGGTACCCTCGGAGCATCATTCACCTCACTGAGATCAGCAGGACATCATGGTCCTGCCAATAACTCACACAATGTTCTGTCTCAGCAGAACAGCCCTTCTTTTTCATGTCCTGTTCACAGAAACCTAATTTAGCACAATGTTCCATATTCATTCTATTGGTAAAAATAAATCACTAAGCCCAGAGACACCAGGTTCAATTTTTCTGGGGACAGTCTTTAATCACTAGATCATGGAAGGGATTCAGCAGATGTTTTTTATCTTGCTTTGGTTTCAGAGGTCAAGACTCTCAGGCTAAAGGCCATCTCAAAGTTCTCCAAGAAACCTCTTCCCCCTCCACATCTCCTCCTAGCTTCTTATACTCCGTTATCTATGGGTCAGAACAAAAACCTTTTCTCCATTCACTGTCAAAGAACAAATTTAGAACACTAGTCATTCAATAATGGTGACCAAGTGAAGTAAAGGAATGGAGGGAATTATAGCTTCCCTTGCCACTCCCCCAACCCTTTTATTCACAAGATATATGGAACCTCCAAATGGCTAGAAAGAGAAACAAAGAAACATTTCTACAATATGAGAAATATTTTGATGTATTCAATTTTCTGGCAAGAAACAGGCATAAACTGCATTTTTAGTTTAACCCTATGGCAGAGGTCTACCATCACCATTGCCCCATCTACCCTGAAAACAGGTCCTCATTCCCACAAATTGTCCTACTGTTTCCATCAACAAAAACTGTTGTCCTCGGCATTTATTACCCATCTCAGCCCATTTGAACTTTGGGACTGTAGACACTAGTTTCACAACACTGTATTCCCCTTTTGCACATACCCTCAGCTGCCTGCCCTTCTTTGGGTCTTCATATGTCCCTCTTTTAAAAATCAGTTTGTCTTTGAATTTCCTGGGTTTCCACAAGTCACCTATTTTTCTTCCATGTGACAAATGTTTCTGTTTACATTTTCAGAATTTCATCCTTCAAATGCACTTGTTTAGGCTGGCTTACCCTGTAGAAATTTGCACTACAGGCACTCAACCCTATTTTCTCTGAATCCTCTAAATACATTCTTCAAAAGTCTAGCATCCACAGCAGGCTACTCCTTATTCCTCTGCCTTCTCTACTGTGTACTTTACATTGGAGTACGAGCGAATCTCCTTCCCCCCATGATTCACATAATTTCCTATTTTATTTTTAATTTCTTAAATTTGCTTTTAGTTTTCAACATTCACTTTTATAACATTTTGAATTCTAAGTTTTTCTCCCCCTCTCTCCATTCCCCACTCCCCAAGATAGCATGTAATCGGATATAGGCTATACATGTACAATCATATTAAAAATATTTCAACATTAATCATATTGTATAGAAGAATTAGAACCAAAAGGAAAAACCACAAGAAAGAAGAAACAAAAGGAGATAAAGAAAAGATGCTCTGATTGTTACATTCTCTGTTCCTTGAAAAAGGAAATTATTCTGAAAGGAAGTCAAGAGGGAGCCAAGATGGCGGAGTAGAAGGACGCACGTTTAGGAGCTCCGAAACCAAAAGCCCATAGAATTAATGTAAAAAGAGTCCCCCATAACTTCTGGGTCAATACAAGGTGTGCAGAAGCAGAGTGGAAGAGATTTCCGTTCCAGGGAGCCCTGAAGACCCGTCCCCAGGGTCCGGCGCGCCCCGGAAAGTGGACCCGACCCCCAGCGCTGCCCTGGCCGAGGCCCCAGAGAAGCTGATCCGAGCAGGCTTCAGAGATGGAAGCTCTGGCAGCCGGGAAAGTCCCTCCGCCCACAGAAGCTACAGGTCAGTGAGAAAGAAGGCCGGGCTGGAGGAGAGGGGAAGTGGGGCATCTCCGTGGTGACTCGGGCCCCCTCGGGAGGAAGCGGCGGCAGCAGGGACGGGGGCAGGAAGTGGCGGAGGCAGAAGTGTGGGCGGGGGCTGAGGCGGCAGCGGACCAGGACTCAGGAATCCCCCAGCAGCAGGCAGGATCTTCATTACGGAAGATTCCTGCATAAAACCTGAGGGAGCTGAGCCTGGGAGATGGCCCTGCCCCCACCCCGCTCTATTACTGAAGGCTTCTGCTTAAAGCCCCCGAGGGAACTGAGCCTGGGAGGCGGGCCCCCCACCCCGCCCCCACCCGCTCCATTTCTGAAAGTCTCTACATAAAGCCCCTGAGTGATCGGAGCCTGGGAGGCGGCCCTGCCCCCACCCCAGCACCTGAACTAAAGCTCACTGATTGACAGCCGGCAGGAGGAAAGCCCATTTAAATCTCAGAGGTCAAGCACTAGCTGGGTGGATCCAGGTGGGGGTGGAAAGGAATCTCAGAAGTCAAGTAACTGGCTGGGAAAATGCCTAGAAAAGGGAAGAAAAATAAAACTTTAGAGAGTTTTTTCCAACAAATGCAAATGATCCCGACCTTCGGATCTGATGACGAGGACGTATCCTTGCCATCAGGGAAAGAAGTGGAGGGCAGGGTCTCAGTCCCCCAGACACCCCAGGGGGGTGGCAGGTGGGCTCAGGCCCTGGAAGAGCTCAAAAAGGATTTTGAAAAGCAAGTTAGACAGGTGGAGGAAAAACTGGGAAGAGAAATGTCAGAGATGCAAGAAAAGTATGAAAAACGGGTCAATACCTTGGTAAAGGAGACCCAAAAAAATGCTGAGGAAATTAACACCTTGAAAAATAGGCTCACTCAATTGGCAAAGGAGGTTCAAAAAGCCAATGAGGAGAAGAATGCTTTCAAAAGCAGAATGAGCCAAATGGAAAAAGAGGCTCAAAAGCTCACTGAATTTAATAGTTCTCTCAAAATTAGAATGGAACAGATGGAGTCTAATGACTTTATGAGAAACCAAGAAATCACCAAACAAAACCAAAAGAATGAAAAAATGGAACAGAATGTGAAATATCTCATGGGAAAAACAACTGACCTGGAAAATAGATCCAGGAGAGACAATTTAAAAATTATGGGACTACCTGAAACTCATGATCAAAAAAAGAGCCTAGACATCATCTTCCATGAAATTATCAAGGAAAACTGCCCTGACATTCTAGAACCAGAGGGCAAAATAAGTATTGAAAGAATCCATTGATCACCACCTGAAAGAGATCCAAAAAGAGAAACTCCTGGGAACATTGTGGCGAAATTCCAGAACTCCCAGCTCAAGGAGAAAATCTTGCAAGCAGCTAGAAAGAAACAATTCCAGTACTGTGGAAATACAATCAGGATAACCCAAGATCTAGCAGATTCTACATTAAGGGATCGAAGGGCATGGAATAGGATATTCCAGAAGGCAAAGGAACTAGGACTCAAACCAAGAATCACCTACCCAGCTAAACTGAGTATAATACTTCAAGGGAAAATATGGTCTTTCAATGAAACAGAGGACTTTCAATCATTCTTAATGAAAAGACCAGAGCTGAAAAGAAAATTTGACTTTCAAACACAAGAATGAGAAGAAGCATGAAAAAGTAAACAGCAAAGAGAAGTCTTAAGGGACTTACCAGAAGTGAACTGTTTACATTCATACAGGGAAAGACAATATTTCTAACTCTTAAAACTTTTCAGTATCTGGGTAGTTGGTGGGACCACACACACACATGTACACGCATGCACGCATGCACACACATACACACATGCACACACATACAGAGATAGAGAGCACAGATTGAACTGAATAGGAAGGGACCATACCTTAAAAGAAACTAGGGTAAATGGTGAGAGAGAAATGTAGGGGGAGGGGGTAACTATATGTCATTTAAGAGGCAGGTAGGAGTTTTTCTTAGTGGAGGGAAAAAGAGGAGAGCCGAGAAAAAAAAAAAAAAAACAAGAAGTTTACCCTCATCACATTTGACTAAACGAAGGAGTGAAATGCACACTCATTTTGGTATGAAAACCTATCTTACAGTATAAGAAAGTGGGGGAGAAAGAGATATTGCAAGGGGGGGGTGATGGAAGGGAGGGCAACGGGAGGAGGGAGCAATTTGAAGACAACACTTGGGGAGGGACAGGATCAAAAGACAGAAGAGAAACAATGAGGGGCAGGTTAGGAGGGATGGTAATCCAGTTAGTCTTACACAACACGACTATCAGGGAGGTCATTGGCAAAACTACACAGATATGGCCTATATTGAATTGCCTGCTGTCCCAAAGGGAATGGGTGGGGAGGGAGGGATGGGGAGAATTTGGAACTCAAAGTTTTAGGAACAACTGTTTAGTATTGTTGTTGCAACTAGGAAAGAAGACATACAGTTAAGGAGGAATAGAAAGTCATCTGGCCCTACAGGAGAAAAGAGAAGATGGAGACAAGAGAAGGGAGAGATGACAGAAGAGAGGGCAGATTGGAGATAGGGAAAATTAGATTGCTTGGGGTATTGGGGTGGGGGGAGGGGATAAAAGGGGAGAAAATTTGGAACCCAAAAATTTGTGAAAATAAATTAAAAAAAATTAAATAAATAAATAAATTAACAAAAAAAAAAAAAAAAGGAAGTCAAGAACTTTGGAAGAGTTCTTCTTTCGGCAGAGAAAGACCTCCAGTACTGCTGTCTCATGCTTCCACGCCAAGGCTTTAGTCTATGTAAAAACCTTCCCCTTAATTCTCCCATCTGTAGAGGTGGTCTGGAGCTCCCCATGGTGACAGAAAGCTTCTGTACTTCTTTCTGTTGTGTCTCACATAAGTGAATACCATCACACTTTTCCTGACCCCAAATGGACTCTATATTTCCTCCCATGAACATATCTTCATAAACATCGCAAATCTGATGATCTATTTTCTGCTTCTTTCAAATAAAGTAACCCTCTTCCTAGCCATCCTCACTGAGCCTCAATTATATGAGGTTGAATTTCCCTGCATAAAAGAGATGGCCCATTTCACACTATTTGTTAACCAAATTTTGTGCAGTTGTTTATAGATACTTGAAGTCATAGATTCCATGCCTGTCTCTCTCTCTCTCTCTCTCTCTCTCTCTCTCTCTCTGTCTCACTCTGTGTATGTCTCTCTCTGTCTCTATATACATACTTATACACACAGACACACACACACACATACACAGACTCTCTGCTTGGGTATTTCCACATGTGAATAATTGATCCTGTCCACTTACATCTTTCAGTTCAATTAAACAAAACATTCGCTAATATCTAATCTGTTCAAAGCACTGGGTTAGCTGTGAGGAAAGAAAGAATCAAAAATGAAAAGCTTATTGGCCTCAAGGACCCTGCAGTCTGTTAGGGGATGGAGAGAGCTATCACACAGATAAATACAATGGATGACCAGCAGACAGCTGGGATCAGAGAAGGCCTCATGACTAGGAGCTGAACTTTGAAGGAAGGATTCTGAGTGTAGAGATAAGGGAGGAGAACCTATCCCAGGGTTGGAGGGTAGACAGCTTGTGCGAATTGACAGCAGTCGGCTATGCAATGTTGAGTTTTGGACATGACTAAGAGACTAACGTCACTGACCTGCAAAGTATATGAAGAAGAGTGAAGGGAAGTATGCCATATGAAGTCGTTTAGAGCCAGGTACAGCCTTAGATCACTGAAGGTTTGTGGGCAGGGCTGTGGCATGGCCGGTGGCTGTGAGAAAGATGGACTGGAGAAAAAAGAGCCTAAAGGAGAGACAGGAGGAGTGGAGGCACTGTGATCTATGGCACGAGATGGAGAAAGCCCCCACATCCAGGAAGTGCCGATCCTCTCAGGTGCTGGTGTGGGCTCACCCATCTCCCTTTGCTCTCTAATGATTAGCAACTTGCCAGGCCACTAATGTAATCAGAGATGACTGAGCCTTTGTTTGGAAGATGCTCTCTGTGGAAATCCATGACTCCTTTCTTCATGTTCCCATGGATCAGACGGCACCCAACTCCTCTATTTGTCCTGTTTCTCTGCCTCAGTCCTCTTTTGCTACTGGCCTGAGGAATACATGGCAGGTTTCCAACATTTTCTCATGAGGCTTCTTTTCCCAAGCATAAGCAAATAGAAAATTCCAATGCTAGTGAGATTTTCAAATCATGGCTCAATCTTGAGATGCATTTCTTCTAAGACGTTCTGCGCCAATGCGATGCCTTGATAGTCACTGTACCAGTGCCTTGGGATGCTTTCTCCTGAGGTGATCTCCTTTCGTTTGGATTTTATGAGTCTTCTATAAGTAAAGAATATTTTCTCTTATAACAGGCAGGGGAAAAAGAATCATTAAAAATAGATGTGGAAATCCCATTTGGGGCTGTAACAAATGAAAGCACAAAGCATTTCTGAGAAATTTGGGTTCATCCTCACCACTCTGAAATTCCGAGTTAAATGAGTAAAATCACCTCTTGATCTAACCCACTCCAAGTCAGAATAAATCCTAAGGATATTTTTAGAGGCCAGTGGACAGGGGCTTGGTCTGCATGTGCCAAGTGAGCTTCACTGCAGCCATCTCCTCCCAGTCTTACTTTAGGTTACGCCTCTTTATCCACTCAACATTTAAGTCAAATTCACTTGCTCTCCCCTTCTTCTGGCCTTTGAGCCTTCACAGGCTCCCTATCTCCCCTGCCTGGAATACCTGACATCCTCACTTCCACCGCTTAAGAGTACTTAGTTTCCTTTGGGGCACGGCATAGTGGTGCCACCTCTGGCATGAGACAATTCCCCACTCAGTTCTAATATTCATTCTACCTCTGTCTTGAATTTGCTTTGTATTTCTTTGTAATACCTCTCTGGGTCCATAATGCATCTCTGTCCCAAACCCCAGAAAAATATAAGATCCCTGGGGATAGAGACAAATTCATTTTTGCCTTTGTATCTTGGCACACAGCACAGTGCCTGGCACACTGGAGGGGCTCATAATCGTTTGCTGAATTGAAATAAATTGCATTAGATAGCACAGTGGAGATTTGTTGTTGGGTGTCTCTTCCCATCAGATTTTGTATTAGGTCATCATAACATTATATATGGAAATGAAGATTACAGAAAAGCAAGATATATAACAAAGATGATTAAAAAATCATTTTTAAAAAATGGATCATGGAAGGGTTAAGGTTACATTCCAAGATGTTCTGGCCACAACATATTATAGAGTGCCATCTTAAACATTCATCACTGTTTCACTGACAGCCCCGGGAGGGGGTGCTGGCCGATTCATCCATGTCAGAGAAATACTGATTTGGAAGACAGCAAACAGCCCCCACAAGTATCAGCACAGTAAGAAATTTAATATATGCAGGACTGTAGAAGCTATTTACTTGTGTACATATTGCTTTGGTTCAGAAGAATTTAAGCTCCCTGAGGGCAGGACTGTTTTTGGTTTTGCCTTCTAACCTCCCGTGTCTTGAACAAAGCAGGCACATACACTGGTACTGGATTGGGCTTAATAATTTTCACCTGCTCCCAAATGACACTCCAAATTCATTCGAGGTGTTTTCTCAAAGGATGTGTGCATGCTCTTTGTGCCTTTATCCATGCCTGAGAAGATGCCACGGGTGACCTTTGACTGGTGCTCCCTTGTTACCATCTGCCTGCTTCTCCTTTGATGATTAAATATCCTAGTTGTACTTTTGATTGAATTACCTTTACTTTGGAATTAAGGCAATGGGGAACCGATGACAATATTTACAGCATGAAAAGTTTTCTTTCTTTGAAAACGGGCGGAAGGGTTGTAGAAGCTTGCTGTTCAAGTTTACCCTTTTGATTGCGCCACTGCTATGTAAATCAATTTGTTAATGTTCCTTGCAGAATGCATGAGCCAGTTATACTGACAAACACACAAAGCTCATTCGTAATTAGCAGTTAATTAGTAAGAAGGAACAGATGCTGTTAGAGTTTCAGCAGGCGAACAGGTTCTGTAAACAATGCTTATAAATCTAAATGAATTTATTAACCACAATGCAACTGTCAACACTTTGTTGGCAACTGCACAAAATATGGCAGAAACTCCCAAACGTCTGGGCAATGGATTAATAACCGCTGTGTCAATGAAAGGCTACCAAGCCATCTGACTTGCGGACTGTCATCAAGCATCTACTCAATCTTGTCTCCTAAGTCATCACTTTCTGTCTCAATCTCCCACACACACCAGAAGATGAAGCCCATCAGTGCATCATGTATAAATGCATGCAAACTTTTTTGGGGGGCAAGACCTTGAGACAGAAGTGTAATCTTGAGGGATCTGCTATCATTTTTTGCTCATGGGATCATCTCATCAAACTTGCAGGGCAGGACGTAAGTAAGCTCGGAAAACACCTAGTGATATGCCTAAGGAGATGAGGGATTGGCTTGGGGGAAGAATCTCAGACTCACACGTAAAGGGATTTGAAGTTATCTCCTGCAGACTTTTTTTCTACCACACTTCTGGAGACATAGTAGCTCAACTCTGTGCTTAGACACAAAAAGTGGTGCCTTGCTCTTCTGACTAAGGACCCACAAACACCACATATTTCAGAAACAACTATACAATCGGCATGAGCTTAGCACACTACCTGACACATACAGCTAAAATTCTTGTTGATCCTTGAGAGACAATGTCTCTTCCTGGTAGAGTGTAAGTTTCTTGAGGGAAGAAACCATTTCAACTTTGCTGCTATTTCCCCAGAGTGTAGCTTAGTGCCAGGCATACAGCAAGTGCTAAATAAATACTTGGTGATAGATTAATGATGAAAAAGCTTTACCTTTAGTTCCCTCATCCTACTTAATAAATTACTTCACGCTGAATAGATTGATGGATGTGCAGATGGAGGGTGTGCTGGTAAATGTTTAACAACTGGTTCTCTGAAAGGGCAGGACACACTTTTAAGTGTAATCTGCATAATTACTATTTTGAATCTGCATCATTATCATTTTTTTTTATATTACTGTATCAAGTGTAGAAATCAACAAAACCATAAATCCAGAACTTGATTTATAGCATTTGCTGATTCCTGTGGTTTAAATGCTCATATCGAAAATTTAAGAGTTGACTTGGGCAAGCCAGTTCAAGTTAGCTTCATGCTCCTGGATGGAGGGTCATTTGGTGACCTTGGATTGGAGAAATGTTTCATCTCTCCCAGCAGTGGTGGAAAAAAATAGAACCAGACAGAGGATGATGATGAAGAATAAATCATAGCATCTGACATTTCTGAAGCATATCTCATTTGTTTGATTGAAAACCCTTTGAGTGTGTGTGCATGTGTGTGCACATATGTGTGTGTGAGTGAGAGTGTGTGTGTTTGTGCTGGCTATGTATTGTATTAGAATGTAAACTTTCCAAGTTCAGGAACTGTTTCAACTTTGTGTCCTCAGGACCTGGAACATGGGAATAAGGGCCTCTTAACTGTCTCAAAAATCACTGGAGGGGCAGCTAGGTGGTGCTGCAGTGGATGGAATACCAGGCCTGGAGTCAAGAAGACTCATCTTCCTGGGTTCAAATCTGGCTTCAGACATGCTCTAGCTGTGTGACCCTAGGCAAGTCATTTCCCTCTGCCTCATTCTCCTTATCTATAAAATAAGCTAGAGAAGGAAATAGCAAACCACTTCACTGTCTTTGCCAAATGGAGCCACAAAGAGCTAGAGATGACTGCAAACATCTACACAAGAAGTCACTGGAATCCATCTGAAGTGGCCTTAAACAATTTGGGGTCAATTAGCCTGATTTTAGGCTATTATATAGCTGTCTTCTTTCTCCCCCAGGTCTGGAATACCTGCCCTCCTCCTCTTCTTGGCCTCCTGGAACCCAATGAGGGTTCCCTTAAAGGCTCAGCTCAAGAGCTTAGGGTTCCTTCTTCCTCTCCCTCCAGAATTACATATAGATATACATACAAACACACACATACACATACGCTAATGTCTGTTGAATTAGGGATCGAGGAGACACTAGAGTTGGAAGGGCATTCAGATGTCCTTCAGTCTAATCCCTGTACTTTATGGATGAGGGCACCAGTAGTGTATGGATAAGTCCAAGGTCACACAAGCAGGAAGTTACTGAGCTAGACTTTAAACCCAAGTCCTCTGACTCTGGATGTACATCCAGGTTCTCTGACTCCAAAGCTAGAACCCTTTCTGCTGTACTGTATAGCTTCACGACCTTAGGTTCTCCCACCCACTGTATCTCAGCTCAAATCCTTAACTCGTATTTTGGTGAAAAAATGGAGGTCCTTCACTCTGAGAGCTCTCTCTTCTCTTATCCTCACCATTTCATATCACTCGGATGCTTCTGCCACCCCCATCTCACGTGGCCTTTCTCCTTGGCAAGGTCAGTCCCTCCGAGTGCACGAGTGATCCTGTTCCATCCCATTTTCTCCTGCAGATTGGCCCCTCTCTCATCCACACTCTCACTTATCTTCAATCACTCCCTGCTCTTGGCTGCTTCCCCACTGCCTACAAACACATCCATGTTTCCCTTCCTCATATCCCCCTCCTTCGAATCCTTCATCTCAGCTTCCTTTTGTCTTCTATCTCCTTTCTGTTTTGTGGTTCTGCTCTTTGAGGAAGCCATCCACAATTGATGCTTCCACCTTCCCTTCCTCTTTTTTACTCTCTGTGGCTTGGGCTTCTGACCTCCTCCTTCACCTGAAGCTTCTCTCTCTCTCTCAAGTTAACAATGTCTTATTCGCCAGATCCAATGGCCTTTTCTCAATCCTTATCCTCCTCACTTCTCTGCATTCTCCTCTGGCATTGGTGACCACCCTCTTCTTCATGGCATTCCTCTAGGTTTTTGAGACACTACCCGCTCTTGACTCTCCTCCTTGTCTAACCATTCCTCATTCTCCTTAGATGGCTCTTTATGCAGGGCACACATATTGATGAGGGGCATCTCCAAAGGCTCTGTCTTGGGTTTGCTTCACTTCTCCTTCCATAGCCTTTCACTTGGTGGTCTCTCTTGATCTCTGGTCTCATGTCTCTGACTGCCTACTGGACATGTCTAGCTGATAGCCATCCAAAGCTCAACATGTCCAAACTGAACTCATTACCTAGCCCCATCCCTGACCTGAGGTGTAGCGTTCCATCCACTGTAGCCCCCAGATCCATCAAAATTAATTTAATTCAACACAGAAAACATCAAAGCACTTTTCCAGTCAGTTCCTCCTTCCAAATGCCCATGAGGATTCACTGCCTATTGCCACCCACTTTCCAGGGATAGCGTCTGAGCTCCTATTCAGCTCTGAAAGAACAGTGAAAAGTAGTTTCTTGTTCCAAAGTAACTCTGCATCTCTCCCTCAAAAACAATTGGCGCCATTTCCTTCCCTCTGGGATTACATTCATTTTATCCTGTCCATGGCTTGTTTAGGGCAGTAGGTGGAGCTGTGGATAGAGCACCTGGTCTAGAGTTGGGAAGAGTCATCTTCCTGAGTTCTACTCTAGCCTCAGACACTTACTGGCTGTGTGACTGAGGGCAAGTCACTTCACCCAGTTTGCCTCAGTTTCTCATCTGTCAAATGAACTGAAGGAGGAGATGGCCAACCACGCCAGTATCTCTGCCAAGAAAACCCCAAATGGGGTCATGAAGAGTTGGACACAAGTGAGGTAACTGAATAACAGCATAACCTATTTGTATACAGTTATTTTCCTGTGATCCTCCCCCTTAGAATGTAAGCTTGTTGAGACAGGGACTGATTTCATTTGCTTGTTTTTTACTTTCTGTGTATCCTTGGTACTTAGCACAGCACTTGGTATATACAGGTACATGGCATATAGTAGGGGCATAATGAATGTTGACTGCTGACTGAAGGCTTGGCTACTGATTTCTGTATATGTTGTTTCCCCATCAGTAGGTGGAAATATTGAGGGCAGTAACTGTTTTTTGCCTTTCTTTGTTCCTTAGCACTTAGCACTGCACGTGGCATACAGTAGGTATGTAATGTACGTTTTTTTCAGAGAGAACATGAATCATATACCCCAGAGAAAGGCTACAGAACATGGGCCATTCTGGGTGCAGTGACCCTGTGCTGGGGGTTGGGGGGTGGGAGGGTGGAGAGTCCTGCATTTTGGCACCTAAAGCCCCAGGTTCAAATGCTACCTTTTCCTGGTGTCACCTGTATGATCCTCAGGATGAGCTCTAATCATTGAAAGTTTTTTTGTATGTGTTTTAATTTCTAGATTGGTAGAGATGTTTGAATGCCCCAGGCATATCACTCCTTCCTGCAACTTGCATCTGGCCCTCTGGACTCTCCTAAGAGCCAGGAGCTCTTCTAGAGCACCTCCCCCTTGACAAACTCCCTCATCTGGTATGCTTTGGCTACGGGCTATTGATCACTGTTTATCAGGGAAGCTTATGTCCATTTAAGAACCATCCAGACATATTTCTTTATGTTTTAGAGTCTAAGATATTTGGCAAGGAGTCATCATTTTCTATGTGCCACTGACACTCAGTGTGAACCCGGTGATGCACACCCATGATGAAGTCATCAAGGTAGTTCTAATCCAGCAAATATAGCCAGCAATGACACTTGCTACTGAGTCATCTAGAAAAGAGATGCTGATTCATGGGTCATAACTGTTGAGGCTCAAAGCATCATCCTATGACAACAGGGCCTTGTTAAAACCCATCTCTAATTGAGATCAATTATAGGGGTATGCCAGAGGCATCAGGTCTCCGGGAGCTAGCACTGAGTCCTTGGCACATAGCAGCTACTCATGAAGTGCTTGTTGAGTCATGGTAACCAAGTCCTGGGTTACCATCTGACACTCATAAAGTTTCAGTGAGTGGCTCATGGTCACAAAGCTAGTTAAGGACAGAAATGAGATCTAGACACATACTTCTGGACTCTAAGCCTGGCATTCCAGCCACTAGATCAGATGGCCTCTGATACATCAGATAGAAAGACAGATTTTAAATTCACGATAATATATGTCTCAATGTGTCCCCAAATGTCCTTAATGAAAGTGAGCCTTTGAAAGAAATGAGGAGATGTATTCATGGACCAAATCACAATGATCAACTATGGTGATCTCATCTCCCAGTAAGATCTTGCAATCAGTCAAAGCTCCAGACTTTTGAGACCAACCTCCTCGTTTTAGAGGGGAGGTGCCCGAGGCCCAGAGAAGAACCGTAATGATTCATAGTAACAATAACAGCTGGCATTTATATTGTACTCGGAGGTTTGCAAAGTGTTTTTCAAAATATCTTTTTTATCCTCTCAATAACCCTGGGAGATCACTGCTATTAGTATCATCCCCATAGAGAAGAGGAGACTGAGGCAGGTGGCCCTTGACTCTAGACCCAGCATTCTTTCACTGTACTTACTGCCTCTATGTCTAGTGACTTCAATTCAGAGGAACTGAAGGATTGGCCTGTCCCGAAAGGAAATGACATCAACCTTCCACTGGCCTGAGGCACACTCCTTAAATTTCAATTCAAAGCTTAAGTCTCGAAGGTAAATGACAAAATTGTAATTATGAATTCTAAATTACGGGTTAAATAAAAATGTTGCTTTTTCCCCCAATCCTATAACATGGAGAGATAAAGACCTAGAAGAAAATGGAGCAGCTAGGTGATGGGGTGAAAGTCAGAAATACCTGAGTTCAAATCTAGCCTCAGACATTGGATTTGTGACCCTGTTGGCCTCAGTTTCATCATGTAAAATGGGCTGGACAAAGAAATGGCCAACTCCTCTAGTCTCTTTACTCAAGTGGAGTCACAGAGGTCAGACACAACTGAACAAGAAAACAGAAGGGTCCTACAAAGATTGGCAAGGAATGGATAAGCCTTCCAAGGAATTTGACTGTCCATGTTATATTCGATCATAGCTCTATGTTCTTTTAAGAAAAGAAATCACTGTGGATTTCAAACATTTTATGCTTTTTTTTTGAGGTCTACATTCTTTCCAAAGCCTGAAGTTCAACATCCTGCTGAAGTATGGGAAGCTAGCATCTCAAACTTCAAATAAGCACAGAGTTAATGTACTTAACTTTGCACATTTGCACAGCCCTTTCCCTCATGCCTAGGAAGCCCTCTGTTTCTGAGAAGCGCTAATTTCCTTCAAAGTACCAAGATGATCCACATCTAGAGGTGTCCTATCCACATGATCCCTCCCAGGTGCTACAATGTATATATTTGACATCCATTTTGTATATATATGTTTGTGTGCATTGGTCTCCCAACAGTAGAATGTAAGTCCCTTGACAGCAGGGATGGTTTTTCATGCTCATCTTTGGTTCCCAGTACCTAATATAATGCAAGGCACACAGCTGGCACAATAAATGCTTTTGGAATGAATGAATGAACAAGGCTGAAATAAGTCAAGAAGAGCCCTTTCTGACCAACCTAAGGTCATTTGGATCCTTCTTCTAGGCATCCCCAAGTTAGAGCAGAGAGAATGAGCTCCATTTTCTCAAGAGGCACACATGTAAATGCTCCACTCACTTTCTGGGAGGGAAATCAATCAATCATCCATTGTGTTAAGCCTTGTTCTAGACTCAGGAGATATAGAGACAAAAGGAAACAACCTCAGGCTTTGGGAAGCTCACATGGTATCCAGGAAAAGGAGAGTGTCCTCACCCAAGTACAGAGACTGGTGTCAAAGTAAATGCCAAAGCAGAAAGATAGCAGCAGGTTCCTTGTGCCTACACAGATGATCATGCCAGGGTGGGGTGGGGGGGCGGACAATGCACAGGCATTTCTAGATCCATCCCATTTGCCTAGAGCATTATTCCAAGCAGGTATTCAAGAGCTCAAGTCCTCTTCCCAAGGAAGGGCACGTCTGATCTAATTGGAAAAAATATTTCAAGGGCTCTGGGAATAGTCACTGTTAACTGAATGCAACAACAGAAAAGGGAAGGGGGGAAAAGGGCCTGCGGACCCGGGGGAATTACCAAATCAATTACCAACTAATTCAGGAACTAATTTCTGGATTGCCTCTTAGCACAAAACTCTCTCTTTAATTTCCCCAGCAATAAGCATCAGCCTGCTTGCTCGTCCTAACACACATTGACGCCTCTGATGAGTTTACAAGTATCTCTTTTTGATGGGCTACTCTGCATTATTTCTTCACAGGTCAGTGCAACCTCAGCCAAGTGCTGGAAAGATTTAACATGCTGCTAGCTGCCGGGAAGCAATTTACAAGGCCCAGAGTGAGGACAGTTTGTTGTAAAGAGCTAGTAATCAACCAATTAGAGAGACCGTAAATTCCAGATACTCCAATTAGAAAGAGCAGCTAGAAAAGGCATGCCTATTCATTCCTACCTTCTGAGTAACTCCAGCATGAGGCTTTGGGGTCTTCTAGGGTGCTTAGGCTCGAGAGTCAGGAGACAGGATGCCTGGTAGAAAGTAAGCACCCTGAGGGGAGGCCTAGGGCTAGAGACAGGCCCAGTACAAAGTATAGGTTCTCAAATTTTTTGATCCAGGATCTATCTCTTTATGCCCCTAAAAATTGAGGGTCCCCAAAGAGACTTTATTTATGTGGGTGATATTTATTGTACTCTAAATAAAAACTGATAATATTCAAAAATATGAAGTAATTAAAATAATAAGAATGAATTCATTACATA
Source organism: Bettongia penicillata ogilbyi (assembly GCA_023548195.1). NCBI lineage: Eukaryota > Metazoa > Chordata > Mammalia > Diprotodontia > Potoroidae > Bettongia > Bettongia penicillata. Next base: position 10,808,874 of record JAJHZJ010000134.1, on the reverse strand, counting down.
TTAACATGATATATCCCAAAACAAAAGGAAGAGAGAGGAGTGGCCCTGTTTTTTATATATATATATATTTGTGCCAATCTCTTGGCTTAGTAAAAGGCAGCTAGATCTTCTATCTGCTTCTGCATTCAAATTGTTGAGAAATACTGCGTTGGTAAAGCATATGAAGAGAATCCAGTATCATACTTGGGAAAGGGAGGAGCATTTTAATAGGCAAATAACATCTTAGTATTATTTTTGAAAATAGCCTTGAGCTCCCAGACCTCCTAATACAGTCCCCGGGGATTCCTAGAGGTTCAAAGATTACACTTTGAAAACTATAGGTATAGAGGACCCTATAAGGAGGGCAATCCTTCCATCAAAGCAGGCCAGGCTGTCTGTTGCTTATAGTCTTAGAGAGTTGAGTGACTTGCCCAGGGTGAATGAGCCAGCATAGGCAAGAGGCCAGCTCTCTCTACTCCACTCTCCCCTGCTGGCCTCCAGAGGACAGAATGGGATATCTGATCTCATGCCTGTATTCCCAGCACGGAGCCTCACAAAATCACAGATTAGCTGTCTCTTCCTCCACTAAGTATTTCCCAATTCCCTTTCCCCACCCTCTTGCTTTTGAAATTATTTCATATCTTTTCATCAGTGTATATACACCACATCTCTCAATGGAACAGAAGTCTGTCTGCCTATCTCCCTCTTTACCTTCCCACACTCCTGGCTACTGTAGTGCGGGCCACACAGGGGCAAGAATCAGCCTCATGACTGAGTCAGCACAGGGACTCCCAAATAAGGGGATTCCTCCATCAAAGATCTGTACCTTCTCAACAACTCTGTTTCAGCAAGTTGCCTGAGTGTTCTGAGAGGGAAATGACCTGTCAAGAGTCACACAGCCCTTGCATGGCAAAGATGGGATTAGATCCTGGCTCAGTATAGCTTTGAGGCCAGCTCTCTAGTCATTGTGCTACCCTGCCTTTCGCATACTGGACTCTTAGAAAATACTTGGTGAGTGACTAAGAGGCAAAGAATGTAGAACTGATAGCTAGAAAGGACTTTTTTTTTTTACAGAGGAGGAAACTGAGGACCAGTTTCCTGTAAAAGGCTGAAGGATGTGTCTTGTTTTCCACCCCAAGCCTGAATTTCAACTGCAATTTCTTAGCAATGCTCAGGATTTGAACAATGGAGAAGCTCATGGAGGTGTCAATCAAATCAAGGAAGAAAGGAAATAAGCCTTTATTAAGTGCCTACTATGATCCAGGTGTTACTCTAAGTGTTGGAAAAATATCTCAATTGATGTTTATAACACTATCTTCTGTCTTAAAATGTCGCCATTTTACAGTTGAGGAAACTGAAGAAGACAGAGTGAGTGATTTACCCAGGGTCACCCAGGTAGTAAGTGTCTGAAGCCACATTTGAACTCAGGTCTTCCTAACTCCAAGCCCAGGACTCTATTCACTATACTATCCAGCTACCTAGAACATAGTGTCTACCTACTAAGACTAAAAAGAAACACTGCCTGCCTTCGAGAAAACATTTTATTGCAAAGGAGGTAAATGTAACTTTTAGAAATGCAGAACAACAAAATGGCAATGAGAATGGCTTGGCTTTAGGCATCAGAAGTTCAGGATGGCACCCTGAATTAACTGAATGGAGGGAGTAGGAGCTCAATAGATCCAGGGAGAAGGGAAAGCTGATCAGCATTCATCCTTGCACCTAGCATGGGGTCTGTTGCATAGCATCAATATGAATGTTTGCTGATTGATCAACTGGGAACTCTGAGAGGGCGTGGGTGGTCTGGGAAGAATCCTCGCTGTGCTGATCACAGCAACCCCCTTAGGTAGACACTCCAAGGATCATTACCTCCCATGTTAGAGGTGAAGAAACTGGGACTTTGAAAGGTTAAGTAATATAGCCATAGTCATACTTATTAATAGGCAGTACCTGGCTCTGGCAGAATCTGAACCCAGTTTTTAAATGTTTTTAAATCCAGTGACCTTAGAAAAGGTCACTCTGTCAAGTAGTGAATGTTGGAGTTAAGGTCTGAAACTCCAAGTCCCAATGGTCCTCTGCTCCTACTGCCCCTCCTTCCCCCAAATTTGTTATGGGTGAATTGGATTTTTCAGATATAAAAAAGGGATATTTCTTCAAGGTAATTTTAGGGAACCCATAAGAACCTATAAAATCAGTCAGTCTTATTTTTAATTTCTTTTAGGCTCTGAAATCTTTTCGATATTGCAGATTATTTTTTGGTAAAAGTGGTTTTACTTGCTAATAAATGATATAAAAGTGTTGGTTTGGTGTATCAGCAATTTCTGAAATCCCTTCATCAGAATGCACACCTCATATGGTTTAAGTTTCCAATTCACTGGGCATAAGCACAGAAAAATCAACTTAGCTTAACTTTATATGGATGTGTGTAAGTGTGTATGATTCCTTAACTTTACGTATACCCATACACATGTATTATGTACATACATATATAATAACATATGTATGTAATAACGATAAGAGCTAACATTTATATAGTACCTACTATGTACCAGGTGCTATGCTAATCACTTTTATAATCAATAATTCATAGGATCATCACAACAACCCTGGGAGGGAGGTGCTGTTATTATCTCCATTTTTCAGATGGAAAACTGAGGCAAACAGTGACTAAGTGACTTGCCCAAGGTCACAAAGAAAGTATTTGAGGCTGGATATGAATTCAGATTTTCCTGGCTCCAGACACACACACACACAATAATTAAAGCAAGAGAACAGGATTTTACTTAAGAGTATGTCAGGTAGATGTAGGTGAGATAAAGCACAAGGGTAGAAGTTGAGGTCTCACACTTTGCGCAAATGGGGGAGGCTGAGGTCACTGGCTCTAAGAGCTGTCTAGGCCAAGCTCAGTGAATGGATGGATACAGAAGACGTAGCCACCGGAGGTTCAGAGATAGGTTCAAATTTATATGATTTCTGGCCACGGGGTCTCTGACTACAGGTGATCTTGACAGTTCATGCCAAAGCTAAAGCTGCTGGGCTCCTTCCCCTGCCCCATTTGGGAAAGACCTTGGAGAAGTTGAAGAAGACCCAAGGAGATGAACCAAGTATCAGAAGGACTTTGGATCAGTCATAGGAGAATCAGAAGAACCCAGGAGTGCTAAGCTTAGAAGAAAGGAAGACCAAGAAGGGACATGATGCCAGTCTCAAGGGCTACCTGGGGGAGGGGATGAACTTTTTCTGACTGTAGAACCAGTAACAAGGTAGGAGGGTTAAAGAAGCCAGTTTAGGCTAGATGTCAGGAGGAACTTCCTGGCTGGTGGAGCTCTGCCCAAGGGGTCTGGGTCACATCAGGAGTGAGACGTATTCAAAGAAAGGCTAAATGACCACTGGTCAGGCATGTCCCAGAAGGTTCCTTCTTGTTTAGGAGAGGCTGGCCCAGCTGCCCTCTGACCCCCCACCTCCCACCAGAGACACTGATTCATCAGCTTCCTTATCATGATTGACAAAAAGTGGGACAAACTCAGGCTCTCAAATCACATCAGGACCAGAAAAGGAAGGATGGATAAAAACTCACACTGTCAGACACTCACTCTCTCTCGCTCCCTCCCTTCCTCTCTTTCTCCCCATCTCCTTTCTCTCACTCCTTCTTTTTCCCTCTTTTCCTGCTCCTTTCTCCCTCTGCCTCCCTCTCTCTTTTAAAGGTCTAGAGTGCCAGAAGCTGTGGAATGGACACTAGGACCCTAGCTGAGGTTCTAGACACCCAGCTGCCCCAATTGCCTTTAAGAGAAATCATCCAGGTCCACAAGTCCAAAGAAACAGATAAGAATCCCCAATTGATAAGGGTCAAAGGATATGAACAGGCAGACTTCAGAAGAAGAAATTAAAGATATCTATAGTCATATGAAAAAAATGCTTTAAGTCACTACTGATTAGAGAGATGCAAATCAAAACAACTCTGAGGTACTACATCACACGCATCAGATTGCTTAACATGACAGAATAGGAAGATGATAAATGTTGGAGAAGATGTGGGAGAGTTGGAACACTAATTCTTTGTTGGTGGAGCTGTGAGCTGTTTCACCCATTCTGGAGAGCAATTTGGAACTATGCCCAAAGGCTACAAAAATGTGCACACCCTTTGATCCAGCAATATCGCTTCTAAGACTGTATCCCCAAGAGATCATAAAAATGGGAAAGGGTCTCACAGGTACAAAAATATTTATAGCAGCTCTCTTTGTGGTGTCCCAAAATTGGAGATCAAGGGGATGCCCATCAATTGGGGAATGGCTGGTTAAATTATGGTATATGAATGTGATGAAATACTATGGTGTTATAAGAAATGATGAACAGAAAGGCTTCAGAGAGGCCTGGAAAGATTTATACGAACTGATGCTGAGTGAAAGGAGCAGAACCAGGAGAAATTTGTGCACAGCAATGACCACAGTGTGCGAGAGTTTTTTCTGGTAGACTTGGATCTTCATAGCAATGCAAGGACTTAAGAAATTCCCAATGATCTTCTAAGGCAAAATGTCTTCCACATCCAGAGAAAGAATTATGGAATTCAATCACAGAATGTATCAGATCATTTTTGTGTGCGCATATTACGTTTTGGTTTGTTATATGATTTCTCCCATTCATTTTAATATTTCTATGCAGCATGACTATAGTGAAAATGCATTTAATAGGAACGTATGTGTAGAACCTATATAAAATTGTATGCCATCTCGGGGAGGGAGGGGAAAAAGATCTAAGTTATATGGCAGTGACTGCGGAACACTGAAAATAAATAAAATATAAAAAAAATTATTAGGACTTGGCAGTGTTATGAGATTGACTGATAAAGAGCATCAACCATCACCCTAAAAAAAAAAAAAAGAAACAGACAAAACCAAATGTATTTGCAAACATTCTGCCAATTCTGGACTGATGTAATTAGTTACAAAACCAACTGCCAAAAGCTGCAGTAAAGATAAATATGCAAATCTACCCAGCAGAGAGTATGCAGATAGAATGACAACAGTTAACATTTGGAGACATTCTCTATGACAAAGTCTAGTACTAGTAGGGAACAACAAAGACCGCTCTCTGTATTTTATAGACAGGGAAAATGAGGCACATGGAAATGAAGTGATTGCCCAGAGTCACACGGCTGGTAAATGAGGACTTCCTTGGCCCTGAGAGACCTTGCAGTTCTCGAATTCGATGATGCTGTGACTGCTGGCTCTTGGCAGCAATCTTCCAGCAGGCAATGATGTATCCTAAAGGATCATGCTTCTTTCACCAAGCTAGGTGCCTCCCAATTTTGGTCAGATCAGAATAATCCAGGGGGGGCTTGTTTACATGTTTCTTTTAGGAACTAAGCAAAAACAGACCTGAATGGCTTTTGTGGGATGCGTGTAGGTAACACTAGAATAGTTTAGGCACCTAAAAGTTCTGAGTCCACACAACGTCCCCAGCCCAAACTGAAGGCTGTGGAGTGGGGTGGAAATAAAGCAAGATGGAGGATCCACAGACTCCCATCGAGCTGTGTGACTTTTTCTAAGCCTCCCACCCTGTGCCTCTGTTTCTCCATCTGTAAAAGGAAAGGACATGGAACAGAAGACTGAAGCTGGAAGCTGACTACATTCAGGGGCCTTCATGAGACAAGGTCCCCTGGGCCAACCTCCTTCTGTGCAACCAAATCAGTCTAGGGTCCCTTCCAAGCCTCATTTTCAATGACTATGTAAGATGTGCCAACACATGATTAGTTAAAACAAACCAAGTACAAGCAGTGATATTATTTTTTGGAGAGGAGGGGCCAAATCTGTGATTTCATTCTTAAAATGAACCATCAGCCTGGAAACTTTGCCAACTAGAAACTGACACTCTTGAAGAGCAGTGTGGTAAAGTGGAAAGCGCACTGGTTCAGGGGACAGAACTCCTCAGCTGAAGTTCTGTTTTTGCTTTACTACCTGCATGATCTTGGGGAAGTCACTTAAAACCCTTGGACCTCTCAGTATCATCATTTGTAAAATGGGAGATTGGACTACAAGATGATCTTTGGGATCCTTTCCAGGTCTGAATTTCTGACACTACGAACTTCCCTTCTTAGGAGAGTTGCCTTGGGCAGGGAGATATTTGGTTGACTTGCCCCAGGACCACACAGCTAGAAGGAGTTCGAAGTGAGTCTTGAACCTCAGTCTTTCTGACCCCAAGACTGGCTGGCTGTCTATGGTCCCCCAGCTGCCTCTGTAGATACTCTCTACAATGAAAATAAAATAAAATCTTAATTATGTTAGTATCTTTTCTCAGGGGCATCGACATCTGTTTTTTCCGTAACATTTACAAATATGCACAGGATGCAAGAGACATTTACATAAATCCATGCATATTCTAGGTCGGCTATGCTGGGAGAGAGTCAGAGTAGGGCAGTGGATAGACTGCTGAGCTGGGGGTCAGGAAGCCCTGGGTTCATATCCCACCTCTAACACCTGACCTCTTGGCCTCAGGAACCTCACAAGGGGAATGGACTACAAAGCCATGAAGGACCCTTTCAGCTCTCAATCTATGACCCTACGGCATTAGGAGTCAGTTTACTCATCTGCTCTGTGATATTCTTCCCAGCTCTAAATCTATGGTTCTCTGAATCAGTCATCTTTGCTCTTGCAGCAGCAATGGTGGGCTGACTTACCATGAGCACCCCGACCGGAGGAAATAAACCATGGTCACCCATAGTTCTCTCCCCTCAACCCCCCAGACCACAGCGTCTGCTTCTGAAACACCTTCTTGGTGGGGCGTGAGTTAAAGGGCCCCTCCCTTTCCCATGAGCTGCTGTTGCAAAGAATGAACAGCTTCTCTTTCTGGTGATGCCAGGGAGCAGGTATGACAGTCCCCTGCAGCTGGTCAAGCAGAAGAGACGGCAGGGAATCAATCTGGCAGACTGTTCCGAGCTTAGCTCTGATTTCCAGAGCCCACTGGGAGCCCTCCCTGGAGCCCTGTCCAACGATTTAAGGAGGGAAGCCAACAGTTTTCTAAGAGGACGAGTCTGATCAACCAAATTATTCCAAAGGGAATAACTTATCGAGAGGACTTGGTCACCCTATACATGCAAGCAGCCAGGCCTCTTTCTCATTATCTTTCCCCTCTTTTCATCCTTTTCCAATGGAGTTCAGATAGAAATGGTTTGGGATAAGGTGCTACCCTAATACTATCCTCTTAAAGTTCTGGAGACTATGGTAGAGGTCTGTAAAGATTTTTAAATGAATGAATAAAAAAGTCTCTAGTAAACAATGACAGAGTACCAGGCACTGTATAAGCAACTTAGAACACAAATACAAGAGAAAATCCCTGCCCTCAAGATGTTCCCATTCTAATGGAGGTAGGGACAGCCCCAGCAGGGAAGGGGTGGTAAGGGGAGGGAGGTCCTTTCTGAGGGGTCAGAAGGCAGACAAAGAATAATGGGACAGCAGTGTTGATGTAACTGAACAAGGGTCTTTGGCTGCAAGCTCCTCTGCATTGTTCAATTATCTTGGGGAGTTGTTTCCATGATACTAGCTTATTAGGAATTTGGGAAGATAGAGGAGGAAACAAAAACTCTGAATGTAGGATTTCAGGGACCTGGGGCATCATCCAATCCAAAATGGTGATTTTGCAAGTGAAGAGGAGAAGGCCTAGACAGAGGAGGACAGGGAAGAAGGAATGGACCCGATCTGCTCAGCTCTTGAAGACAGAACCGAAAGAGACAGGTAGAAGCTTCAAGGGTAAGGAAATGTCTCCCAGCAAGGTCTGTTTCAAAGCGTAACGGCTGGACTGACTGGCCCATCTTTGGAGGCCTTTGGAAGACAACTTCCTGGGGATGAGGGGGTCGAAGGGTTTCTTCGGAAGGCAGAGTGGACTCAAGCACCTCTGGGATCTCTTCTGAGTTTTTATGACACAAAGGAGAGAAGGAACAAGGTAAAGGATGATGAGAAATTTGAGGAGAACCAGATCCCTTTGCATCGAGAGAATCTGAGAAGGCTCTAGGGAGGAGGTAACTACTTCAAGATCTCCCATGTCGTGGCAGCACCCAATCATTATTAAGCAAAGTCTCTCACAAAAGACTTCTTCCTGAGAGGCCTGGGAGGGAAATGCCAAACAAGTCAGACCCATTGCAGATGGTGCTAAGTACCCAGGAAGCTTCTGTGGGCTCCTCCATCCTCTTCCTCCTATAGTTCACAGAACCTCTTGCCCAAGGGTGGGTATAGTCACTAAGGCACATATGGATTCTGAACTTTTGGAGATTCCCCCGTGTCCGGGTCCCTAAGGTGGCAATGATCTGGAGGTATCTCTGTCACCTCTGAGCTTCTGCTGGGGGGCCCTTGTGTGAGCCAAACCAAGGCCTTATTCTCTGCTTCCGTCTTCCTCTCCCAGTGCCCCAAACACTGCAAAGGACTATTCCAGGACTGTCAGGTCATAGCGCTGCAGCTAAAGAGAAGTCAGAGTCAAGGTTCCTCATTTTCCAGATAAGGAAACTGAGGCCAGAAAGAAGACATGCTTAAGTATCACAGGATCATAGAGTTACAATCACAGGGACCTTCAGATGTCACAGGGTTAGTAAGTGAAGAAGAGAATTGGCTTTCTTAGATTAGGGAATATTTTACCTTTCTATCCCCAGCACCTCACACACAACACACTGGAGGCACTCAAGAAATGTTTTTTAAATGGAGCTTTGTGATGGGTGGGCAGTGGAAGAAGCCATGCCCAGTCAGAGAGAGACAGGGACCTTCCCATAATCACAAAGCCAGTCCATTCACAAGTACTTCTTAATCGCTTACTTACCATGTGCCAGGCACTGTGCATGCTGGCAAAACAGGGAAAAGATTCCATGAATTCTGAGAAGACAGATGTGGATACAGATCAAACGGAATTGGACTGGCCTGAACTGAAGCTATTTCTAGTGTCCTGCAGTACACTGGGCACAGCACTGAAGTGTAGCCCCTGCTCTCAAGGACCTTGCCTTCTATGGGGTGGGCAGGATGGGGGCAGGGGCATCCAGCCTGTCCATGAGTAAGCAAGCGCACATCCATTAATGAAACTGTCTCTGAAGCGACGGAATCAAGAAAAAGATTTCATCTTAATCTAAAAGCAAGAGAAAAATGAATTCTGGCAATTCTGAGGAAGAGAAGGTTTGAAAGAAGTTTGCTATCAGTCACAATGGAAATTCTCAAGTTTTGAACATGTACAGAGTCAGACGGGACCTTTATTCTGGGTCTTTTTGGAACAGTTTCTCAGTGTCGGAAGGCTGCCCTCTTTAGACCGCTGAGACTCTGTGATTTCCCTGACACCATCCCCCTCAGGCAGACAGCGTTGGATTAAAACTGGCTCCTAAAAGAGGGGCGCACGTGGGAAGATGGGCTTCAAAACCAGCTTCTGAGATTTCTTCACTGAATGTTGTGGAGGCCATTGGTTTCTGCTACCCTTCCAGAAATTCATACTGAAAAGCTACCTTCAAAGCTGAAGATTCCTTCGACTGAATTATTATTTTAAAAAGAAGAAAGGTTTTGTCCCATGTTCTCCATCTATAATTAATAGATTGATGCTGAATTTGAAGGCACAGAACCTGAATTCAAATTCTGGTTCTATGGCTTACTGCCCACGTGACCTCAGCCAAGTTTCTTGCCTCTCTGGGTCTCAGCTTCCCCATATGAAAAGTAAAGGACTTGGACTAGATCTTCTCTAAGGGCAACTCCAGTTTCAAATTTGGCATTTTTGATTTGTGTACCCAGAGAGAATGCTGGCCAGGAAAAAAAAAACCACCTCAACAATACCCCAGAAAATTTCACACATCACACTTTGGAATTGCTGTTCTCAAGCTGATGAGATCTGCAGCGACTGACATTTGTGACATAGGCACCTGATCCATGGAGTGAAGAATGACAATTGGTCTATCTATTGATGCTGGCACTACTTACCTATGTGACCTCAGGCCAGTCCCTAAACCTCCTGGGCAGAAGGGACAGGACAAGATGGACTTTGAGAGCCCCAGGAAGTCATGATGTTCTGCTGAACCAGGGAATAGGAATCTCTCTCCAGGTCTCAGGGCACACAATGGAATCCCTATGGCCTGGACTGATTAACCCCATGAGTGAAAGGTGTTTTCCCAGATGTATTGGGCTCACCTTGGCTCCCATCATGGCTGGCCTGATCAACACGAGCTGCGCCAACCAGTTCCTTGAAGCAGCAAAGAGAACACACTCCAAAGACCTTCAGTAATTAACCCTCCTGATGGCCTTGGGAGGTGGGGCAAGGTTCCTTCCTTTACTCTCTCTCTCAAAACCCCAACGATGCTCGGGCTTGGTCTGGAACTTGGCTTCCTCCACGAGAGCAGTATACGACTACTCATCAGTGGCCCAACTTGCTGTGAACAGTGTCGAACTTTCAGGAGATTTTAAAGTCAGCTCTATTAGGTCATCTTTATTCAGTCAGTGCCGTACAATATACCCCCCAACGCTGATCCCAGGTACCAGCCAACATAGGTCAATGGCCTACAGCAGGTTGGTTGAGGGGATTAACTCCAGTGGTTCCTTTCACTTAATTGACAATTGCCTCTTTTGACTCAACTGGGAATCAAAACCCTGGACCACTTCAAAACAGTTCACAGGCCCAACGGCTGAGGACGGAGCGAACAGTCCGCCAGCTCGCGCACGCTCCTCGCCCGCAGCTTGAGAAGGCTTTTTCTCTGTGGCTTCAGATAGCGGCAAAAAACTCCCACTCTGTCACCGGTGGTAGAGAGGTGTTCTTGGAGCCCTGCCTTCTTGGGGGTGGGTGGGCAGGACATTGAGGTTCAAGGCCCAAAAGAGGAATTTAAAGGAGGAGAAGGGGCTGGACAAGAGAAACTCATGCCTTTCAGGCCATACATTGATAGCCCCAAGGACCGCCATGCTGATCCAGGGTCGGCCCCAATGCCATAGAACCTGCAAGGCACTGGGCAGAATTAACTCATTAGGGTTCACAGACAGAACTGGCAAAGATAAAGGCTCCCTGATTCTGTGTCTGCCCTGCTAAATAAGGAGAATGATTTGGAATTCTCCTGATACCAAGAAACGGGGAGATACCTAGCTCAGCACTGAGGTCACCCCAGCCAGTATACCACCCCACCTCAAGAATGGGGTGTTTCTGATCTTCTCAAAAATGAAAAACAAATACTTTAGAAAGTTTGGAGGATGCAAGGTATGACTTTTATACTTCCTAACGGTCTGCGGCCCCTATACTCTATTGGGGGGTAAAAAGAAGGCAGAGCCAGGACACTGTGAGGGACCTGGGAATTATGCTGGGACAGAGTGCTAGATTGGCACTAGTTCAAATCCTGCCTCCAATAATCACTGCATGACCCTGGGCAGGCTCAGTTTCCTCATCTGTAAAGTGAGGCTAACAATAGGGTTATCTTATTCACTGGGTTGCTGTGAGGACCAAATGAGATAAATATTTGTAAAGCTCTGTGCAAGCCTTCAGGCATCACAGAAATGTGTGCTCATGTCAGAGGAAACTGTCATGACCTTCCCTGGGGTTGGATTTTATGGGATTGCCCCAAAAATTCCTGCATGAAATTGAGGACCTGGATTCAGTCAAACACATCCAATTCGCCAAAAACCAAAACCAGAATTTGAATTATATATTTGATTCGGGGGGAGGGAATGAAATCCCTCCCTGTGCTCCTAAAATTGTTTAGGTCTCTCTGGGGCTTCCCCCCGCAAAGGCATGGCAGCTCTAAGACAGAAAGACACCTCAAGGCCAGGCATAATCTGGACAGATAGAGGTGCAGAAAGCCCTCTAGAAGAATGAGATCTTCTCTGCCCCTTGAAGAAGAGAAAGAGGAGCTCTGGACTCTGGTAGCTGCAGATGCTTCTGATGAGTGTAGACCAAAATATATCAAAAGCAGTGAAAAATCCCCGAATAGGGGTGGACAGACAGATGGATGGACAAAAATCTCCCCAAGGGGACGATGATTCCAGGGCCCCAAGATGTGTCACTCCATGGACATCCTGAGATTAGAACACACACACACACACACACACACACACACACAAATATCCCCGAAAAAGAAAGAAAGGAGAGTACCCAGCTGCCATCCCCAAAACAGACCTCCCATCTGCCACCCACAATTTGCATGTCACCTTCTCCAGGCTCATTTGTACTTCATTAACTGCCATTGACTTAACAAGATTTATGCAAATGACACCATAGGAGCGCGCCAACTCCCACTGCAATCAAGTGATTATGTATGTACAATTCTCCACAGCAATGAAAAATTAATACATGACAAGCCCACTCACCGCTGAGCTGAACCTCTGGCTTTTATTTTTCTTGTTGGGGTCTTTTTTTTCACATTTTTATTTGGAAAGACCCTGCCAAATGGCCGGCTGCCTCATCACCCCCTTCTCCTCACTTTCTCTCCTGCCCCTCTGTAATATTTAAGTTAGCCAGCAAGGAAATCGCCCCCTAGAAAGAGGGACAGTTGTATTCCAGGGAAGAAATCTCTAGATCTAAAAAAAGGGGAAAAATGGCAAACACGCTTCCTGTAAAACAAAACCAAGACAAGTGGTGATGAAATTGCCAGCCAGGGGATATGGGAGGAGGAGAGCTCTGAAGTCGACTCCCGTTGGAAAGTCACTGCTCATCCGGCCAGCCCGTGACATCACTCTCAGGTACTTGGCCAGGGGGCTGTTTGGGGTTAGAGGATAGACAAGGGTCCAAATCCCGGCTTGGCTCATTTCTTCCTTTGGGAGCCCAGACGAGCCCCCTGTCCTCCCAGGACTCAGTTTCCTCATCTGCACCATGAAGCTGTCTGGACTAGAAGGCTTTGAGGCCTAATTCTAAATCTATGAGTTTGCTGATTGCCCATGTGACCCGGGAGTCACTGCCCAGCCCAGGACCTCAGTTTCCTCATCTGCAAAATGAGAGTTGGGTCAGATGACTTTTGAGCTTCCTTCCAATTCTAATTTTCTAACATTTTTTGAACATGCTTCTTGTTCAACCAGGCACTTATTTTTTGGTGGGGGCGGGGCTTTCTCTGTTCCACTTCCTCAATGGGGCACTAGTACCAGCCCTTGATTTTCACAACAAAGCTGCTGTGACCAGAGAGGGGCATCACTACCAAGGTCCACCTGTAGTCAGTGATGACAGGAAATTCTTTGCCAGATAGAGTGAGGATTGGGGGAGAGGCTCTGAGGTTGGTGCCACCCCTCATGATGGCTGACCCTCATTTCTAACCTGGGACAAGACACCTCAACTCCTTCAGAGGAAGAATGAGAATGGATAAAGTCTAAGGGGAAAAGCCTGGAAAATTCATCCTGGCTTTACACACACTGTCAGTGCACTGGCAGATTGATGGCAGCTGTGTTGGGGTCTGGACAAGGCCCCCAGTGAAATAAGAGGAAGTCAGCCACAAGACCCAGGGACAGCTCAGGGACAACAGGCTGCCCATGGCAAGAGATGGTTCTCAATGGTTCAAGACAGAGAATTGAGAGGAGAGAGACGGAGGTGACAGTAAAGGGTCCAACTGCCCCTCCCCAGTGAGGCACCAGCCATTCTCTGGGCAGGTACTGAGCTGCCTGTGGGGGAGCCCAAAGCACATTCATCCCTGTGCTCTCTTCAACTACAAATGCAGGATTTGGGGAATTCAGAAGGTGTGATTCAGGCAGTCAATACTTCCAAATTTGTTTCTAAAATCCCTTTAAAAATACCTTTTAAAAAAAATTTTCTCACTACAATTTGGTTATTCAATTGACTGTAGCAAAAATTTGGAGAAGATGTTTCTCCATCTTATCTATAGTTATCTGAAGACCTGCCTTTTAACAGGTGCATCCTAACTCTGTCTCAGTCCAGATGTGTGATCCTGGGCAAGTCACTTCACCTCGCTGGGTCCCGGCTGCCAGCTGGGCTCGAGGTCCAGTAAGGTCCCTCTCTGCTCTGTTCAGATCCTTCAGCAATTGTGCTAGGAAGTGAGGATATATTAGAATGACAAGAGAGGACAGGGGAAGGGCTCTAACCCTTACCCTAATTCCTAACCCCAATATTATTACCAGATAGAAAGGGAAGGATAAAAATGAACAAACAAAATTTAAAACAAAACAAAATAAAACCGTAAACAGCACCAAAGAGTCCTCCTTTTTCCTGCTTCCATTCTATTGAATGTACAACAACCTGTTACTAGCATCCTCTCTCCCAGACCAACCTGTATTGGCGAACTCTGCATACATTTAAATTTATTCACTTCCCTTGGATGCTGTCTCTATTTTTCTGTGCCCTAGTAGACGCCCCCAGAAGAATGGGAGTTCCTTGTGCACAGGATTGTTTCATCCCTTCCACTTGTCTCCCCAGCACCTGGTCCCTGCTTACTAAATGCTTCTGGATTAATATATGATGAGTAGCTCCCATGGATACAAACACTTTCCCTGCATAATCTTTTCTGCTTACACAGGCAACGTAAAGAGACACATGCTCATGGGCTTTAAGAGGCATAGATGCAGATCTAGAAGGGATATTAGAGATGATCTAGTGAAATCAAGACCCTCATTTTCCAGTAGAGGGAAGTTGAGACCCTGAGGCCATACAGATAGTAATGGCAGAAGAGTAAGATTTGACCTCCAGGCCTCTGAAGCCAAATCTACCATGATGGGCATATCTATAAATAAAATAAATAGCCATTTCTAAACATCATAGAGACTGAGCTTCCTATGAAAGGCAGTCTCCAAAATGAGAAACCAAGAGAAGTGAATTTAGAATTCCACCTAGAAACCAAGTTTGAGCCTTTTCTGCTCTAGAACCCTAGAACATCATATCTGGAAGAGATCTCAGTGATCTATTTCAGGTTCCTGATCTCACTGATGAGGTCACTGAGACTGAACAAGGAGAAGGCCATGACACTCCGCTGTGGAGTTCCTCGGTTTGGGGCTCCCATGTACGGAAATGCTTTAGGATAGCCCTGGACACTCACTGCATGTAACAGCTGACTTGTTTTTTATATATTGGTTGGTTTCCCTGAGCTGTTGTTTCTCTCCTTTTTTGTCCTTCCTTATAAGGTGTGGCTCCCTGGAAGGATGAGGGAGAATCATATTGGGGACTGCAGCTGAGATATAAAAGTATTAATACAAATTTTAATTTCAAAAAGAAAAAAGAAAAAAGGATAGTTTCTTGTCATAGACTGGACTGCCTGCCGTCCTCTTACCATCACTGATATTTTCATGAAATTTTAAAGTTTGCAAAGCTCTTCCTGTACATCAAACTTAATAGGTTGTCACAACAACCTATAGATACAATGACCCTCACTTTACAGGGGGCAGTGATTTGTCCAGGGTCATGCTGATGGACAGAGATGAGATCGGACCCCAGAATGCCCTGTGTCCAAGTCCAGTGCTCCATCCTCTGGGATCCACTGCTTTTGCATGTGACATAGAGACACCTCTGGATCTGTCACTACTTGGACTTGGACTGCAATCATTCTGCAAATCGACGACGAAAAGGCTTTCAGGGACTGCATGATACTCATTTTACGCCTGACAGTCTATTCCAATCCCCACATATATTGGAAATCTAGCCGGGAAAAGGAAGTGTCCTCTGCAAATTAACTGTGTACAAAATTGTGTTAAGGTTTCAATTAAATCACAGCCTTACGCTGTTCAAATCGCGAAGCATTGCCAATATTAATAAGCGTTTCCACTAAGTTAAATACAAGAATTGAGGCAATGCATTGTATTAAGTTTTGCCAGTTAAAAGGAATACATTTCTTGATATCAATTTCAAAAATGAAAGGAGTTAAGTATATTAAAAAAATCATTCAAATATAAAGTGGTTTGACAGCTGTGTGCATGTATGCAAATATTCTTTCTCTCTTTCCCCCTAGATATGTACAAATATATGTATTTTAAAAGTCTGTAGAGAAAGGGAGTTAAAGAATAAAGAGACAAGAAGGTGAGAAGAAAGAATCAATAAATTCCATAGGGGGTGGAGGGGAGGTTTGAGGGTAAAACATCTTTTCGACCAAAATGCTGCCATAGAACAGAGCTTGCTGGAGAGAGAGGTCCCTTTTATAATGTGGGCTCTGAGTTTTTCCTCACAATGTAAAATCCCCAGTTCAGAAGCTCGTTAGAGCTGCTGTGGTTCCTGATAAAATGCCAGTTTTCTTGGCTGACCCCTAGGACGCAGTATTAGAGGAAACCCGGGAGGAAGGGCAGTGGCGTGCCCTTGACTAGATGTTGTCAGTCTCCCAAGTTCAAGGTTTGTCCTTGGAGGGGGAGGTCTGCTGCGGTTCCTAACTATGAGCCCAAACACTATGCTCTCCCATGAGGGCTGCCTCCTCCTAATACAGAGATGGACATTCAATCTCCCTCCTTTCGGGCTGTGAATGTGAAACATCGCTGGCCCCAAGAGAAGTTAAAGAGGCCAGAAGTCGTTTCCTAGCCACATTAAGTACCAAGCTCGAGCACACAGGCCAGAACATTCTGCTCAAAGAGGGGTGAGAAGCAGCTTGAGGGAAGTGCACTAGGCAAGGGCAGAACCGGGAATGGTGAGAATGAGCCTCAGATGGAACGGCCAAGAGGTAAAGCCTCGTCTTCAGCCCCCCTTTTCATTCTCCTTTCCTTCACGATCTTCCTCTTTCTTCTTTTTCTTCTCTTTCCCCTTTCTCCTCCTCACTCACCCTTCTCTTATTATCTCTTCCTTTTTCTTCTTTCTCTCCATCCCTTGCTTCCTCCTTGCTCTCTTGTTTACTTCTCATTCTCGTGATCCTTTTATCCTTTCCACTCCTTCCTTCTCTCCCTCCCCCTTTCTTCCTTCCCCTCTCATTTTCTTCCTTCCTTCTCTTCCTTTTTCCCCCTTTCCTTCTTTTAGCCTTCCTTTTTTCCATTCTTTCTCTCCCCCTTTTCCGGTTTAATAGAACAAGAAATATCAGGTCCATTAGCCACCTTTTGCTACAGGATGAATGACTCCCCCTACTCCCCCTGCACCCCCCCTCCAGCCTTATTTTGCTTTTGAGAGAGTGCCCAGCACCAGCCTTGGGACCTATTTATTTGTGTCTTTCTGCTAAGCGTCCCCTGACCAAAGGACAATCTCGCTTAAGAAACAACACGCATCCTTCCAGGCCACTTTGCTTCCAGTTTTGGGGCTAATGAAACCTTGGGCCAGGCGAGCCACCCAGGCCAAAACAAACCCTCCACTCCAAATCCTGTTGTGTAATGAGGAAGTTTAATTAAGGCCCCCCATTACAGCTGTAAATGTGCGCCGATATAATAAGGTCTAAATGAACCCAAGCCTAATCAAAGTTACAATTCCTTCATTAGCAAATTACAAACAAGGGCCCACAGCTGACACACGGGCTTAGATTATCACAACTAATTGCCTCGCTGTTACAGACCAGCCTGAAACGGTGTTCAGATGTCCGTGTGCGAGGGCCGCATCAGGCGGAGGCTGGATCACAAGGGGCCCTTGTACCAAGCTCTGATTTACCCCCGTGGACGAGCAGCCTCGCCAGGCTTAGCACAAGGCCCAATCAAAGGCCGGCCACAAAGGCAGCCTTTGAAGGCAGCTCAGCCTCCCCAAGCCCTCCATATGTGAGCGGGCAGACTGTACTTCATTAGGCTAGGTTGCCACATTCTCCCTCTTCTTATTCTAATGATCCCATTTTAATACACACAGGAACCTCTCCTAATTGATGTCAAGTGAGTGACTTCCACGTTCATCAACAGAACACATCAAACACGCGTCGGCTCACAGACCCAGCATCCTCCAGCAAGCGTCAGGCTGAGGTGTGGCTCCGATGGAAAGGGAAAAAAAAGGACAGGGAGGGGGGAAAAGCCACGTACCTGCTTAATTGGAATTGCACGGCCACTTCCAATGCTGTCCGCTCGACTCTCCAGGCTTTTTTTCTCTTTGTCTGGGTCGCTCCCTTTGCGAGACTGCAGAGAAAAGAAAAGTTAGCCATCGGAGAAATGTAGCGGTTCCTAGATGGGGCCCTCCCCCACTGAGAACATGCTCTGAAAATACAGATTTGGGTGCACATCCTGAAACCACCAACTTGGGCCTTGGAACAGAGCTCCATTTTTCTCTCCTGCCACCCCACTACAAAATTATCTTTTAATTTTTTTTTAAGAGTTCAAAATTCAATTACTGGAAACCAATGGACCATATAGGAAAGTAACGCCCAACAGGAAAAGGCATTTTCCAAGTCTCCATTAATAGTAACAAGGAAGAAAAAAAAAAGAGGGTTCGAACTTCAGATTTGGAAAACCTGCTGTATCGATTTATATATTTAATTAATGCTGAAATGACTTTAAAATTCTATTAACGGTTTGGCAGGGCAATTTAATGGCACGCCCTTGATTAGTCACAGGTTCATTTAATTTTTTTATTGCTTTGGGGAGGTGAGAAAGTAGCAACCTCAAAGTCAAGTCTGTGTCTGATTCTGTTCTGAACTAAATAAATAGAAATCGTGAGAGGAAGCATCCTTCAGGCAACGTGGCAAGGTTCAGGGGGGCTCAGAGGCCAAGAGTAAGAGCCGCGGTTTCTCGGCATGTCGGTTTTGCTGAAAGAAACAACCACTTTTTCCTTTATGGAACCGAGGAAATACACAATGAGTTTACTTAAAGCAAACCGTAAGGAGAGCCCCCATCTCAGGGCCCTGTCTTTTACGGCAGGAGAACGTGTGAGCAAAATGATTTTCTGACAGATTTATTTTATTATGAGAGAAAGATCTGGGACTCGTCCTCCTTAATAACCTCCCTGACAAGTGACAACTTCACTCCATTACTTTTCAATGGGAACATTACTCACGCAATATTGAAAATGGGGAAACATTTTCATGTGCTTTTCAAATCTTAGATGATATATGAAATGGAGGGAGTCGTGGTGTCCGGTGCGACGGTGGCGAGAAAGCTCGTGAAACCCAAGTTCAAGGTGATAGGAGAAACATTGGCAGTGCCAAGTGAGACTCGGAGTGACTGGGGGAGTGACTGGTGGAGGCTTTAGATTCAGAGGCTTGTTGTGATCAATACCCAAACCCTTATTCAGATCCAGTGCCAAGGACGAGTTAGGAAGGGGCAGAGGACTTGTTAAACAAAGAATAAAACCAGAATGTTACTCCCGAGGCAAGGCAAAGGAAGAGACAATTTGGTTTGATTTTGGCCCAAACTGGTGACTTTCTCAGGGTATGTGTCTATGGGCATGAGGGAGACAAAGACACACAGAGTCTGAGTCAGAGATTGACAAAGAGGGAAAGGGAAAGGGAAAGAATGGTTGGGGACTTCCAGTTTGGGAAGTCCCTCCACCAACCTGTTCTCTCCCTCCTGTAGTCTGCTTTGGATCCTTTAATCTGAAAAGCTCCCTGGCCCTTATCTGCTTTAAATTACCCTTCTCAGTGAATCTCACCCACTCCTAGACCCCAAAAGAATGTAAGCTCTTACCAGGGGGTCATGATGGCTCCATTTTAAAAATCTTTGCATCCTCAATACCCAGTAGGTACATATTAAATGCCTATCAAATTAGACTGAATTTATGATGACCACAAGGTTGAAGAGGAGACAACAAAATCTCTTCAGTGCAGTTTTAAGGATGAGCGACCCTTTCCCCCCAATTCCTGGAAAAGTGGTAAAATGCATAATATGAAATCTATTCACATGGATATTATTGAATTATCTCCAGCCATGTTGGAGAAGTTGATTGTATACAGTCATCTGGCATTCAGTAGGTGTTCAATATACCTTGGACAGTATATTTCTTCTGCTGTCACTTTGTCAGTGGGACCCAGCCCCCCCGCCCCTGCCACCCCAATTCCTGCACACCAAAGAGGGAAACAATAGTAACAGTAAATATACTGGTTTTTCGAATTTGAAGAACTAAGCTAAGACTCTATTCTGGCATCATGGGGTTGATGATACTGGGCAAAGAAAGAATTCCATAACCAAAAAGAAATGACCCCAAAACAACCTTTCACTGCCCTGCACACCAGCCCATGTGGCACATGCCCCGCCAGGGCACATCCCTCACAAATACATCTTTTGCTTAGTTTTGTTTGACAAATTTGTGACTCTGTCCCTTGTAGGGGCTCCAGACCAAGGATGTCTTTCACCAAAGCAGACCACCACTCACTCTCCAGTTTATCTTCTTAGAGAGACATGCTCAGGGCACAGACAGGTTAAGGGATTGGTCTAACGTCCCACAGCTAGAATAGGTCACAGGTGGAACAAGTGGCACTCTTGAACAAAGACAGTTGTCACTTTGGTCTAAATGTAGACTTCACTGTAAAATGAGATCTC
The DNA here is from genome assembly GCA_023548195.1 of Bettongia penicillata ogilbyi. Taxonomy (NCBI): domain Eukaryota; kingdom Metazoa; phylum Chordata; class Mammalia; order Diprotodontia; family Potoroidae; genus Bettongia; species Bettongia penicillata. The sequence continues at coordinate 10,788,634 of JAJHZJ010000134.1, read as the reverse complement.
ACCAGTCACACATATGAGAAAGTGAGGAGAACTATTACTCACCGAATTCCATAGTTATGGCCTTGTAAGACAGACCAGAAGCAGAGAGATAGCGAAGGAGCACAAGGTAGCTGGTCAACACCAGCTCACACTCCCAGAACTGACCTGCCCAAGAAACTGAGGCCTTCAGAAGTGGATGAGAGGCCTGTCACGAGGCTCATCTCTTGTCATTCTTGGTTTTAAACTTTTTTTCTCCCCAAGTAATTAGGAAGCCCCAGATGGACTCTCCATATAAATGAACTACATACAGTGATTTGGAGACATCCTGAGAAATTCTCCAGTGGAACGAAGAACTACTACAAAATCCCATTGATGTAGCCTGTATAGGTGCCAGGCTCTGTGCTCAGTTCAAAGGATACAGATGGAGGCACACAAGAGCCCCTACCCAATTCAATACAGAGGTCATTCTCCTTTTGTCACTCAGGCTCCGAAAGTTGCCCCAATGATAGGAACTCAGCCTTCAGAGGGGTCTCCATTTTTCTTTTACTTAAAAACAAGCACACAAGGAAAACCTTTGGGTTGCGTTTCTCTGGCAAGAGTATGGTTTTTGAAGTATATTGTACTGATTTCCCTTTATCAGGATAGGGTTTTTCCTCAGCTTCATTTAGTGGGCATGGAGGCCAAACTGTACAATGAAATTAAATGGCAAATTTCAGAAAATCACCCTTTCTGGTCAATCCCACTTTTTGGTCCAATTGGGAAAGAGCTATATGTAAGAGGATGGGCTCCCCTTCCCTGTAGACCTCCATTTCCAGGCGTCAGGCCTTGGCACAGATAGTGATGGAAGGTTCTCCCTCTTCCCTTTTTTCAAAACTCAACCCAAGCACTACCTCACACAGCAAGCTTTTCCTGATCCCTTACTGCTAGCTCATGGCCTTGAATGAATTTTGTATTTATACACACACACACATTGCCTAATAACAATAATAGTAGCTAATAATATCATGTATATAGCACTTTATGGTTTACAAGCTACTCTGCACATTTCATTTTATTGATCCTCAGAACAGCCCTGTGAAGGGGGTACTATTATTTTCCCTACTTTATTGATGAGCAAACTGAGAATAAACTGTTAAGTGGCTTGCCCAGGGCCCCACAGCTAGGGAATGTCTGAGGCCAAATTCGAACCCAGGACCTCTGATTCTTGAGGCACTGTCTCCTCCCTAAGAGCTTAATAAATATTTGTCTAATTGAATGACCCAAGCAGGTGGTGGGTAACCACCTGTCAGGGTTGTGGGAGAGTGGATTTTTGGTGAGGTGATAATGGATGACCACATGGCCACCAAGGTCCTTCCAATCCTGAAATTCCAAGGCTCTTCCAGGATTATGGATCGTTTTTTGGCTGTATCGGTGACATGATGACAAAAGACTAGCAGAACCACGGGCATGACAGGGCATGGCACTTGCCTATTCTTGGCCAGGATATTGTAAAGCAATGATGGGCATCCCCAAGGACAAATAGCCAATTAACTGATCCCACACTTCCCAAGGGTGGAGAAAAACTGCAGGTCAGGCAGTGCATGAGGCAATCGCATGTGCATATACAGAGTCACTATGTCAACAGTATCATCTTCAAATCAAAGTTGTGATACTGGAATAAAAAGCTTCTGCCAAAGCCCAGTGGAAGGGCTGGGTCCCTTTGGGAGGTAGGAGCCCTCCACCTTTCCTTTCTGTCTTGGTCTCTCAGTAGATACACAGAAGCTACCTGAGGAGTCCTTGAATGGAAGATCCCTGGTAGCAGGGACTATCACTTTCTTTTCCTTCATGTCTGCCCAGTTTTTGGTGCCCAGGGACAAAAATCTGTACTTTCATTGATAAGTGAGGAAGTTGTCAGAGGAGGAAGCTCTATCCAACAAACCGGCACAGACTCTGCCACTTGCTGTCTAGAGGACTGTGAGGCTAAGGACTAGCCCAGACTCACTATGTGTCAAAAGTAGCTTGAGGTAGGATTTGAACTCAGGTCCTCTGGCTCAAAACCCATGGTGCTTTCACTGGGCTAAGCTGCTTCGTTAAAAATCCAACAGCCAAGCAGAAGTCTAGCGCCACCTTCTCCACAAGGCCGTTAATGTAGACACACACTGTTTTCCCTAGCAGAACATTAGGTACTTGAGGGTAGGGAATCACTTTTGCCTTCCTATCCCCAGTTCCTGGCATCGGATCCACTGGACAACAAAGGCACTTCGTGAATGAAGGCTTTTTGATCTGTCTAATTGCAGCTTAATTAATAAATTATGCAATACTAACAATATGATACATACTAACCATGCAATAATCACCAATAGCATTTTGATAGAGCTGTTTAAGGGTTACAAAATATTTTACAAACGTTATCTCATTTACTCCTCAGAACAACCCTGAGAGGGAGGTATCGTCACAATATCCATTTTATAGTTTAGGAAACTGAGGCAGAAAGCAGAGAAGCGACTTGTCCAGGGTCACCCAGTGGGTGTCAGAGGCCATATTTGACATCGACAGACACTGGACGGCTACCCATGATGTCATGGCCAAAGTTTCTTCTGCGCAGATAGGGGCGGCGTATGAAAAAATAGATAGATAATTACTTAGAGAAATCTCTCATCAAGTAAAAAAGTTAAAATTGTGAAGGTTTGTATGAATACAACAAGGATCTTTGAGGGGTGATGGGACGCCCTACACTCGCTGACAGTCTGCCCCACTTCTATCCTCCTATGATTCTGTCCATGGTCTTAAGAGACTTGCTGGAGCTCATGACTTGGCTACAGTAACACACTAAGCATTAGAGGCTGACCTGGAACCTGGCTCTTTGTGACTCCAGGTGCCAGAGCTCCATTCACATGTCCTGTTGCTTCTCTGTTTCAACCTACAGAGATTAGGACAGCTCTGAACATCCATGATTATTTTATTTTATACTGAAAAAGGAAAGCAAAGTCTATATAATTTAGAGTTGAGATTTCACAGACCTCAGTTTCATCATGTATATGGAAATACTTGTTTCCTTTGGGGTTTATTAAGTTCATCATAAAAATAAAATGAATTTTTAAAATGGGGATGAAGCTAGGGAGATGGGCAGATCCAATGATTTCCTGAACATAGAAAACTCCAGGGGGAATAAGTTCCTTCCACCAGGACAGGTCAGCAGCTTCCCTACGAATGGCTTCTTCTTCAAGAAGTACCCCCTTATGCCATAAGGCTCCTTCAACCTATCAGTCAATTAATATTAATTTAATCAAATTAATTAATTTAATCAGTTAACCAAATAAATATTTACTTGAAATAGACTAGATTGTTCCAGGACTGACAGTGGGGTGGCCTTCCCCCAAAATGAGGATTTGGTAAAGAAATCTGGGGTCACTGGGAAGGACAAAGGCAAAGCCGGACAATAAGATATGATGGTGGGGAAGGCACTCTTGGGAGGCCCCACTTAGTGAGAAATCTACAGGACTCAGTGGCAGCAGTGTTTGCTCCTCAGTGGACAGGGGGCCCATCCTGGGATCTCTAAAAAGGGCCCTGCATGGTTTGCTTCCTTGGTGGCGCAGGGGTCCTGGTCACCAGATGGATGGGGCCTTAGCTGCTTACTCTCTGCTCCATCATCAGACGTCACAATCACACAAGTAAAGAGAAATAATTTCAATGTAAAAGAACGGCCGGGCAGGCAAGTGATGATGACTGCTGGATGGTCCCGGGCTCCCAGCATCCAGGCAACATCAGGCAGAAAGGAGGGAGACCCCTGACATATGAGAGGGTACGGCCAACAGCCACAAAGAATGGACCGCGACTGGCCACAATGGGAGGAAGCAGGCTCATATGGAGGGGATGCAGCTCCATGCTCTGTGGCTCAACCACCAAGCCCTGAGGTTGCACAAGGCTCAAGAAGCCCGGGGACAATTGGCTGCCAAGGCTGGCCTTCCCAAAGCCATTCCCTCCTCGATGACTTGGATGGCACTGACATCTAGTGGTGGGAACATGGCCAGCCAGGCTCTCCTACCACTCAACACATGCACGCACACACACACACACACACTCACACACATAAACCCAGACACACTCATGCTCACATACACATCATCCCCACACATTCGCACACACACTCATACACAAACATACACTCATATCCATTCACACACATACACACACATACTCATCTATACACTCACACAGACATACACACACACTCATGCTCATACGCATCCCTACACATTAATGCGCACACACATCCCATGCACACTCATACACAAACATACACTCATATCCATTCACACACATACACACACATACTCATCTATACACGCACACAGACATACACACTTACACTCATATATACATTTATACAGAAACATCCCCGCACACTCACACATACTTATACACAAATAACCTGCCACACTCTTAGACACATACACATATCCTCACACACACACTCATACACACTCATATTCATATGTACACTTACATAGACACATACACATATACTCATACATAGATTCACACATGATACTCACACTCATACAGACACATACATTCGCATGCATGCTCAAACACACACCTGCCATTTTTGTTTTCCATCAACGCATGCTGTTGGCCAACAGGAGCCAGGACTGGCCGCTGTTCTGCTGTTTGTTCATGCTACCATTCTGCTGATGATTGCTGGGGCAATTCTCGGAAGATTCTAATGCCAGAACATTGTGGTATTTGGCCATTTTGCCCAAACTGAATGGCCACATTAATAGAGCGGAGCCCCCCATCTGCCTACTCCAGGATGACACCATGGAAGATGGAGCCTCCTTCCAGTCTCAGCCCAAGAGCCACCTCCAGCAGGAAGCCCTCCCTGGTTCCTCCAGATATTACTAGTTCCAGCCCTGCCACATTTGCTTCACTAGGCAGACATTTGGTACTGATTTCTCACTGTACGTCGGACAAGGGCTTTGTCCTTGGCATCCTCAGAATCAAGCGCAGTGACTACCGCACTGAGAAATGGCCTTAGAGCTGGAAGAGTTCTCATGTTGAGACTTAAGAAGGTACCTTGGAGGCCCTCTAGGTCACCCCTTGAGTTTTACAAATAAGGAAACTGAGGTTAGAGACTGGAGATAACCTGCCCAAGGTCATCCTGATGCTAAGCAAAAGGTGGAATTGGACACTAAGTCCTTCAACTCTGAGAGGCATAGCCAAAGTTCAGTTCAAGTCTTGCCTCTGAATGTGCTAACCGTGTGACTGCCCAAACAGTGGCCTGAGAGGTAAGCCCGCTGGGGGGTTGACTTCCACTGGCAAATGGAGCTTCCTCATGACAGCTCCCCTCTCCTACCCCTATCCCTCGCTCACCCTTATCCCTTTCCCACTGACTTGAAAGCCAGGCTTTTTTCCACAAAAGTTTGGTTGAACTAGATGTGCTGGGATCCTTTTCCTCCTTCCCACCTTATTCTTACGATCAGGGAAAGAGGAGTTATTGACAGAAGCTGCATTGGATGTTACAAGAGCTGGTCAACTGCACTACAAACTGCTTTTCAGGGAGAGGAGGGGGCCCCACCCAGAATGCAGGATGACCAAGATGACCCCATCTACCACCAATAAGGCTCTTCTTGGAGGATCCTGCTAAGCTTGAGAGCCCTTCTGGCCCTCCAAGGACTCTTGTTTGGAGAGCTGGGCTTCACAAAGGCCCTGAAGAGGAAGGGCAAGGGTCCCCACACTGCAGTGGGGTTGGGGGAGCTTAATGAACAAATGGAGAAAGAGCTGGGTCCCAGTCAGTGGGTAAGGATTCTTCCTCCCTCCCTCTCTCTCTTACAGTCTTTCCCAAGTTCCAGGAGGTACATTTAACTTTTTTTAAATCAAGACCCAAAGCTTTGAACGGATCCTGCCAAAATCCAAGCCTCACTTCCTGGCATGTCATTTCCACTCAGACTATAATCTACCAACAACACAGATGCCAACGCTGAAGACATTCTGGGCTCTGCCTGGGGAGAGACCTCCCCACCTCTCGGGACCAGGCATGCCTCACCTCCTTTCCAGTTCTCCTTCCCTATCTTCTCTCTCCAACACAATATAACCTCCCGGAGGTCAGGGATGGTTTGGCCTGCTTGAACCTGCATTAGTGCTTGATACATGTTCACTTGTTCTCATGGACTGGTGCGCTCTCTCGTTCTCTCTTATCTATCTACTTTTTTTACCCTATCTATTCATCCATCTATCTATTTCCTGTTTACATGTCTATCCATCCACCCACTCATCTATCCATCTCTATTCTATCTACATGTCTATCTATCCATCTATATCCTGTCTATATGTCTATCTATTGACCCACCCATGAATCCATCCATCCATCCATCCATCCATCCATCCATCCATCCATCCATCCATCCATCCACCTATCTATCCTGTCTATATGTCTATCTTTCTATTTACTGCCATCTTGAACTGACCTTGAAGAAATGGTTATTGCTTCTGAAAGTCAGTACAGCCAAGAACACATCCACTCATGCTCAAGAACATCCAGTGGCTCCCTCTTGCCTCTAGTCTGAAACACCAGCTCCTAAGGCTGGCATTTAGAGGCCCTCCACCCCCTGGCTCCAGCCTCTTTCCAAGCCAAAAAGAGAGGCTGCATCGCTGTGCACTCCAGACAAAGTGGGCCTCTCTCACCTGTCTCTGCCCAGGCCTGGCCTGGTGCGCTTGACTGCTTTCCCTCCACCTCTGGGGTGGGAGGCAGCTTGAGCACTATCTCTTTCTAGAGTTTTTTTCCTCTGTGCCCCTCTTTCTCCTTACCCAGTGTTTTGATTGGGAATCTGTTCCAAATTTATTTGACCTCTCTATAATGTACCAACTTCACATGGTTGTTTGCGAGGGCTTCCCACAGGCCATTCAGAGTCATTCTTATTCACCCCTGTGGACTCCTACCTGTGAGCCTCCCCTCAGCCAGGAGATTATAAAGTCCCAGGGCAAAGACTGTCATCTCTCTGCCTATGCATCCCTTGTACTTCAAACAGTGCCTGACACACAGTAGGAGCTTAAGAAATGCCTGCCAAATCGAACTGGATGGATCTGAACTTGGAAAGGTCCTAAACAGTAGCAGATCTAGGAAAACACATGACTTCAGGTGCCTGTGCCACTGTGGCTAGGAGGACAGTGGCCCTCTCCATGTCCTTGGGATAGGAAAGGAGCAGTCCCTACGGATCCCTAGCTGCTCCTGAATGGCTCTTCCCTGAGGAGCAGAGGCATCACGTTGGGGATTGTGAGGCGCCATGGTCCTCAAGGACGGTGTAACATCAGATGAAATGAAGGAAGTAGCTGGCCTGATAAGGTCTTAAGACTTGAGAGATTGCGTTGAGGGCCTCTGCTTAGCAAATATCTCCAGTGGGAATTTGCGGTGGTCGCATTTCAGGGTTATTAAAAATCAGGGCTTCAGGAGAAAAAAATCAAAACCCACCAACCCTATACTAAGCCGTTCATTGGCTTTGGTTTCCGTTTTGTTTTGTTTTGTTTTCTAACGAACCAGGGGAGGGGTTTTCTAAGGGCCTCGTGACTCCACGAATGGTCCTTTCCTTTGGACTGGTTCAGCCAATGGGACGGAACCACGCGGCGACCGGCACTCAGATGCCAGGCCTCCCGAAGCGCGCGCCCGGGCTCTTTTGGGGGTTGACACTCACTGTGAACAGGTTGGACCGCCGCTTGGACTGCTTGCGGACGGGCGTTGGGGTGTTGGCCGGAGGAGGGACATCGATGCGGAGCTCCTTCTGGCTGGTGCTTGGAGTGGACGGGACAGAGGACGAGTAGTCGCTCAAGCTCCCTCCGCCATTACTCGTCTGCAATGATCAAAACCAGGCGCATCCGTCAGTGACGCGCTCGGTCCAAGCACCACGGGTCTTCACGCAGGCACTCACTCAGTCACTCAACAAGCACCACGGGTCTTCACGCAGGCACTCACTCAGTCACTCAACAAGCACCTCGGGTCTTCATGCAGGCACTCACTCAGTCACTCAACAAGCACCTCGGGTCTTCATGCAGGCACTCACTCAGTCACTCAACAAGCATCTGTTAAGCAGCTAGGATGGGCTAGGCCCTGGGGACACCGTGGCCACCGGGAGACGCAGGCCCTCTTCCAGGAGCTTCTGCTCCACGGACGGGCTGAGGTTTGGTCAGTGCAGATGAAGGGGGTCTGACATGGGACGGAGAGTCACAGCAGGGACATTCGGGTCCAGACCGGCCTGACTGCCCCTCTCCCACTCCCACAGGCCGTTCATGGCCCCCTTAACCCCAAGACATCTCCGCTCCTCACAAAAGGCTCCACTGGGCCTAAGGCAAGCTTCCCTCTCAAATTCTCAACTTCACCTCCATGTTTTTCAAGAATGAAAAGATCCAGACCAGCGCAAGGGGTGCTGGGTGGGGGGTCCCAGGCTGCAGGCAGGGAATCCCTCCTTGTCACTTTCTGCTAGGCTACAGACAAGTCATGTCACTTAGGTGGGCCTCAGTTTCCTCCCCCACCAAAGGGGCTTGATGTCTACAGTTTGATAAGTCTTACCTTTGTCTCCCAAACCAAAGCCCTTCCCTCCTTCTTTTAAACCCAACAACAAATTTAATGGCATCAAAATGGGGGAGAGGGAAGAGTTTCAAGTTTCCTGACACACACAGGTTTAAAAATAGCGCACCTCATTCTAATTATTTCTTCTTGACTTTGCATGTATTTTGCATCTGTGTATATAAATACATCTTGGGAGTTTCCTCCCAGTAGAATCAAACCTTTGGAGGGATGGGGATTTTTCCTTTTTGTTTCTATCTTCCCAGAATGTAGCACAGTACCTGGCACACAGTAGGTGCTCAATAAAGGCTCACTAACCAGAGCACTCTTCCCACACCAGGTGTTGGGGCCAATGGCCACCAGATTTCCTGAGCCAGGAGAGAGGACGTGATCATGACGTTTCCTCCCTGTGCTCATACATTATGGCACTGGACTTGGGTTCAGATCCTGCCTATGTTACTCCAGGGAAGTAGCCTAAGCCTTCTCAGACTGTTTCTTTGTGTGTAAGACAGTTTGGTATCAGCACGTTCCTCACAGGCCTGCGAGGCTCCAAGGTGATCATGTAGGAGAGTATATGCAAACCTTCAAACGATACAGAAATGCAAGCTATTCCTTCTTAATAACATGAGGATACTTGCTATCTGCCCTAAGAAAGGGGTGGTTTTTACAAAGCAGTCCCATTTCCTCCTTCATTCCCGTTTACATCCTGCTGTCATGCCTCTTCTGGGTGGCAGGTGAGCCTGAGAAACCCGGGCTCTAGAAGGGCTTTGAGAATACAACCCATTGGTTCTGCCATGGCCAGGCCACACCTGTAGTGCTACAGTCTGTTCTAAGTGTCTTTTATGAGCAAGGACATCCATCAGGCAGAAGGAGAGTCAGAGGTGGGGACCCAGGCTGGGAAGGGTCTTTGAGCTGGTGCCTCCTGGGAGGCTCTGGTCTACAATGGCATTTTTGGCTGTGGCCAGTCACGACTGATGCAGAGCATTGTAAACATGAGTAGAGGGGCTATCCCTACTGAGGAATTCTAAGCTCATCCACAGCTTGGGAGCCAAACAAAAGAAGCCAGCCACTGCATTTTCCTCAACAAGCATCCCCTTACATCTTCAGCCCTCGGTGTTCCTATGTGAATAATTTGGCAGATTTCATCCTCCTCACAGAAAGGGGATTACTTCTTCCAGGAGGAAGGGAGAAGAGAAGGAAATTGTAATGAAACCGCATTCTATAACACAAGCGCAAAACTCAGATCAAGCAGGGAGGTCGGCCAACGACCGACCGTTCAATGGCCCAGCCGCCAAGAACCGGGACCGAGGTCAGCTAATTGAAAACGACACAGAGAGCATTCACACAACTTGGCTCCTGACCAGCAGCCCGACTCGGGTCAGCAGGAAACATAACACAAGCGGCAGGGGGAAGGAGAGCAGGAAAGGGACATTCCCAATAAAATAACAAAAAAAAATAAAGCAGTCGGCCACAGCAGCTTCTGAAAGCAATGTCAAATCAATTACAAACATGCTGTTATTTACCACTGCGATCATAGCAGAAAGCAGAGGGGGAAGACCACTTGTAAGCAGTCGCAAACAATGTGTGGGAAAACCCTGTGGACTCCATTAGTGATGGACTTTGCCTGGCAGTCCCCAGGAGTTCCTTTCCTCACCTGACTGATATGCACAGCAGAGACCTGGGCGGAGCACACGGAGGAGTGGCTGGGGGAGTTAGGTAATGACTTGCAGGGTCCTATGGAAAGTTGCTGCTTTTTCCTGGTGGCAACAATCTTCTGAGCAACTGTAAGATGGAAAAAATAAAAAGTATAATAATGTATCACAGTAGCAAATCACAGATTCATTTCATTAAAAAGGAAAGCATAAAGAACCACTTGAAGGTACGGGATAATTATATTTATCATATGGGTGACTATGGCAACATAATCCAAAACAGGAAATAGAAGTGAAATCCTTTCCAAGAACTTTTCTTTTTCAGATCTATCACTGCTGCAGTGCAGGGGAGCTTTAGCTTAATCAATATGTATCTAACCTGCTCCAGTCATAACTTCTCTGGGAATACAGGCTCTCAGGGAAAGTATGCTGAATTTAATTGGAAAGGAAGCCAGCAATTAGACAGTTTTTCTGGCACCAAGAGGTGTCATGCAAGAGAATAACAATAATTTTGGTTTGAATGGATAGAATGCAGCCTTGAGGGACCTGCTGTAATTAAGTTTAATAGTATTCAATCCCTGTCTTATTCAGAGTTTTTTTAAAGGCTTATGCAAATGAAGATATCCTCCCCCTACCCCCCACCCCTGGCAATTTATTATAACTTAGGAAACATTGTTCACTAGTGTTTGCAGACAATTTCTTTTCAAATGAAGATCATTTTAATAAGGAACTGGGTTTGTCTGTAGCTTATGTTTTCCATGTAAATGAATGATGGCATAGCCATGATTTAGTGAGAATACAACATGTAAAAAATGGCCCGTATAGAAGAGGAAGCAGCTTCATTAGTCACAACCCGCCTCCGATAGGCCCCTTATCATCCTGAAAGGATGATATCAATTAATTTATCTTTCTGTAGGGTATTGATCATAACCTCCATCAGCTAATCATCTTTAAATTACAGAGGAATATCGCAGCACTTTGTCATCCCAGAACCATTGGCGTATTGATCACAGATCGTCGGAGACATATATTAGAATATTTTAAAAACTCATTATAGGAATGCAAAGAGCAGATCTAAGGTCAGGTTCTAACAGCTACTAAATATGTATCTTCTGTGTAGATGGTAAAGTCTGAATGTGGACCCAAAGTGAATAGATTAAAATGCATGAACCCTGGACACCTCCCCTATCTGTTATCACATTTCTCTGCCAAAGAATGAACAGATTTTTAGTTATCAAGCACACTTGAGTTTAATTTTAATCAAAGGCTAGACAGAGCAGCCACTTGGCTTGATGAGTCCTTCAACTTGGATTTTTAAAGCTCCCAGAAAATGTAGTTAAGAGTGGTAGAAGGAGAAATTCCCTTGAAATTTTACAGAGGGGTCTATCTCCTCTGAGGCAGGGAGACAAGGGAAGGTAATGTTAATGTGAAATTAAAAACTGAATCTAATTTTGCTTGGTTCTAAATGCACACTGATATCCCAGTACTCCCGATGAAAAAGGGGAAAAGGGGCAGGAAACATGCAGAAAGGAAAATCTGAGCGCAAAGTCAAAAATGGAACAGAGAAGGAAATCCACGTGTTAAAGTGAATGAATCCCTGTTCTGTTCAATTATAGTAACTATAAAGAGACCAACATTTAACAAATGGAGAGGCAATGCTGTAGTGGATAGTGGATGGAGGAACAAAGCTTGTAGTCAGGAAGATTCAGATTCAAGTCCTACCTAAGACACAATGGACTTAATGTCCCAATGCACCATATAACTCTCTAAGGTGGCTACAAATATTTGCTGGATCTTCAGTGGTGCAGCCCCTGGAGTTCTGCCATGTCCAACCATGAAATATCCTTCCCACCCACCCTCACCCTGCCTCTCTGGAAAACAAAACAACAGTGAACCAAATTAGGGATATCTTTTCCATAGCTTCAATGAGTGTTGGTTAGGAAATGATGGCTAAGAACCATTCCTGCCTCTTCCGTGACATCTAATTCTTTCATCTCTAAAATGGATGGGTCCAACTAGATGGTCTGTGTTTTCTTCCACCTCCAGATTTAGGATGATCCTATAACTTCTCTGGGCCTCAGTTTCTTCATCTATCAAATGGGGAGATTAGACTCTATGGTTTCTGACCTTCCATCAAGCTCTAGTTATAGGATTCTATGTGTGACCCTTAATGCTTAACCCTTTCAAGAGTCAATTCTTTCCTCTGTGAAATGAGGGTATTGGATTAAACAGCCTCTGAGGTCCTTCCAACTCTGGTTCTAGGACTCACTGCATAATGTAGTGAAGGCCATGGACAAGAATCGCTCCAGAAGAGTAACACAGCAAGTATCTACACCAATGAGATCATGGAAACAGGGCAATGTTAATACTCATCACCAAGTGGTGGAAGGCTCACTATTCACACTGGAAAAGGCAGTATTCACATGGATAAATTCAAGGATCATTAAAATTCTTTAGAACAACATGAATTTATCTCTTCCTAGATCTAATACAGATTAACTTGGCAGGTAGATTTTTTTTTTTAAATCCACTGTGAAAATTACATGTTTTTACTACTTGAAAAACATACATCCCCTTTTTTCCCTATGAAATGCAAGTTGAGCCAAAAAGACTGATAAAATTTTATTACAAATACTTTCTGGTACTAGACAAGGTAAAGAAAATTGGAAGCTCTTGGCCTCTGATATCTCACCATGAATGAAACTGAACATAAGCTCATGTCACGGGTAGTACAGATCTTTGCTGAAAATGTGACAACTCTCTTCTCATTATCATTCACAGCCACCCTCCTTAATCAGCCTTCTGATATCATTGATGATACTGCTCAGGGCTGGACAGACTTATACAGACACTACTTTCCCTATTTCAAACTATGCCCTGAAATCTATTCAGTGATAACAAGAATAAATTATTTAACGGTGTAATTGTTCCAATGAAACAAGAAAGTCCATGCAGTTTTCCCTGCTTTGTGGCAAGGGAAATAATTAAATGCAGAATATAAGTCAGTAAAATGTTTTGTTCCATAAACTGTTAGAAAGCCAAGGCAGAGGAAATCATTAGGGACAAGTAGGTATCTCAATAAGACTCATTTTCCACAGATTCTGGGGGGGAAATGGCCATGTTGGGTTCAACAATGGTCAGTCACTAGCCCCGAAGGTCAACGTCTGTTGTCTTTTAGGAGGGCCCCCAATTTTCTAAATTCTAAATGGCCACTGGGGCAAGATAGAAAAGCCACAGTTTGCCCCGTGGTTGGCCTTCCTAGAATGGAAGGAAAGGAAAGGAAAGTGTCAGCTTTGGTGCCATCCACATATGCTTGAAATGAGGGCTTCTTCTAAAGTAGCTTCTCTCAAGTTAAGAAGGGAAAATACAGTCATCCTCCCCCCTCCCCAGTTGTTTTCTTACCATTGCTTCACCTGGTCATTTACTCAGCTGTCCCCAAAACCCTAAGAACAGTATTCTTTGGGTTACATTTTTATTTCAATTTGTAGTAAGCTTCCAATACATTTGTTGAATGAATAAAGGATGAACACACATATCTAAATTCAACCTTCAGTTCTGGTCTCAGGAATTCTTGGTTCAAATTTTAGGATGTCAGTGGGTAAAGGCCAGCTCTATGTAATTTCTGTGTCCACAGGTACCCAGCATAGGTGCTATGTACAGTTCATTCATTCATTCATTCACCAAGTACTTCCCACATGTAATCAGGAAATGAGATGTGGTCCCGCTCCTACAGAGCTTACATTTCAGGGCAGGAGTAAGAAGACATGGGCACCAAGAACTGGGACCCAAAACAGGATTTCAATGTTAGGAGACATCTGAAGAGGAAGAGGTCACCCCAGCTAGTGAGGTCAGGGAAGACTTCCTTCTTAGAGAAGGTGGCATTGGAGCTGGTTCTCAAAGGAAAGGTAGGATGCCAGCAGGCAAGAGATCGGTAGGCTGGTGACAAGAAGAACAGAGAAGATGTCCCAGAGCAGAGAACAGGGTGAGCAAAGGTGAGGAGACAAGATGGGACAGGCTACATTCAGGGATATACCAGAGCACGGAGTTTGGCAGAGGTCAAGTGTATGTGAATTATAAAAGAGAAATAGAGAGTCACTGTCAAGGTTTTTATCTTCAGTTTCACTCCTGCAGGTTATACCTCATTCACTCCCGTCACACTCTCTCCTTTCCATTCGTTCATTCACTATTTCATTCAACACATATCTATTAGACACCTTACATATCAAATAACTGTCCTTGACCTGAAGTTCCTCCCGTGGGGTCACATTTCTTTGGTGTATGTGAAATCTCCTGAGAACTCTTTTTAAGAAATAAAACTAGTATCCCCTGCAGATGTTCCAGAGACAAAGGGCAGCTCTTCCAGGAACCAGACTCTGTTTTACATTGGAGTGAAATGATCATCTAAAATATCTGATTAATCAAGGAAAATTAATCACTAAATCCTTTGTCTAGTTCTGAGTTCATAATTCAAATGAATGTTATATGATAAATATTCTGGAGGAATACAATCTACCCAATTACTTTTTTTGTGAATGAAATGGAAAAATAATTTAATTGTGTAATTACAAAGTTTTATTTTTACCATCAAGCATATCTGCCAAGTTTTGAATTTTAAAGAAAACGTAACCCTACACTGAGAAGCAGCACAGAGTTATGGATAAGAGGTCACTCATGGAGCCAGTAAGACCCTTGTTCAAATCCTCCCTGGGAAATATGAGTAGTGTGACCACAGTCTGTTCAATTAAACTTCATGAGCTGCGGTTTGCTCATCTGAAAAATTTAGGACAATGATACATTTTATTATAAGGTATAGACAAGTTGATAATCTACACAAAAGTGGAAAAAGTTCCCAGACTGGGAGTTCTAAATAAGGTTCAGATACTCCTCACACACACACAACCCTGATCTCTAAGACCTATACAATGGAATAAGGTATGCACTATACTCACCCCAGGTAGATTAAAAAAAAAGAGAATCAAAATAAAATATATTATTTAAAGAAATTATGAGCAAAACCAAAAATGGACAGCCCACAAAAGGAGGCTAACAGATAAGCTACGGACAGGCTACTGTTCCATTGGCATCCTCACCATGTCAAGAGAAAGCAAATAAAGCCTCCACCATACTGGGTGGGCCACAGTTGCAAACACTTTGGAGGACAGCAACGAGAACCACTAAGGATGGGGACAGGCACAGATGGGCTGCAAAGTGCGCTGCTGGGGGGAATGTCCACAGAGATGAGATTTAGATTTAGTCAGGTTTAAATGAAGATTATTCTTTATTAATGACATGATTTCTCTTAGTATCCTTGAGAGCGTTCTATGGAAACAGGATAACTTTGGTTCACCTTAAAGAGGGGATCCAGCATGTAGACGGATATGACCAAACGCCACACAACTTGGGATACAGAGCTGTTGTGGTGGATAACACAGCATTAAACAAAATGAAACCAGGTCAGTGAAAGTGATGAAAGTCAGAAAGATTTGTGTGTGGAAGAGGCATTGGACTCATCTCTGCTTGGTCCCAGTTGGGCAAAACCAGAAGCATTGAGTTCCAGGTGCAGAAAAGGTAAATTAATCTCCTTGGGATGAATACTTCCTGACCCTTAGGGCCATGCATGTGGATATCCTTGAAGGAGCCTCAGAAGGGAGGTGGCACCCATTCAAGAGAGGTCTTCAAGACCATTGGTTGGTAATGTCCCTGAGAGGATTTCTGCCCAGGGAGAAAGTTAGTCAGACGAGATGCCTCTGGGATCCCTTCTGACCTTGGAATTTTGCACACCAAGACCTGCCAGGTTCAAGCACTTTGCCTTTGTGATAAACTCACAGCTCCCCATATCACCAGTTTTTTATACTCTTCAGACAAATCACTAATTGCTAAGGAATGCATTTGATTTAAAAAGAAAAAAAAAGATTCGTTTCCTCCACTCAAAAAGATAAAAATACAGAAGAAAATACTTCCTTTATTTGATGTCCAGATTCTTGATATGGAAGATGCTGTCCAGAAAAGAGAGTTGATTCTGCTACGATCAGCCAAATCTCCATTGGGTTTCCCGCTCAAATTCTAGCATCAGAAATGAGGTGGACAAAGAAAGTCTCCCTCCCCACCTCTGCCTCCAAGGGAAGGTCCAGGTTAAGTGCACCTTCCTCTCCCAAGTTGCTCGCCCTGCCCCCTCATTTTCCTTTGTATTTACTTATCTGTGTTTCTGTCCAATAGAATATAAACCACTTGAGGAGAGGGATTATTTTTGCCTCTCTTTGTATCCCTAGGGTTCACAGCGCCTGGAACGTAGGAGGTGCTTAATAGATGTTTGTTGATTTCATGCTCAGCACCTATCAACGTGCAGACAGTGTTAAGTGTATCCTATGGGTTCCTTGAATGAATGCATTTCACTAATTCCAATGACAGCTTCCAGCACAAGATGGAAGGGGGCATGTGTGTGTGTGTGTGTGGGGGGGGGGCAGTTGTGTCTCTAAAATCTCACAGTCAAAAAAGGAGATCTCGACAACAACAGTCTCTTGCCCAAATTGTCTTGTCCAAAAGTCTAAGATGGTCTTATTGATAAGGTATTGGAGATAACCAAAAATACAGTCAGGAATGTGGAAGATACTTAGTGATATGCCCCCAAAGAATCAAATGCCAACTAGGTGTAAATCCCTGTGCTTGCATCTGTTTGAAAAGTCACAATCTATCTGCCAGACACTTCATTAAAGTCTAAAGACTTAGCTGCTCCTTGAAAACAAAGCCTTGGGAAAGTCTCTTCGTGGTCACAAAGGTCACTCACACTGAAGGAGCTTGTACTTCTCACCTATGAGGAGATGACTGTAGCTGTCATTAGTCTCCCCACACTGATTCCCTTCAATAATTCTCAAAATAATGAGACTAGAGAATAAAGGCACACAGAGACCCCAGAACCCCTTGATCAGGGAGTCACCCCCTCTCATGACCCTATCATTCAAAAGGAGTTTGCTGGATGTCTGAGACCAGAACACTAGAGCAAATGGTTATCATCAGGTATCTCCTGGAGGCTAAGGGTTGACTTGACCCAGTTATTACTTGTGTTAATTCAGAAAGAAGCCTCTGTATCTGCCTTTGCAGTCTCCCCTTACCTTCCCATTTGATGAGGTCCTGATTAAAAAATATGCCTTGCAGAGGAGGAGTTCATCAAGGGACAACCAACTTTGTCTTGCCTCCCACTGATTTAGAGGCCCAGTTGGAATGCGCTAAAGTGCTTAAAGTGAGTGAGACATCAGTTTCCTTGGCACCTCCAAGCCACTGGAGGGGCAATGTTGGCACAGGTTAGTAATGAAGGACTTCACAGAAGCTCTCTTTCCAGCAAGGCACAGAGGAAGCTGGGTTGCTACTGAGGCTCATCTTCAGAGTGGATGAAGCCCATACCTTCCTGCCATGTTCTAATGATG
This sequence comes from Bettongia penicillata ogilbyi, assembly GCA_023548195.1. Classification (NCBI taxonomy): domain Eukaryota; kingdom Metazoa; phylum Chordata; class Mammalia; order Diprotodontia; family Potoroidae; genus Bettongia; species Bettongia penicillata. The sequence continues at coordinate 10,771,046 of JAJHZJ010000134.1, read as the reverse complement.
GCATACCCAATGACACCAGGGTAGAGGTAGCATGTTTGAGGGGAGTCAGGACTTAGACTCAAATCAACTGCTTATTAGCTGTGTCACTTTAGACAACTTATTGCTTTCTCTGGGCCTTATGCTCCCCATCTATAGAAGGATGGAGGGGTTGTTTAGATGACTGATGATCTACTCTCATTTTTTGATCGCATGACCTTTAAAATCCTATTCAGTTTCACAGTCCTATTAGTGGATAGATAGAAATGATAGGATCCCAGGGTTACAGCTGGACCTCAGAGACCAGCCAGTCCAACAGAAAAGAGTAAGAGCACCCCTCCAAGAAGGAGATCTCTGCTTGAAGACCTCGGAGCAAGAAGAATGCCCCAGCCACTCCAGACAGCCCATTTTCCTTCAGCACAGCTTCAATTGTTCAGATAGTTTCTTTGCCTAAATTTGCTTCCTTACAGCTTCCACTCAGTCAGTGGTGTCAGTGATTTCTTTCTTCTACCTCTATCATAATCTATGACACTCTTCTCTATCAAATTACCCCCTTTTAGTCTATTGAGTACTTCTCAATCTCCTTTTCCACTACCTCCCTGCATCCCTTAAACATGGATCCCCTCTCCAGTGTCTGCTGGGGGTCAATCTTTTTATCCAACTTTTCCTTACATCCTATCCCTTAAACATGGATTCCCTCTCCAGGATTTATTATGGGTCACCTTCTCACTCATGTCATCATAGGGGTCTTTTCATAATATGTGAAGTGGCATTTTGTTTTGGGCACAGTAACACTCCATTTCATTCATATAGCACAATATGTTTGGTCATTATCCCTCTGATAGGAATCTCTTCCGATGAATGTGGAAAAGCATCAGGAAGACTAAAATTCCTTAAAGGAATGGAATGTTTTCCATTATTGACCTATAAAAGGTGTCTGTACTTCCATGATCTTGGATGGGAACCAGAATTGTAGGATTCAGATCATTCATCCAAAGGATGACCTAGACAGTACTTCTTACACTGTGGATCGTGACTTCTCCCCAGTTTAAGAAGAGCTGAAGGGGTCATGAGAGGAAAATGTTTAAGAAGCCCTGATTGAACATGCCACCATTTTACAGATGACCCTGACGTGGGGCTCCAGATATAGTCAGAAAGAAAGTTGAGATTCATATCTTGGTCTTCCACCTTCAAATACCGTATTCTTTCCATTAGACTTCTCAGTTCCTAAACTGGGAAGACATTTGGCTAATGAGTCATATCAGATCCTAGGAGGTCAATTCTTAGAATATAGCCACAGGAAGGGAAGGATTTCGGTTTTCTCCAATAGAGCATAAGCTACTTGAGGGCAGGAACCATTGTATTCTTAGCACACAGCAGTGCCTGAGAAATAGGGAAGTGCAATTTTACTGACATAGGGAACTCACATTGGGGAAACTCCTTCTACCAATGCATGTCAGCACCTTCTCTGCAACTTCTTAGATCTTTGAGAAATGAAGTGGCTACCCAAGGTTCACACAGTCAATGTTTCAGAAAAGAGGCTTAAATTCAGGGCTTCCTGGCTCTGAGGCGCTACCTCTCCTGCAGTAAGTGGCCAATAAATGCTAGTTCTTCGATCGGCTCATGGTTGATAGCACGCTGTATCCATATAATAGGTACTTAGTAGTACCAAACTGACGCCTGTCAGTTGAATAAAATTGCCAGAGATCACAACGGACATACTTAGACTGAAATGAGGCAAACAGTAACATCGGAATATCAAGATTAGAATGTAATCACTGAGTGGGTTTATCAAAGGCAAAACACAGACCCTCCTCAAAGTTACCCATCCCATATTGTCTATAAGAACGGTGAGTGGCTCAGTCTCCAAACCACAAGCCAAGCTATCTTGGGTTCATAGCACCACCTGGTGGACGCCACTGAGAATTGTCCCCACCAGCTTCCCCTCCCTCTCTCCCATTCCCCCTTCCAGTTTTTGACCCTAGACATCTAAGCAAATTCCACTTATTGCAATCTCTCTTCCTCTGTGGACTTCTGGTCCTTATCCTCTGTCTTTCAATTTTTGCTAAGTTAGGAAAATCTCTATACATTTTACTCTTTTTTTCTATTCTATTTATGACACCTACAATGTAGCACTAATCTTCAAGGCCAGCACTGGAGAAGGTACAGAGGGAAAGAAGAGACCAAAGGTATGAAGTAAATGAGGGACTTGAGCCATTATTAATCTCAAAAGCGCTCCAGGAACAGCACGGACTCTCCTGCCGAGTATCGGCCTCTTACCTCTTAGCTTCTAATTAAGGATTCAGCACTTGGAATCCTGTTCCTGAGTTCAAAAGAAAAGAGTTGAAAACCCTTTGTTTTCCTAGCTTATTGCTCCTCTCTTTCATTTAACAACACCCTTGGTGTCTGTTGTTTCACATTAAGCATAGGATGCTTCAGCTATCACATGGCTTCGTGGGCTAACCTGGGAACCTAACCCCAATTCATAACCAAAATACTCCATGATGTTCATACAATTTACAGATGGCCTTCTCAAACATAAAATGTTTGGGAAGTGGTGATTTTTGAGATAATGTTGCCATTTTACTTCAAGTTTCAAGCAACAAATATCTTCTGTGGGCAGGCACCCAAATTGATGCTTCCTAATGGGTCTCCCTGTTGGCAGGTTGTCTAATCCATTCTCCACACACACACACACACAGAGCTCCTCAAGGGATCCTCCTAAATTAGGGTAGGTCCATGAGCATGGGAATCCCCTGACCAAAAAGCTCTAGGTGTTCTTAATTAGATCTGGAATCAAATAGAAACTCCCCTCTGGATTTCAAGGCCATTCTAATCTGCCTCTGGGCTCAGGCACAGGACTCCTCTTCCTGCATCATTCATGAGATCAGGTTTAGCACAAGCAACATCTCCCATGTGTCTCCCCAAGTCCTAGTGACCCAGTTATTTTGTAAATAGCTTTTATTTCTTTATCTTTAGATATACCATCTTCCCTCTATAGTACATAAACTCTTCGATAAAGAGCCATTTCATTTTTGTCTTTGTGTCTCTAGTTTCCAGTTGGCACAAAATAAATGCTTATTAGATGAACAGATATGTTCTGTGCTAGATGCTAAGGGTCATAGATTTCATCTTGAAAAGGACTCAGTTTAACTCCATTCTACAGATGGAGAAACGGAGGAGCAGAATGGTTAGAAGTCTTGCCTGTAGTCACTGAGCAAACATATATGAGAGGCAGGATTTTAACCAAGATCCATTGACTCTAAAGTCAGTGTACTTTCCATAAGACAAAACCCACATAAGCCACTATCCCTGCCTTCATGAGATTTAAAGTCTAGCAGGGGATAAGAAACAAACACAGATTACTACATTACACACTGTGATATGATGAATGCATTAGGGAGTTATAAAATCCATCGCCAAAGGACGCATCAGTAAATAGGTTGGTCTATTGGGGTGATGGGCAAAGACTTCCTGGAGAAAAATGCCAGGCTAATTCCAGGTTCCAGAGTTTCTCTACATTAGTATGATATCCCATCGTCTCCCCGCTCTCCCCCTAGGAATGAATCACTTCAGTTAGAACTCTTCTGAAGAGTGAGATTTGGGGTTCATATCCCGTGTTTATTACCCTTTTGGGCTGCTTATGGTAGACAGTTTTGTTTATTTCCCTTACTTCTGAGCCTTTTATTACTTCTCCAGAAAACAATTTCCAAAATTTTACACAAGAAATCAAATAAAAATAGAAGATTGTTAAGGTTTGTGATTTATGATGAAGGAAATTATCAAATGCCATTCAAAAGAATAGGTTTTCTAAGAATCTACAGTCTGATTGCAACCAAATCATGAAACCATGGTGTGCTAACTCATTTACAGGACTTTTTATTGTTTTTAATTTAAATTTAAAGAAGCGATTCTGACACTTCATCTTGGCCAAGAGGGGTGCAGGGTTATTGAAGGCTAGGTCAGTGGAGGCTAACCTCTGGGGTATCCATAATCCATCTGAAAGTGCTTTGAGGGCAAGAGGCAACTTGCAATATCAGAAGAAAGTGAGGGAAGTCACATCAGGTGGCAAACATATATGGAAAAGAACCCCACAGGATGGGGTTCAACCTGCAACACTGGTGGGGACTTCCAAGTCTCCATGCAGGGCAACTCGATGGTGCAGCGGTTAGAGCACTGGCCCTGGAGTTAGGAGGATTTCAGTTCAAATCCTGCCTTAGATACTTGACACTTAGTAGCTGTATGATTCTGCCCAAGTCACTTAGTCCTGTTTGCCTTGCCCCCCTCCCCCCAAACGACTGCAATTTTGATAATCTAACTATTCTACTCAATAGTACCAATTCTTCAACCTACTCAATGCTCAGTTATCACAGATAACTGATAATCCTAGAAAGGGCCTTCCAAGTCACCATCTAATATTGGAATCCTTCCACAACAGTAGTGCCTCAGTCTCCATTTCAATACTTCTGCTGACAGTGAGGTCACCAGGTGGGAAGGTAGCTACTCTATTTTTGCCCACCCTTGATTACAAGAAAGCTCCCTTTAACATGAACCAAAATCTCTTTCCTTGGAATTCTTTCCCATTTACACTACTTTTGATCTCTGGAGACACACAGAAAAGAACTTGACAGATATTCTTTTATTTGCAGGTACTTTTTCCTTTTGTTGACTTTTTAAGCCCAAGAACAGGTCTTTTAATTTGTTCCAATTCTTTATCTCATTGAATGTTTCTCTAGAAAAGCCCTCCCCTGGTAGCTCATCATTGGCAGAAGGTCACCCCAGGCCAGTGGGGCACAAAAAGGTCTGACCAAGGTGGAAAACAGCCATGTACATTTTCAGTCCTGGGACCTTACATTGTGTCTAGAGATGAGATTGACTATGTTTGGAAAGTGCCATCAGCATGCTGGCCCTAGAGTAAAGAAGGGTTTGGCTACTGCAGTTCCTGAGACATGGACTCACATGGGTGGGTGAGAGTATTAATGCTGAAATTTTAGATCCTTGAAGAAAAAAATGAAATATCTTAGATTGGGTATATTATTCAAGTCTATCATGGGAATCATAGATTTAACACAACCCTCTCAACTGACAGAGAAGGAAACTGAGGCCCACAGTGGTTAAGTGACTTGCTCAAGGTCACACAAATGACAAAGCTGAGACAAAAAAATAACTTCCACTCCCCCAATAAAGTCACCTCACTGTGCCAATATGGCGCCAACCTTTCTCCATTGTGGCCACCAGGGGGAGATGTGGACAAAGGCTTCGCAGGGCTCCATATAAGGCACCATCTATGACTTCCTCCTGATGTACAATAGCCTTTTTCTTTACTGCCACAGAAATAAAATAATGTCCTATGTTTATAATAAATAACTGTTCAATAAAAGGAAATTTATTTGGCAATTACACATGTTATGAGCAAAGCATTAACAAGAATGGGCCATAAAATTAAAATGTTTGTCAAAAAGGAAACATTAACAGCAGTATTTGATTTTAAACAAGAGCCTGTACAATGCTCTCCAAAAGAGTCCATTTTAGGCCTAATAACTCTGTCAGAATGCTCCCTTTAAAGGACAGTATATCCTTATTTATTGGTTCTGAGGCCATATTTAGGAAAAACAGCTATCACTGACACTTCTCAGTGTGCGTATATTTTACTGTTATCCCTGGAACTTTAAACTAACGTATCAAAGGCAAATTGCGCTCATAATTCCTTTTATATTTCCAAATGTAACACAGTCTTTCCATCATCTAGAGGCAATGTAGAAGAGCCAAGAGAGCATCAGACCCAGATTCAGGTGACTGGGGCCCAAATCCTGTGTCAGTCACATGGTTAGGGAGTGTAGGCAAGTCACTTCGTCTCTGAGAGCATCAACATCTTCATCTATAAGGACACTCGGAAATGAGGAAATGGCTTTGAAAACTTCAAAGAGTTATTGTCATAAATGGGGGTTACTGTTATTAAGAGAGGGGTCGTCGATACAGGAGTGAGGAGTTCAAGTCTTGCCTAGACATCACTTACTATCTGTGACTATGGAGGAATTATCTTCCCTCCCTAGAGTTCAACTTTCTTCATCTGTAAAATGAAGTGATAGCAGAAATGATCTCTCTAGTGCCCATGTGGTAAAGAGGAAGGAAAATCTGGGGGCGGAATCTGAGGACCTGGGTTCAAATGTCACCTCGATACTACTACCTGTGTGACCTGGCCAGTCCATGTCATATCTCTGGGCCTCAGTTTCATCTTCTGTAAAATCCGAGTAATGAACCAGACATGCTCCAAGGTCCCTTCCAGCTCTAGGTGTGACCCACTATCTCTTTCAGCTCTAAGCATATGATGCTATGAACAAATATTTATTAAACATCTACTTTATGCCAGGCATTGTGCTAAGGGCCAGCCAGGACCATGAAGACAGAAAAACAGTGTGGTCCCTCAAGAAGCTAACATTCTAACAGAGGGGCAATCAAGACCAGAGTATTGTGATAAGGGAGAGGGACTGAAAAGGGAGCGGCACCCCCAGCAAAAGACTCCAAGGCACTCAGGCTTTAGAGACAGAAGAACTGGGCTTGAGTCCTGTTTCTGCAACTTACAACTTAGGCAGGAAGTCTTGTGATCTCTCTGAGCCTCAGTCTCCCCATCTGTAAAACTGAGATCTCTTCTATCTTCAGATCCAAAATTCAGCTCTCCCCTCCTCCACCAGTTTTCCTTAATACTGTACCAGGGACCGAGCAGCACCACAGACAGAGACTAGACCCATAGGGATGAAGCTCTTAACATCTGTGACCAGAATCAATGGAGACATAGATACAAAGCCACAGAGGTTGAGGTCACCAACCCTGGAGGCAGACACAAGACCAGCCCTGCTAGATTGTCTGCATTGATATCCCATGCTGCCACACTCCACTAAATGGTAAAGGTCACTTGTGAGGAGCACCAGGCTCAACTCTAGGGGAGGGAAGTGGGTGGCACAAATCCAGGGATAATGACAGTGAGGGCTTAGAGCCACCTCTGGGATTTTTCTAGCAATGGGAACTCAGGAAAGAGAAGAGGCATTTTACCAATGGCGGCATGTTTGCACCTGCTCTGTACTTTACAGCCTGTGGTTCTGAGAAGGTTCCAGGGTCTCACAGGCTCATTCAGCCAATGCAGATTCCAGGCAGAACTTTCAAGTTTATCTCATTCCAAGGCCAACTCTCTATCCACTACTCCATGTTGTCTTGTGGTACAAATCAAGGAACTTTTAATAAAAGGTGAAGTTCTCACCAGGTTTTGCTCTAACGTGTCAATGTCTGGGCCCCAAAACCAGGGGCACAGGAGGCAAACCATGAGGCAGTGGAAAGAGCTCTGAATTCAGTCCAAGAACTTGGCTTCAAATCTGTTTTTGCCACCTGTGAGACCTTGGGCAAGTCATCTGACCTCTCTAGAGATCAATTTCCTCATCTTATAACTAAGTACTAACTTAAAACTGGATCTGGGTCCTCATCACAGTTATAAAATGAGGAGATTGGATTAATAAGCCTTTAAAGTCCCCATCACCTCTAATGCTGAATCTTATCAAGTGCTTACATTAATTTCTGCAATCAGGTCCTGACTAGGGCCATCTGAGTACAGTGGGAATGTAAAGACCATGGACTTGAAAATTCAGAAGTCTTGGATTCAAGTCTGGACTCTTTTCTTTACTGGCTGTGAGACTTTGGGCAAGTCACTTGACCTATGCAGGCATACAGATTTGGAGCTGAAAGGAACTGAATAAACCCGCTACCCAACCCTGTCATTTCACAGGTAAGCAAATGAGACCCAGAGATGAAGTAACTTCTTCAGCATCATAAAGAAAATGAGTAACTAAGAGGGGATTCAAACCCGGTATTCTGACTCATAATAGGGATGGTAATAGTAATCATTTTTATTTTACATATGTGTAAACTGAGGCCCCCAGCCCATCGATAGTTTAGGAGTTAAGTTATATTGTCAGGCCTATTTGGTTATGGATTTAGAGTTAGAAAGGACCTGAGAGACTAGCTAGTCCAACCCTCTCATTTTAAACATGTGGAAACTGAGACCCCAAGCCCATAGGATTACAGTTTAATGCTGTTATTATTGAGTTATTTTTTTCAATTGCGTCCAACTCTTTGTGACTCAATTTGGGGTGTTCTCAGCAAACACACTGGAGGGATTTGTCATCTCCTTTGACTCATTTGGCAGATGAGGAAACAGGCAAACGGGGTTAAGTGACTTGCCCAGGGTCACACACAGCTAGTAAGTGTCTGAGGCCACTAGATTTGAACTCACAAAGAACAGTCTTGATTTCAGACCCAGCACCCTATCCACTTTGCTATACAGATTATAGTCTAGTACTAAACTGTAATCTTAACTGCTACCTAGTACAACCCTTTTTATAAATCTCCTAATTGGCCAAAGTCCAGTAGCTCCATCCTAAGGATAGTTCAGAGGCTCAGAGGTTAGGATGAGAGGAGTATAGATTCAGAGCTGAAAGGATCTGTAGAGCTCACTGAGTTTACTCCCTGTTTTATAGGTGAGCAAACTCTGGCCCAGGATGTGGAGAGGGCTTCCTCAAGGTCCCTTGATCAGCCACCTCCCCGAAGTCATCATCCACGAGCCCTGGTCTCCTCAGATTGCTGCTTGGAGAGGAAGGGCAGAGTCCTCACTGACACCAAGCTTCACTTAAGACGCCTTGGCCAAGTGGCCCATTGTGCCTCTCTCCCTTGCTGCTGCATTGACTCAGCCACTTACTTTGCGCTTTGCCACTCACACGATTCAGCTTCTGGTGACCAGCCTCCTGACTGCTCCACCACCGAGATCCTCAGCCTTCAGGTTCTTCTCCCTCATTGTACCCAGGCCTAGAATGCTCTCCCTCTACCAGTTTAACTACTGGCATCCCAGCTTCCTTTAAACCCCAAATCAAATCCTGCCTTCTCCAGGAAGCCCTCCCTGACCCCTCTGAATTCCAGTGCCTTCTCTCTCAATTATTTCCTCCTCATTCTGGCCATAGCTTGCTTTGTATATTTTGCTTCTTGTCTTTCCTATTAGATTGTGAGCTCCTTGTAGGCAGTGACTATCTTTTTGTTTCTCAAGGGTTTTGCACAATGCTTGACACACAGCCGCTATAGTAAGTGTTGGATAAATCTTCACTATTTATTGGAAAGGGCAGGGCTCACAAAGGCAAACCTTCATGCCCTCTTGGAACCCATAGCTTTGAAAAGGCTTATCCTTTGAAAATTCTGTGACTTCAGTGGTAATGGGAATTATGGAAATTATGTTCAGCAGTACCAGGGTCACAACCCATCCACACCTTCTTAACCTGAGCTGGAGAAAACAGATACAGAGCACACACACAGGGGACACCACCGCCCTGTCATTCTTCCAAGCTTTCCAGTTGAGACCCTAATCTCGACAGCCCAAGGTTACTAATCTGCCCTTGGTAAATGCTCTGGGATGCTGCAGGGCTCTCTTCCCATGGCCTTAGCAGCATGCTAGCTCCCTGGCGAGGCCATGGGCATGGGAGCGGCAGAGCAGGAGCCGGCTCCCATCAAGCTTTGTGGATCTCTGGGCTGCCAGACTGGCCAGGGGAGGAAAGTCTGGGGAAGAGGGCTGTTTCTTTCTATTCGTTCCTATAAGTTAGTAGCTGTGGCTCAAAGTGGGGAGGGGGAGAAGGAAGGGGGAAAGAGAAGGAGATAGAAGCAGACAGAAAGACAGACCTGGGAAAGAGTCTAGGAAAGATTCTCAGTGTCTCGGAAAGAATAAAGATGAGATTTTTCATCTGAGGTTCCACTCCTGTCTGTATTCTTTTTTATCTCGTTGCATTAAAACAAATTTATCTTCATTTATGTCGCAATTACCTTGTAGGGCTGTTAATTTGCTGGAAATGAAGCTATTGTTTAATTGCTCCTATTAATCGGGGGATTTAAATGCTGCTGCAATAAACAGTTACCTTCAGGACAGAGCAAAGTCAAGGCTGGGGACACCGGGGGCAGGGCCTCCAACTCTTGCCCCAAATGCCAATGCCAGGGCCGCAGGAGGCACCAAGACCACCTTGGAAAGGCTGGGGTGCAATAAACAGAACAAAGTCACTGTTTACTACATTGATCTCCAGATCTTAATGTGTAGGAAAGGGACAAGGAACCACACTGGCACAAAGGGAGAATATCTCACTTTTATAAAAACCATCGGGAAGTAGACAGGAGGCAGGATAGCTCTGCGGTTAGTGCTCTAGATTTGTAGTGAGGAAGAGCTATCTGCTGCTCTGGCACACTGCTGTCCATTTCCTGGGTTTTTGCACAAGTTATGTACTTAGTATTTTCTGAAATTTGCTAGCTGTGCAACCCCAGGCAAGTCACTTGACATATCTAATCCTCAGATTTCTTGTCTGTAAAATAATAGTAATACCACCTATGTGCCACGTGGCTTCTTATGGTTGATTGAGTCCAAGGAAAGACTCAAAGATTACCTTAAGGTCTCGTCTCAGACGTTCAGGATCCTTTTACAGAAGAGCAGAATGTCTGGAAATGATCTATGTACACTCTCAGGGACAGACCAAGGTGAACCTAGGAGATCCTCCTGAGATGACCCCAAGTTTGGGCATGTCTTCTGGACCAGAACTGGGTCCAAATCTAAACATCCTAAAGCATTACACAATGCCATCAACCAACCAGTGAAAAAGCATTTATTAAGCACCTATTACATGCCAAGTTTGGGCAGGTCAATGGGCTACAACTGGGTCTAAATCCACATGCCCTAAAGCAGTAAAGAGAGCTATCAACTGAACCATCAATCAACAAGCATTTATTAAACACCTATTATGTGCCAGACTGGAGCAGGTCTTTTAGGCATTACTCAAAGCCATCAATCAACCAATAGGCATTTATTATACACCTACTATGTGCCCTGTACTATGAATTGGAGAAAGAAAGCCAAAGGGAAACAGATGCTACCTTCAAAGACCTTATATTCAATTTGTATCTAAAGACATTAAAACTAGGGCTGTTTCATAGCCTAACTAGCTTGGAATCAACTCAGGGCATAGCCTGAAACAACTGGCAGGACCTACCCACTGGCACTGACACCCTGGAGGACATGGTGCTGCTGTCAAGATAGGCTGGCAGCCAAGACTCCAGGGCCCCAATTTCATTGGGCGGAGGGTGAGCCTGGAACAATGCTCCTTCTCTTCCAATGGATGATGAGACAGCTCTTTAGGGTCAATAAAGCAATTGGACATGACTTTCACGGGCAAAGCTCTGGTATCATTATTGCCATACGTTCCCATGCCCCTGACTCTTGGGCAGCTTATGTCAAGCTGCGAGCTTTCCCTGGTGAGAGTAAAGGTCTATCACTTTACATATGACTGGCCAATGTGGTCACTGAGAAAGTGCCCTTACCTCTCTCGCTAGGAAAACAGCCAGCTTATTGCCTAGCAAAGCACAGCGTCTAGCAAACAGCAGGTGGTTCATAAATGTTTCACAGGTTGACCGATAATAGGATGAAGTCAGCAATTTGTCATCTGTATAATCATCATCATCATCATCATCCTAAGAGCTAACATTTTACTATGTGCCACGTACTGTGCTAAGCACGTTACAATTAGCATCTCTTTTGATCCCAATAATGATCCTGCAAGATAGGTGCTTTTACTATCCACATTTTAAAGTTGAGGAAACTGAGGCAAACAGAGATCAAGTGACTTTCCCAGGGTCATACAGCTAGTGTGTCTGAGGCCAGATTTGCATTCAAGTCTTACTGATTCCAGGCCCACTTTAATGTGGCTTCTCCAAGATTTAATGTGTTTAAGGTGAAAAGGTGATATAGTGGGAGTCCAGAGACCAGACAACCAAGATGGCGCCCTTCTCACTCTGCTAAGTCATGGAAATATCCAGAAAGATGAGTTTCTTTCTCACTATATCTCCCTCTCCTGTCTTCAACCCTCCACACCCATTAGCTTGAAAAGTAATAAAATCTAAAGCTTTGTATATCAATGGCCTGAAAGCGTAACAGATATAATGACCTTCTCAATTTTAATTGAGTAAATAATAACTGTAACAAATAACTCAAATGGATTAACTGCTTTAAAGTAAGGAGAGTTAAGAAGAAAACAGAATTAACTGCAGGCAGCAGCAGGAGCTCAGTAAAAGCTTGACTTGCAATGACGGAGAAGTGTAGAGATTAATGGGAAGAGTGGGAGATGCAGAATCCGAGGGTGTGTGTTCAAATCTTATCTCTGACACTTACTACCTGTGTGACCTCAAACAAGGCCACTAACCTCCATGATCATTCCCAGACCTCCATCTGTGAAGCATCTTTAGAGTAGTGTTTAGAACATGCCAACCATCATGAACCACCTGGATAGCACTTTTGTGGTTTGCTTTGCACTGAACCCCAAGGTGACCTATGAAGTAGGCTAAAGGGGTAATATCAGCCCCATTTCACAGACAAAGAAACTGTAATGATTCACCCAGTTGGCAAAACACAGAGGCGAGATTTGAACCCCAGGCATATCTGGTGCTCCTTCCACTACATCACCATCCTCCATTATCATTCTGAAGCTAGTCATAAGAAGAGTCTTACCTTCCCTGCAGGACCTGATTGACTACATCTGTAGAGTTCACTTGGTGTAAGAGAGTGAGAGTTATATTTGGAGTCTGAATGGCCTTGAGGCCTCAGTTTCCACATCTGCAAATTGAACATGTTGGATCAGCTGATCTCTAAACTTTTCACCCTCTGATACTTCTTAGAATGTGCCTAGAACGGAGAGCCATGGCATGGTGAGAGGGCCGACACTCAATTCCATGTCTGCTTGAAGGCTCAGGCCTCAAGTAAAATGCTATTAAAAACCCACCACTCCAGGCCATCTGCACCTGGCCAGTGGGAAAGGGGAACCCTTGTGCTCATTCCCTCCCAAGTTAAATGCAAATCACTTCCTTTTAAAGAGAGGTAAGTGAAGATCCCAATAAACTGTAGTGGGAAAATGAGCTCATCAGGCTGACACATAGAGAGACCAGAATGGAACTTTATCAAGATGTGTCTGACACTATGGATGCAGCAGGCAGGGGGAGGGGAACAGGGACTGACAAGCCACCAAACTCAGTCCTTCCCAGTCTAGTGGATGGGGCAGGTCACCCTGCAGTCTCACACCTAGAGCCAACTGCCATTAATTTAATTAGCAAATAAGACGGGAATAAAAATGGTTTGCTAGGCAGGCAAAGAGAAAGGTTGGGAATAAACAGTGGTGAATTTCTTGATGACAGAAAGAAATAATCAATTAAAACTGAAATGGAGAGACAGGAAGGACCATGGGATGACGGAGATAGAGACGCAAGGGACAAAGCCCATGGAACCCTCCCTAAATGATAAAGTACAATGGTGATCAAGACAGAGTGTGCCAGAGAAGAGAGGGTATGATAATTTAGAGAAAAAACGACCTGGACTCCAAGATAAATGAGGAGCACCAGGGTAAGAGAACTCTCAGTGTGGGGAGACAGAAGGCAAAATATCCACAAGAACATTTTGAAACCAGGCTCCTTGCGACAGACCCAGTTAAGCGCTGCAATTGGTTTTCCTTTTTTATTAACACAGGCTGATAAATAGACTTTTAACCATATTTCTCAGACCTAATTTGTTTCTTATTTTATGATGTACACATGAGGGGTGGGGGAGAAAGAGTTTAGAAACTTCCCTAATCTCCTCATTTGTCAAGGACTCCTCCACCATCAGTCCCTTTCCCCAGACAAGTGGGCCCAAGCTGTTGGACCTGAGAGAGCCTTACTGTGGCCCAGAAATTGTTAGGGCTTCACGGACCAGCACAAAAACACACAGCCTCACGAGATTTAAATGGGGGAGGGAGCGCAGAGGCCAGGGAGTCTACCATCTGCATTTTACAGGTGAGGAAACTGAGGCCAGAGGAGGTAAAGGGACCTGTCCAGGGTCACACAACCACTGAGATCTTCTTGACTTCAACTGCATTGCTTTATTATATTCAGCTATAAAATGGTTTAAAAACAGTACCCTCAGGGTTGGAATGCTCTCCCTATCACTCCAAATGCCTCCAAAATGCTATCTCCTATAAGAAGTCTTTCCTTTAAAAAAAAAATTCCTTGCTACATTTTTTTCAACATCACATAAGATCATACATTCTCCATTGTATCTCTTCTTCCATCCCTTTGCAGCAATCTACTCTTTAACACACATAATTAAAATGAAAAAGATATTCATCAAAAGGAGCAAAAAATCTGACATTTTCTGAGTTCTACCTGTCTTGAATTGTGTTGGCAGGTTGGGGAGGGAGTAGCGGGGGAGGTTTCTGGTCCCCTAGAATGTTGGTCCAACGTTCCCCCATCCTCTACTCACTACCCACGGGAAAAATGACATCTATCTTAAGCAGGGTCTGTTTCACTTCTACAACTCTCTCCCTGGCACAGTACATGGCACAAAGTACATAGGCAGATTGATTAATCGAGGTAAGAAGAGCTACCCCTGGGTGCCATGAAGAAATGGTTAAGGACACAGCTGGGGCAGGGGGAGCAGTAGCAACCTCCTCCCATTTTATTTTATTTTAAGAAATTAAGTTTATTACTTGATATTGTAATTACTTGATGCCCCTCAGGTAATTAAAAGTGATCTAAATCTAATTTTATTTACATTTAGAATACCTGAGGTCATCCCCCATCAAGATTCAAGGCTGGTGACTAATAATGTCTAAGTGTTAATTAGAGTTGGGCAGAGAACACTGATTGATTTAGAATTTCTAATCTGCGCCAATTTCATATGAGCAATGAAGCCCGAGCAGCTGGTCTGGCCTCCACAGCTCGGCCACTGCGGGCTTTCCTGGGTCTGCTGAGAGTCTTCCAGAAATAAGCATGTTTGCCATCAGAAGAGAAGTCTGGAAAAACAAAGCTCAAAACCACATGAGAAGGTTGAAGGACTTCTAGCAAGGCAGTATGGTCTGGTGGGCAGAACAGTGGATATGGAGTAAGAGAATGGAAATCCAAATGACCGGATCATGAGATCCTCCTTGAAGGGACTTGGATATATCTGAGGAGACAGAAAGAGCAAAGGGATTGGTGAATAGAGCTTTGTTTGGGCTGGCAGTCTCCATTACATGTGAGCCTTGTGACTCTGGACAAGTCACTTGACCCTGTCTCATTTTTCTCACCTGTAAATGGAGGCTAATAATATAGCACCTCCATCTTAGGGCTATTGAGAAGATTCAGTGAGATTATATTTGTAAACCTTAAAGCATTAAATGTAAAAGTTAAGCAATATTATTATTATCAAGCTTTCAATGACCCCAGACTTCTCCCTGAGAAAACAGACCACGTTTATAACACTGATATTTTTCTAATCATGCTCTAGGAATTCTGATAAGAACAAGATATGAACAAAGGCAAGAAATCTGGGCCCACCCTTGAGGAGTTCACATTGTGGGGAGGGAAAGAATACACAGGAACTTATGGATATGTCCTTTCTCCATAGAGTAGATGGAGGTTGACCATGGAGGGGAAGGTGCCAGCAACTGGGAGGGCCACGTAAGGCAAAAGCTGGATTCTGAAGGAAGACAGGCAAATGAAGAGGCAGCAGTGAGGAGGGAGGACACACCAAACATGATGCACAGTCAGGTCAAAGTCATGGAGGCAGGAGATGGAGTGGTGGCTAATGTGGCTGGATCACAGAGACATCTCTAATTCAATGGCCAAAATGGGACTCATCACACTTCCCCCCAAAGATCTCTCTCTTCCAAAATTCCTCCCGTCTGTTGAGGGCATCATCATGCTTCCACTCACCAAGGTCTGCCATCTTGGAGTCATCTCTGATTTGCCCTGCTTCTGTAAATGCACAATTATCCAGTAGGTTTTCAAGTTTCCTCCATCTTTGACCTCTGTCATAAGCTTATTTCCACTCATGCAGCCTCTATCCTACTTCAGGAAAGTTCCCTGAACTATTTCAATAAATTCCACCATCAAGACTTGGTCTCTCCCATTCCCATCATTCTCAATATAGTCAAACCCAGGTTCCTAGCCATGTTCCCACAACAGCTCCCTATTGACTTTGAGTTAAAATGCAAAGGGAACAAGCTGAGTCTACTCAGAAGAGCCCAGAAAGCTAAGGTATCACCTCCTGCATGAGTCTTTTCTTTATTCCCTCCCATGATTCACAGTATTCTCTTGCTTTTGAAATTACTTTATACAAACTTACTTGGTTGCACATTGCTCCTATCAGAAGAAATTAAGCATCTTGCGGGGAGGACTGGCTTTTTTTCCTTTGTATCTCCAGTGCCAACCATCACTACTTATCTTAGGCAAACTAGGTGCTTAATAAATAATTATGTTAAATGAATAAATCTGAATTCTGCCCTAAGCTGTTGTTCAGTCATATCTGACTCTTTGACCATTTGGGGTTTTCTTGGCAAAGATACTGGAATGATTTGTCATTTCCTTCTCCAGCTCATGTGAAAGATGAGGAAACTGAGGCAAAAAAGGGTTAAATGACTTGCCCAGAGTCACACAGTTAATTAAGCGTCTGAGGCTGGATTTGAACTCATGAAGATGAATGCGTCTGTTTCTAAGTCTACCGCTCTATCCGTTGGCTAGTGCCAGTGCTAGTGCTAGATGGCTAGCGCCATCTACAACCTATGGGATGTAACTACAACTAACCCAAGGGAGTAAGGTGATCATTACCTTTTCCATACTAGAAGATCTCCTTTCTACTGCCATCAACACATGTTAAAGGATCTCCACTACTCCCCAGAGCCCCAGTGTGTTTGCTGCACAGAATCAAGAGGGAGCTAGACTCTAGCCATCTTTGTCATCTTGGAAATGGGGATCCAGGCTCTTGAAAACTAATTTGAGCAAACACAATTTGTTTATGAAACAAAGGTTTCCTGTCACTGAATGCACAAAGTGTATTTAGGTCCAAAATTGGAAGGGAATAAAATGCTCCAAGTCCTGTCTTATATGCCCCCAGAACATGTTGGGGCAATTTTTTAAACAATTAAGAAAATACCCCAAACCCCAACATGACACTAAAAGACCAGAGAGGTGCTGTCAAGGTTTATTTTCTGAAATCCCATGTGGGTGGAATTCCAACTTGCAATTAGATAACGAAAGTAAAAACCTACTTCATAATGGTCAGCTACATTGATGCAGCAGTGATTTTGGCATCTGTCCTGTCTGTAAGGCATAAACTAAGTTGGAAACTATTAAAGGAGACAGAAATGAAAGAATCTCAGCATTTCAACAGGTGCCAGAAGCCATGAAGTCTAACCCTCTGATGTCATGTGCCCCCAACAAGTGTTCAT
This sequence comes from Bettongia penicillata ogilbyi, assembly GCA_023548195.1. NCBI lineage: Eukaryota > Metazoa > Chordata > Mammalia > Diprotodontia > Potoroidae > Bettongia > Bettongia penicillata. The sequence continues at coordinate 10,753,776 of JAJHZJ010000134.1, read as the reverse complement.
CTGGCCTTTGCATGACCCTGTCCAGTGAGGATGTGAGCACCTGTGCTCAAGGCAGAGACACAAGGCGTTGTGTCTTTGCAAGCCACCTATTACTCCATGCAGTGCCCTCTGGGAGCAGACAGAACCACTGATGCCTCCTCGATGTAACTACCCTTCAACTACCTGAAGACCCAATCATGTCCCTCTGAGCTTTCTGTTCTCCAGGCTAAATGTGCCCAATATCTTTTATCAGTGCTCACAGGACCATCGAGAAGTCATCCTGCATGGCAACCTCTAGAGGTCCTCCAGCTGTTCTTTTTAAACTGTGGTGACCAGAACTGAACACAACACTCCAAATGAACAGATGTGCCACCAAATTCCCAAATTCAAAGGCGCTTAGCCAACCAAAGTAAGAAGAAAGCATCATGGAGTATTTAATGGGTCCTCTCTCCCCATGATGCTTTTGAAAACTCCATTAGCATGCCTCTGATCTTAGGGATAAGAGGGGGGACAAGTTTGGTGGGGTTCAGGGCAGCTCATCCTCAGAAGCTGCCCATCTAGTGATCATCTGGAGCAGGGGCATGAGGGCACACCTATGAAATCAAGATCCTGAAAGTCCCAAGGAATTACCACTTAACCCTCTCTGTGCCAGGAATTCAGCAAAACATTTCCTATAAATCTCACCAAACACTTTAATCATTCGATAACAGTTACAATAAGATTATATTAAAAATTTAAACTGCCCTACTTAACGCAATTTACCTCCAAATGTCCATTTCCAGAGAATGAATTTGCCTGAAATAAATGTCGAACACTCGATCAGATTTATGGTGCCCAAGAATATTTCTCCTGATACAGATCGAGAGAGTGAAGGCTAATGGCTCCACTTTTATGAGTTTTTAAACACTTAATGGGGAGATTTAGACATTTTCACAAGATGAGGCATCCCCGAGATTGGTGCCTTTATGAAATGACAGGCAGAGAGGAGAATGAAGGGATTCCTTGGGAGACAGGCCCAGTTCAGTGGGGTTGGCTTCGCACTGAAGACCAGGCACATGTCCCAAGACTGTTGCACCATCATTCCCATACCCACTGGTGACCTGTGTTCTTTCTTTTAAAGAAAAAAAAACAAACTTGCATGCTCCATCATCTTCCAGAAGGCTGTCAGCAGCCTTTGTTTTCTTTCAAACCCTGCATATAAAATTTTAACATCATTTTTTTAAAGCACCCAAGTCGTGATTTTTTAAAACTTTATATATTTATAACCGCCCACACCATGGGGAGGTTATAGAGCAATCCAATAATTACCCAAGCATAATTAACCAAGCACTCAGAAGTATCAACAATTACTACCCCCCACCATGACTGTCAGCAGGAAAAGCATCTTCCAAATGTTGGGAAGCCAATATCCAAAGTTCCTCTTTCATCGCAGTTGGTTTCTTCCTAACTCCAACACAGCTGTGAGCCCTCCAATTTCAATTAATGCCTAGGCCCTTCTCCTATCAATCACGCAGGGCTATAAATCCCTGATCTTTCTCATTAGCTCCACCATGCACAGCTCCTCCAGTAACATACCTTGCCTCAGTCCTGTAAATTATTAGGCATGAGACACGGAAGGAAGGAGGCTCACTCTCCGAGATGCCATGAGTGATTGGAACAGATCGGGGGTGCCCATGCAAGCTGGGTTTGGAACTGATTTACTCTTCCCTGAGATAAAAAAAAAAAAGACCTGCACACACAAACAACCCACCGAGAATTATTCTGACAGCAGATCTCTTTGAGTCTCCTTATTTGCCTTAAAACTAGTAATGACCTGTCTTTATTAATATTACAAAGTTTTATGGGCAAAATCCAATTTTCTGTGGGAAAAAATATTTTCAGCTGTCTCTGCCAATAGCATCTTTGGCAGGTGCCTGTAGCTATTAATATCTTTTTTAAACTAAAATTTTTTTTAAAGGTAGAAATGAGCTGCAGACTGAAATTGAGAAGGGGATATGAAGGCAGCATTAGGAACCTATGAAAGGCAGGAGGGTCCTCCCTGGCCAGATGGGGAATATGATAATGACCACCACAGCCCTTCATGCTAACTTGGCAGGAATGACCATGCCCTTCCAGTTCCAGAAAAGCAGCTCTAACTCCTCAATATTTCCAGTGACCCACTCCCTTCATGAGGGTGGTTTCCCACTCACTAGAAGACAGGAAGTCAGCCCCACAGGAGCCTGACCTGTTTTGCAAGGTGACTGACTTTGATCAACCCCAGTTCACAAACCAACCACTGTCACAGCTTTCCTTGTGATGACCACCTCACAGCACATTCCTTCTTGGAGGACTCCTCCCTCATGTGCCTGAGCACGGCGAGAAGAATCCACAGAGGAGGAGAGCTACAAAGCAGTTCCAAGACTGTATTTGGCTGCAGCTAAAAGCCCCGGGTATAGCACAGACCCTTCCGTTTTCCATCATATCCACTTTATGCCTAATTTAATTAACTGTATCTTTCAAATTAAAATTGATGTAGCGCATTAACTCATTCTCATCTTTGGGAGGCATAGCCGATATGTTACCACTTATTTCACCTAAATGAACTGATTTGCACAGAATTTGAGGGGAGTTCGGCCAGAGGCACACATTTATGCCCATGACGGGACTGCCACCTGCTGGGTGGCATTTCTATGAAACCAATGTTTGCATGGAACCAATGTCCCTTTCATGACTTAGTGAGAGGTAGAGAAAGTAGTGACAGAGGTATCAAGTCCAACCCACCACCCCTTGTTTTACAAATGAGGACACTGAATGTTCAGTGACTTGTCTAATGTCACAAAGGTAGGAAGTACCAGAAACGAGACCTGGACATGGCTCGTTCAGCCTCAGACTCTCCATAGGAAAGTACATTTGTTGGAATCAGAAGTAAGTGAGTATGTAGTGTTCTTAACCCCTAGGACCTTCCCTCTGGAGGGAAATAAACTAGTAGTTAGCTTTGTTGGCCAATCCTTCTCTTCCCCTTTTTATGTTCTTTATTATAGGAAACATTTTTCTGGAAGTGGGGGTAGGAGCAGAGAGGAAAATGTCCTCAGAACAAAACTGATTGCTTGACAGGTGGTTTTTTTTTACTCAGTTCTATTAATCATGAGTCAAATATTACGCACGGATTACTATGAGTTCTGCCCTATGTTAAATGCTAGGGAAATTTAAAAACAACAAATGGTCCCTGCCTTCAAGAAGTGTCTAATAAAGGGAACACTGTGTAAATAATTTGGCACATAGTGTAGACAAGAGGTAACATGAGAAAGAAAAGGCTGTCGTGGGGTATGGATGCAAGGAAGACTTCCTGTAGAATGCAGCCCTTGAGCTAAGTCAACATGGAAAAAAGGGAATTCTATGATGCAGAACTGAGGAAGGAGGACCTTTCAGGAATGAAGAACAGTCAGTTCCGAGTCAGGGAGATGGAGTACAGTATGTGAAGAACATCAATCGGGCCAGCAAAACAAGATTGTAGACTCTGTAGAAGAGAATGATAGAAAAAACTGGCAAGATGGAAGATGCTGGGTGGTGAAAGGCTCTGAATGCCAAAGTGGGGCTAATACTGAATCTTGAATTCAATATGGATCCCGTGAAGCTCACTGGGTAGGGGGATGATTAAAAGATGATGTAGGACTGGACTTACCCAGCTAGAGCTGGATATATAGACTAGGGAATCGTCAACATACACTGTTGAGAGAAGAGAGTCAGTCTTTGGAGACACCCACAGCTAGGGGGGCCAGTGGAGGTAAAGAACCAGCCAAGCAGACTGAGGAGGGTGAGACAGGTAGAAGTAGAACCAGAAGATTGTAGTCTCACAAAACTAGAGAGAAACAAATATTCGGAAAAAGAGAGTGATTGAAGGCTGTCAATAAGTCAAGTAGGGTAGTGATAGAGAAAAGGTCAGGGGCTCGTGAGTCAATTTGGATTTAGGGGATATGAATCTCAGACAAGGAGATTAAGAACTGGTTCTCCTTCCACAAGTCTGAGCTGTCCAAGACAGACAGGGATCCTTAAAGAGACAACTCTTCACTCATGGTCTCATTCACTGGTTCTGTAAAACCAGAACTTTAGACCGAATTGATTTTCTGAGGCTAGCCAACTTATAAAAGTTGTCGCATATGGAAAAAAAAATCCATCATCTGGATGATGAGTCCATAAAAATCCATCTCTCTGATGATTAACTAGGATAGGCCTGGGCTGTGCTGCCTGGGTTCATAACAGAGATCTGGAATCATCAGAAGGACCTCGATGGTTTGTAGCTAGAGGTCCCAGGGAGGAAGACTCCTCTCTTCCTCTGACAAGGAAATCATCTGTCAATGTCCTGGGATCAGGAAGGAAGAAGCCCTGATTCTTTCCTCCTCAAGAATTCCCCCCTCTTCCCCCACCCCGTGCTCTTCTCAAGAATTGTGAGAGATGATAGTTCTCAGATGAGAATGGACACTGGAAATAAGTACGTAGGGAAGGGAAAGGTGAAAGAAAGGGAGAAAGGGCAAGAGAGGAGAACATTAGGGAAGGAAAAAAGGGGAAATAAAAGATAGAAGGACAGAGAGAGGGAAGGGAAGAAAGAGGAAAGAGAAGAAGAGAATTGGCAGATAAGAAGCTACAGTATCATCAATAACCCCTAAAGAAAGACAGCAAAAGAAAAATGGTCATTCCTAGACTAATGAATAGACCAAGGGAGACAAAAAATCAGAGCTTCTAAGTTTCAGGTCCTCCTGGACACTGGAAGAATGGAGCAGCCAATGGGGCAGTGATCTTGAACTTCCAGAAGTTGGGTGGAGTCTAAAAACCCTCAATTCTTTCTTTTTCTCCTTATTTTTTTCCTTATTCTCCTTTGGGATCCACAGGCAGCTGGGTACTTCCTTTGAGAAAGGAGCTGCCAACTGATAAAAGCTTGGTCATTTCAATGAACCACTTAGATAAAGCACTTAACATCTCTGGTATTTAACAGCCCAGGTGAAGAAGGAAGACTCCAGCTGGTCCCTAGGGTGGACCTGGGCTACTTTCTCCCCAGGGGTGGGTTGGTTCCAGCGGATTAAACGTAGACTGAATCTGTCTTGGAATTCCATCCTCTCTCCAACGTCCTGGATGGTTTAATCCATTTGAAAATAAGGATGGATGAGGCTGTCCAGTACACCAGGAGGAACCAAATCCCAGTCAAATATTCCAGAACTTCCTAGATACGTTGCTAGAACAATGGATGCAGAATAAAAAAATGTGAGCATTCTAAATGGGAAAAGAGCTAATCTTGAGAGCCAGAGTCCTCATTTAAGCAGAGTAATTAAAATTGTTATTAGGAGGCTTCCAATCGCAATTACCTTCGTCTGCTCCAAGAGACTGCCTTTATCTTTGCAGCAGCACTTGGATTTCAATCAGAGCTTTCAAATGATCATGCTCTTCCTCAGTCAAGTCTGAGTAGGACGCAGATGCAATCACAAAATAATCACCAACAGTTTTGTATCCTCCGGTAAAGGATGGGGATGAGTGAGAGACAGACACACGGTGCAAGGGAAACAATCAAATCGGGAACGAGATGAGGAGCTCAAATGAGCGCCTTAATTTCTCGGTGAAATGAAGGGAGGGGGAAGCGAAAGCACAGAGAACTCTTCAGCCCCCTCGGTAACGTCGGGTTCCCTTGCTCACTGGAGACTTGGCTTGTCTGTTTTTTCCCCTTTTATTCTCCTAAAACTTTAGTGATTGGAAAGCCAGGACTGTGATTGAAAGGAACATGGAGTAGACTACAAAAAAGGATGAGGATTCACTAACAGTCCATATTTCCTGAGTTAGACACTAAATGGTTTGTCCAGGATCACAGAGCCAATAAGTGTCAGAGGCAGGATTTGAACCCAGATTGTGACTTTAATCTGTTTTCCTCAGTTTCCTCCTTTGTAAAACAATCTGGAGAAGGAAATAGCAAGTCTTTTAAGTATCTTTGCCAGGAAAATCCAAATGGGGTAACAGAGAGTCAGACATGACTAAAACCAAACAGAAACTTGCTAATCCCAAGGGCAGCCCTCTTTTCACTGTGCCATGGTGGCAGAAATTCTCCACCCTGACAGGGACTGCACAGAAGATCACAGATCGGTGGTGAGAAGGGGTCTCAGAAACTCATCCAACCTGCTCATTGGGCAGATGAGGATCTGGTAGAATTAAATCACCTGCCCAAGGTCACAAAGGTCATGTGGCAATGAGATTTGAACAGAGATCTTTGGACTCCACATTCCAGTAACCTTCCCTCAGTGCCATGCTCTCACATTCCAAAGTACCACTAGCCATCTGTCCCAGGTTCATGACTGGTCTAGGTTGCCACGTATGGCAGAAAATCAGCAAATTGTCTTAGACAACAGGGAATTACTGGAAGAACTCTCACAGGGATATTTTCAAACATCATTCTCATTGGGGAGGATGACCCACAATATACCTAACCAATCAGTGATGATTCATCAAACATTCACTATGTGCCAGGTACCACAGGGTCTGAGGATAAAAGTACAAATGTGTGCAGCATTTCCCAGTGAGAGATAAGGAAGGGTGCAGTTTCTTCTCTCTGACTCCCCAGAAAACACCTGAGACAGAAGGACCCTCAGAGGCCATCTGGCTCAGTCTCCACCTGGACACAAGTGGGATTTCAGACTGTTCCTGTAGTCTCTAACAATCTCATCCCATGTATGAAGGGTTCTCCTTGGAGGAAGTCTTCCCTTGGTTCCAACCCACAGCACTCTGGCTTCAACCACTGCCTGTATCCTCCAGGCCAAGCATAGCCATTCTCATCTCCCTCTCCCAGGCAGCATCCTTTCAGGTATCTGAATTTAATTACTCACCCTCCCTGCCTCCCTGCCTCTACCCAGAGACTTCTTTAGGATAAAGGCAGGATTCTAGACGGAGGGCTGGAGTAGAACATGGAGGCCATCAAGCCCATTAGCTCCTGCCCTTGGACAGACCCTCGGCTAAGGGTGTTTGAGGGTATGCTCAGGACCCATAGGAAACAGAGCCAAGACCAGCTCAGTGCCTGGAGGGGAGGAAGGACCCTTTTTGTACTCAGAGGCTTCGGAAAGGGGAAATATTTCAGAACAACCTAACATCTGGGCACAAGCTCTGCCAGCCAGTTCAGAGAATGACTTGTTTGTGCCTGCTTAACCTGGAAGTGACAGGGTACACACGTGTGCACACACACATACACACTAACATACACACCTACCTCCTTCTACTCATATACTCACATACACACATATACATATGCACATACACACATACACATACCACACTCAAATACAAATGTACCCACTCACACATGCACATTCACTTGCACACACATATAGAATTAAACTTGCCCATCCTATTTCAACAGGGCAGCCATGAGACAGATGTCACACCGAGTTCTATTATTACGGGCTCAAAGGATTGCAAGAGATCTTCATGTATCACTAAGCACATATTAAACAGTTACTGGATGCAGGCTCTGTACCCAGAAAGACCAAACCCACGAGCCTGTGCTCCCCACAGACTTAAGTTCTCTTTTGCTACTTAAACATTCCTCTTCTTTTTTCTGGCACTAGTTTTTTCTCTTTTTAGTTTCTTCTACATGGGGCTGACAAAGCCCCAGGGCATCGTACGCTGGGGGTTTCTAGGATCTGACAAATACAATCTACATCTCTTATTTTAGTTGACCAGGAGGCCCAATGCTTTGTGGCTGCAGAGGTGGCTGGTTCAGTGGTCCGCGCCAGGATGGCGGCCGAGGCAGGCTCCCATCTCGGACACCCCCCACCAGTAGAGGGAAGTCCGGCTTGCAGAGGGACAACGGAAGTCCCCCGCTCGAAAGGGGGGTTCGCTTACCAACTCCTCTTCTGTTTATACCTTCCGGCTGGGTGGCCCGGAGCACACTCTCCATGGAAGGATCCCTTCTGTTCCTCCCTTCACCGAGTCTCGTTAAATCTTCACCATTCTCCTACTCCCTGCTCACAGATTTCCTAATGTCTTTTCAGTGTAACTATGGACCCTGCTTCCAACCCAGGACCGAGACTGAGAGGAGCGATCACTACGGAGAAGGGGCCTACCTTCCCCACCACCACCAATAACAACCGCTAACCAACTGCCACTGATAGGCAAACAAACGCAGGTGACCTGGGCGGGGCAGCACCCCTCCCCCACCCAGGTGACTTGGCAGCGTTCCACCCCCACCCTTGACAGCCCCTGGTCCACAGAACCCCTCAAAGGCCAGCAACTGCCTAATACCCGCGAGGCAAAGAGCCCTGGGAACATCACTATAGCTCATACCATGGGCCCTTCTTAAATCCTGGGTCCCAGGGCCATCACTGAGGGGGGCAATCGTTGGGGATAGGGGGCCTACAGTCCTTACCATCAGCACCAACAGGCAGGTGAGCACAGGGGTCCCCAGTGGTAGGAACGCCCTCCCCCTTCCAGCCCTGACAAGACCATGTGAGGAAGCAGCTCCTGATGGGAAAGGGCCACCATCTCCACCAATTGCCAGCCAACAGCCTCCCACGAGGCAGGCAAACTTCTCCCTGTAGTGGGGAGGCCCACGGGGAGAAAGGGAGGAGGGACAGGGCAGTTCAGTCAGTGCCCCACTATCACCCTGCCCACCATCCACCCTCAGACCCTGTGGAAACACCCCAGGACTTGAACCCCAATACTTGGGGAATATCGGTATCTCCCATACATCACTCCTGCTTCCAGCTGGGCCCTGAAGCCATAATTGGAAGAAATCACTGTGGAGAAGGAGCACTTTTCTGATCACCACCAATGTTCACTGCCGACCATGAGCTCTAGGATGCCAGGTGCTGACCTCGCCTACTGTTTCCAGCTGATCCTTCACCTGCTACTCAGGGGAGTGACCCCAGTGGAGATGGGAACTGCAGCTATTTCTGCCTCAGTCTCTGTCATCTCAGCAGTCATGGAGGCTGAAGATCTGAACACAAGGCACTGATGGAGGCAAAAAAAGCATTTATTAAGCACCTACTATGTGCCAAGCCTACTATGTGTTAAGCACTTTACAAATATCCTCTCATACAGTATTGCTCAATGGCTCAACATCAGACATAGAGGTGGTTTATTGATGACACATTCCCAAGTCTGTCTGCCTTTAAACTGTCTTCACTGGAGAGATGTTTTCTTTATATCTGCTTTACTGTTGCTCCCCAAGGACATGGGAACCTTTCTATTGGCCCCGAAGATAAAGCCAAACCTCCCATGTGCTCTTCTTAGAACATGAGTTTAAGAACAGGCGCCATCTTGCTTTTCTGTTGGGATCCCCAGGATCTGGCACAGCATGCTGCACACAGTAAGTGCTTAATAAATGCTCATTGGTTCACTCACTAAGGTACAATACTAGTCCTCTCCTCTTTTACATGACCTGTGGTTATGGTCATGCTCAGTTCATGAGTTTCAGTGATATCTCAGAGAAAGAATTTGCTTTCCTTGGCTAGAAGGTCTGAGGCACCTGTCTACTTCCTCTTTTTGTGTTTTCTCTCGGATACTGCCTCTTGTCATGGCACATCATTTCATCTTCTTTCCCCAGTCTTCAAGTGAAGTAAACTTTTCTTCCTATGCTATACCTCCTGACTCCTTGAAATACTTTTCAGACTTAGGTCAGCAGTTTTCTTCTTCCTTCCTCCTTCATCTTTGGGTTTTTCTTGTTCAGTTTCCTGGAGCAAAAGCTACAGAAAAATGTATTTTTATTTGGCTGTATTAGGTACTCTCCATTCTTAAGCAAGAGTCCATCACTGTAACATTTTAACCTGTGGTCCAGAAATACAAATCCCATTTCCAGACACCATCTCTTTTATCAATCATTGACTTCCCAAAACTATTTCCCTCTAAAAACTCCTCTACCTCCGATCATTGTTTGGATGGTTATCCTTCATTCTCAAAGAGAATCAAAATGACATCACTATGTTAGAGTCAAGTTACAGTGCGTCTCACTGGCTGACCAGACCAGTAGGGCTTGGAATGCTTTATCACAGATTGGGCACAAATAGTCCGTGTGAACATTTGGGGTGGGTTGTCTAAATTTGCACATCTCAATTTTCTTTTGAGCTACTTCAGTTCTGCTTTGCTCATAAGGAACAGAGCCTACTCTGATGAGGGCAACAAGAAGGAAGACATAATATCAGTATTCAATGTCTTCATTGCATAGAACTTCATTATCTTTGAAGAGTGGGTGGTTGTTGGGTTTTTTCTCTTCTAAGTTTCTTCTGTAGCTTTTACATGTCCCCATACAAATCACCACAAGTGGGCAAATGGTACCATGTATGACAAATCTGGATGGTTCTCCAATGAGAGGAGATAGCATGGTATCAGTTTAAAGAATGTCAGTTCTAGAGTCAGAGGACACACACTGAGTTCAAAATCTGTCTTTGGGGCTAACTTGGTCAAGTTACTTTTTCTCCCTGTACCTCAGTTTCCTCATCTATAAAATGTCGTGGAATGGATTAGATTGAGCCAATAAGCATGCCTGAGGAAGACAGCAGACTTTCTCCAACATTCATGTTACCTCCTCAAATCCTCAAGCTCCATCTTTGATTTGTCTCTTCTACCTCTAATACCTTCTAGAAGGGGGTGACATCTCTCCTGAAAGTGCCATCGGTCTACACCACTCACTGTCTACACTATTCAATCTACACCATACACTGCCTCCTCCTCAGGTGGCTCTTCAGGAAAGGGCACCACATCTGCAAGTTAGCCTTAGGAATTCAGGGGTCCTCCTCCTCCTGTTACGTGATTCCTACCCTCTTTGTGGCTAAGATTCAGATTCTCCTCAGCCTTTTCCCATGATTTTTGTTTGTTTCCCTTTTGAAGCACATCTGTTTTTTTTTCAATAAACACTTCATTCTGTCAGATGCCTTCTCTAATAGGAATACCAACTCTATTTGATGATGCAGCTGTTACTTGTCATTGGCAGAAACTCAGATGGAGCACACTCCCGGGAGGTCACTGGAAAGCTGTTCATTACCCTCTGTACTGTCTAGAAGGGAGATCTTTAGTGTCCTAGCTCTGCTTCTGGATATTAAAGTGATGCCATGCCCACTGTCTTGTCTTGGAGGGGCTTGAGCCACGTTGGAGCATCCTGCTCACCCTTCATTTGACTCTCTCCTCTCTTCCCAGAGCCTCCATTTGGCAAAGAGGCCCCAGCTAACCTGTCATCATTCCCGTTTCCAACCGTCTGGATTCCCAGATCATGTCCCAATCAGGATCCTCAGCTTTACAGACCTCCCATGTGTGGCGTCTCCCCCAAAACATCAGATTCTTGAGGACAGGGACTATCCTACTCTTTGTTTACACATGAATAACCAGTATTTAGCACAGTTCCTGCCAGAACATCATCAGAACTGTCTGAGAACAAGCCTTGTCCTTGGGTGACAGACCCACAGTCCCTCCATGGATCACAGATCTAGAGTGGGAAGGGGCTTCAGAAGTCATTTAGTCCAATTTCATTTTGACAGATGAAGAAACTGAGGCCCAGAATTCATTTGCAGCTCGCTCCATGTCTTCCATCTTTGCTAACACCCACCAGAGCTCCTTGCTCTGGTGAAGTAACCTCTGAGAACCCAGGATCACCTCCTACCAGAACAAGAAAATGGAGTTGTCCTCTAGGGGAAGGAAAAGGAAATCCAAAGCAGAAGATTCCGTTCAGTGGGTTGGGATGGGGGCTTTTCTAGCTTTGCTTCTGCTGGGGAACTGAAATCTCCCAATGAGACACGAGCAAACTGCTCATCTTTTTGTAGGCGCTAACTCTTCTGAGTCATTAGCGTCCATTTAGTAAATCACCACTTTTGCTAATGGTGCCCGGGCATCCAGAGAGAACAAATATGCTGCCAGACAAAAATCAGCATCTCCATCCATTCTCCCAGTCATCTCAGTGTCATCATACTATTAGTCTCTTCACGTCGCTCCCGGCAGGAAAGAAAAAAAAAAGAAAAGAAAGGAATTCTTCCCAGTTTACAGAAGGAATACCTGAGGTTGGTGGAAATTAAACAGCAACAAACTTTGGCCCAGGGAAGGATCAATATGTGGATCCCATATGGATCCATATGTGAACAGACTGAACAGACTGATTACCATAAAGAGTGCTGTCACCAGAGGTAGGAGACCAGGGTTCAGATCTCGGCTCCAACAACTTACTAGCCATGTTGCCTTAGGCAAGTTGCTGGGCTTGGAGTGTCTTCTATAAAATCAGACAGGGAAGACTCCAAGGTTTCTAACAGAATTCTGGGATGATCCAAAATGAATCTTTTCTGCCTGGAAATGCAGGAAGACATCTGGGAAAGGCCACATGGGCAAGAGGCAGCAGACGAGGATTCAGGTGCTGACTGGGACACGTAGTTGCTGGATAACCACGAACAAAAAATCCCTTAACCTTCCTGTCAACATGGGAGTCCATGAGAATATGGGAATCCATTAGAGAAGGACCAGAATTCTTTCACCATCCAACTCTCAGGATTATTGGGCAAACTCGCCGGTTCCAAGGAGTCAAAGAGATATTGTAGGAAAGTGGAAAGAGTGTTGGCTTTGGAGTCCAAGATGCTGGGTTCAGATCCCACCCCTGATGTTCACTGTGTGGCCTCAGGGAAATAACTTTTCCTTCTTGAGACTCAGTTCCTCCAGCTGTAAGATGGCACAGTTGACTACATGACTTTCGATATCCCTTCTATCTCTAGGATCAGGAGACCAAGAACCCTGAGGTCCTTTCCAGCACAGACTGAAGATCTTGGGATATTTATGGGCCAGAGTTTCCTCATCTATAACATGAAGGAACCCAGGGGTGGGGAATCCGCAGCTTTGAGGACACATGTGGCCCTCTAGGTCCTCAAGTGTGGCCCTCTGATTGAATCTAAACTACACAGAACAAATCCCCTTCATAAAAGGATTTGTTCAGTAAAACCTGGACTCAGTCAAAAGGCTGCACCTAAGGACCTAGAAGGTCCCATGTGGCCTGGAAGCTGCAGGTTGCCCCACCTAAGGACCTAGAAGGTCCCATGTGGCCTGGAAGCTGCAGGTTGCCCACCCCTGGATTAGATGAAAGGTTCTTAGCCTTTGTGCCAGACTGGCAGGGGGGAAGTCCATGGACCCCTTCCTGCTCAGAATCATGCTTGTAAATGCAGCAAATTAAAAGCACAGGATTACAAAAGGAACTGAATGTTAAACTTTTATTCCATCCAAATTCACAGACCCCCCCTGGAATGTATCTGTGGGAAATAGATGGACAGCTCCCAAAGGAAGAATCGCTAGACTATAGGATGTTTGGGTTATCTCCTAGCTCAACATTCATGATGCCACGGTTACTGCTTGAGACACAAAGATGCCATAAAAGGGCTTCGTGCTGGGCTAAGGACCAAAGCAGAGAGAGCACTCTGGCATCAGGCCCCAGCTGGGCATTTAAAATTTATTTTAAAAAGATGTTGTTTTTTGTAGAAACTCTCTTAAATGTTCTGAAAAGCTGTCAATCCACAACCTGAATTTTGACTTCCTCTTTGGTTTTTAGGTAGAAGAAAGAAAAGAAAAAGAGAAGGTGAGGAAGAGTGAAAGTCACCCTATACAAATATGTATGTATGTATTTATGTATGTACATATGGCAGGGACTCCCCTAGGCTTTCCTTTCTCTTTTTCCGCCTTCAGCTCCTGACAAGGTCCTCCCTCTGTTGAGTTCAACTTTCTGACTTAGGCCTCCGTATACTGCTGATCCAGGAACTTCACACACTTTATGGAGTGTGTCTTATTGCAGGTCTAAATGGTCTCTTTAAACGATTGTGCTAGTTTTATTGTGTCTGCAAAAGGAAAAAGAGCTGAAAGAGATGGCCAAATTTTGGCATGGCAACAATGCCCCCTGGTGGCTGCTGACTGAATTACAAACCAACCCTTCCTCTACCTCGCATGCTGTGGAGCTGATAGCCCAGCTCTGTATACCATTGGTAAAAGGAAGAAGCAGGCTGGGTTAGCCTGTAGAGAATTTATGAGGTCTTTGTGTAGGCAACTCAGGAACACAGGGTCATCCATGGAGAGTTACAGGGAGCCTCAGAAAAGTCATCAAGTCTAAATTCCTCAAACCAAAATCTTCCAGGAGAATTCAGGAACTCCCCCATGGTCATACATGTAACAACAAAGGTGGGATCTGAGCTCAGGTCCTTTGACTCCAGACAGATCCATCATGAGTTAAAATGTTGGGATAAATGACATTGGAGTGATTTCAAGATAGAGTCCAACACATGCCCAAGATATAGATATTTTACATAAGAGGATTTCAAAATTCATGAAGAGAGGCATTGTGGAATACTGTCTAGTCAGGGTTCTGAGAGGGCTGGTTTCTAATCCTGACAAAGTAATGGTTGATGGAGCTCAAGTCTCAGTCCTGTGCAACTTAGGGCACATCATCTCTGGACCTCAATTTCTTCATCTTCAAAATGGGGTTAGTAATATTATTTTAATTATTAATAATTACCCCACAGGCCACTCATGAGGATCAGTGGGATGATATCTGAAAACATCACAAGTACCATCATCCCACCTATTGAACAGGATGTCCCAAACATCTTAGTGCAGAGGGAAGCTTTCACAGTATGGCCTCCTTTGGGGCATTCTAGAAATAGCCCTCCACAGAGACAACTCTGACTTGTCCACACTAATGGAGGGAAGGAGTTACACAGAAAAGCCAGAAAAATAACCAACCAAGAATTCACATATATAGAACCTCGGAACTTGATATTTGAGTATGGTGACGAGTGTGGCTGAGGTTCTAGGCACGGACATCCATTCCATCCAATCCAGTAGAATTTATGAGTGCAAGGGCCCAAACAAAAGCAGTACTAGCCTTCAGGAGTTCACATTCTCTAGCTGGGAAATGACAGGTACACATGGAAGTGATTACAGAGTGGAGGAGATACAGGTGGTCAAGGATGTGTGAGAATCAACAATATTTCCTTAAACACACAGCTGGAGAGGAGATAGCCTGGTCTAGAAACTAGCATCCCTAGAGATTCATGCAAAACTACGGTTTCTGATGGTTAGATTTGGAAGGACCTGGGAGGTGTGTGGTGTGTGTGGATTGCACTGGGTGGTGGGGAGGCAGCTCGATTTCTGTAGATTTCTTCCATCTACAGATACTGTCATGGCTAATGCGTACATGGGTACTTTTACGATTTCCAAAGATTTCCCTATCTCTTCCTCTTTCTCTCTCCTTTTCCCCTCTCTTCTCTCTCTCCCTCATTCTCTCCTCTCTCCCCTTTTCTCTCTCCTTCCCCTCCTTTCTCTCCCTCCCCCTTGTATATACACACATACCTACCTGTTTATCTATCCATCCATCCATCTCGGATGAGGTAGAAATAGAGAGATAGAGACAGACAGACATAGACAGATAGACAGACAGACATGGACAGATAGATAGGCAGACATAGACAGAAAGACAAGTAGATACAGACGGAAAGACAGACATAGATAGATAGGATAAGATAGATAGATAGGTATGTGTGTGTAATCTCATTTGCATATGTCATCTCATCTATAGTTTCTTTCCTGCTGGGGCCAGGCAGCTGTTTGGGGGGATTGATTCCCTTCTTTCTTGTTGGTTAAGGGTTTGTTTCCAAGGTTGTTTCCCACTGAGATGTCAGCTTCTTTAGAACCGAGAGTATACAAGAGTCAGACATCAGTCAAGTAAGTGATAATTAAGCAGAGTAGGTATGATCATTACAGGAAAGCTTCAATAAAGCATGTAATTAAAAACCACTGCGGTAGGTGCTGACAAAATGAAGAAATTTCCAGGAATTCATCTCAAAACATTCACTCATTCAAGATCATTCCTTCCTTCCGTGCTTCATTCGTCCTGCACCCAGAGTGTCGTGTTTCACTGTAGGTGCAACATCGTAAGTAGAGGGAGAAGAACATTGACCCCCAATGGAGGGTGACCATGATAGTGAAAGGTCAGGAGGCTCTGATACACAAGAAGTTCTGGAAAGGGATAATCAGCCTGTAGTAGAGAAAACTTAGGAGACCCTGGTCCTTTACTGCTACTCAAATTCCAAAGCATTTTATGCCACTCAAGTCTTCCCTGTCCCTTACAAGTCATGTAAAAATTCCTGATTCTGGCATTAAGACCCGTTGTAGGCAGATTCTTATTTCAAATTATCCACTTCAAGTGGTCGGTAAGCTCTGACCCCTGTTTTTGTCCTCTTGCTCCCTTTTTCATCTTGGCCCTCCCCCACATCGTCCTCAGTGGAAGACCCTCTGTCCCATAGAAGGCCTTCTGCTCTTGGAAGCCTAGCTCAGATTCCTCTCCTCTAGGTCACACCCCACTCCAACAAAATGGATCTTTTTAACTATAAGTTTACACTAAGACATTTAATTAGAATGAAAGAGCAGGAAATAGAGGGCCCATCCTGATGTCCAGAGGTCTTGCCTTTGACATGTCCTAAGCTGTGAGATCTTGGTCAAGTTACCACCTGAGTGTCCCAGGTGACAATCTAAGATTGTCTATTAAAGATAAACCACTGGGCTGTCATACACAAGCAGATGGAGGTGTCCTTAATCTTTTCTGATGCCCTGGATGTGTCTAGGGGAAAGTAGAGCCCACCTTTTGTCTTCATGCGCCTTCACGAAAATACAGAAAATTCTGAGACCCAGTGGCCGACTCCTGGTATCCCAACAAGCCCTCCTGGTCTGGCTCCGACTCTTGCAAATGAGTCATCTGTACTGCCACGTGTCACTTTCAAGATGGCCGGGGGCACTGTACAGAAAGGTCACAGCTGTCCATAACCGAAATGGAAGTAATTACTGCAGCTGGAGGACCTGGGCACCGCACCCTGCTTGGCGCCTTCCTCTGGGCCGGCTGCTTCGACCTCTACTTCTGTGCCCTGGGGGACACATCGGGAAGGAGCGGCCGCTGCCTCCCCTTCGCATCTTTCATTCACGGGATGGCCAAGATGTTATTTTCCATCCATTAAACTGATTGCTACCCCTTAATGAAAAGAAATTAGCAGGAGCTCATTTGCTGATTCTGATATCAAAGGACAGGCCTTCATGAAATAATGAATGATTGAAATAGAGGTCAAAAGGCCCAAGCAGTATCCCATTCTTGTCCAAAGACACGATGGTTTGGGGGTGATTCAGTCTACTTACTGCACCTTTATATCTGTCTTCCTAAAGTAGTAAACAATGAAGAAATTAATGAGCTTTTATAAAGCCCTCACTGTGTGCCTCTGCATATTAATGCTTGCAGACACTGATCCAACTGCCTATGGTTTACATTGAATAAATACGCTGGCATTGAAAGTCCTTCCAATATGGCTTCCACCCATCTTTTCTGCTTTCCCAAACCTCCCTCCATCAGGGCCTCCTGCAACACCCTACCCTTCTCCTTACTGGCTCCTGAACCCTTCTCTGTCACCCACCCCACCCTGTCCTTTCCTTCTTTCTCTTAAATTCCTTATATCCTTATTTCTAGGATCTGTGGCATCCTCGGTGTGAGCGCTCTCTCCACTGAGGTCAAGAGAGATCACCCAAGGACTGAGTCAATGGCCTGAATTGCTCTAAGTGACTTGGATAAAGTTGTTCTGGAACAACCATCAGTCAGTTCGTCAACCAGTAAGGGC
The DNA here is from genome assembly GCA_023548195.1 of Bettongia penicillata ogilbyi. NCBI lineage: Eukaryota > Metazoa > Chordata > Mammalia > Diprotodontia > Potoroidae > Bettongia > Bettongia penicillata. The sequence goes on along the minus strand of JAJHZJ010000134.1, from coordinate 10,736,185 downwards.
ACTGCCATGTACCAAGCTTTGTGATGAGCCCTGGAAACACAAAGACTGAAGGCCCTGCTCTCCAGGACTTCTCCCTTCTAAAGGGAGAAACAACGTGTTTATCCAGATATATTTACATGAATACATCGATAGCTCTATCTATGGTACTGCAAAGGCAGCTGAGTGGCATGATAGATAGATAGAGTACTGACTTGGAGTAAAGAAGACTCAAGTTAAAATCTGGCCACTGACAATGACAAGCTGTATGACCCTGGGTAAGTCATTCAAGCAGTCTACCTCAGTTTCCTCAACTGTAAAATGAGAATAACAGTAGCACTTATGATCTCGCAGGTTGTGAGAAACCAAAGAAAACAAGTCCTAGAGCACAGTAGGTGTAATATACATGCTTATTCTCTTTCCTTCCCCCAGATATATCTATAAAAATATTGATATACATATCAATATGGACATGGGTACAGGTCTATACATCTGTGTGTCAATACAGAGATGGGTACTGACATAGTTGACATGGATGTGGAGAGATGAGGACAAAAACAGTGATTGTTTTAGCCCACGGAATTCAAGGATGAATAAATACCCTCTACTCAAGAGGTCAGCACCTTTTCTGCTACCATTGAGAGCCAGGTGACTCATCCAAGTTCATATTGGATGTATCAGAGGCAGGGCTTGAACCCAGAGGTTCCTGCCTTCAAGGCTGGCTCTCTGTCCATTATGACAAGCTGCTCCCCCTACATATAGACCTAAATATATACATATGTGAATAAAGATACAGATAGGGGACATAGATACATGCACACATATGAATATGATACATGTGTGTAAACACTCATACTATAAAAACAAGATACCTAGGCATGAATTAGCACAGTGTCCAGCATACACTAGGTGCTTATTAACTGCTGGATGAATGAATGGATGAGAAATCACTGTCTAAACTGAGATAAAATGCCAGTCTAAACTGAGGGTCCATTTTCTTGAATAAAAAGAATTTAAAAGAAAAATAAACCCCAAAGAGCAGAAAATATTTTAGCTACTAGGAAACTTTAAAAACATCTTTTTGTTGGTCTAGCTGAACTGAAGAAGAGGGAAAGGCCTCCACGAAGAGCAGCCTGCAGGGGAACCTTCAAAAGGGGGGGGAGGAGTTTGTGCAAATTACCATCCCACCTTGTCTCTATCGATAAGCCCCAGGTAGCAGAGACGTTCCCAGGGATCACGTAGAGGAGTTACATGGGAAGGCAAGCTAAGTGGGTCAGAAAGGACATCATCATTTGATCATTTAAAAAAAAATTAGGGAAAGCAGAAAACCGTGCAATTATGAACAGATCATGAACAAAAGTAAAAGCCATTTGTATGCATTAATAGCACATCAGGCCAACTCAAGCAGGCTGAAGGCATTAGCGGGGAATCCTAGGGCAAAGCACACTTAACGAGGACCATGCCGACAAGAAATATTAAAATCATCATTTTCAATGTCATTGACAAAATTCACTTTATGAGCAGAGGAGAACACTCTTAATAGGGAAATTTAAATAGAGAACATTTACTAATGACATTTTAAAAGATTCAATTCTGAAGTGGAGGGGGACTTAATTCAGGTATTTCTAAGGATGCGCGAGCACACACATGCACACACACACGTGCACGCACACGCACGCGCACACACACACACAGACACTACTGATGGACTCAGTTTCTACTAACTAAAGACCCACTGGACACATGACAGCTTTAGGAGCTGGACAAATATATCTCCAAAGCTGATATTTTTTGTTTGGGGGGGAGGAAGGAAATGACATGTATTCTTGTCTCCTGTTAGTTCAATGACCATAAGAATACACCCTCCTTTATTCTTCTGGTGACGGATTATTCACAACAAAACTTGCCCTGTTTGCCTGCTGCCAATTCTTCCTGTACATGGTGATTTATGTAACCATCACCATCCAGACCCACAATTTAATTCTCCTGGAGCACTCCCAGTGTGGAAACTCTCTCCATTAACAGAGCTCCCCAACCCATCTGCCAATGAATGTGAGAGGACTGATCTGGGACACTGAGAAACAAGGGGATTGAGGCCAGTGTGAGGTCCAGTTCCAAAGTCAGCTACCTCATCCAAAAGTAACAACTGCATTTATTTATAAAGTGTTTTAAATTTTACAAAGTTCTTTATCTACACTGTCTTATTTGAGTCTCTCAATAGCCTTATGGATAAGATTAATCCATGGTGGGCTGGGGTATTTGCATTTCTGTCAGGGGCAGGGATGGTGTGTAAATAGTGTTTGTTAAAAGACAGTAGGGTACAGTGGAAAGCAAGCTGCATTTGGCATGGGTTCAAATCTCACCAATCTTGGGCAAGGCTTCTCAGCCTTCTAGATCTCAGTTCCCCCTTCTGCAAAATAAGGAAGTAGGAATAGAAGACTGATGAAACAATTTCCAGCCCCCAAACCTAAGACACCAATTACTTAATCTCTCAAGGTCCCATTTTCCTCATCTGTCAGATGAGAAGGCTGGACTCATGACCTCCGTGTTCCTTCCCACATATAAGTCTTTGATATGATGACCTGAATCAAGCCCCTAGGAAAAGAGTCTTAGCTTGAGTAAGTGACCCTCAGGGTCATATGGTTCCAGGGATTACATCTGAAATCAGGGCTTTCTGACTTCCATTAGCACCACAACACTACAGCTCAAACCTAAACCTGAGTCTCATTAACTCCTTACCAATTTGCCAGCGATCCTAGTTAGAGCACTTTGGAGAATGTCGTCTGAGGCACCAGGCTTACAATTAATCCACAGCTACTCGGGAGGCAATTCCAAGGTGAAGACTTGTCCTCCTCAACTTAAATCTCACGTCAGCTCCCGAGTAAGACTTTGCAGGCACGCTGAGCCTCCCACCGGACTAGAACTCAGCTCCAGCAGTGTCTCAGGCAAGCAAAAGGGGAACCAAGCACAGTCAAAGGAGGACAGCATGCCACAAAATATTGAGATGCTTTACAGAAGGAATCAATGCAGACCTGAGCTCAAATACATACTCTCATGTCTGGCACAGTCTGGGCACTAACGCTGCTTGGAATGAATGAATGAATGAATGAATGAATGAATGAATGAATGAACACCTCCCTTTTGACTAGGACAGCATTTACACTCAGAGGGAACATTAAAACTCGAGCTTTGCTCAGTGTCTCACTTTTCAGGCACCCAATTCCATGCTTCAAGAACCCTAAGAATGTCTTAGAACCAGAAAACTAAGTAACAAAATCAAAGGGGATTATGGTCTGCCTCAAAACTAATAGAAAAGGAGCTTGCTCTGCACACACCTTCCCTTCTAAGGAACTTCTTTTGTTAGGAAAGAGAATTATTTTCTACTTCCACATTAGAACTGAGATGGAAAAGCAAAAAGCACTCCAGGTGAAATGTAAGTGGTATTATTAATTTTGTAATTTACATTGTTAGCCAAGATGAGGATGACAGTATATATCCACACAATGCCGTAAGGCCTGAAAAGTGCTTTCTTTAGAGAGGTCACCTCCCGTGCCCCTCCAGCCGTGCGGGTGGGCCCAGGACAACAGAAGACAATGAGAGCTCCTGTTCATTGGAGACTTCGTGGGAGGTCCAGGCTCTACATGGATGGGCTCCTGGATTCTTACAGTGACCCTGGGGAGAGGCACTATGAGTATTTTCATTGCAAAAAACAAGGAGCCTGAGACTAAGAAAAGTATGCAGGGTCTTAGAACAAGAATCAAGCTACGATCAGTATCAGAAGTTGACCATCTCCCCCATGGCCATACAACTGAGGGTCTGTCACAAAACTCAAATGCAAGTATGCCTTCCCCATCCATGAGTCAAGTGGTGCCTCTGCTCCACCATCTCTCCCACTAAACAGCCCCTTAGCCCTGCTTGGAGGCTGTTCCAGGAAAGCCCCTACACTATGGGCAAGCCTAACAGCAGGTTGGAGAAGCAGCTTTGGGGACAGGCCTGCGAATAACCAGCTCATCCAGCACCTGGGAGGAAGGAAATGACAACCTGGAGAGGTCAGGGAGGCGCCTCAGTGTGCTGGCTGGAGAATAAAGCACAATGTCAGCCACACTAATCCTCACAGGCCACCGGCCAAGTAAGTAGCATGAAGGGGTTGTCATCAAAAAGAGATTGGAGACATAAAATGAAGTCACACACCTTAAATGAGTTTAAGCAGGTACAACACTGAGTGAGAGTCAACTGTGACAGCTCATTAGTGTATAAAGAAAACAATCACCTACTGGCATTTATACAATTCACCACACTTTCCTTCTGTCCAGCTGTTAAACCACACATACATATGCACACATACTCATGCACACAAGCACACACATATGCATGCACACAAATGCACACACAACCTTACCATAACAGATGCTCACACAAACGCAGGGATGCTCCCTCTCCCCCAGTGCATCACAACCAAACTCCACCAATCTTGGAAGACCAACCTCAACACCATTCTGACGCTGCTTCTGCTTTTAATATGAACTTAGAACTTGTACTACTTATAATGTGTAATGTGTAAAATGCTTAACTTCAAAGACTGTTCATATGGAACTGACTTTCCCCAGGGCCAACACTCCCCCAACACAGTGTTTTCAAAGAGCCAGTTAATAAAAGTTAACTGGGACATGTGCATTAAATTTCCAAACTCTGGCTAACATCAACACTAACCAGCCAGATAGTCTCGAACCAGCAGGATACAGAAAGCAGCTCCAGAGCCACAGGCTTCTTTGTCTGTAACTTGCAATGATTTGAGTTTAGTCTACAGAGACTACGGTAGTCACATGGCTCCAGGTAAACCATCATTTCACTGCAGTTTGGGAATAAGTCAAGGAACATCCTTGGACTTTGGATTACTGGGTTAATCTTAGAGAAACAGAAATATATTATTGGTTCAAGGGTACACGGAACCTTAGAGGTCATGTATCCTAACCTCTTCAATTTGATGAGAAAATTTAAGGCTGGAGGAGGTTAAATAATAACTAGTCCCAGATCACGCAGGCAGTATGCCCTAGAGACAGGGCTTGAACTCTGGCTACCTGCCTTCGATGCCAATGGGATCTCCAGTTTATCCTGTCCATACTTTCTCCATACATGGTTGTTCTCATACCTCTCCCCCGCCACCCCATTAGTCTGTTGGCTTCCTGAGAGCAGGGACTGTCTTTTGCCTTTCTTTGTAGCCCGGTGCCTAGGGGCATGGCTGGCACATAGTAGGGGCTTCATATTGCTTGCTGACTGATTGCCTATACCACACTTCCCGTTCATTGATATCAACAAGTCAGTACCATGTTATAAATACCTCATTAGTAACTCAATCGCTTGTTAATTTCTAACAAAATTAACATTCTCAGAAGACTATTAATATTCACCAGTTCTAAGATTTCTCCCTTCTCTCATACATATTAATAACAGGCCATCTCATCTGCACATCCTCCCCATCACACTGGAGAGAGACTAAGCCTCCTTTAGATGCTTCCATTTATACAGTGGTCTGAACCTGTGATTTCATTGGTGAAGGGAACTCCTGATGAGGAAATACCCTCCACTATTGCAAACCTGCAACTCATCTCTTAACATGCTCATAGAGTTCCCTGGGGCCAAGAGATGACGTGACTGGGGAGTGGCTCACATCCCTAGCCAACATAAGAGGTGGGATTGGAACCCTTATCTTCTGGATTCCAAACCTGACTCTCTGTCACTGTGCCTCTTCTTCTATCTATCTACCTATCCATCCATCTATTTGTTCATCTGCCCACCTACCTATCTGTCCATCTATTCATCTGTCTGTCCTTACATCTTTCTATTTATCCATCCATCCCTTTGTCTGTCTGTCTATCCATCCATCCATCTGTCCGTCCATCCATCCATCCATCCATCCATCCATCCATCCATCCATCCATCCATCCATTTGTCTATCCATGGATCTATCAGTGTCTAGCAATGGATCTATCCATCCATTTATCTGCTTGTCTGTCTTTCTACATACCCACCCATCTTAGGCATTTAATACTCATTGAACTGAACATATACCCACATTCCTCAACAGATGCCAGATCCACTCCCTTCAACGATGGTTGTAAAGTCATTTCTAGGGATTCAGCAAAAGGGGCAAATGGAGAAACTGGGTAAATTGAGCAGGCATAGCAAGGTGGGGAAGAAAGAAGATGACTTCCCAGCAGATGGAGCAGAGAATGCTAACATCCTGTTATTTAATATCAGTGACATTTAAAAAGTGGTAAAAGAATATAAACAAGACCACAGAATTCTAGAATTTAAAGAGAACTTGGTAACTGCCTAATCCAACCCATACCTGGAAAAAACAAAATAATACCATTGTGCTACTATGGACTAGTGGCCATGCAGCCCATGCCCCAGGAGAGGAGATCAATCACCACATCATCCCCATCACACTCAGAGGCAGCTCTCGTTGGTAGGCACTTCCTTTCCTTATACCAGACTTGAATCTGCTCACCCATGGTTCCAGCCATTGACTTTGGGGGCCAAAAAAGACAAACAGATCTCTGAAATGACTTGCCTGAGGTCTGAGGGACCTCAGAAGCCAGCAGGTCCAACCCCCTCACTTTACAAAAGAGGAAACTGAGCTTGCACCCAGGCAAGCAACAAAACCTATCTCTGAACGCTGATTCTCTTTTTAAAATTACCACAAGGCAAAGTGCCAAAATGCTCCAAGCTCTGCTCTCCGGGACAGACCAAACAACCCCCATCCCACCCTGTCTTCCATATGGGAGCCTTTCAAATACATTCCCCCAGGGAACCACCAGTTCCCACCCTTGCCCCAGCATCTTCTACTTTTCCTGGCTTGTAAGACTCAACATGTATTCTTTTAGAATGCCTCTTCCTTGATAAAACAAATGTTACTAGGCATAAAACTATCACAAAAAACAAAGGAAGGGGGCACACCTGGACTTCCCCTACCCTCCCAATACTACAAGTGCATGATGCGAAGAAATGAAATAATTCTGACACTTGTGAATTAAAAAAAAAAATACAAAAGGCTGGACCAGCAGATTAAACACATGATACAAGGAGATGCTGAAATCAGAAGGAAACCCCAAATGATTCTTTGGGTCAAATGTTGATCTAGTGAATGCAATGTGTTCCCCAGCAGGCCAGTCCCACTGACACTAACCCCAGACCAGTTTCTCACTTAGTTAGGATGAATTGGGAGCCTTAGAGCAATGGAAGGAATAGTTTGCTGTGTAGAGGCAATTAAACTGAACTAGCTCAAGACCCTGAGGCGTAAAGGACCTCCAGAGCCCACGCAGATCTGTTCCCTTGGTCCCCAACAAGTGGTCGTCCAGTCTGCACTTCACGATCCCCAAGGACAGGGAGCTTACCACCTTCTGAGTCAGTTCATTCCCCTCTGGGAGAGCTCTCCTTGTTGGAGCCTTAGAGATGTTTTGCATTTGCCATTATCCTTCCTAGCTCAGCCTCCTGGGACCATCACAACACACTGAAGTCCTCTCCCAGAACTGGGCCTTAGAGATGCTCAAAGAATGGCATTCTGCCCCAACCCAGGCCTTCCCTTGTCTGTACCACACCCCCCCCAGCTTCTTCAGCCAGACTTCATGTGGCTGAAATCCAACACCCTTTCCAATCCTACAGCTCCTCTCTGGACACTCTCTAGATGATCAATTTCTTTCAAAAAATGCAAGGTCTGATTTATGATCTAAACTGCCTCCTTCCTCCATTGTTTTACACAGGTAAAGAAACTGAGGGAGGTTAACTGACTTGCTTAAGGTCACACAGCTAGGAAGTAGGATACCTGGAATTCCCATCTACCATCTTGGCAAATGTTACCTGAAAAGTCATTCAGGAAAAAGACTGATTGTGCACAATTGGAAAGAAGATGCCTTACTCTAAGGCTTTAACCATTATGTGTATATCATAAGCACCTAAAAAATTTTGTCACAGGCCGCCTTGGAGGCAGAGCTCTCCCAACCCCAAGAGGCTGTGTTCCAATGGCCAAGGAGGGAGCTTGGGGGTACAGCTTAGGCCAGAGCAGACAATATGATCATGAGTTTGGGAAGATAATGATGGACTCAGCAAGAGTCTGTAGAATTTGACGCACCCCAAAATAGGAAATATTCTGTCCCCCTGAAACATACCACTCAGAGCAGAGGAGATGCAATAAGCCATCAGACAGGGAGCCTCTGCTTTTGTCTTTGTCTAACCTTGTATCCCCAAGGTACATACCATGCTTAACTCTGGCTGATGGATTTATTAAACAGTAAGAGATTCATAAATGGGTGAAAAAATGAGTTTTTCCTTCCTCCTCCTCCTCTCCTGCCCTTCCTCTTCTTTCTTTTCCCTCTCTCTCTCCCCCCCTCCCTCATCCTATCCCTGTTGCTCCTTTCTCTCTGTCTCTCTCTCTCTCTTCCTCCCCTCCCCTTCTCTAGTTTCTTGAGGTCAAGATTAGTCTTTGGTTTTCTATTTCTACCCCTAGCACTTAGTAGAGTGCTTGGAATACAGTAAGTCCTTAATAGATGTTTTTTTTACAAATTCACTCGTTCATGTGCTTCCCTGTCCCTCCCCATTCTTTCCAGATTTCATTTTTATTTCGCGTGAGGATTCATGGAAACCATGACTGGTGGTGGGGGGAGGGGGGAGGGTTGGGGGGTGGAGGGAGAGGGTCTGCAGCCTTCCCAGTCTCTGAAAGCCCCCTCCAACATCAAGTGATCTCAGTGTAACCCCCCACGGCCGTGCTCATCAAAGGCTGTCTGAGTCACCACTAGAGGGAACCTGGAGACTTGGATTTTTTTTTTTTTAAATACATGGAAAGGGCAAACCAAGGAAAGAGCTGGATGGTACTTGTTTTTAGAACCATAACTGAGGCTGGGAGTTTGTTCTGGCCCAGCAGGTGATTGCAGCAGATGTGGCAGCAGGCGCTCTCCTGCTAGGAGGATGCCACATCCCAAGTCTTGGAAAAGAACAGCTGTCCTTAAATGGAAACAGCACATCCAGGGGAATTTTGAGTCATTAAGACCTGGGTGACCTTAGGGGAGTCATTTCTCTCTTGGGACTTCAGTTTTACCATCTGTTGAAAAGGTGGGGGGATAGGAGGAGACTGGGAGAATGTGAGTACCCGGAGGGCAGGGTCAGCTTCACCTTAGACTATGCCTGGCCTCTGGAAGGGGTTTGTTAGTGCTTGTGGACTGGGGGGCTGACCTCTCAGTTCATTTTCAGGACTACCTGGAAGCTCTGCAACAACTTTCTTTTCTGTTTGGCAGATTTGGGAACATTGGGCCCTCCAGATCTAACAGACTTATGGGTCTTTCATGGTCACCACATCACTATCTGATCTCCCAAAAGAATCTGCTCATGTTAATTTAACACCAATAACCAGACTGATAGACACTGTAATGTATTTTTTTAAACCCAGAAGAGAACAGAGGGGTATTCCAAAGGAGACAAGGATAAGCAGGAAGGTGTCAAATTGACCATATTCTTTAAAAAGTGAATGCAAATTGTACCCAAAGATGGAAAGAAATGCTTTCAGTCTCAACCATGAGGAAAAAATAGGCTATGACCTTCAAATTCAATTCAACAGAATAAATAAACCATAAGCACCTACTATGTGCAAGCTACTGGGAATATTAAAAAAGAAAAACACCAGAAGGCTCAGAGGTATCTACAACCACCAAGATGGTTCTTTCTCACTCTGTAGGCTGGAGTCCTTACTGTTAAAAATGGAGGATTCATGCAGCACTGAGCAGAAGCATGGAACAGGGAAAGAACAGTGGTCCAGGGATCAGGGGACTGGAGATCTAGAGCCACAGGGAGCTTGGAAGCCAATCAAGCCAAGACACTCCTTTAAAAGGAGAAACATGAGGATGAAAGAAAGATATTGACTTACACAGGGACACATAATTTATAAGTATCTAAGGTTGGATTTGAACTCAGGTCTTACGTTCTAGTCACTGGGCCAAAAGCAGCTTAAAAACCCTACCTCGGAGGCTTGTTCCCGATATGACCTTCATGACCACCACCCTATGACTACTTTACTGCTCTGGGTCTCAGTTTCCTCCTTGGTAAAATGAAGAGGTTGCATTAGATGGTCTGTGAGGTTTCTTCAGGCTCTAGAAATCCTGCAGCCTTAAGCTCCAATGCCTGGTGGTCTCCTGCTGGCTCCACTGAATTGGACAGAACCTCAGGACTGACAAGAAAGACAGCTGTCCTCCAAGGGGTGGGGGGTGGGGGAGTTGTACATCTCCTGAGTGAAGGAGAGGTCTCAGGGAACAGCTCTGGTCCCTGAGGCAGGGAAATCTTTGAGGCATTATATACTGAGCAAATCATGGTGCCAAAGCAAGACTGAAGAATAGCAGTGGATTCTCAGGAGAAATGTGGGTGCTGGGAGACTCAAGGGGAGTGTTAGGGAGAGAAGGAAAAGGGAGGTTTACAAAGACAAGGGATTTTGAGAGAGGGAAAAGGATACATTAGGCATGAAAAAGAAGACCATCTTTGACATTAAAACAAAGTGGCAGGATGTCTCACCCTAAGCCTACCATTTTACAGATAAAAAAAGGAGGCTCTGAGAGGAGACGTACATACATAGTGTCAGTTGGGATTCAAACCCAAGAACTTCTTCATCTTCACATTAAAAGATGTGGATTATGGACAGGAAGGATCTGGCAGTGGGTGAGGCTCGGCCATAGCATATAAGCATGGCGCCAGTCAGGATGCTGCTGATCTCCCAGCACACACGCCGCTGTCTGCTCCTTCTGAGCACTCTTTCCCAAAGAACATAATCCATGTGTGGGTATGGTGTGAGAGGCATGGCTCTGGTTTCAGAGGTTCTGGGTGTGAATCCATGATCTCTCATTGGAAGGAAGATCTCACTCTCTGGGTTTCTGTGGCAATGAGCAGGATGGATGAGGACTATAGGGTCCAGAAGGACCTTCAGAATCCTGGATCTCAAATGTCTCTCCCCTAAACACTGACCTTGCATGTCTAACGATTGCAAAGAAGGCACAGAACTAAGAAAGGGGCAGAGGGATAGAGAGGAGGAGGTGGTTAGAGGAGAAGAAGACTGGCACATGGATTACTATGACAACTGGGAAAACCATCCATTGCTCTGGGCAAAGAACCCCAGCTCTATAGTAAGACAACATGGATTCAGATTCCATTTGACATTTTCTCTCCGTATATCATTAGGAAGTTAAATCATTTCTCTTCCCATGGCCTCAGTTTCCCATCTGCAACAATGTTGGCCTCAGAGGTGTCTTTCAGCTCTGAATGTACAGTCATCAAGTTTGCATCAGTCCATAAAATGCCCCCATATTTTAGCAGACAGAAACCACTCTGAGATAGGCATTAAAGAATATATTTTCACTGTCCCCCTCCACTTAACCATCATCCAATGACTCACTGTGGTCTGGAGGTGTCCCTGGGGTCTCAAAGGCAAAGTACAAGTTTTGTTTGTACTTGCCAAGATGTAAAGGCTTTCCAGAAAAGGACTCATGACGAGCTGGGTGTGTGCCATAGCAGGATAAGCCTGGCTCCTTTCAGAGGAGCTCAGCAGCAGATTTGACCAGAGAGGATAGAACTAGCTTCAAAATAACTGACAAAAGATCATCTACCAAGTCCTGCCCAGGTCTCAGACCAGGACTTTTGTCACTGAAGGGACTGACCACAAAATTATGAATTCCCTAGATCTTTTAAGAATTACAGTCTTTCATGTAGATACAATTCTTGCCCAGAATGATTTAAAGATGTTCAAGAGGCTGCCTTGCCTGCCCCTCACCTGTCACTGTCCATATCCATCCCTCAGACACCAAGAGGAAGTAAAGATGATAAAGATTCATTTCTATCATCCATATGCTGTGTGTGTGAGCATGCAGGCTCTCATGCATTCATGGGCATGTGTCTACAAGTGGGTAAGGAAGGTGAAGGGTGTCATCAAGTCTAGGTGCCATCTTCCAGAAGGGTTCCCTGCAACAGACGTGTTGACAAGACTGACAAAAGCATCAAGATTTACCATCTTGGAACACGCGTTCCACGTTCAGGCCATAGGTCGCGCATGTCTCGTAGTATGTGCATCTCTTCAGGTCATTTGACAGTTTCCGCGCTCGAGCATCATCAATGACGCGTGGGTTGTTGGAGCTTATTGCATCTGGGACCAAAAAGTAAAATATCAAAATGTCATTTAGCAAACACTTTGAAGACATCAACAAAGCCTTGACCCTAAAAAACTCACAATACAGAAACAAGAGCAGAGGAAAATCAGATGGAGACACAAATAGGGCAGTTTTATTATTACACTAAATTTAATAAACTCAAATTAATAACAATAATACTAATTAGCATTTATTGAACATTTAAGATTTGCAATAAACTTTAAATATAGCTCATTTCATCCCCATATCAACCCTGGGAGGTGATCATTCCCATTTTACAAAAGAGTAAACTGAGAGTGAGGGAAGCTAAATGACTTGCTCAGAGTCACCCAGCTATTGCCTGAGGTTGGATTTGAACTCAGGTCTTTCTGAATTCAAGTCCAGCACTCTATCCACTAAATGCCCCCAAGTCCCACATCACAGAAATTTATTATTTCACATTTGATTCTGTTGCCTGCTTTTCACTGATTGAAATTACAAGTCCAGGTCTGAAAGCAAACCTCGGAGAAGGAAGTTGGAGTCTGAATTCTGAGAGAGTATCCAAGACAAAGTATAGTGCCAAAGAGCAGGTAGTGCGGGGAGGGGGTTTCTAGTCTGTAGCTTTGCAGGGGTGGGGGGCTCTGGGTGTGGAACACTGCAAGCAGATAACATAAGATTCTTAAAATGTTCAGCAGTTTGGTGAACATTATATCTGTTCCTCGTTTTCAATAAATTATGAAGGAAAACTCTGGGATGGGGAGAGATACACTGGGACATTAAGGGATATGAAAACAAAACAAAACAATTAAAATGTCTTTTTTGGAAATCCTTAAAAACGTGGGACTTTAAATTGCCATGCATCTGATCTCCAGCTCTCCTTCCGTGTTTTGATGAGCCCATAACCACTGGAAAGTTACTCAATCTCCTTCCTCCCTAGTTAGGGAACAAAGTGGCTGATGCTATTTCAAGGTACATCACTAGAGGGAGGTGTAGGCAAGGATTAGGGACTATTTCAATTGCCATGTTCTCATTTACAAAGAGTTTCCTTGCAAGAGGCAAAGGGAAATGTGACAGACCAGGAGAAAATGAAAGAGCTCACCGGTTGTGTGGACCTGAGAAGGCTCCAAAGTCTCTTGCTACCAAACAATTTTAGCATCTGAATCACTACTGCAGTCATAGGATTAACCTTATTCCACAAATCGCTGGAAGGGTCCTCCAAAGAAATCTGGTCCAATCTTATTTTACAGAGAAGGAAACTGAGGCCCAGGCATTATGAACTAGAAAGAGCCTTAGGGGATATCTGATCTAACCCTTTCTTTTCTTTCCTTTTTTTACAGATGAGAACACTAAGGTCAACTTAAGTGATTTGCCCCAAATCTCACCAGTGGGGTTCACACAACTCCAGAGCCAATGCTCTTTTACTATCCTATTGATGCTTCCTTATCAATAGGTCATCAATAAGCTCCTTTTTCTGTTTCCAAGGCCTCGTGCCCTGTGCTAGGATAGAAAGGTTGATGACACACTTTATTAATTAATAATCCCGTGCTTAGCAGATTATGGGAAGCACATGGGGTAGCGCTGACTCTGGAGCCAGGGAACAGGATTAGAAATGCACTTCTGCCATTCGCGATACGTACACAGTCTTGGGGAGGACACTGGGCCTTGCTGACTATTGGAAGGTGGTGGGGATCCTGGATTCTCCACCATGGCTTAGTTCCTAAAAGTCTAGACTTGAAGAAAGGAAGACGTGAAACCATGTTCCTAAACCGGACACTGTATGACTCTGGGCAAGTCACTACTTATTCGTGTCTCAGTTCCTTTTCTGCAAAATGGGGATAACAGTACCAACCTCACAAGACTGAAAATGCTCGCAAACTTCAAAGTCTCATAAAATGTGAGCTACTGTTGGCCTTATGAGTATGATTGCTCATTGCAACCAAAGTATGGCAGAAGTTTCTAGGGTGGCTGTTGTCCAAGAAGCAGCCCAGCTCGGTTCAGATCTGCTCATCCCCAGAACCAGCCTGGGAGGGGGAGCTAGGGAGGGGCCTCAGGAAGACAATTGTGGGTGTGGAGAGGGGAGGAAGAACGTGGGAGGGGCCCTAGGAAGGCAATTGTGGGTGTGGAGTGGGGAGAGGGGGAGGCTGGGAGGAGCCCCAAGAAGACAATTGTGGGTGTGGAGTGAGGGGAGGGCCCCACAACAACCCTTAAAGACCATAAGGGCAGGTTTAGAGGGTTGGGGAACCTGCATTGATGGAGAGAATTTAGGGTTAGGGCTGAACCCAAATATATGCCACATGGATAAGAATTCAAGGGCTTCTGAAAGGTTTCCAGATGCATTAAAAGCAAGAAAAGGACGTCAGAAAAGTACGAGAAGACTTCTAGAAGCTGATATGGAGTGACATAAGTGGGACCAGGAGAACAAAATACACAATAACTACGGTAAGATAAATGAAAAGAACACAAGAAGAAAGTCAAACTTTGAGTAACTGACAAACCAAAAATGACCTCAGAGAACCCATAATGAAATCTACTTCTCTCCTCATAGCAGGGCTCTTGTGGAATACAAGGACCAAATGCTCTATACATTGTCAGATAGGATAGAAATATCAGTTATTTTTACTTAACTTTTGTTACAAGGGGGAAAGGAATGTGGCAGTAGTTCCCCAAGTGGCTACAATATAAAACCCTACTGCAAGAAGAGAATATATTTTAAAAATATAACGAGTGCAAGAAGGGATCAGAATTAAACTGTTCGCCAAAACCAGTCTTTTAGATGTTCTGCAGATTTATTTGTTCTTCAATAGCCTGGGCACCAAAATAACATAGGTCAGCAACAATGACTACTTCATATCTCCAAATCACACCACCCCCAAACAGGGACCAGAAGATCTTACCTCCCAGAGTTCTTGTGAACATCAAATGAGATAACACATGGGGAGGGTTTTTGAAATCCTTCAAGGATATAGAAATATCATCGGTTTTATAAATGATGACTATTACGGTTTTCACTGTAAGTAGGGATCTTCCCTTTAGCTCAGGAGTCAGACACAGCTCACCATGAAAATGGTGAACCAAATGGTAGCTCCTTTTCAGAGTATTTGGAATCACTGGGTAACTCACCCTGGGTTCCCACCAGTACCATGGGGATCTCACTCGTGTTCCGATAGTTGGCCATTCGACTGTAGTAATGGTAAACTGTCTGGAAGCTGATCTCATCCTCCAAGCTGAAGACAAATATAACAGCATCCACCCACATGGCAAACTGGGAAGGGATGTGGGTGGAGAGAGAGAAAACAGGAAGTCAGGTGAGAAACAGGTTGGAAACAGCTGAAAAAATACAGATGTCCCATGTGAGAGAAAACATCTATGTTTAGAAAAATGAATTATTATCTGAGTGAGTGTATGTGTGTGTGTGAATGAGTGTGTGTGTGTGTGAGTGTGTGAGAAATTTTCTGGATGAATTTGTTAATTATAAAGGCAAGGGATTGGTTATATTATGGTGATGTGAAATTGTCATGATGCTTTCAGCAAACAGGGCAATCAATGTATACAATGTTTTTTATATCACAGGTAGTTCTAGGAAAGAAACAGACTAAGAAATATTATTTACATGTGACCAGCTCTGAGTTATAAAGGTAGAGGAGAATGTCCCACTTCAGCTCTTCCACAAAGACGAATGAATGGCTCCTGGGCTTCTGAAGGCAGGAACAAATCAGCAGAACTGGAGGGGATCTCGGAGGCTACTCAGTGAAACCCAGAACAGGAAAAACTTCCCTTCTACCACTTACCCTGCAATGGTTTCTCCACCCACTGTGAGAAGAGTTCCCCTGAGGGAAAACCCACAACCCCTAAGCTGAGCCATTCCATTCAAGGGTCACTCTAGTCGTTGGTCAGTTTTTCCTGACCACAAACTTCCATGCAGTTGTCTCCATGTTCCTTTTTATTTGAAGTATTTTAATAAAAGGAAGTATACTGTTCTGCAAAGACAGATGAACTGAAAGTAAGGAAGATCTGAGTTCAAACTCTACTGATGCAACTTACTGAGGACTCCTGGGGGAGCCCAGTCCACTTAGTTCTCTTCCAAGGTTCTTCATTTGGAGATCAATGGTCTCAGGGTTGTTATGAAACTCAAGGAGATAATGGCTCAAAAAGCATTCACTCTCCTTGGAGAACTTCATGGAGGCAAACTCACCACTTCTTGGGGCTACTTATTCCAAATGTTGGAACAGCTCAATTGCTCTGACATCTAGACCAAGTCTGCTTCTTTGCAATGTTCCCTGATTGGCTCCTGGTTTTGTTTTCTGGGGCCAAACAGCATTAGCCTCATTCCTTTCCCAAAGGTCAGTGCTTGAAGACAGTTCATCATGTATCTCTGAGTCATTTCTTCTCCGTGCTAAACATTTCTGCATCTTTCTTCATATGGAATAGAGTCATGAGCCCCTCACTACTTCCTTGGTAGTAGCCTCTTCTACAGTTTATCAAATTCCTTCCTAACATGTGGTGTCGAAAGTGAGCACAAGGCCCACAGATGTGGTCCAAGAGGGCTGGTGATCAATACCTCTGTATTCTCAGAGGCTCTCCTGCTCTAATCTAGCCTGTGATGGCAGAATTGCTTTGGCTGCCACATTCTCCAACTGAGTCACCTGGGGCCAGCTGGCTCCTGTACCACTGGCACTCGGCTCCCTGCTCAATAATGTCTTGTACTTGCTCAAACCCATAGAGGAACACAGACACAAGGGAGCCAAGCAAGGGTCAGGGGAACTGCTCCCAAAGCTCAGAGTGGCTCTGGTGGTCAACCCTGGTGGCCACAGGGAAAGGTGGAACCACACCTAGAACAGATGCATGCATGACTCCCAAAATGTCACTGAGTACCCATGAAGGGTAACACAGAATGGGGAAAACATTTGTTGAACAAGGCTGGCCTTGCAGTCTGAAATTTCATATGAGAAACTCTAAAATGCTCGATAAATGAACATCTGCTTAGTCTACTTCCAATCAAAAAGCAAGAAAAAGACTCAACTTTTATAGTGCTTTAAGTCTTTCAAAAACTATTTTATCCTCATATCAACCCTGGAAGGCAGGTGCTATGATTATCCCCATCTTACAGATGAGAAAACTGAGGCAGCAGGGGAGACTGGCTTACCTAAGATCACATAGTTACTAAGTGTTGAGGATGGATTTGAACTCGGGGCTTCCTGAGTTCAGATCCAGTATTCTATCCCTGCCACCACCTAACTGCTGTTTCCCTTTCTAACCCAGAACGAAAGGTCCCAAAGGCTAGCTAGTGTATATACTGGCATATACTGGCTGCTCTCTCCAGTCAAGAGGGATTCGAGAAGGAAGAATATGGAAAAAAAGTGAACTTCTGTAGCCTGTGCAACTGTCAGAGCTCAAGGCAATAAATGATGGATCTCATTTCTACCATTTGCTCTGGGCTCCTTGAAACAAATTTCATAATTGAGCCTGGAGGCAGAAACAATTTTGAGTTAATGGAATGCACAATAAAGGTGAAAATAAGACATTTTCAGAAGCTGCCCTTTCTTTGAATTTTTCCAATGTCCATCTTTCCAAGAATTGTGATTTTGCAAACATTTCTCTGCCGAGAAATACCGCCTGAACTTTTTTAAAAAAAGGAGCATTTTAATGAGATTTTAAATATTGCCACATAGATAAAAAGGACAACTACCAATCACTCAGAAAATGCCAAGAGTGAGGCTAATACTTCTGAGGTACCCAGCATCTTGGCAGAAGACGAAACCAAAGCACAAACTGCTTTCTGATTTAACTCAATGTTTTTTTTTTTTTCCAGAAGACCACATGGTCCATTAAGTCAGACCACCTAGCCTTGCCTAGCATACCCTTCCCTCTGCAATCTCCTCCTTCCCTTGACATTGGCTGTATGGGAAGCACAGGGTAATTAATCCCCCTTTTGAAAATGAGGGGCTTGCATTGATGACCTCTGTGGTCTAAGTCCATGAAACTGACAAGCATAACCCTCAGAGCCCTTTAGTATCACAGGACATCCCCCTTCTCCAATCATTAAGGAAGGAGATATGGAATCTAGAACAGCAGAAAGGGGGCAAGATTTGGAGCTAGGTTCCAAACAGTGGGAATCTGCTACCTTGAATTCCTGGTGCCCTCTCTGTCACTTACTGCCTAGTGAATGTGAAAGAGGGGTATTTTCCTTTCTGGACATCATACTCCTTATCTGTAAAATGAGGGGATTAGACCAGAAGTCTTCAACTTTACACAAGTCCATGATTCTATGAGCTGACCGTACTGGATGAGTCATTTCACTCAGCTAAACCTCAGTTTCCTGTTCTGTAAAATAAAGATGTTGGAACTTTGTGGTCTTGGCCAATTCTCCACCCACAAAGGACCTCAGAAGTTATCTTCATTCCAACTCCCAGTGAGCACAGATATCCTATAGCTCCTCTTTTATGGTTTCCGGTGCTGCCTTCATTCATTTCCAGAGATCTGATCCAAATTCCCTGGATTCCACTTGACCTGGTTAGATGGAATAAAGAAACTTTTCCATGACTATAGGAAAGCCAGGCTGCAGCTGAGGCTAGGTCCGTGCTTACCTGTGCCTCTGGAGGACCCCCTTCATCTCTAATCAGCAGCAGGTAGCTTTGCCCATCGACAACTATTTCCTTCTTGAATCTCCCACCTGTCACACAAGAAGGAAAACTCGTTACAGAAAAGGGAAGAAGGTTTAAAAGGCTGAACAGACTCAGGCTCCGCTTGGGGGAAAATACAACCTCAGCTTGGCCTGGGGGCTCAGCACTGGTTTCTAGCAATACCAGGAGTTTTATGAGAACAGCCAAATTCAGATTTTAAAGTTCCCTTTAGAGACCCACATGCATTCATATCTATAACTACTGGCTTTCTGTGGGATCCCAGGTTCATGGTTGGTGAAAGGGAACATTTTCCAGGATCATTTACACTGTAATCTCAAAAATTTCCATGAACCAGGAGTTTCCTTCAGAGATGATTGATCATCCCTTAGGAAAAGCAGGTCCAGATATGCTTTGACCCACACTCCACCACACACACACACACACACACACACACACACACACACACACACACACACACACGTGTGTGTGCACACTCATATTCTCTCTCTCTCTCTCTCTCTCTCTCTCTCTCTCTCTCTCTCTCTCTCTTTCTCTCTCTTTCTCCCTCTCTCCCTCTCTTTCTCTCTCTCCCCTCCCACCTCCTTTGACCTAAGTTGTCTCTGGGATTTATTGGAAGGGAGGATGTTGCTGAGGAACTGTATTATTCCCCATGAGAAGCCTGACTCCACAAAGGAAGACATGGAACATTATGAGAATGGTGACACTTTCTGTACTCACAGGGCACAATTAGAGGGGGGATGCTGTCATACTACACACATGTTAGACAAAAAGGAAACGCTACTACAGGGTGATGACGTCTCTGGACTACGCGGTGAGGGACAAGCAGTGCATCTCGCTAGCAGCAGGAGCAACAGACTGATTTGGGTTAGAGAGAGAGATGAAGGTCATCCAGGACTCCTATCCAAGCGAAAGGGCTTGATCCCACTCTCAACAACTATTCTCTTTCTTTCTTTCTTTTTTTGGACAGGGGACCCAGGGAAGCAAAGGACAGCCCACCTATCTAGGACAATTCCCTCCAAACATTGGGTCATTATCTGTCCAAACAAGGGACACTCTGGCTGAAATTGATTTGGCCCTCCCCAGTTTTGCAGTTCTGAAACTGACTGACTTCAAAACAACTGGGTAGAGACCCCTTCTCTTCCCATGGGGAGTCCCAAAGACTTCAATCCTCATGTAGCTTAACTCAACTGATTATGGTACACGGTATCTTCATCAGATTTTCTAGGATAACCCAGATTAAGCTAAGAGCAGCCAGTGACATGCCGGCTCCTATCTGATCCTGTCCTTGGGAGTAGATGCATCCTTCTCAGACTAGCGTTATCATCCCAGCCCCTCTTCAGTCCCTGGGCTGTCACCTTCCATTTAACCAACATCTCTGATCAAGACCTTCCCCATAAATACAAGGAGTGACACAAGGGAACTCTGTGACTATGTTTTAGCCCCAACACAGAACCTTTCTGCCACAAGATGCTCCTACTTCACTGGATGCCCTGTCTCCTGGAAGCTCTCCCTCACCACTGCAGCTGTTGGAACAGCTGGAGTCCCACTCCAGCCCCAGAGCCTCACAGCTTTCCTCCTACTGGCAGTGAGAGCCTCTAACCCATGACTTTAGGGATCTTGGTGTTAACCCAAGCACTATTTCTGGGACAGTGGTGGATAGGCTTTGGAAGCTAACAATCTTTAGACCACTATTTTCATGGGAAACACTTCCAACAAATTTTGTTGATGTCGTCATACATGAGGGCCTGACTACTACGTTACCTGTTTAGCAGGTAGGATACCACTAGGTGAATTTGGGAATCTCTTCTATCCCCATATGCACAAGGGAGAGCATATGATTTGGAAATCAGGGCAACTAAGTTAGAATTCTGCACCTATCACTTATGACCCTCCGTTTTTGGCTTTGGAGAAGTTGTTCAACCTTTTAGAAGTTCTGCTTTCTTGTGGATAAAATGGGGGGGTTGGATCAGAGGACTGCTAATATGTCACCCGGCTCTAAATCTATGAGGTGAAGATCTTCAATCACAGAATCTGCCATCTGGGCCTCAGTCTCCTTAACCATAAAATGAAGACGGGACACAAAATCCCTTCCAACCCTAATGATCCAAGCTTACTTTTCATAAACATCACTTTGCTGATGGATGAGGAAGACTGTTCTTTCTAGTTTTTTGTGCTGATATGAAACAAAACACAATTTAAATAATTACGGGGGAGGGGGAGACAGAAAACTAGTAGGACCAGGTGTGGCAGACTTCTCTTGCTACACAAAGACCAATGATCTCTTACCTATGTCCTTCACCAATATGTGGTTTCCATGTATCTCATTCACAAAAGGAAAGTGAGAGACAAAAGTCCAATCCTATTTGTGGTTTTCTGTATTCATCTTTTGCCCAAATTATGTTTGAGGACAGAGTTATGTTATAGAGGATAGAGGTGACAATGAATTCTACAGTAAGTCTTGCCTCTAACATCTCCTGGTTACTTAACCAAAGTTAGCCAATCATCTATTCTCTCAGTGCCCCAGGCAACTCTCTGAGAGAATAGGGTAGAGACAACTGCCAGTCTGCTTCAGTGAAAGGTATTTATTTCCATAACAGGAATGCCCTATAATTATGAAAATCAAAGGTCTAGAAAAATCACAATAAGCTTGGGAAAGAATACTGAAAAATTAAATGTTCTCCCCGAGTGACAAAACAGCAAAAGAAAATGGGGAGGAGAGAGTCCTCTAATTAGATGTTTTTCCTTGAGCTGCAAGTTGGGAACAAAACTTTCTACTACCCTACTGTATTAAATACAATTCCAGGTCCCAAACAAAGGCATGGGAACTGATGTTCAAATAACTCAGCCCCAGCTGAAGGCAACTCTTAGTTTTAAAAAATGAAAAGTGGAATTTTTCTTGGTTACAGAGAAACCAAGTTGTCCTGATCATTGACCCCAGTAACGCAATAGAGGGAGGCTGATGTCTCAGGTCTCCAATTTGGAAATGTCCATTAGCTGGCCTGGAGGTCATTTCTATGGATCAAGGACACCAGGGAGGACCCACCCTGAAGTCACACACAGGCACTGATTCTCCAAGCATAACATGTGAGGATACCCACTAGTTTATCTCGAGGTAGGGATTCCTGAGTTCTCCAATTCTGCTCATCCAGTATCAATGCCATTTGTGTAAGGAGAGACTCATTCATTTAGTCTATAGTCCTCACTGTTGGGGCAGCTAGGTGGTGCAGTGGATAGAGCACCAGTGCAGGAGTCAGGAGGACCTGAGTTCAAATATCACCTCAGACACTTGACACTCACTAGCTTTGTGACCTTGGGCAAGTCACTTAACTCCAATTGCCTCATCCTGGGTCATCTCCAGTCATCCTGATGAATATCTGGTCACTGGATTCAGATGGCTCTGGAGAAGTGAGGCTGACCTGCACAGCCCTCCCTCCCTCAAAACAAAGTCAAGTGCAAGTCATGTCATCATTTCTCTGATGGCATAGTCTTCTTTGGCAAAGAAGGATGAACACACATAATTCTCACTGTTACTCTAATCATCCAAACCCCTCCCCATGCCCACTCCAATACCAACCCTGCCACTGTTAATCCCATTCCTCTATGACTATGGAATTCCTATTCAATTGTCCACAAATTATTACACACATCTTTGAAATCTTCAATCAACATCTCTTCTACCTCTTCAAGAAAGGCAATATAGCAGAATGACTCAAACACTGGACTTGGAACAAGGAGATCTGGATTTGAATCCCACTGTGTTCAATTATTAGCTATATGTCTGGAGACAAGCCACTTCAGTTCTAGGAACCTCAGTTCTCCCATCTGTAAAATGGGCACAGCGATATCTGTAACACCTACTTCAAAGTGTGGTGAGGAACAAACTTTGAAAAATTTAAAGCCTTATAAATGCGCTCTTAGTATTGAACTTTTGTTTTATTTTAACAATAATCTGTCTTTCCAGTAAATATGACATATCTCTTGAAGTCTTTTCTACTGAACTCCCAACTCCTGGGGCTAGAAGAGGAGTGAAGATACTACTTAGTTTCTATTGCCTTAACTACTATTTTCCATTTATATTTCCTTCTTGAAATTCATGTTATTACCAGCACGACCCTCTCCTTGTCTTTGCTGTGGATCATTTACCCACTTCCATGACTCTGGAATATGTTTCATAGTCTTTTTCCTCTTCCCTGCTGATCGATATTCTCAGGGATTTCCACTAATCATGGTAACAAACTCTTCGGCAATCTGAACACACGTCTTCAGCCTCCTTCCCTGCCTTTATTTTGGTCACATACTCACGTGCTTACTCCTTAGTCACCCTCCCAAAACTACATCATCTCTATGAAAAGAAACTTTAAAATTCTACTCCTTGGTTGGACAGTCTTCCCATCCTCCTGTGCTTCCTACTTCCCCTTTCCATGACTTCCGATCTTCCGGTTCATTCCTTTTCTTACAGCCCATCTCTACTTCTCCACTTGGACTTACATTCATGCCCATCTTTCCTGCTGTGGTTTGTCTCAGGAACTTTGGGAGTCCATGAATTCCTTATAACGCTTGACCTGGCATTTCTGATCTTTGAATTCTCACCCCTGGGAAACCTAACCATTCTGATTTCTCTAATCCTGTTACAATATGCCAGAGTATCACAGAAGAAATTAATGAAATCAAGCTGGTATTATCCATTACAAATTCATGGTACATTTACCTAGGGGTAGCTGGGTGGTGCAGTGGATAGAACAACAGTGCAGGAGTCAGGAGGATCTGAGTTCAAATCTCACCTCAGACACTTGACACTCACTAGCTGTGTGACCTTGGGCAAGTCACTTAATTCCAACTGCCTCATCCTGGGTCATCTCCAGTCATCCTGATGAATATCTGGTCACTGGATTCAGATGGCTCTGGAGGAGAAGTGAGGCTGATGACCTGCATAGCCCTCACTCACTCAAAACAAAGTCAAGTACAAGTCATGTCATTATTTCTCTGATGGCATGGTCTTCTTTGGCAATGAAGGATGAACACACACACACATTTACCTAACTGACATTAATTTCTGAGTACGTAATGCCTGGTTCTTTTTTCTTTGCTGATCTTAGGTAAATAAGCCTCTAGAAGCAGAATAGACCAGGTCAAGCCCTTGTGATCTAGGAAAGGTCATGACAGCCTTCAGAGATCCCTAAGTATGTAGAGGTGGAAGCAAGAGCAGCTGAGACCAGTGAGGAGACAGCCCTAAGGAGTGTCCAGCTTGATCCAGGCCATCAGGCTGGCATCCCATCAGTCAAAACAGCATGTCCTGCAAAGAGTCAGCCAATGTTCAGGAGACAAAAGGCCAATAAAAGAATCCGGGGTCTAAATACAAAGCACAGATAACTCAAAGCAAGGTGAATTTGAGAACCCAGTGCAAGGAGTCATATTTTGCCTAATACATGGTGGGATGGGTCTCCTCAAAAGGAGCAGACTAAGCAAGAATGTGTGTGTGTATGTGTTTATGTGAGATAGCGTGTGTGTGGGTGAGAGTATGTGTATGTGAAAGTGTGTGTCTGAGAGAGAGTGTGAGTGTGAGAGAGTGCAAATTTGTGTGTGTGGAAAGGAGAGAGCTTGTGTGTGTATTTATGCAAGAGATTGTGTGTAATGTGTGTGAGAGAGACTGATTGTGAGAGAGTGTGTATGTATGTGAGAAAGAGTGTGTGTGAGAGAAAGAGTGTGTATGTGTACAAGGGGCAATCAGAATAGAATTCAGTATTATTAAGAAGACATATTCAAGCAAAGAAAGGCAGAGTTTCCAGAAAAAGGTAAACAAAGCAGAGTGGGCATTTGAGGTCATGCCAGACACATACACACATCACAATTATATCTCACATTTCCAGAGGACTTTAACATTCAGAACACACCTTTCTCCTAAGTATACTATGGGTCAGTAGTGCAAGGCTGATTTTTCCATTTTCCAGAGGATGGGACAGAGAACTCAAGGAGCTTGCCCACTATCCCACAGCTAAGAAGTATATGGGCTGGGATTCAAACCCCAGGCTTCTGGCCATTCACCCATCATTGCCACCACAGCAAGCTGCCATTCCTACACATCCCCCCCCCCCCACCCAGGAGAAATAGATAGACAAACATCATTCTGATGATTTCAGACAGTTGTTTTGTGGGTCCACAGAGCATCCTATCCACAGATCTCTAGAGAATCAACCAGGAGGAAGCCTGACGTGAGTTTACTCTTAGGTTCCTTTCAATTCCAATCACCCCAGGAATCCCCTCCCTGCCTTCATGACAGGTGATGGACTTGCACACACTCAGTGATTCCTTGCCATTTTTAGACCCCCACAAATGATCCCAGCCCAGTTGACATGAAGCTATAATGAAAACAGTTAGGTAATGCTGCTTGAAGACTGGAAAACACTAACTGGCAACTGATATTATTTTTAGTTTCAAGTTTCACTAATTTACTTCAGAAAACATCCAGTCCAACAAGTATTTATGAAGCACCTACTATATGTAAGTCATGAAGTTTGTTGTTGAGGTTGAAGCGGTCACAGAAATCAGTTAGAGGGGATCTCAAAGGCCATTTTATTCAATTCTCTCATTTTACAGATAATGTCGTTATGTTTGTCCTCTGTTCTGGAAGAGGACATAACATCAGGAGAATGATGCCATGACTTGGGACTGAAGTGGATTTAAGGGAGGTGACCTTCCTGTGCAGGGTCACCAGCTGCACCTTCTCCTCCATCTGAGTCCAGTAGCCAGGTACGGTTCAGGATAGCTAGAAATGGCCTCCCTCTGAAAATGTTAACAATGGGGCCAAGGTATTACATTAGAAGTCTCAATGTAGTGGTAGGGAGGTTAAAGCAGACCTGGGAGTTGGAGCACCATTTTGATAGGACACAAGGTACCCTGGATCCATCCCTTAGACAAGCAACTCCAGGACCAAATTCTTGATGAGATAAAAATGCTTTATGTTGGAATTTTTTCCCCTGAATAAAATACGTTTTCTCTTACCTATTTAAAATCATGTAATTGTGCCTATTAAGAATATAACAACACAACAGTCATTTATCCAAGTCAAAGTTACAATATTCTTTTCTTTCTGTGATACCGATGCTTACAGAAAAGGAAACTGAGTCCCAGGGACAGTAAAGGCCTTATTCAATTTCACATAGTATATGTCAGAGCTGGGATTCCAACTCATCTAAGAGGCTGGACTTCTTCCAACAATCAGCAGCACACAAAGAGTTTACATTTTTACAATGGGAACAGACCAGGTAGAGCCATTATTAATCTAAGATACTTGGAGGAGGAAAGAGAGATTCTAAATAACAAAAAGCCAAGGGGAAATCCAGATTCTGAGACAGGGAGGTGAGAAGACAGAATATTCCTGGGTGGGGGGTGTGGAGGGGGGAGCAGCCTTCACCAAGGCAGAGCAAGTGGATGTCAGTATCCTGACAAACTGGTCTGAGCAACATTGAGGATGGCAAGGAAGGGTGGTGATACTCAATACTCTTGAAAAGGTGGCTTTGAAAGTTAAAAGGGAATATGGCCAGGCAGCTGACTTAAGAACAGATGAAGACTTTTCTCCATTAACAGGATTATGACTAAGTAATAAGATTAATGAACTCTAATGATTTTATGGTAGTTGCACCCAGTGGTAGAAGGCATTAGGGACAGACTCAGTGGTATCTGGAACACTTACATCTCTTGTCTGGTCTGTGACTGGTCTTAATTTCTGCTTAAAATGACTTCCTGCTCCAGGGGATAACAAACAGGGCATCTTCATAGACTTTACATAGACAACCACACAATGCCTGGATTTGCCAACTTTGGACGCAATAATGAAAGGAAAGGAGATAAAAAATTCCATTCAAACCACTATAGGTCAGAGGGAAGGTGCACAGCTCCATCAAGCAGGGAGTCATCAAGGTCACTGGGCAAGGTAGAGAGAGGTCTGAAACACTGGGAAGCTAAGTGATTTACCCAAGGTCTCACAGCCAAAGCCAATCTGCCTCCATATTTAGAATTGCCCCACCAGAACATCGACGCACAAACATGTAAGAATAACACTTCTAATACAAGTTATCATACTTTACAGTTGTGTGGAATGAAAAGTTCTCCAAATAGAGATCTAGTCAAAGAAATAAAGACCATTTGGGAAGAGCATGAGGTCTGCATCATCCCTGTCAGCCTTAACTGAAGGTGAATTTGTATCTTCGTATTTTTTTATGGAACTGCACAATAAAAACTACAATAATTATGATGATAATGATGATAATTTGAGATATGTGTGCAGGAGCTTGTCATGGAGAACATGGCAGTGACTTGTCCCAATTGCCCATCCGATAGAAGATGAGAGAGAGAGCAAGAACTGGAACAGACAGGTGGCACTTGGCTGGTCCTCCAAGCTTTACAAAGCCCTCTCTGTGCCCTGTCTCACTGGACACTGACCACCATTCTATGAAGCAAAGACTTCAATTATATCTCCATTTCACAGGTGGGGAAATACAGGCAGAGTTTCTAGTTCCATGGTTGGTAACTACATGGTTTGAAGTCCAGTCTCTTGATTCTACTGCATTCAGGGCTCTTTCCTAGCTTGACTGGAAGGAGTCTACATCCTGATGAAATCACATACCCCCTCAAAGCACAAAACACCTACAACCAGACTGTGATACAACAACAGGTGGAACTTCAGCACCAGCTGAGGGAAAGCAGAGGCCTGAGAACTGGGAAGCCTAGGTCTGTCAATATCCAACAAACTCAGGCCCTCATCTGCAAGATGGAGTCCTCAGGCTAAGTGAGCTCCAAAGTGCTGACAGCTAAAGTAGAGACGAGTCCCTGCCTAGTACAGGTGAGGGGGAGAGACACAGAGAGCAGTGAAGGAACAAAGCCAGGGGAGGGGGAGGAGCAGTGTCACATAAAGAGGCACAGGACTTGAGTCAGAATCCCAGCTCTGCCACTAACCCCCTGTGTGACTTTTCTTGGTCTCTCTGGATCTCAGTTTAAAATGAGGGGATTGGATCAAAGACTCTGACATCCCTAAAGCTACAGATTCACCCTCCAGAGAGGCAGCTTAGTAGTGTTCCAGGGAGAGGACTGGCCCTAAAGTCAGGAAGACTTGAGTTCAGTTGGCCTCAGGCATTGTCTGCCTCAGTTTTTACATTTATAAAATGGGGGTGAGAACAGCACCTACTTTTTGGATTGCTGTGAGGTTTAAATGAGATAATTTTGTGAAGTGCTTTGTAATCTTAAAGTTATATATTAATGCCATCTATGTTATTAATTACTATTTTATGACTTATGAGTGGGCAGGTCACAAGGTCTCAGGGGAAGCAGCAAGGTCTGAATTGGGGAAGGCTAGGTATTTAAACTTTACTAATTCATTACATTTATGCAGAATTGTATGATTTACAAAGTACTTTTCTTACAAGAACCTGTTGGGGGGGTGGTGCGGCATACTGTTATATCCATTCCAGAGATTGTGGAGTTTGAGGCACGGGCTGAATGACTAGCCGAAGGTCACACAGCTGTAAATGTCAGGGGAGAATTAGAACCCAGGACCTATATGATGGACCCCTTTATGCTAGATATCATATGAGTGTTTGGGGAGTTGAGATGTATACATTCTGTGTAGCCAATTCTAATTGAAAATTGAGGTTCATGAACCTGAACTTTCAAGCCCATACTATGACTCTCATCTATGTCTAAAGATTGAATTCACGTTACTCCCTTTTTCCAGTTTCCCTTGTCAAATTATAGACACATGGGATCACAGGTGCAGAGCTGGAAGGGCCTTCGAGGCCTATCTCGTGGGCTCAGAGAGGGCATGTGACTTATCCACAATCACACGGCTAGTGAACACCCACGAAAGGATTGGAAGCCTTTCTCTGCCCATGTGCCCCAGGCCCCATAGAAGGTCCTTGAAGATGAGAATTCTGTTTTCTTCTTGGAATGTTTAAGACCTTTGTATCTCCCAGCTTCTAGCAGTATGCTCAGCACGCCACAAATGTCAGAGAGAAAGAGGATTTAAAAGTCTAAACAGAGATGATGAAGAGAGAAAAGGAGAGAGAGGGGCCCAGGACAAAAGTCCAGGAGACACCCCTCCATAGGGGACAGGAAATGGATGACAACAGAGACAAGGGCTATTCAAACATGTAGGAAGAAAAGAAGGACAGGACAGTATTGTAGGAACCAAGGGACCGGAAGAAGAGGGTGGCCAAAAGGGTCCTGATCTAGGAGGGGTCAAGCTGAGTGAGCTCCAAGGGCAAGAGGTGAGCAGAGGAGTCACAGCTTGAGGGGCTAATGGGAAGGTGAAGGATGAAGGAACCCAGGGATGTTTATAGGCAGCAGAGAAAGTAGATGGAGCAATACTGAAGGGAGTACAAGGAGGGGAAGGAAAGGGAGATGGGAGAAATGGAGGCAAAGGGGATAGAAGGGGAAAGAGGGTTAACAGAGAAGGATGGGGGAAGATAAATCAGAGGTGAGAGAGGAAGAGGAGACAAGGAAAGAGAGAGGGGAAAGGGGAGAAAGAGAAGGCTGAAAGGAGGGAAAGAGAAATGAAAGAGGAAGAGACATAAAGGGATAGAAAAAGAGAGGAGACAGACAAGGGAAAGAGAAAGAAAAAAGGGAAGAGAATGGTAGGAGTAAAGAGACAGGGGAATGAGAAAGATGGGGAAGGGAGAAGAGAGAAGGGAAAAGGGGAATGGGGAGAGGGGGAAAGAAAGGAGAGAGAGAAAAGAAAAGAAAGGAAGGGGGAGAGGGCACATGAACACAGAGGCAGGCTGCTGTAGGAAACAGGAGATCTGCCAGACACCCTGATACATCTCACAGAGGGGCCCACAGGATGAGGACAGTACTAACCTAGAGGAGAGTTTGGGCACACCGGTATAATCGTGTCACATCAGAAGACTTTTGTGCCTGTGATTAACACAATCATTAGGAGACAGGTTGCGTGGCTGCCAATGTCTCTCAGGTCTCCTCTACAAGACAAGACACATCAGTGGCCCATCTGATGTGGAGCACTGTCCTAGGCACTAAGTCTAGGGATATCAAATGGAGCACATATTTCATTCGTGATCTCTGTGACTAATTTTATTTAATTAGCTTTCCACAGGCTGCTCTTGTCTTGATGCCTCAGACCCCTTGGAGCAGGCCCAGGGTGTGGTTTAGCTCCTTGTGTGAAAGTCAGAGCCAAGCACAATTCCTGGGGTTTATGACTTTATCCCTGAGGTCGACCTTTGGAGTTCCCACAGAACGTCCCCAGAAACCTTCATTTGCCAGAAGTCCCCTCCACACATGTCTCAGTATGATCTGGGGGTTGGGCATCAAAGCCCTCATCTCTCCCCAAGGCTAACCTGAGAATTTCTCAGACAGAAATTATAGAAGGACCCAAACATCTCAGTAAGAGGGGAACAGTGGGAAAATGGTAATGTGACTGGGTGTTTGTGCCAATATCACGTCAAGAGACAAGATGATACAAGACATTTTGTAAACTGTTTTGCATTAGCACATGTACCCAGACAGAGCTTGGAGAGTTACTCAACAAGCAAGGAGGAAGTAGGTCCAGGCAAGGTGGGGTTCCTCAGAGTGGCAAAGATTGTGTGGCATTTGACAAATCTGGAAAAGATTCCCTAGGATGTGGGGCTGGGAGGACCCTAGGAATCCCCAAGACCAATTTCCTCTTTGGAAAACAAAAAAAGAGAAAGCCCAGAAAATCTAATCAATTTGAGAATCACAGTATTTTAAGTCAGAAAAGACCCCAAGGCCCAACTTTTGACCATCCATTCCCATTTTCCTTTTCAAGTTCTTAATCATCAAATGACCAAAGAAGATATTTTTATCTGCCCTTTTCTCTGAATTTTCAGCCACATTTGAAATCTGCAGAAAACCTAGCATTATGTTAAAGTCGTGCTTTGGGCAAAGTCCAACATGGTGACATTTAACAGAAATTTTGGATGGACTAGTATTTTCATGGATTGGAACCATGATTATTGGTAACATATTTGTTTGCTAAAATGTAATTAAATCACACTTCATCTGCTCTGCCAATTTCTTTCTAAGCTCTCTATCTTACAGTCAAGACCGTGAAGTGGAATGAGACATGAACAGACATTGTCAGTAACAAGAGAAGATTGGGATGCTGGGGGCAGTGAATTCTAAGGTCTAACATTCTCCAGGTCAATGACCATGGATGAACTGGAGAAGGACTACACAGGGTCACCTGAGGCCACCAGTGACTTCAGCTTGCCTACTTCTAAGTAAGATAAAAAGAGCCAGATAGCACTGGATAAGAAAGAATGGAATTCATCTCGCTGATGGTGCATGTCCATGTCTGTGTTAATGACTCAATAAACATCTAAGTAGAACCTTGGGAATTCAAGGTCAATAATCACAGTAATACTTTTTAGGGAATATTAACAGGATAGATAGTTCAGGTCAAGTTCAACTGGCCTTTAAGATCATAAATTCTGAGGTCTTTGAAGAAAGTTCAAACTGAGCTTTTAAAAATTATTTTTAATCAAAATTGGAATTCTTTCTTCCCTGCAGTTTGCTAGCCTGATACGTTGAGCTCGAAAGCACTTAGCAGAAAAAAATCAATACTGATGATAAGAGAAATTAGTGTGTACAAACAAAAGCAGACCGAACTGCTCACCTCCTTCAGAGGCTGGAAGAGTCACATGGGGGCATCAGAACAGTTATTGCCAAAGAGAATGCACTTTTTAAAAAGAATATTGCTTTTTAACCAATAGACCAGTGCGGTAAAGTGATAGCTCCTGTAACGGAGATCAATTTTTTTCTTCAATAACATACTGGCTGTTGAATTTCAAAAACTCAAAAAGAAAACCAGACTTTAGAATTTCTCATCAGCAAGTAGAAAAGCAGATGACTGGCTCAACAATCTTTTTGTTATTTTTTTTTTGTTAAGTCTTTCTTTTCCCTATCAGATGATGCCAGAACTTGTTATCTCCCCCTCCCCACCCCTCTCCTCTTTCTACCTTTTCCATGACTGCCAAGGGCACCACCCTCCTCCCAGTCATCACTGCTGGCAGCCTAGCAGTCATTCTTGACTCCTCAACCCCATCCAATCTGTTGTCAAATCCTGCTGATTTTTAACTTCATTACATGTGCCCCCTTCTCTCCTCTGACCCTGCTCCAACACCGGTTCAAGGCCTCATCACCCCATGCTGAACTATGGCAATAGTTGCTGGGGGCTGCCAGCCTCAGACCTCCCCCTCCAGTCCACCCTCCATTCGGCTGCCAAAGAGATCTCCCTAATGCACACTGAGACAATGTTATCTCCTTGCTCACTCTAGCAGCAACTTACCACATCTAGGGTCAAAAATAAAATCCTCTGTTTGCTTTTCAAAGCTCTTCATATCTTTTCTTTCCCAATCTTTCCAGGATTCTTTTACCAAACTCAGTCAAACAGAATCTTTGATCCAGTGGCACTATCTTTCGGACTTCCTCTCTTGACTTGAGGCATTTTCACTGGACAGTCCATAGCTGCATCTCAACCTCTGGCTTCCTTCAAATCCCAGCTGAAACCTCACTTTCCCAAACCACCTTAAAGCTAGTGCTTTGTATCTGTTAACTGTATCCAATTTATCCTGTGTACTGTATATAATCTAAACATAGGTGCTTTTATCCCCAGCACTTAGCATGGTGCTTGGCACAATGTAAGCACTTAATAAATGTTTGTTGATAACTACCTATGGCAACACATTATGGAGAAAAGAGCATGAGATCTAGGAGTCAGGAGGCCCAGAGTCAGTATCCTGGCTCTGATACATATTAACTTTATGACCATGGGCAAATAAGTAACTTGCCAATTCTCAGCTCTTATTTCCTCTGTCTATAAAATAGGGATGAGAAAATCAAGGATGAATTCTTTTTCTTGTTCTCTCTCTCTCTCTCTCACACACACACACACACACACACACCCACCAAACTATTTCAAACTGTTATCTCACATGTGATATTCTTCAGGAAAGATGATGTATTTCTCTGTTTTCTACACCAGTCAGAGTGTTAGACCTATGAAAGCAGGGACTGCCTCAGTTTTGTTTTTTGCTTTTTTAATTGTATCTCCAGTGCTTGGCACTTAATACTTCTGCATCCATTCAAGGATAAGCAGCCAAGAAGAAACCACAGCTTAAAGTGACTACAGGTGGAGTTCTTTGAGGGACTTGGATTTGTCTAGTCCAAGTCATTCTATTACAAGAGAGTAAACTCTTGGCCCCAAGAGGTGAAGAGATTTGCTAGAAGGCACATAAGCTGTAAAGGGCCAAACCTGGATTGGAACTTGGCTTCTGTGATGAAAAATTTCATACTTTTTTTTTTCACTGAAATTCTGATTTCCTTCCATTATTACTCAAGTAAAAGTGACAGGATAAAAAAATTCAAGTTGTGTAGAAATAAGGATTATTGCTTTCTGAAAAAACATGAAAAACATTTTAAAAGTCATGAATACTACAATGAAGGAAATAATGCAAGAAAACTGACTTGCACTTCTGATTGCTGGCAACAATGCATCAATGGAGAGAATCCACAGATGATTTTCAAGGCAGGAAAAAACACTCAAAAAGCCCACACCTCAAGCTCCAAGATCCAGTGGTTAAACTTAATAATTTCAGTGACAACTGTGTTCATCCTTTGTTGCCAAAGAAGTCCATGCCATCAGAGAAAGGATGACATGACTTGCACTTGACTTTGTTTTGAGTGAGGGAGGGTTGTGCAAGGTCACCAGTCTCACTTCTCCTCCAGAGTCTTAAGAATCCAATGACCAGATATTCATCAGCATGACTAGAGATGCCCCAGGATGGTACTCATTTAGGGTGAGGTAACACCCATTCATTGAATAGACCTGTTTAATGACAAGTAAAAAATTTTTGGAAGAAGTCAAGAGAATGACTTTCAAATACAAGAAAAGGGGCACTGAAATAACGTGAGATTACTTTTCAGTCACAAGAACTGCAAAAGAGAATGGAACAAAAAGCAAAGCAGCAGAAGCTGCCATAAGAAATGGCATTCCTTAAAACCTGAGCTTAATCAATTATTACTTAAAAGGTAATTAAGAAGTCTTTAAGAAAGCTATTATAAGAGATACACTTTAAAACAGAAAAATCCAGTTTGTCCCAGGAGGTAAAATAGAAAAGACACTGGCTACGGAGGCAGAGATTGAATTTGAATCCTACCTCAGAGGTTTCCTGCCTAAGTGACCCTGGACAAGTCACCTGACCTCAGAATTCAACTTCATCTGGGAAAGGAGGGCATTGAGCTAGGAAGCCTCTTAGGTTCCTTAGTCATTCTAATTAAAAATAACAACTGGAGGTAATTTTCTTTCCTTTTCATTATCAAGGATCTCAATGCAGTTGCAGAGTAGTAATCTGCTGCCTCTCTGAACACACTTAGATAGAACCAATGCCTCAAGTCTTTGGCCACCTTAATTCATTAAACGATCACTCACTAGGCAGAATCAACTAGGAGTAATCTAGAATTATTTATTCTCTGGTTCCTTCAACAGTTATTGCTGTTCTGTCGTTTCAGTCCTGTCTGACTCTCCAAGACCCCATTTGGGGTTTTCTTGGAAGAGATACAGAAGTGGTTGCCATTTCCTTCTCCAGTTCATTTTACAGATGAAGAAACTGAGGCAAACAGGGTGAAGAGACATGCCGCGATTAAGTGACTGAGGTCACATTTGAACTCAGGTCTTCCTGACTCTATCTACCTGCCTTTAATAAATGTCCAGGAAATTCAATAGTATACTAGTCACGCCCAATTCAATAAACTGGTGGATTGGATGAGCCAACTCTAAAGCTGGAATATGAGGCATATTATTTGCATTAATGGATTTTGAAGAATCACATCGGCATTTCTGCTGAGGGTACCACTTCACAAAGGCAAGCTGGCAAACAACTAGAGCCAAAACTAGTGTGGATGATATAAAGCCTTGGCACAAGGCTCATGTTTCATTGAGAGGAAAATCATTTCTGTCTGACATTGGACAGTCAGAACTCTACACTCCTCGGGGTAGGAGTTGGCCATAGGAAATGGGGCACCACGTGGTAATTTGGTTTGGACCTTTAATCATCCTCATAGTTTATGACATTCCAGATCACTGACAATTACCTGTCAAGTGAGAAATTAGTCACAGGGCTGAAAGTGACCAGAAATTTCATCTAGTCTCTGGCTTCCAGGAAGTACATGTGAATCTCTCACCTTCAGAGCAGGGGCTTTGATAATCGCCATTAGTCACGTCTAGTTTCTTAGTGAAGGACAATTCATAGCAGAGTGGAAAGGAAATCTGAATAAGAGGCAGGGGAAGTTTTAAAGGTTGAACTAGCTCCCTTGTAAGGTCCTTTTCCTACTTGAAAACTCCATGAAAGTCCCGACTCTCACACTTAGAAAATGAATGAAGATGGGTGAAATTTCTGAGCCTTACTTTGTTTGTCTGTAAAATGGGAAAATTATAATAATACTTGTGGTATTTACATGCCAGGGTTGTGGTGAGGATCTAGCAAGATAATTTACATAAAGTGCTTTACAGCACTATATAAATTCACACTATCATTATTATTACTTTCATACAATAAATATTTATTAAACACCGACTATGGGCAAAGCTTTGAGCTCAGTGTTCTGCATTCTTGTATCCTTTGCTGGCATAGACAAAGAGTCATCAGTCAATAATCTCTGGATAATTATAAATCATTCTCCAAATTGTCAAGTCCCAGATATAGAATACCACCCTTCAGTATGACTGAGCAGCTTCTGAAACAGAAAACATCCCCCATGATACTCATGCTGTTTTTCCCATCCATGTCACTCATTTCCTACCTCCTTGCTTTTGCACAAGCTGTACCCCATGCCTAGTATACCTTTCTTTCTCACTTCTACTCCTTGGAATTCTCACAGCTGGGGTACCACCTCCCATCAGAGGCACTTCCTGGTTCACTCATGTTAATAGTCTCATGAAATTATTTAATATTTTACTCTGAATGTATTTTGTATTGACTGATCTGTGTACATGGTGCACACCATCAGCAGAATGGAGGCTTCTTGAAGGGAGGGGGGGATTAATTTCAGGTCTGTCTGTTTCCCAGTACCTAGTATATTTCCTGTTCAATAATGATTGATGAATTGACAAGAATGGTGACAATGCCTGGAGACTCCATATACAAAGTCCAGTGAAAACCACATCCAAAGCAGCCCAGTAAGGATGTGACAACATCTGGCAGGTCTAGACATTTCAGCCACTAAATGAGTGCACATCTGGAGGAATCTTCAGGGGAAGGTCACTACCAACGAATAGACTCCTACATTTGTTTCTCAAGAGGGAGATATCCTGAACTGCTTTTGTGCTTTTGCCATTCATTACCAGGATAGATGACCTACTGAAAGTTAACTGTGTGAGCACAGGGAAACCCAAGGAGGAGCTAGTACTGCCCATTCACCTCCAGATCTGCTTCCCTGACCTTTGAAGAGGTGAGAACCCCCCAGTCTCCAGCAGGAGGGCAGAAGCTGGAGCGGAAGAGGGGGCCAGAGGGAAGGAGACATAGAGTCCAGGCCCCGGGAGCGAGTGGGGTCTCAGAGGGACAGAGGATGAGGCTGAGAGCCGCTCACAGGCCAGGAGCAAAAGTTCAAGTGCTTTCTCAGATTTCCTGTGAGGAAGCCATTCTGAAGGAATATTTTTCCCATGTGAAAGGACCTTTCTGCAGAGTTTAAAGACCCAAATAAAGCATGTCCAATGAGAAGCACTATCATTAACGGCACAGAAACACATCCCCAGGGTTGGGGGCTGCCACCATCCTCCTGGGGCTACTGTGGGGAGTGACCTGGGAGAAATGTCAAGGCCTCTAGGGTAAGGGATTTTAGCTGCATTATCTACAGCCCCCAAAATTACACATACCCACCTCAGAATGGGTGGACAGGACTTGTTGACTCAGAACAAAAAAGTGATTATTGATAGCAAAGAAGAATTTTATAAAATGTGATGATACAATGCAGGGTGAGCCAGACCAGAAGCCAGGAGAGACTTTGGACCCCACCCTCCTGTGGGACCATGGGCCAATCACCTCATAGCTCTGTGCCTCAGTTTGCTCATTTATAAAGCGGGGATGGATAGCAACTGCCTATCTCATTTTGAGTGAAAAGCTCAAAAAAAGGAATGCAAACCTTAAGTCAGTTCTTTAGCACACAGTAGGGGCAATTTTTTTTCACTTCACTTTTCAGTCATCATTTATTAAAATATACACACTCAGATACAGATGCCCACTTTTCTGATGAGTCCATAATGTTAATAAGAGACAGGAGGGAAAAGTAGCTCGAGTCAGCTTCTGTATGAGGAAGACCTGGTTCCCACATCGTCTCTTATACATCTTAGCTGTGAGACCTTGGGCAAGTGACTTAACCTTTCAGTGTGTGAGGCCTCTCTCTAACAGTAACGTGATAATGATGCTGAAGAAGAAGACAGAAACAACAATATTTAAGTCACATTTGATCCCATTTTGAGTTTTCTTGGCAGATACCAAAATGGCTTGCCATTTCCTTCTTCAGCTCATTTTACAGATGAGGAAACTGAGGCAAACAGGTGAAATGACTTGCCCAAGGTACACAGCTAGTTAGTATCTGAGGCTGGATTGGAACTCAGGTCTTTTTGGCTCCAGGTCTGGCGATCTATCCACACCTAGCTGCCATCATCATCAGTAGAAATAATAATAATGATATGGCACCTACTGTGTGCCAGGAACAGCACTAAATATTTTACAAATAATTTCATCTGAACCTCACAAGGTAGGTCCTATTGTGATTCTCCCTTTACAATTGAGGAAACTGAGGCAAACATAAGTTAAATGACTTTGCCAAGGTCACACATTGGTGTGTGTTAGGACAATGGACCTAGCTCTGATCTTCCAGAGCTTCAAAGATCTGTGTACAAGGTCCAGAACACACGCTCCAGTGGAGGGAGTTTTTCCTCCTGAAATATCCATCAATTGATGAAATCACAGGTTTTAGGGATGTCTGCCCAAGGAAATCATAGGTCGCCTGATGATGGACCAAATACGTAAGTATCAACAACACGTCTATCGTAGACACATATATATGTAAACATGGCTTGTTCACATGCAGTGAATAGTAGGGTTTTTTGGGGAGAGGCGAGGGGGATGGTTTTATCGGTAAGTTAATAAAAAGGTCCAAACCAGTGAAAAAGGAAGAGGAAGGAGGCAAAGATAACCCTGAGGACTGAAGAGAAGGATGGCAGTGCCCTCCGCGAAAACAGGGAAGCCGGGAGGAGTTGAGCTTATTTGGGCCTAAAAATTAAACAACAAACTGAGATTTTAAAGCAATTCATCCTCGAGGCTGGCGAGGCTTTAGGACATGTGGTTTTTCCCTTGAATATCAAACCCAACCTGTTACTAAATAAAATAGCACCTTTAGAAATAAATATGAAAGCTACTGGGCGGAATGTGTAAACCTCCTCAGATACGGTCACTGTGTGGGCACTTTCTGTTGAACTGTTTTTGTTTTGTTATAACAGCGTTCAGCGTGTGTGTGGGGGGGTGTGTGTGTGCATGTGTGTATGCGTATGTGTGAGTGTGTGTATATGTGCGTGTGTGTATGTGTATGTGTGTGTGTGTGCGCGCATGTTTGTACTGGGGAAGGGGAGTCCGGAAATGACCGATGTGAAAACAAAAGGCACCAGGGAGACCAACTTTAAAGAAAAAAAAAAACAGACAAGTGGATTGGATCACCCAGTGAGTGAGCACACCCTGGAGCCTGATGTTGGGCACTCACCACATGGTTGGTGAGTAAAAACTAAATCACACACACACACAATCCCAACCCATCACCAGATGACTTTTTTTTTTGGATGCATGGCTCCCTTTTACTCACTCGCTACATTTTTAATAGATACATCTGCTAAAAATGCTTCTGGGCAGATAGTTAGATGTACGGGGAATAGCGTGTAACCCAACTCAGGGAGCAGGCCTGGCTGGGAGCTGGCCAGAAATGGGTACATTCCCCAAGCTGCCTGTGCTGGAAATATCAGAGCTGCCCAGCTTCAGAACTGGGTCTCTGGAAAAGTGAAGCCAAAAGATGGAGAAAATCCAATGGCTCTTGCAAGGTCACAGGTCAGGGAAGGGTGACTTCCTCAGAGCTCGGAGTCCACCCACCATCTTCCACAACTAGATCTAAAGAGACGTGCCTGGGGCTTCTGAGATCACCCGTGCTAAGGAGAAGTACAAGGAGCCTAAGTGAGGTCAGGGAATTGGGCATTTCAAGCACAGAGGGATAACTACAGATTCCTCTGCTTTCATTCCTCGGGAAGTTAAAACCTACCATATTCCAGGTCAGGCATGGTGCAGCAAAGAAAGGATGATTTGGAATGGTCCGAATCCCTCTTGTTATCTTTGCAGCATCTAAGGTCACTTTGGTTCTGTGGGCCTCAGTTTACTCATCTGTAAAATGAGCTTGTGCCTCTGGACACCAACCTTGTAGGTTGCAGGGGTCCCTGGCTCCTCTTAGGTTCACTAGGAGGCTTCCTTGCCCTATTCTGGCTTTGTTTTCTGCCCCCTTTCCTATTTTTCCATAGGCTTCTGGATGGCCTCTTGAGTACCAGAATGGAAGAAATCACTTACTGTAGTTTCTCAATGGATGTCTTTATTATTATTCAGCTTGGTGAAAATTTCGGACTTTTACCAGACTTTTACCACAGCAAGGGAACTGTGCAGTCAGCCTCTGGCTCAGTCAGCCATCTTGGTCAAAAGTCTTAGCAGTTGGCTTAAGCTTATTTACTACTATTTTTATATTTGGATGAGTTCTATGTATATTCATCTGTCAAATTTGAATCATTTTGTAACATGTAGTAAGGAAGAAGATTTAATTCTGATATGAACGGATGACTTTTAAAATTATGTGCTTTTTCATTGCAAAGGATATCATTTCCTATCAAATTAATTAATTCAAGTTTAAAAAAAATAAGGAGATTGGGCTGCATGTCCTCTAAGGCTTATTTCATTCTAAATCAAAAATCCTAGGATTAAAAGCCCACCCTGCCCCCATCCCCAAGTTGCCTAGACATGGGTACATGACTGCACCGAGGCTCAGCGGCCATCTCCACCATGAAGCCTTATCTGTTTGTACCCAATCCCAAACTCCTCTGTATTTCTAAGAAACATGTTTTATCCAGTCATCTGTGGATATGTTACTTCTTGCCAGAAGAATGTCAGCTCCCTGAATTATCTCATTTTGTCTTTGTATGTTTCCCCAGAGCCTAGCTTGGTGTCAGCCGTACAGAAGGTGTTTAATAAATGCGCATTGCTTAATGGACTGACTGAAGAACTCTTCACTCTGGGAGCAGGTCCTGTCTTTGTTTCCTGGGCCTAGCCCATAAGAGGTGCTTAATAAGTCTTCAGAGATCAGACTGGAGAACTGGCCAGCCCGCTTTGGGCTGGGGTTTCTCTAGTCTGCTCATTTTTGGACAAGGTGCTGAGCTCACTGCAAAGAGCTCCCTGGCTGACCCATCTGGCACCCTTCCATTACTGGGACTTTGGTTCTCCTGTTTCTGATAAGACCCATAACTGAAATCAGGTTGGCCAGTCTCCTCCACTAGAACACCTGAATGAAGGAAATACATCTTGTTAAAAATATCTGCACCCTGCCCTCACCTCCCCAACCCAACACCTTCCAACTGGCAAAGTTTCAGGACTTTGAACAAAAGAATTGAGGTTTAGGAGTTAGCATGAGACAGCAGGGATGGCACGGGATTGATTAGGAGCCCAAGGGGCTGGTTTTGCTCCTTACAAAGCTGGGTGACTTGGGACAAATGGCTTCATTTCTGGGGTCTCAGTTTCCTCATCTGTAAAAGAGGCAGGCAGGGTCACCTCTAATGTCCCTCTTTAGCTCTAAAGGTGGATACTCTGATCCCTCTAAAGGGCTCTGCCAGGTCCTTGCAGGAAACGAAAGTATGTTGGCCAAATGTTCTCAGGGGGCTGAGGATAGAGGACATTACTCCTCTTACTGACGACTCCTGAACATGGACCTGAGGAGGGCCCAGCAGACCCCCCGCTCCCTTGAGCCTTCTGAAACTCTAAGAAGTGCCCTTATTAGACCTATTTTACAAGTGGGGAAACTGAGGATGGGAATCAGGGACAGGATTAGAGCTTGGGTCAGGAGATGCAGTGACTTGCTCAGTCTGGGATGAGTGTCAGACTCAAGACCTCCTGACTCCAGGGATGGACCCAGAGGCTCAGAAATATCCACTGTCCTCCCACCAGCAAGACTGTGGACATGGGAGTCAGAGAACAGATCCTGGTTCAAATCCTGGCCCTGCTGTTACTAGGCAGTCAGTTAAGGATCTACTATGGAAGCTTCACCTTGAATGAGTGAGAACACGTAAAAAAATAGTCCAAGGCCTCCTCTGAGCCTCAGTTTCCTTCTCTGTAAATGAGGGATGTGGCCTGGATGACCCAAGGTCCCTTCCTGGTTCTAAATCTGTGAAACTAGAAGATGAGGCAAGGCTCGTTTTGAGCCTGGAAGTATAATAAGTTATAGCAGAGAAGGGACAGAAGAGGCCCAGCCATGCTAGTCCCCCCTCTGACTGGGGCCCAGGCTCCTCAAAGGGCCAAGGCCAGCCCCCAAACCAAGCTGAGAAGGACTGTCAGAACTCAGGGCTGGAGACAGACACTCAATGGATACAGGGGGCACTCCTAGGGGCTCCCCATCATGTGTCTCCCACAGAGAATATGATTCATAAGGGTTTCTTCAACTGCCCTAAATGTCCAGAGAAGGACAAGCCCTGGTGGGGAAAACACTGGGACATAGCCAGAAAAGTCAAGGTCATGTTCAAGTTCATCTCATCTCTGGGCACTACCATAAAGTGAGTCAGTCTTTATCCACTGTGGAATCAATTTTCTGTGTAAATATTAGGCCAATAAGAGCTCACCTTCAGGGCAGTTTAACACACACACACACACACACACACACACACACACACACATAGACATATATTTCCCCCCAACAGCATACTCTTTTGCCTAGTGTTCTGCTACAATTAATCCAACATTTAAATTCAGGGGGGATATGTCTCTGTATGTTTAGGGAGGGGGGCTGTTGAGAGTGGTTTCAGACCCACCACTTCAGCATAAAGAGGAAGCCCTCCCTCCACGTCATGCACATCAGGGACCAAAATATACAAATAGACAGGACCTTATTGTTTATCAAATCCAACTCTCGACCACTTCATAGAGGAAGAAACTGAGTCACCAAATGGGTCCATGACTTGCCCCACCCCTAGTCCTCAAGAAGGGCCTAGAGAACTGAGAGGTTAAGAGACTTACCTAGGGTAACACAAATAGTTAGAGGCAAGGTATGCGTCCATGTTTTCCCTTCAGGAGAACGCAGATTCGGGGCGGGGGGGGCAATGTGAGCAGTATCTCCCCAGCCCCTGGCATATAGAAAGCGCCTTCCATACAGCAGATGCTTAATAAATACCTGCTGAATTGGCCTGAATGACTAGTTCTACTCCCTCTAAACTGCCCCGCTATGTCCGGGTGTCCACATGTTCCTGTGCACACAGCTGTCTCCAAGGAGCACAGGGTAAGAGCTAGAAGAGGCCTCCACTTGCCATCCATGTTCACTCTTTTCTCCCAAAACGGAGGCTCTAATAGTCACAGATACAGAGCCAGAAGGGGTCTTAGATGGGCATCAAGTTTACCACCCCCTTTCTACAGAGGAAGAAACTGAGGCTGAGCCACGCCAAGTGACTTAGGAGCAGCAATACAGAACTGAGAGCTACCCTCAATACTATGGATCTGATCCCCTCTTCTAACAGGGAAGGAAGCTGAGACTCATGGAGACTGACCTGTCCAAGGTCAAACAGGTTCAAACAGTCATCAGACTTCCTGTCTGGGCTCTTTCCACCTGGTCATGATTTACCCTTATATGGACAGAGGGTTTGAGAAATCCTTCTTTCAGCTTTTTCTCAAGAATGAATTTTCTATGTTCCTCCTCTTGCACTCTTCATCAAGCATGTGTATATGTGAATGTTAAAAGTTCTGGGTCCCAGAAAAGACCAGGAAAAATCAAAGTTACATGTGCTTCAGAAAGCTATCTTTCAGCTTGGGACCAGCGCCCCAGCCAAACTCAACAGTTTCTCAGCACAGAGATGATGGTGGGAAATAGAAGAAAAACAGGCTTCCTCCCCCAAATCCTGAGGAAGCTCCCCTTCACAAGCAGGCAGCTCCCTCGATCCTCTTAGCCAGGGGCAAGAATAAACACAGCAGAAGGTGGAGAGCTGAGATTAGCCTCATCAAAAGAACAAACTGTAAATCAAAAGGCCAGGCCAGGAGCTCTGCGAACCCTTAGAGGCCCCTGAACGACAACCAATGTCAAAAAGCCAATCCCATGCCCTTGATCACAAATATGGAGCTATGAGGAGAAAACTGTCAGAGATTACAATGGACAAACACTTTGGCATGACAACAAAGGGCAGGAAAGGGCTAGAGACCCCAGCAAGGGAAGGTCTGCCAGCAAAATGGGAAAATGGAGGCTGCAACTGGAGCTAATGAGGCAGGTTTGAATGTGCAATGGGCACCATATTGGAGACCCAATATGACCTCCCATGACAGGGCAGGGCTGTGGGCACACCAATGGCATAAGCTCATTGGCTTAGAGCTCTGGAGCTGAAAGAAACCTCATAGAACCACAGAATTGGCACGAACCTCAGGGACCCTCTGTCTAGTCCAGTCAATAATGAGATGAAAAAAAAGGGCGGGATGGAATTTCTGTTATAAAATACTGAATAAGTGATTGTCCAATCTCTGTTTGAAGATGACCAAAGAATGCCTTCTCACTCTCCAAGAGAGGAAATAACACTTTAATCCAGCCCCTTTGTTACACAAGAGGAAATTGAGGTGCAGAGAGGTCAAACAGGTAACATATTACTGTGCCAGTCTTTGAACTCAGGTCTGCCAACTCCAAATCCAGAGTTTTTCTACAATACACATTTTTCTGTGGTACTAGGCACCATGTTACAGGTGGGCTTGAGTGGACTCTCCTCGAGTTCTAGACTGGCATGAAAACAAAATTGGGCCTAATCTATATGGCACACAGGCCTAAGTTATGTGACAATATTTCCCAGAATCTCAGAGATGGAAGGGACTTCAGAAGCCATGTGGTCAGTCCCTACATGAACAAGAATCTCTTCTATCATACCACTGAGAAGGGATCATGGAATCTGAGGGGACCAGACCTGTCATTTTACTGACGAGTACCCAGTATGGAACCTGCCTTTACCAATTCAAATCAGCACATATTCTGACACGTAAAATCCTGGAGAGATGTCTGGGCCATTGAGAACCAAAATGAATCTCCCATGGTCACTCAACCCGTCAGTATGGGATAGAAGTGGGAGGGGAGTCTTGTCTTCCAGACTCCTGGGCCAGCACTATCCACACTGATTCAGGCTGCTCCTCTAGGGATAGCATCAAATTTTATTATTTATGCAACATTTTCCATCAGCAAAGTTAAAAGTACTTTACTGATATTAGCTCATTTGGTTGACCAGAAGCCAAAATTTCTTACTTTAAGTGACGTTCATAAGAATAATTGGAGATGAGGGGAAATGTTAAGAGGGGTAGAGGGAACTTAGACAGACTGGTTATTTGGGGTTTTCTCCCAAAAGGTCCCTTCTGTGTTTGCTGATAGCACCACTGCTCTGCTAATGTTAACCTTGCCACTAGTCTAGGGAATAAGTGAGTTTCAGGATACTGTTTGTTGGAGGTGGAGACAATGGATGATGCGGTGGCACTGGAAGTCAAGGCAAGCACCAGCCTCCCCCCAAAAAAGAAAGTGAGCTCACCTCCTCCTCCAATTCCCTCCCAGCACTCGTACCCATAGCCAGCCAGTGTCACTGCTAATGAAAGCAAGTAGGGCCGAATCTCATGACCATTGGGCTAAGAGAACAGCAGTGAGGACATGATTAAGCACAGGCCAGCTGATGGGACAGGAGTGGGGAATGGCTGACCTAAAGGAGCTCAGAATCCCTCCTAGTCACAGCTCCCCAGGCCAACAAAAAAACTCATCTCAATCTGAAAGATGGAGCCAGAGAGAAGAAGGGGAGCTTGAGAGTGGTGAGGCTGGGGGTAGGTTCCTCAATAGGCTGCAAGACAGCAATGCTGGAGGGTCTGGAGTCAGGCCCACGATCCCTAGAGTTCAACACTGGAGATA
The DNA here is from genome assembly GCA_023548195.1 of Bettongia penicillata ogilbyi. Lineage (NCBI taxonomy): Eukaryota > Metazoa > Chordata > Mammalia > Diprotodontia > Potoroidae > Bettongia > Bettongia penicillata. The sequence goes on along the minus strand of JAJHZJ010000134.1, from coordinate 10,691,196 downwards.
AGGGGGCAATTTTCCATTTGCTGGTGGGGAGAATGAAAACCTTAATAAGGCTTCTTATGACTCTAGACTTAAGACTATGCCATTTTTAAAATAGTACAGCCAATTTTTGTATTAGTAAGGTCAACAGAGAAAGGAGGCTGAGGTGGAACTCGTAACAAAGGTACACATTTTTTTGGTATCACTACAAAGTAGAATTCCACCTCTGGGCATCGAACTCAGCACTACCACACGGACACTGGTGATCCTTCCAGGGGTCACAGGCATTCCACACAGTGTGGACAACTCACTAGACACACCTCAGTATGATGGGAACACACATCGGGGGTTGTGGAAGGGCAGAGCAGCAAGTGCAATAAAAAGAATTTTTTTTAAAAGGATTCAAAGGAGATTATCTAACATGACAAAAAAGAAATACATTCACTGGCCCCTTGACCCTGAGGAACCAAGCGGATTCTCAGTCCTGATTGTTCGCAACGGTGATCTCAAGGAAAATACAGAGTTAATCTACCTGGAAATCACTTGCTGGAAGTTCCTCTATCCACTGTCACTGCCTTGAATGCCAGTAATAGAATGTGGAAACTAGGGCTGAAATGACATGGCAGCTGGACCAGGGGGCTGATCATACAACGAAGAGGATCAATTCCAATCCACTTACTCAGTTTGCAGGAAATGGGTATCCATCATTTTCAGTTTCAAACACTAACAAATCAGTTTATCCCAGAAAACATCAGAAGTCCATTTATCATCAGAATGGAATAAATATAAGAAAATACAAGAGGCTGGCATAACGGCGTTCTGCCTTTACCGTACTTCGGCCAGTTGTGTGTGTCTGAGTACTTTCCTTCCCCCACATCCCATATATAGTTTGTTTTTAACTGTGTATACCATGTTTCCCAGGACTGCCTTGTTCTTGTGTCATGTGCTGACCACTCAGTACAGCTTCCAGCACAGAAATTCTCATTTCCAGTGACCAGGCTGCTACTCGGTATCAGAGCTCTGACAAGCTTTTTTTAACCCATGAGTCTTACCCAGCTCCCCCTGTTCCTAGTAGCTCTCCCCTCACTGGAGTGATTTGTATTTCTTCTATTTCCTCCCTGAATTTACAGATTAGTGGATATTTTTCTTCCTCCAGCACAGCTCCCTGAGGGCAGGATGCACTTCCCTTTCATCTCTGCGACCCCGGAGGCTAGTAAGGTACCTGGGACCAAGAAGTTACTTGCTAATTGCCTATTGCATCCTATTCTCATTTCTAAGTGATGAACTAGTAATATCCCATCAATTTCTCTCCTCATCACCTTCTCCATGCTGGAGGTAGTAGGATCAAACCTCCAGTTTCAGAGCAGAGTAGCTGACCTTTCAGGGGAAAGTAAAGCCCACCCTGAGAGCAACAGCAAGTGTTGGAACTAATGCTCAGAGTAAGGTAAGTAAGGTGCAGCGTCCAGGACAGGAGTTAACAACTGCAAACAGGTGTTATAGGAGACATATGGAACTACTCACAACTACTACTAAGAGGACAACTAAGGGACAAAACAGAGTGAGATGTTTTTAAAATCTAAAGGGAAAAAAAAAAGAAAGAAAAAGCATTTGGATGATGACACGGAACAAGGAGCAGGGTGGGGTACGGGGAGGATGGGACGGGACTCTACAGTAACATAAGCCGAGCCTCCTGTCTCTTCCAAACAAGACAAGCGCTGCATGAAGGGAACGTATAGTTACCTGCATCCACATCTGCAAAGAATGGAACAGCCAGTAAGAAAAGGAAGGAACCAGAGATTCAGTGTCTCAGAGACGGAGTAAAAGAGCAAAGGAGAGTCAACAGCATTGAGAATCGCTTTGTTTTTTCATTTCTTTGGGAACACTCTGACCTGGCTACAAGGACTTAGCAGCTTTCCCAAATGTTACTGTTTCTATTTCAGTTACTTATAACAAAAAAAAAAAAAGATTAAAAGGTTGGGAGCACATGAATCGAGTCACTCAGACTTGCAGCCAACAGAAATCGTTTTCTCCCCGATGCCAATGACATGCTTATAATACATTTCAGGGGGGAAACTCATGAGATCCAGCTAGAGCAGGTCAGGGATTGGTACTTCTGCTGGCACTGGAAATGCTCCCATCCTCATGGCTCCTTCAGAGAGCACAAATATTTTTATGGAAACAGGGCATCAGGATTAGGAAAATTCCCCATCAGAATAACTAGTCATGAACAAGGACTAGCCCTTTACAAAAGCAATATATTCAACCTCGCTGCTTAAAGCTAATTTTCCCTACTACTCCAATGGCTGAAGTAAATGAATCTTGTTTATGACTAAGCTGCAGAAACATTAATCATACTTTTAGGCTTTTATATGGGATTTTTTTTCCTCAGGAGAGGGGTAGTTCTAGAATTTATTGATGATTGCAGATATGTTCAATAAAACAAAACAATTAAATGGGCACAAGTCTTAGATGGCCAGCCCACCCAGAACTTACCTTCAGGTGATTCCTCCTGAACGTACGTGCCAGTCAGATAGCGGTGTACCAGCGCAGACTTGCCACTAGCCAAATTACCCACAATTCCCTAAAATGGGGGAAAACAAAACAGTACTTCAGTTGGACTGACACCAGGAGGTCACATGAAGGGCAAATAGAGATGCACTGCTTGAACTTCACCCCGATGTCTACAGGGACTGGAGAAGAAGCTTTCAGAAGAGAAAACACCCTCTGCCAATGCAGGTCGGCACCTTTTCTGGGGACACTGAAAGACTAAGTGATTTATGTGTGGGAGTGGTTGGGGAACTGAAGGACCCAGATAAGTCAATATAAAAAAGCACAAATATATAAAAACATAAATTATTTAAAGAGGGAGAAGACTAAGCTCCTTATAATGAAACAGCCAGGAGCTGAGTCTGAAAAAGAGAGAACAATGGGAGCAAAAGGACCTGGGGGATGACAAAAAGGCAAAGAAAGTCTGGTCCCAAATGGCCAACAAACTAGTGGGTAAAAACCAGCTCCCCTGGGATCACCTGCTTCCATCAAAGGAACTGTGACATAATTGAAAGATGGAGAGGCCAGTGGTAGGGGTGGGGAGGCTGTGGCACATTAATTACTGATTAAAGTGGTTTAAAATAGAGATTGGATGCTCAAGCTAGGACTGGAAGGATCCTGGGAGGTTTGTAAATCCAGTGTTCTCATTTGGCAGGTAAGAAGGCTGAGCCTCAGAGAGGTTAGGGGATTTGTCCAGGTCCCACAGCTAGTACACATCTGAAGCCGAATTCGAACTCAGTGCTTCTGGCACTATGCCAGGCTGCCTTTCTTGAGCAGAGTGATCAAATATGGAGATGGGCCAGTGAGGTTATAGACATGGGAACAGGGAGCAGACTCAGAACTGCACAGCTACAATAAAAGACCCAGAGGAAGGGAGGCTGAGTAGTTCTTCTCTGAATCATTTATTGGAGGAAGGACCCAGAAGGAAGGCTTATTTAGGCTAATACACCAGGGGAGGTTCAAAATGAGATTGAGAACCACAGATATTGGGCTTAGAAGGTACTTCGGCTGTCCAAGTAAGAGCTATGTAAGAATTCCCTCGACAATATCCCTGACATCCATCAATTTCCATTTATTAAAAACCTACTATGTGACAGATGTTGTGCTAGGTGCCGGGCAGGTGGGTCGCTAGTCTTAACTTGAAGACCTCCTCAGCTCCCTCCCTTCCCAGGCAGCCCATTCCATTTCTCCAAGTTTTCATTATCAAAGGTTTTCCTTTTTCCTCAAGTCCAAATTTGTCACTTTTCCGTTTCCATCTACTGATATTATTCCTGCTCTCTGGGGGCAAGCAAAAAAAAAAGTTTGTATGATTATCAATTTCAGCATATTTCCAAATATAAATATTTGACTTCCCATTTGATTATGAAAGGAGGACATAGAGTTTTAGATCACTCTTTCTTCATTACCTGCTGTGGGTAGAGCACAGGATTCCATGGCCAGGCTGATTGAGTGTAAGCAAAAGTGAGTGAAAAAATGTCATTGACGTGCAGTCATGTCCAACTCTTTGTGACCCTATTTGGGGTTTTCTGGGCAAAGATACTGAAGGAGTTTACCATTTCCTTCTCCAGAATAGGAAACTGAGGCAAAGAAGTATAAGTGACTTGCCCAAGGTCACACAGCTAGTAAGTGTCTGAGGTCAGATTTGAACTCAGGAAGATGACCCTTACTGACTCCAGGCCTGCCACTCTGGGCACTATGGCACCACCTAGCTGCCCATGAAAAATGACATCAGAGAACTTCACTTCTGATTAGGGAAGAAAACAGCATGTGGAAAAAATATCCTTTCACTTCAAAAATATAAAAAAGAAGGAAAATAATTGGGATTTAATGAATATGGAGGGAGACCAAAGAAAAGCCTAGGACAGACTGAGGCAGATCTAATCTGAAAGAAATGCCAGTTGAGTAGGATGCAAAAAGGGGTGAGGGGCCAGAAAGGAAGTTCATGGAAAAGGTGTGGATGGGATTCCTCCATCCTCCATGGATAGAGGAAAAGGCACATGTCAAGAGAGGAACAAATGAGGGGAAAGAAAGATGCTTTGGTGAAGTGTAGCACAGATTCCACTTTGGAAGAAATGAGATGGGGAAAATGGGCAAAAGGCAGCGTATTTGAAAGTGTCCTGATAGAAAATAGATAGCTCCTCCCAACTCCAGAGTCAGAGGCAGGGCAATACAACAGAAAAGATGCTAATTTGGTTCAAATTCCAGCCCTGTTTTTTGCTGCCTACAGGACATTAGGCAAGTCACTCTCCTAGCCTTGGTTTTCTCCTGTCAGACCAACATGTCAGACCAGATGCTCTCCAAGGGCCCTCCTACTTCTAAATCTAGGATCCCAGAAGTTCGCTCAATTTTTTTCTTAAAGTTTTTTTTAATTAGTTTTACTTTTAAAGCCACTAAGGAATCATGAATATAACATAAAAAAATGATGTCCAAGGGGAGATCTCACTCTCTTGGGTGAGAGCAGAGCTGAGGGGTGAAAGGACAAGGAAGCAGAGAGTTCTGCCAAGTCTGAAAGGCAACTGGCCAAGAGATGCCTGATAACTGTGAAAAGGGACTGAAGTTAGAGAAACTGGGAGAGAAGGGAGCTCATTCACACTGGCTCGAGTTTCAGCTGAGCCTGAGAAGTTCTGAGCTAGAAAGAGAAGAGAGAATCTTGAAGCCCACCCTGCAGGATTGAGAAACAATTCCTGACCTTTCCAGCAAGGGCTGAATGCGAATCACCTGCACTGTTACTACAATCCAAGGGCCTCCTTCTAGAGAGGAAGAAACCAAGGTCTACCAGTCAGTCAACAATTATCAAGCCCCTACTCTCTCTGTCAGGCACTGTGCTAAGTGCAAGGCACAGAGATGTAAAAGCGATTTTCCCCAGGAAGCAAGTGACTCAGAGGAATAACAAAGCGTTGGCCCATTCCAATGCTGAGGTGGTTTCCATGATCCCACAACAGCTGGTCCTCAGTCCTCAGCTGTTTCAAACACAAAGCAGCAGTGTACATCATAAAAACCCATAAAGCCCGGAAATGTACATTTTCTGTTCCATGAATCTTTCCTTTCAGTTCTACAGGCATGTAGTGAGCTTAGGTGCCAGGGACACATACACACACACATACACACACACACACACACACACACACACACACACACACACGTGCTCATATTCCACTGGAGGGAAACAGCACACATGCAAACATAATACAAAGTAGTAAAGAGAAATAATGCAAAGTAATTTCAAGAGGAAGAAAGTTAACAAAGGGAAGGACTTTGTTGGAGCTGTTTCTGGGAGAAAATGATGGTTCTAAACATGAGAAGCGAGTGCATTCCAAAGACAGGCAACAGCCAGGGCAAAAACCCATAGATGGGAGATGTAAGGTAGCAGGAAGAGCTATCGGGCCAGTCTGACCTGAATAGAGAAAGCAGGAACTGGAATGACTGGAAAGAAAACTAGGCAAAGATGGGAGGGTAGAGGGCAGGGGGAAGGGGAGGCAGGGTTATAAGGGACTAATATTAGACTAAAGATTTTAATCCTAGAAACAACTGGGAATTACACAAGGTGGTAGAGTAGGGAACTGACCTATATTTTAGGAATGGTAATTTGGCAGAGCTAGAGACAGTAAGAGGAAAAGGATGGAAGCCAAGAGGTCAGTTAGGAGGATGCCCCATACTGGAGTCAAAAGAACAGGTGGGAGAGCTATTATAGAGATAAAAACAAGGAGACCTGACAAAGAGTCAAGGATGAGACAACTCCAAAGCTGAAAACCGGGGTGCCTGCAAGGATGCTAGTACACTCAGCAGAAAATGGAAGTTCAGCTAAGGGGGAAGGAGGTGCCACAGAGTCAGAAGAATCTGAGTTCATATTTAAGCTCAGACACTATCTCTGTGTGGCCCTGAGCAAGTCGATTAACCAACCTACCTCAGTTTCCCCAACAGTAAAAAACAGCGCCTAGCTCCCAGGGTTGTCGTGAGGATCCAATGAGTTAATATTTGTAAAGCACTTAGCACAATGCCTGACACCTAGTAGACACCATATAAATGTTTATTGTTATTAGAGGAAAAGTGGATTTGGAGAGAGGAGGAATTCTGCTTTGAGCACACTGAGCCTGAGAGGCCTAGAAGACACTCAGGTGGAAATACCCAGTAGGCAGGTGTTGATGCAGGGTTGGCACTCAGGAGAGAAGTCAGGGCTGGATATAGAGATCTTAAGGAAACGAGTTAAACCCTCGGAAGCAGCTGAAATCACCAAGAGAGAAGAGGGCTTGGGACAGAGCCTTGAAGCCAGGAGGGGAACTGTATTTTCTTTTAATTAAAAAAAACTTGTTTCTGAAGGAGGCCTGGCATCCACACCTACTGACAAGTTATCAGGACTGACAGTACATGGCTGTCTTAAAGTGTAGCCTGTCCTCTTGTTTTGGCCCCTCCACTACCAGCCCTGTTGCTGACTGGGACCCAGGTCCAGTAGAGCCTTTTGATTTGTTTCATGAGTAGCCAAAAAAAATTCATCCCTGGGGGGGTCAACCTGCCTGTAACAATTAAAACCAAATAGGATTCCAGTTTGACGAGATTCCACAAGAAACCATGACTGCTACTGAGATTTTGAACTGTCCACAAAGCTACAAGTATTCAGGGCATGCAAATATTCATTTGGCATTTACTGAATATCTTCAATATGCAAAGGACGATGGAACAAAGGTAGAGAACCTCCGTTATCCAGTCACCAAAGTCACTAAAGAAAGACTCAGGTTTCTGGAGCAGCTTCACACCTCGAAGAAAACATATGGGCCACTCCATCAGGAATAAATGCAATCTAGAAGAACCAAAGGCTGTGCCTCCTCCTGAGTCAGTGTGGTTGGAATGGGACACCTGGAAAGACCTGGTTTTTCAGGTGAAAGTTCCAAAAAGGAGGAGAAGCACAAAGTTGAGGGGGAAGGGGGAAACAGAGGGGCAGCAGTAGCTACCAAATTAGGGCCAATGATGAAGGGGAAGACCCACTGCAAGCAGGGGAGGGAGGGTCCAGGGCAAATAAACAGGAAGCAGAGCAACTTGGGAGGCACAGACATAGAGGATACTGGGTCTAGAACTGGGAGGGACCTCAAGGCCATGGAGGTCCATCAGTTCATTTTGAGGGAAACAGACCAACAGCTGAGAGGTGACTTGGGAGCCTGAGCTCATAGATATAACCTCATTGCACAAATGAGGAAACTGAGGCATGAGCATAAATGATTTAGGACTTGCTCTGAAGGGCTGTTGTGAGAATTAAATGAGATAATATTTGTAAAGGCTTACACAGTGCCTAGAACATGGTAAGTGCTAAGTTTAGAAGGCTCCAGCAAAACTGAACTCTAGGCATTTCCAGAGCCCCAAAGGTTCAGCCAAGGCTGTCAGTCCCAGCTCTGTCTCCTTCATCTGTCTTTCATGGGGCTTCATACCAGGCACACAGTAGGTGCTTAATAAGTGTTTGTTGAGTTATTAATTCATTAATTCATGTTGAAACAAAGAAGTCGTGTTATCTTGCCTAGCAGGCAGAGGTCACTCCAGTATAAGGGGAAAGAAGGGAATGATAAGCAGCAAACTGGCCTCCCAGTCTTGTCCAAAAAGTCACCTTCGAGGGTCACTGCTGAGACCACTGCTGAGACCAACTTTGTGCTTCTCCTCCTTTTTGGAACTTTCACCTGAAAAACCAGGTCTTTCCAGGTGTCCCATTCCAACCACACTGACTCAGGAGGAGGCACAGCCTTTGGTTCTTCTAGATTGCATTTATTCCTGATGGAGTGGCCCATATGTTTTCTTCGAGGTGTGAAGCTGCTCCAGAAACCTGAGTCTTTCTTTAGTGACTTTGGTGACTGGATAACGGAGGTTCTCTACCTTTGTTCCATCGTCCTTTGCATATTGAAGATATTCAGTGTGGTCTCAGTATGCCAGCAGTATCCACAGCAGCATCTTCCCCACATTACAAATCCATTGAGCTTCAGAGTGGGCAGGGTCCTCTGACGCAACCTGGGGCAAGTCAGACTGACCCAAAATCCCCGGCAGAACTCATCATAATTATGATCCTGAATCATTAAGAAAAGGGGACACTATATTCTGTAAGTTCAAGGAGGCAGGAAAGGAAGAAGGGAGAGTCGGGAGACAGCATAGTTCAGGAGAGTGGAACATGGCTATGGAGGAAGAGAATCTGACTCTGAGTCTGATACTTGCCACCTGTGGCCCCTTAAGCAACTCCTTCAAGTTCCCTGAGCCTCAGTTTCCTCACGTGTAAACTAAGGGGATTCAGACTTTACACAAAAAAGACTGTCTGAACAGAAGCAGGCAATTCCAGCTCCCACAAATCTACTCCAGAAAAAAAACCTAAAAATAGCACCAGACCAAATAATATTCAAGAATTCCAACAAGAAACAACAGCAAATTACTTAACCACATCAGAACTGCACAAGTCCAAAAGAAGTCCAGGGACAACAGGAAAAGGCAGGCATGCACACATGCACACACGCACATATTCATTCTCTCTCTCTCTCTCTCTCTCTCTCTCTCTCTCTCTCTCTTTTCTAGAGCAGGAAAACAAGATAGAAACCTCCAAGAGGCATCTGCATCCTGTAAAGTTCTTTATCCAAAGGGAGTAATAGTGGAGGGATTCCCCAAAAAATCTTCAGGGGGTTAGAAATCCATTTGGACCTTAGAAACTACTTGGAGCAATAGTGACCAGTCTGGGCACAAAAGTGCTCTGCCTCAGACACTCTAGCTCCAAGACCTAACAAGATCCTGAGATGCAGGGAGCAAGACTACCAGCATCATTGGCATAGACACACCCCGTGAGGTGGAAGTCAGTGCAGAAAGCAATGTATTACAAGTCAAGACCAACCAGGGCCCACACAACCTAAAAGTACAACAGAGGGCTCACTCTGGCCCTGGCACAAAAGTATGATGCAGGAAAATAAGGTTGAAGATATGAAGACACCAACCACAATGAAAAAAAAATTGCTAAACATCTGGAAATATCCTAAAACTGAATCTATAAATAGAAAATAAGTCTACCTAACAACTGTGATCAAAGGCAAAAGAGAAAAATAATAGGATTTTCTATAAGAACTAATAATGATAAAATATTAATAATAATAATGGACATTTATGTAGCATCATGTGCCAGGTACTGTGCTAAGCACTTTATAATTATTACATCTATACTAAAGAGAAATAAAGTGAAAGACATAAAAGAAATAAAAATATTGAAGATTTGAAAGGAAAGCAAATGTCTTAGGAAAGAAAATGGTAAACCCTACCCAAGTAATTAACTCCAGGAAATCTGGAACAGACCAAATAGAAGTCAATGGCTTCAGGATACAACAGAAAAAATTAGGACAAAATTAAAAGATTGAAAAAATAGAACACGTAAGATAAATGCCACTAAAAGCAAATGACCTGGAAGACAGGTCAAGATAATTTAAGAATAAATGGACTCTCTTAAAATCATAACCAAAAAAAAAAGCCTAGACATTACATTTCAAGAAATGTAATAAAATTAAAACTGTTAAAATCTAATAGAATCAAAGGGTAAGAAAAAGATTTAAATAATCCACTGATTACTTCTTAAACTCCAAAAGGAGAAATTCCAAGAATGTCTTAGCAAAGGTATAGAGATCCTACATCAAGTGTGTGAATGTGTGTGTGTGTGTGTGTGTGTGTGTGTGTGTGTAGCAAGGAGTCAGAAAGGACTATCTAAGTTCTAGGCAACCACAGTCAGGAGGATCACATGAAAACAGATACTCTAAACTAGAGGTGATCTTGGAATGCAATATTTTAAAGGCAAAAGATAACAGGCTTACAACCAAGAATACCTTACCCTACAAAGCTGAATATATTCTAAAGAGGGAAAATGGATCTTTAATGGAATAGAGGACTTTCAAACATTTCAGAACTGAGAACAAACTTTGAAATGCAAACACAAGATGCACAAAATGCCCAGAAAAGTAAAATTAATTGTAGCCATCAGAAGGGACAATACAGTGATGAAGAGTCAAACTTCTCATGGGGGAACAAGATGCAATTTTCCCTTCAAAACCTTGATGATGTCACAAGATACTGAGAGAACTAAATAAGAGAAACAGAGGACATGGGGGTGGACTGATTTTTTTCTAAGGGTTTGAAGAAAGAAGAGGAGAAGGAAGTTAACAGCCACACACTTGTGTAGAAAAGAGGGAAAGACTTTCCATTTTTCAAAACTGAAATGCTTAAGAATATAGAAACATAGAGAAAGAGGTGGGGAGACAGACATGAAATGAGTGTTACTCTTTGTGAGTCAGATAAAAGAAGGCTGAAAAGTACACACACACATGCACACACGCATGCACACACACATACACTCTTTGGTTGTTGGAATATACCAGTCAAGAGGAACGGGGCAGGGAAAGGAAGACATGATTGTGAAGGAGGATAATGGTAGGAAAGAAGAGTTGGAAGCAAAACAAACTTCAGTTTCAGAAGGTAGATATTGAAGGGGGATTAGAAGGAGAAAGAAAGGAACTGGAAATAAAAAGGGTGCCTATCCGTTGGAGAATGGTTGAATAAAGTGTAGCATATAAGTATAAAGGAATGTTATTGCTCCTTAAGAACTGTTCAGAGAGAGAGTTCCAGAGAAACCTGAGAAGACTTGTATGAACTGATGTAGACTAAAGCAAGGAGAATCAGGAGGACATCTATAAAATAACATTGTAAAGGAAAAAATAAAGCTTCACACTGTAGCACTCCAAACAAAGCAAAGCCCAATCCTGTCTCCATAGGACTGATGATGAAAAATAGTACCTAATTTCTGATAAAAAGGGGACAGATACAAAGTGCAGAAAGAAACATGTTATTGGACACAGGCAGTGTGGAAATTCATTTTGTTGGATTGTGCTTATTTGGCATAAGGGTTTTTACCCCTCTTTTTAATTATAGTGATAAGTTTGAAGGAAAAGAGGAAGACTGACAATAATGATGACCACCCCACCCATCTCCAAAAGTCTTTTTTAAAAAAGAGTATTGAAAAAAATTAATGGATCCAAAAGAGAAAAGAAGAAAATTTAGAAAGAAGTATAGAGAGGAAGATTCCTTATTGTTTGCTTAAAACAAAACAAGTGGTATAGAATAGAGATTCACAATTTGATATACAACTCTACATATTTTCCTTTGTAGCCAGGAAATGCTTTTTTTTGTATTAACTTCAGAATAAAAAAAATGTCATTGTTCAGTCGTGTCCAACTCTTGGTGACCCCATTTGGGGTTTTCTTGGCAAAGATACTGGAGGGGTCTGCCATTTCCTTTTCTAGTTCATTTTATAGATGATAAACAGGGTGAAGTGACTTACCCAGGGTCACACAACTAGTAAGTGTCTAAGGTCAAATGAACTCGGAAAGATGAGTTTGAAAATTAAAAATTTTAATTGAAAAGTTAAACTACAACAAAATAAAACCCAAGATATTAGATCAGACACTATCCAACATCCTTTCTAGCTTGAAATCTATGAAATACATCTGACGTAAGAAAAAATTTCTTTTAAAAAAGCTTAATCCTTACCCCATCCCTAAATTTTAGTCTTTAAACAGTTAACCCTAAAGCAATCTGGAAACCTTGACTCTCCAAAGTGACAGATTCCCAAAAGTTCAGAGGAAGTTTTGCCCCATAAAAGATAAGCCCTTCCTTCTAGGCATTTGGCATCAACTGAGCATTTGAAAGATCAAACAGAGGTTTGGGATACCCAACATAAAGGATTGGAACAGGGTGAGCAACAAGCCCAGACTTCATGGCATTCAGGGCCAAACAAAGGAAGGATGCCCCAAGCTTCAGGGGTTCAGGAGAGGAAAACATGCATGGAGATGGGATGGAGGAGGAAGACTGAAGGGGAGGGAGGGTTGAGATAAGCAGAGCCCAAAAAAATGAGACTGAACGAGATCACCGTCAAGGTCTCTTCTAAGTCCACGGTTTTGTTCATTAGCAACAATGGATCTCTGAAAAATACTACTCAGAGCTTTGGAGCCTTCCCCTAAGAATTGCACGAATGAATGAATGGAAAAGGTATTTATAAGACGGTTGTGTGTTTGTCCTTCACTATCGAAGAGGACTATGACATCAAGATGATGACATGACTTGCACTTGACTTTGATTTGAGTGAGGGAGGGCTGTGCAAGGTCACCAGCCTTACTTTCTTCTCCTGAGCCATCTGGGTCCAGTAGCCTGATATGCAGCAGGACAACTGGAGATGGCCCAGGATGCAATGTGAGACTCTAGCCCTTTCAGGCTAAGGTTTTATTACATTCTCACTTTGAGTGAGATACACTCATTCAATGAATAGGCTTCTTTAAGTTACTCAAGGGATGGCCCCTTTAATAAAAATAAGCCAAACTGGGAGGGGAACACCCTCAGGGTTCCCGGGTAAAAGAGAAACAATTACTATTTAGTTATTACATAAGACAGTAAGAACTGTGAAAAGCACAAGAGGTATAACTACAAAAGAGGGACAAGTCCTTGCCTGCAGGGAGTGGATTTTCCAACAAGAGGATACACTTATGGAGAAGTAAAAACTATGGGGGCATCTGGGTGTGGGAAGTCCAAGTACTGGTTAGGGCAGATCCTCGGGGGTGACTGACAGATCCTTCTCAGAAACAAGAGCAGGCCGAACTTTCCCAAAGAATGAGGTAGAAGGGAAAGGGATGCTCTGGAGGGAGTTAAGGTGACTGGGTGGAGGGCAACAAGAAGGCCCTGGTAGAATGTGATATGTGACTGGGCGGGACTGAGTGGGACACAGAGGAGGCCAAGGAATTCAGCAGTGTGGACAAGACCCACCCAAGGCAAAAGTTCCAAAACTAGAGGATTAAAGCCCCCAGGACAGTCCTTCAAGGTGTAGAGGGTGTGAAGGGTAGAGGAGCAGAGGACAAGAGGATAGCTGTGGTAGAAAGCCCTGCTATATGAGGCTCACGGGGAAGAAGCTGGCCACAGTTCGGCCACAGAATCTCATGATTCTCTTGGTTCCTCTGACTCTAAAACCCACTATTTCTTCCAATACACCATTTCTTATACATTTCAGTCTTCTCTCTTTGTTTCTGATGGAATGGAAGGAAGGAAAATGGCACCACAAGTGCAAGGCCCTTTCAGTTCCTCCTGCATGAACAAATCCATGTCACTGCTGCAGAAGTAAAGCCAATAGCAACACCTGTACTGGAGAGACCAAGCTGCCACAGCTAAGCTGATGTACACCCAACAGGGCAGCTAGGTGGCACAGTATATAGTCTGCCATGGAGTCAGAAAGATCTGAGTTCAAATCCAGCTTCAGACACTTACTAGCCATGTGACCCTAAGAAAGTCTTTGCTTGCCTCACTTGCCTCATCTGTAAAATGAGCTGGAGAAGGAGAAATGGCAAACTATTCCAGTTTCTTTGCCAAGAAAACCCCAAATGAGATCATGACGACTCAAACATAACTGAAACAATTTACCACCACCACAGCACCCAGCAGGTTTCAGGCACTATCCCATAAACAGCAAGCAATGGGCAAACCACTGCATGTGACAGTGCTCTGGTTCGCTCTGGACTTTCTTGCATTGTAAATCCAAGCACCATTTCAACAGAGTTGTTATTATTGCCATCACAGTTTATAATAGAGAATAATTAAACCAGGGCAAATATATATTATAATATTAATATTTTATTTAATTATATATATATAATATATGTGTGTGTGTGTTTGTTTACTTAGTAAAATGGCCTGTACTTCCCTCCCTCCTTTGCAGAGATGGGAGCCCATAGCACCAGAACACTGGACAGACTGTCAACCTTGATCATTGTAGCAGCTGGATTTGCTGAATTGCTTTTCCCCCCCTCTCTTTAATTTTTATTCTTTGCTACAAGGGATAGTTCTGTGAGGACAGGAGAGATGTATTTGGAAATTAGCAATATAAAAACATAAGATCAATGGACATTCATAAAGACCTCAGTTCCTTTCCTGAAAAAAAAAAAGGTCATTTATTTACATAAATGACGCTAAACCTTTTTCACAATCTTTTTTGAAACTGCAGTCTCTTAGATATCCAGTTCCCTTGTGGTTTTCTTGCATAGATTTATTCAACAAGGAAGTGTGGGCCCAGATGGACCCAGGCCTGTTCAAAGCCTGCAACTCTGCCCTCATTAGAGAGCGGATCGTCAGGGGAACCTTCTTAGCCATGTCACTCAGCTCAGGGGCTGCCTCTCCCCTCCCAGACAGGGAGACCCTGAAGGCATAATTATACAGAGGAAGAAGCTGAGACAGCCTGATGGGGCAACCAAGCAGAAAACTGAGAAAGAATCCAGGCGGCTCCAATGCTTTGTCGTGCCCAGATTTATTTAGGAGGGGCCCCTTCACATGGAAGAGCAGACCACTGAGAACTATTCCCTACACCTGAATTACTTAATGTTGGACATATTTTTATAGACCCTTCTCCCCAATAAAACCTTTTCTTATCCAAGTGGCTGCTCATTTCAACATAAGAAATGGTGACTTTGACCCTTGTTGGTACATAAAAGTTCTGCAGGACCAAGGGAGGAGGGGCTGTCTTCTTCTCATAAGGTCATGGAGGGAAAAGAAGCCATGTTTACTGAAAGGGAGTGAAGTGTCTTGTTCACCTTTGTACAGACTCATTGTTGAAAAGAGCTCCTCCCAAGGAAGGTATTCTGTAAATGTTTATTGAATAAAAGAATTTCCATGGTTCTTTTCTTTTTATCAGAGACTGTTGGGCCTATAAAAGCAAACCCAACTTCTCAGGGAATGGAGCTGACTGGGAGATACAGCCACCCCATCCTCACATACTGAAACTGGATCAAATGCCAGTGAGTAGAATTTTGATTGCCGTGCTCTCAGTGTGATAATGAATGTTTTTACTATATACAGGGTCAGAAGGTAATGGCACTGAGGAGCAGGCAGCTGAAGCTCTCCTTCTGGGTCTCCAACTAAATAACTGCAACCATGGGCAAATTCACTCTTTCTCCTAATAGAAGGATCAGAGACCTGGAGGGGGAAGGGATCTCAGAGGGCAGGTCAGCTAAAGCCCTCACTTTCCATATGAGGAAACTAGCCTCAGAGAGGACAGAGATGCTATAGTGAGAATACACCTCAGAAGTCATCTAATCTTACTCCTTCATATGACAAATGAAGAAATAGAGTCCCAGGGAAGTATGTTTTATAGAACTGGAGGGCTTATCTATTCATAGGGTCTTGAGTCTAAAGTCACAATCGTGCTTATAGGTCAGACTTTTCATTTTAATAGCTTACCCAAGGGCTACCAATATGTATGGGATAGAACTGAGGTTCAAACTCATGTCTTCCAATTCCAAATCCAAAAGCACCTGATTCCTCAAAGTACTTCTGAACCACTAACTTACTTTCTCCAAAACTATCAAGTGATATTCTATTTTGTGCCTTGAACCCTTTGATCATTTGATGGCTTTCCATGGCACCCTCTAATCACCCCTCTCTCTCCATGGTCCCAGAGTCATCATCAACTTCTTCAAGCCAATTCTCTCTCCCTACTCTTTGCCAACGAACCCAAAGTGACTTGTGTGTGGAAGTCCAGAACAAGAGAAGGCTTTTGTTTTGATAACTGAAAGTAGGTTCAAGGCAAGAAGAGGAATCTTGAAATGGGCCTTTTCTAAGAAATGGTCATTTACCCATCAGCTTGTTTCTACCACTCACAGATCAGTTCTATTTGTGAGTCATAAAATATATTTACAGTATGCCTTAAAAATTGAATGCTAATATCTTTCTTGTTATAAGAATCAGTTCTCTGGACAGAGAGCAGGAAGAGAAAAAGATGACAGGTTAAAAAAAACACATAAGTAACAATTTTTAAAAAGAAAAAGGGAAAAATCTGCCATGGCCAGTCTCAGTTGCATTTCTGTATCCCAATGCTTATCAAACAGCAGGCATATAATAAATGTTTGCTGACTGACTGTGTCCAGTCATTTTTGCATTTTATTATGTAAAGCAATAATAATATATGTAAATGAAGGCACCTCATTCTCCCCTACACAATTATGAAAATATTAGCAATAAACCTTCTTGGAAATATAAGGGAGTCTGACTTTGTGGGTGATATTGGTCCCTCCCACTTTCATCCCTCTTTACTCTGGTCACCTCCACTCAAGATTCAACAAATGCTTTTGAAATTCCTACCAGGTGCTAGGGGAATAAAACCCCAAAAGTAAATTGCTCCTGCCCTCAAAAAGCTTACATTATAGTCAACAGGTCAACAACAGGTCTTTAGAACAAGAGAGAGAAGAGGAAAACAGGAATTAAATCCTACAGAAGGGCCTCTAAGCTATGCTGGAAAGGAACCTCACTGAGGTTCAATCACTGAGAAATGGGAGCCTGGCTTCAAAGCTAGATGGTTCATCTGGAGGAGAAAACTGAGGCCCAGGTGGGTGAAGTGACTTAGGACTATCTATCTGGACCCACAAGGAATGTTAGAGGTCATCAAGACAAAGAAACTAGGGGCCCAAGAGGGTCAGTAATTTAGGATCATAGATTTGTAGCTGAAAAGGACTTTAGAGGTTGTCCAGTGAAGTCCAGCTGTCGGATTTTATAGATCTCAGACCCCAGAGTTAGACTTGGTAGAGACCTAAGGTCATCTTGATAAGGAAATTGAGGTCCAGGGATATTAGGTGATTTGTACAAAGTCCCACAAATATTAAGTGGAAAATTTGGGATTTAAACCTAGAATTTCTGATTCCAGAGCCAATGTTCAATCCATACACCACGGAGGCTTTCTGATCCTTGTTCCTGGAATGTACAAGAAGGCAAGAAATTTTCTGCTAGGGTCCATGAGAGACTCTTGGCCATCAAGAGGCAGTAACAAGGATAGAGATCCTGGAAACAAAACAAAGAGGCACATGACCAAGTCTTTTCCCAGAAATACAACACAGAGTGACAGCCTCCACCAGAGAGCAGCCTGGAGGCAGACTTGGCTAGGTCCCTTCTGGGAGGAGTGTCAGCTCCCCCACTCTGGGCTTGCTCCCTCCTCCAAGCAGACCTTCTAGATTGCTTCTGGATTGCTTCACGAAGGCACTACTCTTCTGCCTAAGCAGATGCCCATCCCCTGGGATCAGAAGGGAAAAGAATGGGCCAAATACACAGAAACCAGAAATGCTCCACAAAATGCAAACATCAAAATTAATTACTCACCACTTTCAGCTCTGGCACAGACCGACTCAATGTCCATTCTTGGCTATTCACAAACGCATCTGTAAAACAGTGAAGGGAGGGAAAGACAAGATGTCAGAATGCCAGGATGCACTTACAAGTCCCAGACTATCTTCAGACAATGACTACCCCTCCCACTAGACAAATGTTTGCTGAAGAAGAGAGAGGAAATGAAAACCAAAAAGCAGAACCCAACTACTGTCATAATTAGACTGTACATGTTTTGTTCTGAGCTGGCCAGTGTAGGATGAACTCTCCAATGGTACCAGGCTGGTGGGTTCCACACCCAGGCTTATCCAGCTTGGCATTGAGAGCAAGTATCCCTAACTGCTTTACATATGTATGTGATGAGTCTCTGAGGGCCTGAATTCAACCCATGTTGTGTTTGAAATATGACATACTCATCCCCAAAACACACCTCAAAGGATGCTGAGACCAGCTGTGTAGCATTCTCTACGTACTTGAATACAAATCCCAACATGAAGGAGTAGGTCAGTGAGGAACTTAAGGATTACTTTTACACCATTAGTACTTAAGGGTTTCTGATTTTTGCCCATGTCGCTATTCCTTCTATAATAATAGAATGGACTTTGGCTTTAACATCTATCTGAGAGTTAGATGTGTTAGTGTTTCCCCCATACCATATACTTATTTTGTACAAATTCAGACTAGAGGTAGCGTGGTATAGTGGACAGAGAGCCAACTGGGAGTTAGGATGACTGGGTACAAGTCTGGTCTCTGATATGTACTGGCTGTATGATTCTGGGAATGGTTCTAGTCAACCCTGAGAATTATGATTTGCTGAGGAAATGGTATTGGTCAAGGGGTTCCCCCCCATTCCTGATTCCAATGAAATCACGGGTCTAGCTCCTATGATCAAGTTCAATGTGCACGTCATAGCCCTGACAGAAGATAAACTGAGGGCAGGAAATGTGTTGTTTCTGCCATTGTGTTCACAATACCAGCGCTCAGCACAATGCCTGGCACATAGTAGACACTTAATCAGTGTTTAGTATTTTGAAGCAAACACCAAGTACAGGGCTTGGCAACATTTAAAAAATAAATAACTGTGGGTCAATGACAGCTTGCTTAAAAAACAGATGGTTTCTTAGGCGGATGTTGCTCACGACTGGGAAAACACCAGAGCAAACAATCTCCATCACTATGGATTCAAAACGGGAATTAAAACACACATGGCCCCTGTCAGCCGGACACAAATTCAGAACTCCTTAATCGAGTCCATAAAAGGACCCAATCAAGTGTGTTTACACTGAGGAATTCAAAGAAGGGAGCCTAGCCACAGTCAGATGGCAACAACCTCTTCAATTGAGATTGGGAAAATGAATGCCACTCACATTCCTAACCACTGGCATCCACAGGAGACTTTGGTGGTACAATACACTGAGCACTGAGCTTGGAATCAGGAAGCTCCAAGGGCAGATCCAGGCACAGACATAAGTTGTGTGACCCTGGGCAAGTCACTTAACCCATCTCACTCTCCATTTCCTCACCTGTAAAATGGGGACAATAATGGTACCAGCTTCCCAGGGTCACTGTGAGGACCCAATAGGATAAAACTTTAAAGCTCTCTACAAACCTTAAAGTGCTCCACAAAATGCAAGTCTTAAAATTTGCTTAGCCCTTTACGGATATTCCATGATCAGAGTCTCCCAATAGGCCTCTGTGGTGAGGAATACAGCTTTTTATAACCTTTAAAGCACTAAATAAACACTAAGGAGAATGGGGAGGAGGAGGAGGAGGATGACAACAGCAATGATAAACCACTAGATCAGCCTCAGGACCTTGAATGCCTTAACCACAACAGTCCATGAAAAGGATCTACCAAAGAAGGGCATGGGAGAGGGGAGTGGTTAAGGCTTTGAGATTGTTGCTATTGCCTTGTTTCAGTCACATCTGACTCTTCATGATCTCATTTTCTTGGCAAAGATACTGAAGTACTGCCATTTTCTTCTCCAGCTCATTTGCAGATGTGGAAACTGAGGCAAACAGGTGAAATGTCTTGCCCAGGGTTATACAGCTAATGTCTGAGGCCAGATCTGAACCCAAGTATTCCTGATGCCAGGTGCCCAGCACTTCATCCACTGAGCCACCCATTTGCTCGAGGTGTTGAGATGTTCACTGACAAAGACAGGACTCACTCTGAGCAAAATATTAAAGTCCATGATGCATAGAAACACATCTCATCACTTGATTAGGCGCCAGAGCAGCAGATAATGTTGTCAGCCAATATGTATCTCATAACAAAAAGCAATGACCTTTTAAAAAATATAAAGACCTGAATCATTTGATTTTGATGTTTTAAATAAAAAAGCCTTGGTTCAATACCAGGGATTATTATTTTCAGAGTCAGCTTAGGAATATAAGAAGATAAACCCCATTCTAGTAAATGACATACGTGCTCAATTCCCATGGCTCTCAATATGTCCAAATACTCCATTTGTAGAGAAACAATTAATGACGTTCTGATAGACTCAGTACCAGGGTCAGCACCAGATTCACTGTGCCCCTCTTCCAATGACATCATAGCTTTGTGAAGACTTGGCAGTTTTCTGGATGATGATGGTGACCCTCCTAGTATGTTCGTGGCCAGTCATGATTATTAACCACTGTTCAAGAAACCCTCTCATCTTGCAAATTACATTACATATCACATTTATTAATAATATCAGGCATTTGTACACCAAATTGTTGGCAAAGGACTACACAAACATGATTTCATTTTTATCTTCACAACAACTCTGGCAGTTAGGTGCTGTTGTTATTTTGCAGATGAGGAAACTGAGGCAAATGAAGATTAAGTGACTTGCCCAGGGTTGCATAGCTTTATGTCTGATGCTGGGTTTGAACTGAGGTCTTCCTGACTCCAGGTCTAACATCTATACACTGTCTCACCTAGCTAACTCTACTGCCTAAGGCAAAAGACTTGACTAGGAGCCCGGAGAATTAAGGATACCTAAGAAACACTGGCAGGCATCTCTTGGAGGCCCCACTTTCCCGTAGAAGATTCGATAACCTACTACTTCATCCACCCCAACCAGACCAGGTTCTTGAGGTCGTGCAATTTGTGGTGTTTTGTTTTTTCATCTTTGCTGCTCTAGTTCTTGACCTCCTGAAGACAAATGACTATGGTACATCATTAGATTTGCCTGGTTCTTGGATGGAGCACATCATGCCCTGGCCCACTGCTCACTACAGCATCCTCTCCATACTGTATGAAGTACTGACTACCTGGAAGGCACATTAGAAGACCCTAGGTACAGATGCAAAGACAAAGATGAAACTGTCCCTATGTCCAGGCAGCCTCCATTCTTTGAGGCCTTCGTAGGATACATGAAAGAAGTGGGTGATATACAAGGCAGAGGCATCTAGAATTCCAAATACTAAGGTCAGGGTGGCCTGACACAAAGAATATGGTACAAATTCAGTGGAGATTGTGCCAAATACTATAGGTCATGGGGGGAAGAGAGAGAGAGAGAGAGAGAGAGAGAGAGAGAGAGAGAGAGAGAGAGAGAGAGAGAGAGAGAGATCTAGATAAACTTATCAATATACACAGACCCAGCATACAGAACTTTCCTAAATAATATGGCAATTTAAAAATGAAAACAATACAAATATTCTATCTATGAGGGTAAAGAAAGTTCTCTGCCTTCTGAACTAGCTCCAATTGCCTTTATGGGAATATCTCTTCACAATGAACTGGCCTGGAAGCCAGAGCTGCCAACAAGGCCCAGAAAGGCGTGGGGGTGGGGGAAGGATGTGTAATTCGACCCTGAGCAGAGTCTGCTGTAGGCATCAGCTTGGGGATGCAGGTTCTGGGACGCTTCCAGCAGACAGTCCCCAGGTGAATATTTGTTAAGGAAAAGAAAAATAAAGAGATGCAGAGGCATGTTGAAGAAATTTAGTCCCCCAACGTTGTATATAAAATACTAGTGAACCACAATTTTCATAAAAACTTGACCCCTGTCATTCCAGCCACCCTGGTAACTCTATCTCCCCTGTTACAACCAACCATAAGCTGTTTTCTTTAACTTTTGAGGGGAGGCAATCAGGGTTAAATGACTTATCCAGGGTCATACAGTTAGTAAGTATCAGAGACCAAATTTGAATTCAGATCCTTCTGACTCCAGGGCTGCTCTATCCATAACCTATAATCTCAGAAAACTGTCTCAAGTTCAGAGATATTAAAAAGTTGCACAAGATCACCCAGCTGCTAAATTTCAGTGGTGTGATTTGAACCCAGGCTTTCCTGATTCTCAACCCAGTACTTGGATCAATTATAACAGCTTCCTCTCTCAACCTTTCTCCTTAAGCCACAAATTAAAGACCAGATCAAAATTGACATTCATTGGATTAAAACAGCCATAAGTTCTTATAGTCATCTTTGTTGTATTGTGAGGGATTAAAGGTCACTCCTAATGTTGACTGAAAGGAGTGCTTTACATTAATGTGCTACCATATTGAATTTATTGTAAAGCAAAATCATTTACCATTGTTCAGACACAGTGAAAAACACTCTTATGAGATATGGGTTGATGGCATATGCAAAAAAGGATTGTCCATATTTGAGGAAACATCTATCCATTAGTCTAGAGCAAAGAGTCTAAAAGGACGGAAACTCTGGAAGTGAAAGTGGTACAAATTATAGGGTTAGATATGGAAAGCAATATAGAAGGGACCTGAGGGCAGTAAAAGAAGGAAATTGCTTCTATAAGCAGTAATTAACAGCCCTCTAAGTTCAAGGCCAATACTTTGTAAACATGGATATTCTCCTGGTCACCATGCACAGCTTCAAGACAGTCTTGGAAGAATTCCACTTGGCAAACAAGATCTGTGTGGTGGGTAGAAGAAAGAGGTAACAACAAGCAACCAAGATCCAGGCATGGAAAGTAGCCTAAAGGGAATCATCACATGTGAGCACAAGGACAAGGTCTGTTGCCAAGTTAAGGGATAAACAGTGCATGGTTTACATGCTGCACTGAGACCCAAATAAGTCTGGAGAGCAAGAAGGCCCCCGGTCCATTGGCAGATGACCCTTTGTGGAGAGTTTAGGTAAGGACTTAGGCAAGAGTTCCAGAGAATATAAGAAAAGAGAGAGTTGGCAACCTGCACCATTGAAGGGAGGGTCTAAATCAAGGAATATTCAGGCCCATTGAGGAAAGATCTCAGAGGCAGGTACTAGGGGTAGAAGAATAAGAAAGATACAGCCTAATTCCTTAAGGAGATTAGATTCTAATAGAAGAAATACAATTGATTTAAAATCAAATAACTATAACATGAAATGAAATCTAACAGTATGCCTTGACTATACATCTTACAAGGGACATGGGGGAGGGGGTGTCAGAGAAAAGGAGGGAGGGATGAGTGGGGAGATAGTGATGCTGATGCCAGAAAAAAAATTTAAAAAGAATCAAGAGACAAGAAAATATTTCCAAAATCCACAGTCAAGAGTTGAAGGGAGTTCAGAAGGGGACAAAGACAAGCAGGGTAGTATTGGACCTACCATTATAAATTCATTTGTACTAAAAAAAACAAAAAACTGTACATACTAGAAATTCACATCATATCCAGTCATCCTTTACTGTCTTGTTGGAATGTGAAAAGGTTTGTGTGTGCAGGTATGTGTCAAGTTAGTTCATAACAAAAGAAAGAAAATCTAAAGCAAAAGAAATTAAATGTAAGAAATGCAGGAAAAGTGGGGATAAATATCATGATACATCCTAGAAAGAAACAATTTCTTCTCATTGAAGGGAAAGAGGAGCATTTCACACAGAAGGGGACAATGGAGCTGAACTTTCAGGGACTGGTAGGAGTTTAGCAAGTAGAAAGACACTTCAGGAATGGAGAGGAATAGGAGAGAAGGGATGGACACAGGAAATGACAAACCATATTGAGTTTTAGGTGGACCGGAGCAGAGTATACATAAAAAAAAAAAGAAACAAAAAACAAACAAACAAACAAAAAAACCCACAGCTTGTCCCACTTATACCATGCCCTAGAATTCCCAATGATGATCATGGTGGCAAAAAAAAAGTGTAGGAAATATCAGCTGGGTGGAAAGGATCTACCCTCCAGGTGGTGGCTTGAGGTTGAAAGGACAGTTCAATATTCTCCTGATGCTTCCTGGATCTTCTGAAACCAGGAATCCTGATTTTCTAGACTCAAAATTACAGGTCATCCAGGTGCCAAAGAAGACACAGGGTGAGCATCAGTAAGTTGCAACATATAATCAATAATGATATGTAAAATAATAATAGTAGCAATGATAATAAAAACAATACTAATAGCAGCGAACATTTATATAGCTCTTTAAGCCTTTGGCAAAGAGCTTTCCATATATAATCCCATTTGATGGTCACAACAACCCTATGAGGTAAGTGCCTTTAATATCCCCATTTTATAGATGAGGAAATTGAGGCTGATGTAGCTTTACTGATTCATCCAGGGTCACACAGTTAATATAGTAAGTACCCAAGGCAAGACTTAGTCTCCCAATTGAAAATCCAATGCTCCATCCATTACATCATCTAGCTTTAGTAGGGCTCAAACAATAACACAAAAGATGGTACCCAGGACATGAATGGCTGGAAATAACAGTGGCCTCATGATTGGCCCAGGGCCACCAGAAGGATGCTGATGTTACAACATTGGTATCCCCAGAAATGTAAACCAACAAAAAAGGATTCTTCCTCCCCCTCCTCTGTGCATCATGCAAATCCTCCTTGAAAGGGACTTCTGTATTGCCATAGAAAAGAATCACGCAGGATGAGAAAAGGTGGATGAGTTTCAGTTGGTGCTGATGGAACATGTACCCAATTATCAAAGTATCCCTGTGTTACCCAAATGTTGGTAACGTATGAGCATCATGGTTTTAAGTCAGTATTTGCAAAGTTACAAGATACCAAGAGGCAGAGGATTTGGGGTAACAAATTAAAGATGAAGGGAAAATGAGTCAGAGACTACTTGAAAATACATCCTGGTCCAGGTGAACAGCCATAAGGAAATGAAGAATATGATCTGATGGGGTAGGGGAAATCCTGGTGTAGGAATTCTCTTCATAGATGCAGATAGGCAACTATCCTTCTCAGAATGGCCTGCAACACTAAGAGTGTAAGGGATTTGTCCAGGGTCATACTGTGAAGTATGTAACAGAGGAAGTTTATCTCAATTCAATATCCATTGCTTCTCTCAAAATAACTATAGGGACATTTCCCTTCCCTTTTACTGTAATTCAAAATCTTTTGATAAATGACACACATGATAACTATAACAATAACATTGATATAGGTTCTTAAGGTTTACAATGCACATTTTCTGAATATTTCATTTGAGTCTCATGATAACCCTATGAATTAGGTACTGCAAGTATTTTTATCAATCCCATTTTACAGAAGATGAAATCATGGTACACAGAAATTAAGCAACATATAGACTCTTAATGAGGTCGTGTCTTAGGTATGACAGGTATATTAGTATCATTCCCATTTTATAGGTAAGGAAACTGAGGCAAAGAGGTAAAATAATTAGTCCATGATCACATAGATAATAAGATCAGAGTTGAACTCAGGTCCCTGAAATTCCAGGTCCAGTTCTCTACATACTTTACTACCCAGCCTCTCCCATACATACATTGTAATATACTGGTTTCAGAACAGCTGGGGGGAGGAGAGTGAGAATTGTAAGTATGTACTCATAGTAAACTGGAGATGTGGTGTCAGTTATAAATGCTATTGCTGCACTCAAATAGAAATAATTAGGCAGACTGTCAACTCAGATGAGATTCCATGACAAACCACCTTCTCTCCCCTTGTTAATTACACTCCACATGCAACAGATGGTTTCATAAAACTAAAACTGCATTGATAAATGACACATTAGTGCAGGACCAATATCTACAACTATTTATTTACTATCCACTGGAGTGTGATAGATTGTCCTCAGGATATTCCAAAAGGGTTCAGTAAATGGAGACAATTTTGAAAATGAATATACGGACATTCTCTTTTCTCTCTTCACCTCCCTAGACGTCCTCCCGTTGACCTTCTGCTCCATTCAGAGTGGCCAGCCCCAGCTTCTCTTGTCTAATTTTGGAAGTGCATGTTCATATCACATGTTAAACCTGAAGAATGCTCCATCAACAAAGGTGAAGGCCAACTCAATGCTTTCTGTTGGTATCTGGCCATGGTGCTGACAAGGAAAACAAACTAACCCTCTCAGTATAATCAGCTCAGCAAGGTAAGTTAAAATATCTAAACCTGAATTGAACCAAGAAATCTCAGCTTTTTGCTGGACCATAGATTCAGGTCTGGAAGGAATCTTAGAGGCCCTGTGGGACAATTCCCTCATTTTAAGTATGAAGATACTGAGGTTGAGAGACAAGACATGATTTGCTCAAGGTTTTACAAGTAGGATGTGAATTTAGGTCCCCTCACTCCAAATCCAGTGCTCTTTCCATTGAATCATGTTTGAAGGGACCAAAGGGGCAGGGACCCAGACCTCCAATGAGGAGGGAGCCACCATACAGCACAATGTATCAATCCCATTCCAATTCAGGGCAGTTCTAACTGCTAGGAATTTGTCTCCTAATTGTGTCTAAATTTGCCTTTTTATAAAATCCACCCACTGCTTCTTGTTCTAGTTCCAAAGCCAACTGGAACCAGTCCAACCAAAGAGTTGACATTATAGCCTTTCAGGGTAAATGATGGTGGCTACCAAGGCATCCTTGAGTCATTTCTCCTCCACCTAAACACCCTCAGTTCCTCCAAGTAGTTTTCCTCATTCTGGCTACCCTTCCAAATGTTCTCCAGTTCACTAATACCCTTCCAACATACAACAACAGCAAATGTGTCCTGAGCAGAGGGAGGGAGACCCACCACCATTTCATCCCTGAAACTTTCTCTTAATATAGACCAAGATTAGAAGGTACATTTCTTTATAGTTGACAAATCAAAAGTGTGAAACAGTCAAAAGTATCATGAATGAGAAACTGGAGTCAAAGTAGGCAGGTCTTAGGCTCAAAACCTGGCTTTCCACTTGTTATGTGTTTGACTTTGGACAACCCACTTCAATTTTCTACAGCCCAGGTATTTTCTCTGTAAAGTGAAAAGTCTGAAAGAGCTGACTTCTAAGGTCCTTTTCTGCTTTCTAAGTCACAAGGACACTGAGAATGGAAGTGGAAGGATCTGCAGCAGCCATGTAGTAACAAGCTCATGTGACTAGAGTGAGAAGGTCCATAAGAGTCAGGAAGTCAAAGACCCACAAACTGCAGATGAGGAAGAAACACAAGATGACTTATCTAAAGTCTACAGTCCAAAGGCAGCAGCTGGAAGGAAATAAAGGTGAAGCCAGGGTCTCCTCTGTCTCCAAGTTCATAGTCCTCTCCCCAAGACTACACTGCCTTCTCTGCTTGACTCACACTGAACTCACAGTCCAATAAAACCCACAGAGCTTTTTTGGACAAACTGTTGGCTAACCACATGACCGCTATTAAAAAGAAATCTTTTTTATAATAGCAAACATGAATATTTGTACATTCAAAAAACTAAAGAGGGTTGTATCTGAACTTTGGTTACACAGTTTGCTTTTATTCACTTTTTCTAATGTTCACGGCATCTTCTGCTTGAAGTCTTCATTTCATTTTGTACTTTCTTCAAAGGATCATAAGATTTAAAGCTAGAAGGAAGCTTATGGATGACCTAGTCCAAGGTTGTCATGTTGTATATGAAGAAACTGGGGCCATAGAAGGGAATCAATCTGCCCAATCCTGTTTGGCTACACAGACTGGTGAGCTAGAGAGAGGACTGATACCCAGGTTTTCTAACTCCAAATCCAGCTGTCTTTCCCCTCGATCATGCCATTTCCTTATCCCTTATATTACTTAGTACTGCTGGGCTTCATTTCATCTAAATACAGGACTCTGACTTTCTACCCAAGCTACCTATTCATTTTGACACAAACAAGCCAAACTGCTCTCTTGGGACGAAAGCAGGAAGGATGTAGGATTTTCAAGGAGACCGAGAAAGAATCCCAGCTTTGATGATCTTCAGAAAGCTTGAAAAAACGCTGCCCCTGGGTATCCCCCAGTTCCTTTCCTGCTCACTGACAGGGACAGAGAGATAACAAAAAATCAGGTTGGTTTCAGGCTGGGGGTTTGTTTCTCAGCACAGGAGAAAGCAAACAATATCCTGAAATGCTAGAAAAAATCAAAATGGGGGATGAGTAGTGGTGGAATACCCTTCAACCCCACACCCTCCACCAAGTGCCAGGCAACACAGGACATCAGATTTCTGGGTAGCTTCCCAGATGCTTGTTGGTTGAGAGACTGGTAGATGGATGGCCAGAGAGGACATGCAGCTTCCATAATAACATGGACATGTGCACCAAGAGCAAATTGAAAGCTACCTGTGTCTCAGAGCTACAGGAAAGAAGTGAAGGAGGCAGTATGGTGTAGGAAAAAGAACACGAGCTCTGAATCGGGGGACCTAGGTTCAAATCCTGCCTCTGAAATTCATTTCTTGTGGGACCTTGTGTAAAGCCAACTAATCTCTCTCAGTCACACATTCTCAATTCTTAAAATGAGAAGGTTGGACTACTTGACCTTCTAGTTTCTTCTAGTTCTATATCTATGACCCCACTGGGTCAAACTTGGGACTCAATTTCCTTATCTGTAAAATGGGAGAATTGGCCTAGACAGCATCTTTGATCTTGGATCCCATGAAGGGGGCAGGAGAGTTCAGTGGAAAGGCCCCTGGATCTCAGTTTCCTCATCTGTAAAATGAAGGTGTTAGGCTAGCTGACCTCGGCGCTGCCCTTCTGGCTCTCAATTTGTGATTTCACAAGCCTGTGAAAACATTACTTTTCATTTCTCTCCTGAGAAAAACATCTCCCTACTCCCCTCCCCCCACCAGAGTCTGGACCTTCAATGAAATTCACTCTGATTACAAAATTCTTCCGTTCTGTGCATGCCTGATGAGACTGATTGAGGGATAATTACCCAGGGTTCCATATGATTAAATAATTGTGTCTACTCTATGAGCAGCAATATGTTAGCCCAGGCTCTAAGCATGAGGCACCTGTCAGGAAATTGCTTGAGTGAAACATGAATTTCCCCTGAATCGAAAGCCCTGTAGTTGCCTGAATATGAAATGCATGGGCATTGTGGCAAACTTGTCTAGAGAGCTCGCACTGGGCTCCAAGTGAGGCTCCTGGTTTCTCAACAGCATTTTATGAGAAGAATGTCCATGTTAGAAAAACCCAGCAAAGCAATAACAGAACCGAAGCACCTACTCCCCGGTGGCCAAGTAGACACAACAAAGCATCTCGATGATTGTTTTCCTGCTGAGTGACTGATAACAGGATGCTTCTAAAGCTTCCTAAGAGTTACTGCTTGGCAGTCTCCACTTGGAGTGCTTCTCCAGAGTGGCCAATCACACCTATTGTGAATCTTGGAGTTCTTTCACTGAGATGTCACCATTTATTCAACTACATACTTGGAGGGAAATTAGATCCAGCACCAGACCCACACTTTAGGAAGGTGAGCCTTAGTGGGAACTACCTATTTCTGAGCTTATAGCCCCCTGAGGGAAAAAATATAAATATAAATATAAGAAGTAACTAATTAATTGCTACAGTGTTCTCCAGGATTTCTGTAATCTTGTTGATGTGGCTATCATTTGCCACCAGGTCGCCATTCCTTCACTATTTTCAGGCACCAAAGATACAAAGATGAAAGTGAGGCAGTGCCTGCCTTCAAAGGGCTTACACTCTCTTAGAAAGAAACAACACATAGCAGTGCACACACACACACAGCCCCAAATTTGAGCTGGTACAGGGAGGCATGAGTCACCAGGAGGAATTCAGAATTGTACCATCTAGAACTTGAGCTGAACTTTGAAGGAAGTTAGGGACTCTTCAGAGTGAAGGTGAAGAGGAAGTAGATTTAAACTGTGGGGATGGGGATGGCCTGCACAAAGGCTCTGGAGGTAGGAGATGAAGACAATGAACCAGGTCCAGTTTGGCTAAAACCTGGAGAAAAGTAAAGTGAGCCTGGATGATGGCAACCTATTCATCCCTCCCATTCCATGTGACTCCTAGTAATCCACCTATTTCTATACACCCAATACTACTCCTGTCCAGTTCCTAATGTGATTTTATTTCCGATGGGTCATGATCACTCACTTACAATGCAAGTTTAATTGGAGCAGTCTGCATACAGACAACACCCAGGCTTCTTAAGAACACAGGGTGTCAAAGTATCCAACCAAGAGAAGCATTCATCTTGTATGAGGAATAAAGGGAACTGGTTTGAAAATCAGCCATGCCTGTTTGCTCACTAGTCTTTCTAATGTCAAACTTAACTTAGATGTTCTCAAGAGTGGGGGACAACTCAACTGGAGCTAACCAATAACAGTACTGCTTGCTGGTTTTTTTATTGAATGAAAAATGGAGACAACTCTCCCAGATAATGAATATAGTACTTTCCCTCCTTCCTCAAAAGGGACAAGGTGGGCAAATAACTAAGGGCTAACTGCTGAACTGAAAACGATTTGAACAAAACTCATTTCTGAAAAGAAGTCATGTTTTTAGAAGCAGGAAAAACTTGACTTGTAATTTTGTGTTTAACAGAATCATTTTCCTTCCCTCAGTCTGTCTTGATGAGATGTTGTTGGAGGAATACATTTTCACATCTAAACACAGAATAAAAACTGTTAAAATCACACATGACTTTATTGAAACACTTCTCTATTTGTGGTACTAAGACATGGCAGCTTCCCAATGAGGAATGCCAGAAAAGTCCAGTATAATAGAGAGAGAAATCCATATTTGTGTTTGGAAAACAGTCCTAACAAGTTCCTTCCAAAGTACCATACTGTTTCTTGACAACAATTCTTTAAGAGTGAAAAGGCCCACTAAAATGAATGATCAACATGGAAGTTCAAGACATCATTCATCCTTTGCCCAATTTAACACATTTATACACAGGACCTTACATTTCCTCATTCACCCAGGGTCAAAACGCTGAAGTCCCACAAACTTCCCTGTTTCTTCACCAGTGATTCTTTCAGCTAATTGCAAAGATCCTTGAATATGGCCCCA
The DNA here is from genome assembly GCA_023548195.1 of Bettongia penicillata ogilbyi. NCBI lineage: Eukaryota > Metazoa > Chordata > Mammalia > Diprotodontia > Potoroidae > Bettongia > Bettongia penicillata. The sequence continues at coordinate 10,660,374 of JAJHZJ010000134.1, read as the reverse complement.
TCCATCCTCCTTCAGCATAAAGCAAAAGAGACTGAATGTGAGGCAGGAAGAAGGATGTGATCAAAGGATATGAGGAAGCTTGGAGGGCAAATGAAATAAAACATCATCTTCCTATCCCATAAAACCATGACTTCAGAAAATGACACAAAAACTTGACCCCACAAACATACCATGAATTCAGAATTTAACTCCATTTCCCTCAGTGTCCTCATCTGAGTACCACAAACATCTTGATAACTCAACATAACCCATAACCCAATAACAGGGTTGAGATGAGCATACTTATACCATGAGGCATCCCCCCAACACAGTGTTGTGCTGTGAAAGCAAACATTGAATTTCATCACAGTTACAGAACTAGAAGGAATCTTTAAGGTCATCGAGTTCAAACCCTTCATTTCACACCAGAGAAGCTGAGACCCAGGGAGGTTAAATACCTTGCCCTCAGCAGTAGTAGCTTCAGATTCAGGGTTTGAACCCAAGTCTTCTGACTTGAGAACCAGGGCTCTTTCCACTAGACCACACTGCCTTCATCCATTTTTCATGTTTGCTCTGTCCCCAAGGGGACTGATGCACACATATTCAGGAGCCTAAATTATTACTCAAATGTGCAACATATGGTCAAAACCCTGTGAGTTTTATGAAGCCTCAGAGAGAGCTCCATCTATCTTGATAGGCAGCCCTGAAAAGATGAGAACAACCTCAAAACACACTGTTTGGAAGAACTTTCTTTGAAATCCCAAGTTTACCTGTCCCTTCTAGAAATTCAAATTCCTAGGTGAAGAATGCTAAAGGCGAGAGAGAAAGAGAGAGAGAGAGAGAGAGAGAGAGAGAGAGAGAGAGAGAGAGAGAGAGAGAGAGAGAGAGAGAGTTAAATGACAGGGGGCAAGGAGGATTTTGATTTTCCAGTCATAGTTTCTTTGGCAGTGCCACCAAATTCTACACAGAAATAAAAAGAGAAATTTTTTCTGGACCCAGAAACATGTGACCATGCTGAGTTTTAGGAACTGAACCCTGACATCTCATATTATCAATAAGAATGCTAGCAACTGCGTGATTACCCTGAGGGGCTCAGGTATGGATTTTTCATACCTACGTGTTTTATGCTTTCAGAATAATCATCGATGATAGTGAAACCTAATTATCAAAATAATTATCAATGATAATGAAACCTTCATCTCAGCAGAGAGGCTGGGGACCACTAGGTCAGAAAGATAGATACATTATCAGATAAGCAATTACTGCAAAGCAAGTTTTTGCTTAACTTTTTTCCTTTATTGCAAAGAAGGATCAATTTCAGTAACGAGGAAGAGAATGTAGTTCTAACATTGATTCTCATGCAAAAACAAAATTAGTAAATAAAACCTATTTGTTCTTTTTTTAAATAATGCTAACATATCATGAGAGGGATAGTGGTGAAGAACACTAAAATATGAGGAAAGAAAAATTTATCTGCTCCTCTGAAGATGGTGGAGAGTTGAGGACACACACACACACACACACACACACACAAACACACACACAATTTCAGGAGTGAGAAAGGAAATGACTGACTAGGACAAAGGCAGACATCCATTTAAAAGGCAACCAAAGGAAAGGCTTTGGATTGATTCCAGGCACATCCCAGTTCTACAACAAGCTCCCTATGAGATGTTAAACAAGTTCCTTGATCTCCTCAATTTCCTCTTCTGAAAATCAAGGAGTGTAGACTAGGTACCTTCTCAGATGCCTTCCAGCTTGAAATCTCAGAGCTTATGACCACATATTTGGAATACAGTGATGATGCTGGAGTGATATCTGGAGAATTTTTCTGCCTACTCAGGAGAGTCATACTATTAAATTTCTTATTTTAAAACATTAAGGGATTTAGTCACTTTTAAATAATGTTCTTTTTAAAAATGCTAATAATGAAACCTTGAACAAACCAAGTAAGTTCTAATAGAACCCCAAGTCGTAGGTCCTTCCACTGAGCTCAGGGATTCAAGTCAAGAAAACACAGGGCACCCTAGACCTGCCAAAGGGCAGAATACTCGTGAGAATGTCCTAGGGGATCCCTGGCCTCATGAGAATGTCCTAGTGATCACTGGGCTACCAAGAGCTCCCCAGGGATCACTAGGCTCAAAGCCACCCAACCAACATGAGGGCGGACTTAGAAATCAGAGAAGCCCACCTCACAAGAGTAGCCACAATGCTCCCCCCATTTTCAGGTGATTTTGTTTGACTGGTGTACAGCTTATCTATGATGACCTGAACTTTATGATCATTGGATATACTGTGGCCCTCTCCTCCAGAGTGCTAGGATCAAAATTACATACACCCCGCTCTTGCTCCAAGAATACCTAGTCTAACATTCTTCAGAGAAGATTCATTTATTTTATGTCTGGGGAATGGGGACAGGGGATTTTTTTGTGTTTGATCTACGGTTTTCTTATAGAGTCATAGCTGTAGGCAAGCACTTCTATAGGCTTCCTTGGCTGGCAATGTTGTGTTTTCAGCCATTTTTTTTTTAAATGAACAAAATGGACTCAGTCTGGACACCCAATGCAAACCATCCCAACCTTGGTCATTTAGCTGGATGACACTGGAATGCCTATAGAAAACATTTCAAACTCAAATCATGGGTTTCCCAATATGCCCTGCCTCTGGTCAGGTCACAGACGTAATTACCTGCAGAACTGGATAAAGACACAGCCAGTCAGGTCATGACCGTTATTGCTGCAGCCTTGGCCAGCTCTCCTACCAGAAGTCAATTCTGAGCTGCTGAAAAGGTTCCACCTCCTTTATTCTGAGCTGGGAGGTCTGTGCCCTACTTCCATAGCTGCTGGTTTTCTCGCTATACAATAGCCTGGCAATTCTCCCTCTGTTGCAGGTAATGTTTCTAGGACAAGTTGGGGATCAGAATATGAGGAGTCTTCTTCCTGACTACTGATGGCCTGGGAGGCTGCTGAGCTGAGGGGTACACATGAGTTTTATGAAGACGAGGGGAAGGTGCTGGTCTTCACAGCTCCAAACCTGACTTGGAGCCTTGGGGTTGCCCAGGCATGCAATGGCAGTCACTGGACAGGAATGTCATTTCTCTCTCTGGGCCTCAATTTCCCTGATTGCAAAATGTAGGGGCAAACCTACATGATGTCTAAGGTCTCTTGAAACTGGAAATCAATACTCCTTTTATTCCTTTCCTTCAAGCAGTAATCCCATCCAGGGTTCTTTGGTCAAAGGGAGAAATCATTTCCAAGTCTGAATTCACAATGAAAATCTGGCAGTCAGAGGGTTGACAGATGTGGTACAGGAATGGGGTCACACAGAGAGAAGCACAGACCCACCTAGCCCAGGCTCTTAAAGCCCAGCTTGGGAAAAAGAGAGGCCCACCTGCCTTACAGCTCATACCTTAAGCACTGGTCTTGGAAACTGCAGGTGGTCATGACAACCTCATCTGCCACCAACTTGATTTATGACCTTCCATAAGTCCCTGAAACTTCCAGGGATGAGTGAATAAAGAAGCTTCTGGAAAGTCAGCCCAGACAGGGCATCTAATTACATACACAGAACTTAGCATCCAAAATTTAGAAGAGCCAGGACCAATCTTATTTTAGAGAAGAGGAAGCAGGCCCAGGGAGGTCTTGGCTTGTCCAAGATCACATGAAAGCAGAGCCAGGATCTGAACCCAGAGGTTTTGGGTCAAAATCTAGAACTGTTTCCACAGTATAATATCAGGTACTATGGAAGTCTGAGACAATGCAAAGGAAAGAAAAAAAAGAAAATAGAGAAACCAATCTCTACCATCACAGAACTTATGTTCTCATCCCTAGCGTATCCCCATTTTATATATGAGGAAAGTAAAGCCCATTTGGTAAGAACTATTGAGTGTCTACCATGTGCAAGCCACTTGAGATGGAACCAGAAATCTCTAGCTGAAAGGGGCTTCAGAGACCACTTAGACCATCACTTGAATCACTTGTCCAAGATCACAAGGACAGTGGTATCTATGGAGGCATTTGAATTTAGGTCACCTCACTCTATCACCAGAGCCCATCCCACTGCACCACTAGGTCAACAAAGAAATATCCCTGCACTCGAGGGACTACTTCCAATTGGCTGGGGGCTTCATTCTCCACGGCCACAAACATAGCCTCAGGTCCCCTCCACAGATCGTCAGAGCAGAATCATGCAATAAGCGTGACCATACTGGGAACATTAAAATTAACAGACATGGACACCAGGCTTCACCAGGACTTAGATTTGTAGATTTAGTTGGAAAGGGCCCTCAGCAGCGGAAATAGTCCAATGCCTTCATTTAACATCATTTAACATCCCTGACCTCTGGGAGATCAGATGCCTGGAGGAAAATTCCAAGGAGAGTTGATTGGTCCCATCATTATGTCTAAGTACATTTGGCATTGGCTTGCATTTAAAAAAAGACAAAAACATCAAATTTCATCTTCGAAATTACTAAGGAAGATGGGGGGAAATTTAACTCCCAAACATCCAACCTGACCAGGGATGGTTGGATACAATCTTTTCTCCTTAAGTTAACATCCAGCCAACATATATAACCACACAATAAATCCCATCCTACTATAGTCTGGTTCTTATAACTTCCTTGGAAATGGAAATGCTTCCAAATTGGATAAATGTTTCTCTAGAGAACTAGATAAAAATTTCTCCAGGGAAGGAAAACATCATTCTCCAAGAGAAAAAAATTGCAGGACAAGGAAAGGACTAGCCCTCTCTGACCCAGGATTCTTTATTTCTTCTCTTTTTAACATCCCACTTTCCATAAAAGGAAACCAGATGAGGTAGGGCAATGTGCACAGAGCAAATCAGGGAAACAGTTATAAAAACATTTTGGGGTCCATCATTTTCCTGAGGCTATACACAAGGGTTTGTAAAATCACCACAGGCCAGAGGCCACAGCTCCCACTGACTGCCTGAACCTCTCTGATATCTCTGGCAGCAAAATGAGGCTGAAAAGCTTTGCCTTTATTGATTATTTCCAATTCACCCCGGGTACATCTTGCTACATATAGATGTTTGCATGTTAGCACTCTCACTAAAATGTGATCTCCTGGAGAGCAGAATTATCATTCACCTTTCTTTCCATCCCCAGAGCCTGGCAGAGTGCCTGGCATACAGTAGGTGCCCAATAAATACTGAATGACTGACTGCACTCAGCAACTAGAATATCTCAGTATCGTCTGTGAAATTAAAATTGAGGTACAATACTCCTGTCTCTCATAATGTCAGTATAGAAAAGGATTCTAGAGGCCACCTAGTCCCACTCACACCTGCCCATGAATCTCCTCTAGAACAATACTGAAACATGGTCACCTCTTCTCTCCTAGAATACTCCTAATCGATGGAGATCTCACTACTTCCCTAAACTACCTTGGCACAACTCTACTTCTTAGGTGCCACCATATAGCTTCTGTTCATTGATGGAGGAGTCAGGGGATGACTTTTTCCTTAGTCTTGACTGCTGACCCCAGCTGAACCACTGGAAGCCAAATATGAATGGCGCCCGGCTGTCACTATATCTGAACACTGCAAACACAGTCTGTTCCTCCCACTCTGTTTCTTATTAAAGCCACAACCGCACGTATCCTTTCCTCTCCAAAAATATAAACCAACAGAGCCTTGGCTTTTCCATTTGTTAAACAAAATTTAGGATCTTTTGACAGTATGTCTTAATTTGAGCTGCAGTAAATGCTTTCAAAGAGCGAGAAATTCGCATTCCTTCAAGATCCAAAAGGAGTCTTCATCCAAATGTACTAAAATCCTCAAAGGAAAAGGGCCTTCTCTGATGACAACTCCCAGTAGAAAACTTTAGAAAGACAACTGAGATCCACAGAACACTAGACACAGCCCCTTTCATAATCTGTCCACACATAAGAGGGTGCCCGTGCCCATGTGCATGCCCAAAGGACACAGCAGGTGAAACAATAGGCCCAAATTTGAAGGCTGAAAATACAATTCAGCACATACTAAAGTCCTACTATGTGCTCTGCACTGGAGAATCAAAGTTGAAAATGAACTGATCTTAGCCTTTAAGGAGCTTCCCTTCTTCTGGGAAGATGAGGAAAAAGAGTAACTTAAAGACACAGACTAAGCTATGTTAGTTTGAAATTTCATCCCAATGGGAGACAAATTTCCTGGCATGTCCTGCACCTGACCTCCATGTCTGAAGAAAGGTTCAAGAGCTGCTGACCATCAAGGATAAGCATTTTCTAAGAGGATAGAGAGAGAAAGGGGGATGGGAGGAGTAGGAGTACTGGCAACCCAGATCCGAGGTGTCAAATGCTTCCCAAACCACATGAAAATATAATTAGGCAATGTTTAACAACATAAATAAAAGTACAACAGTTTCCTTGTTGTTTTCTTAATCGACATGTAATCCAAATGGATCTGTTTCCATTTTAGATCATGTCAAGTTGGGATAAGTAACATACCTTCCTAACATTGCGAATAACTGCATCTCCAAGCTAGAATAGACCTCAGTGACTTCAAGTCCCCCCCAAGGCCTGAACAAGAATTCCTGTGACAAAATGCGTTCTCTATATGGTCACCCAGAAGGTCTCTAAAAGGTTCTCAAAGAAATCCCCCTATAAATCTGGTCCGCACGTTTGGGAAGAAGCAAACTCAGGATCAACCTTCAGCTAGCTGTGCATGAATTCATGGAAGTCATCTCTGAATGCTTCATATCTGGCATTTCTTATGGTGTAATAACACTGCATGAAACAGACATATGAAAAGACCACAAGCCTCCCTAGACTGAGAGCATTAACTGTCTTCTTTCCCCCATACTTTGGGGTTTTTGAATGAATTATTTTGCTCTGAGGTAAGGTACGAAGATAAGCCCACACACTAGTAATTTGGGGGATTTCCACTTTTTCTATTAGCAGTTCATCCCCTCTGCTCAGCACTGAGTGTGCGGTGAATTAGAGGTTTCAGGGGATGCTATTGACATTCCTCCAAGGCTTATTGTTTCTGCTTCTGCATAGCCCCATGGCTCCCAAATTGGGTGGAGATCCTCTAAGGTCCCTTCCAACTCTCAAGTTCCATGGTGACTCCGTGAGAAAGACTGTAACAAGAACATAGGGACCAGCCAGACGTAACCAACTCAAACCAGTAGGGCTAGAACTCTGGGAAATAAAAGACTTTCAAAGTTAAGCAAATGTAACCATCAGAATTCTCCATAATATTTTAACACTTTCATCTAACTTTGGGAGTCTCTGAATGGGGACGGTGTTAGGACACACATAAAGGCAGTCGAGTAACTGAGTCTAGAGACATCGAGAGAAAGTTCCTGGACATTGAGAATTAAATTAGTTCTGGGTATCTGGGCAGTCCTGGATGGCTGTGTTTAGAAAAAGAAGACAAAAAGGGAGGGAAGTGAAGGTCAGTCCTCAAAAGCCTTCTTTGTCATGCAGCTTTGACATGGATTCTGGGGAGTGTCAATTAAGGGTGCCCAGGGAATGGGGTGAAATGCTCATCCTTCTTGAGACATTCAGTTATGAGCGTCAAGAGCAGACCAAGGTAAGTTCTCTCAGCCAAATTATTTACCATGCCTACCCACCCTGAATGTTAGTCATCCCTCTCCTGAACATAATCGAGTTGGACAGTCTTAATTTTGCCAAGGAACATAAGCATCAGGCACTAAAACCCTTAATTCACAACACAGTGCTTAGCAGAGAGCCTGAATTACTAGTGGAAAAATAGAAATCCCCCAAATTACTAGAGTGGGGGCCATCCAAAGAAGCACTCTTCTGTACCTCACCTCAGAGCAAAATAATTCCATCTAAAACCCCCAAATAGGAAGCAAACCAGACAGTCTACACTCCTGCCTGGGTAAGCCTGCGGTTTTTTCATGCAATGTTATTATACTGTTAGAAATGAGAAATATGAACCATTCAGAGATATATGAGAAGACTTGTATCAACTGATGCAGAGTAGAGTACAAAGAATCAAGAAAACAACACACATTGTAATCGCAATACTATAAAGAAAAATAATTCTCCTGGAAAGGCAAACCCACTGATTATTAAGAGCCCATCATATCAGAAACACACTTGCCTTCTTCCACGTGTGAATGAGATGGGGCCCTGCAGGTCTGGCACCTACTTAGGCGGGTCAGATGGAGCTGCTGTGGGTTGCCTTGATTGTTTGCTAATAACTTTTCTTTGTTACAAGATTCAGGGGATTCACTGGTTGACTGAGTACACTGTAGGTATATTGGGGTGGAGGCTATACCCAGAAAGCAATGGGATGCAAAAGGCAGCAAGAAATTGGTTTTAAGAGTTTTTCCATAAAGAACCAAGGAAAAAAAAACATGGTAGGCATCAATACTTGTTCAGTAAACAAATAATCTTAGTAACAGTTAACACTGACATGGTGCTTCCCAGTCTATGTGCCAGGCACTGTGCTAAGGGCTTTACAATTAGATTCTATCAATTGATGTTCACAATAACCCTGCAATGTAGGTGCTATTATTATCATCCCCATTTTACAGATGAGGAAACTGAGGCAAACAGTGACTTGCCCAGAGTCACACAGCTAGTATATTAGAGTATGGTATATATATTCAGACCAATCTTGCAGGGAAAAAATGTAGACTATATAGAAATATGAGCCTAAGTCTTGCTGCCTGTCCTGACTTTATGAAATCTAAAGGCTGGGAAGGGAAGGCAGTAAAAATACAAAAACCACATGCTATACAAGGGAGTGTGACAAAGTGTCACAAAAACAAAACAAAACACAAGGATAGACCTCCAGGAGTTCAGAAGAGGTGGCCATCACATCCAACCTGGAGAGGGATGAATTATGGGAGATCCAGAAAAGATGGCACCTGGGCTAGGCCTTGAAATATGGGTAGGAAACAGGAGATGGGGATAGAGGGGATAGAGCAGGCTTATCAGTGGCTAAGGCATTCTAGTGTACAAAAAAGGGCTTGAACAAAGACAGGGAGAAAAGGTACAGGTGGACTCTGGAGAGAGCAGAACCCTGACTTAGCAGGGGTGTTAAATATAGTAAGTAATATAAAAAGACCAAAATATAGATAAGAACCAGCTTAGACCAACGTGCACAGAGCAGTTTGGGCGTGCTTACAAAACCTCTGACTGGGTCTTCTAGCTGCATCAAAAGGACCATGTGGACTGTCCTAAAAAAGATGCACTAATTCTTTCTAGGAGTGGAGAGGGGGTTGGCGGATAGAGGTTTGGATCCCCTAGGTTCTTGGGCTCCCCAGAATCAAGGGGTGGGCCCATGGGCAGTGTGGGAATGATGTCTCAAACTCTTGACCTGGAAAGGCAAGGAGCTTTCCAAATGCAGGTAAGGTGGGAGAGGACAAAGAGCTTATCATCAGGAGGGAGAGGGGGCAGGGAAAGAGAGACTCCCACTGAGTATAAATGGATTTTTTCTAAACTGGTTTACAGACAACCCAGGCAACAGACCGTAATTTCATGGTGCCACTACCAATTATACGGCTACATTATACAATTAAAATAAATATTATACATTAAGTTTCAATAAGAATGAAATCTAATAATATCTTTCCATAATAATGACTGCATTTTGGGATCTGGCAAAATACAAATGAATATTCGATTCTTCTTTCCAGCCCTCAGTTTTCTGACCTTATTTCCAAGGTCATGAGATATGTAGTAACTCAGGGACCGAAATGGTTACTTCCAGCTTTGTACAGTAAGTTCCACAGCAACTTTTGAGAAGTCACTTAGCCTCATTGTCACTGACATTTAATGTTTATTGAGAGCCTCACAGGAAGAACAAGACGAAAAGGGAGAGCCAAACAAATGGATCTTTCCTCCGGCTCAAGACTTTTTAAGGGAGAGGGCTTTCTTACAGCCCAGGCTCTCCAGCTCTCTAAAATCTTCATCCTCCCTTCTACATATCCAACAACATGGAATCCCCACCATTTTTGTTCTCCCACTGGAAGCAGATTTCTAAGGCTCCCTAATCAAACAGTGAAACATGAACTCTAAAAAAGTCATTTCCACTCATTTCAAAAAGCCTCATCGGCAAAAGAAAGAAAATCGGTGTCCAACATTGGGATGTCTGCTTGACATAGGCTCCACCTGGAGTGGAGATACAGGTCCCTCTCTTTCACAAATGGAAAGGCATGAGTCCAATTCAAGACTTCCAAGCAGGAAATTATGGCACCCAACACCCAGTGATTTTATGTAGGGTTTATTCAGTGGATCAGGATAATCTGACATCATTTCTGTTGTTTTTTTTCCCCCTCTCCAGCTGCTTCATCAAGGCCACTGATGACTACTCAAGACTGACCCAACCGTGCTTTTGTCCCTTCATCTAACAGCTGAAAAAGCTAACAGTCTGATAGCCCTCAAGGAACTTGTCTTCATGCAGAATACCAATTCTCACTAACAGAATTACAATGTGAAGATTTTTCAGGTGTGGCACTCCTTTTGGGAGATTCCCAGGACTGACCAATTCCAACTTTTTTCAAAACACAAATTAATGGAAATTCATGTTTTCAGACATAACCCTTTTTGTTGGGTTTGTTGCGTAGTCTTTAAACTTCATAAAGTCAGGACAGGCATCAAGACTTGAGCATACACACACATACACACACACAGAGTTTCCCTTTTTGTACATGGAAATGTAATATATGTAAAGTTGATTTTAAAAAGAAAAAGAAACATAAGCAGTTAAAGGTGTGAGTCCTTCCTTGTCCCTTTTTATCCCTCTGCCTATAGCATCTTCACACTCCTGCCCAAGAGGGAAACCAGACCTGAGGGCACCACATTTCCTGGGCAGCCATGAAGACACCGAGCTGGTAAGGGCACAGAGGAGCAGGACTGAAGTCTTCTTTACCAGGAAATAAAGGATGAGAAACTGAAAGTCAACATAAATCCAGAAAATGCTCAAAATGTGCAGAAAGCACACATGCACCCTCTGTTCATCTTCTCATCTCAGCTAAGGTCTGTCAGACCTGTACACACAAACAGAAAATTCCTAGAAAATATGCCCAGCTGTCATGTAGGTAAGGAAGATGTACCACTCTGGCACCATGGAAAGCAAATGTGTTCATTGTTTGCCATCGAGCAAGAAGTCTGAGTGCTTTAAGCTCAAATAGTCCCCATCTGGGGGAAGAAAAGAAGGTAGATCAAGCAACATGACTTTTATAGGCATTTCTCCATTGATGGGGTCTTTCAATGCATCACGGAGACATGGAAGTGACCATACACTCTGGTGTATGTGTGTGTATGTGTGTGTTCATCCTTTGTTGCCAAAGAAGACCATGCCATCTGAGAAATAATGACAGCCTCATTTCTCCTCCAGAGCCATCTGAATCCAGTGACCAGATATTCATCGGGATAACTGGAGATGACCTAGGATGAGGTCATCACATTCTGTAAGACCATGTCAATGGGATCCAAACTTAGACAGGTCCCACTGGATTGGAAAGGCATCCACCACTGACTTGGTAATGTCTCTTATCTGAAGGACCAGCTTCACTATGTTCAGTTGTCCAGACAGATGACGTTTTGTTCACATCATCAACTATAAAAGACCTTCTATGGACACCGAGGAGTCATGATCTTGGTGGAAGGAGTGCCCACATGGATGAAATCACAGGTCAATGAAGAATTGACATACATGGGCATTACAGTATTAACTAAGACTGAACTTTCAAAACTGCCTTTGTGCCAAATAACAGCCTCTCCCGGAAACAGAATGACTTGTCTTTACAACCAAGCTCATCTGCCTCTTCTCACAGTGATTCTTCTCAGTTGGCTGGCTGTTCTACCTTCCCCCTTATCTGAGATGAAACTGACAGCCATCTGTGTGCTTGGAAAATGAAATAATTATTTCTCCTCCATTCTTTGCAGAGCTGGGAGCAATATCGTCTATTCAGTCCAGCTTAGGCACTCCCTCTTCTCCTCCACTCTTGGGAATCCTGAGTTTTCTTCATTCAAGAAACACCTTCTGCAGGGAGGGTTTTTACCCGCTTCCCCAAGCTGCCAGGGGCTCCCCAGGAAAAGTGCCTTACAACTGTTTTATGTCTGCTTCAAGTACACTCATAAATATGCATGTTGTCTTCCCTGTTACAATATAAGCTCCCTGAAGGCAGGGACGATTTGGGATTCCTTTGTCTCTCCAGAACCTCCCACAGTGCATGGGACATGGGAAAGCTTCACAAATCCTTGCTTGTTTGCCACATTAATTAATGATTGATACATTTAATTACTTTTCTTGAGCTGTTTTTGTTTTCCTCTGTATTTTTTATTCTTTATTATGAAAGATGGCTCGGAGTGAAGGGGAAGATGAGAGATATACTGGGAAAGTGACGTGATGTCAAAATAAAAGCTACCACTCAAAAAAGCAAAGAGCTTTCCTATCTCCTTCCTTTCGCTGGAAAGGTGGAAGAATATCACATAAAATTTCAGATGTGGCCGATCTAAGAGACGTTTTAGCGAAATAGTTTCTATACTCACACCCAGCTATGCATGTACATATAGGAGATACCCAAATATATTGTGGTTACAAGGGGAAGGAAATAAGCATTTATATATCATTTACCAGGTGCAAAGCACTGTGCTAAATGTCTGTTTTGCAAATATCTCACTTAGTCCTCAAAACAAATCTTCATGGTAGTTGTCCAACTGAGGCAAACAGGGTTAAATGGCTTGCCCAGAGTCAAGGAGCTAGTAAGAGTCTGAAGCCATATTTGAACTCAAGTCTCCCCAGTGTTCTCTCTACTGCCTCACCATATTTCAAGGAAAGGTTCCTTAGGTAAGGGAGGGGTACAGTCAGAAAATAATGGTCACCAAAAAAGATTAGGCACCAAGAGAACTGAAAAGAAAGGATTAACCTGTTTCAAGTGATCTCAGTCCAGTGTCTGTCAAAGGATAAGCCTTGAATAAATGTATTTTCATTTATTTGCCCAATAAATGTTTTCCTTTTATTCATTTGTGTACTCTTCATGTCCATCAAAGGTTCTGATAATCACTTCCTTTAAACATTCTTATTAAAAATTATTGCCATAATTAGTGCCCATGATGAAGCTTGCAGCTGAGCTGAACAAGAGCCTGGCTTGCCCCTAAGGAGCCCCGAAGGGCTGTCATTCCAGGCACAACTGTTCACAGACCTTCCCCTGGGCCAGCTGACCCATTCCTTATTCCTACTACAAATGGTGGAAGAGACCTCAGCCAGCATGGTGAGGACCCACAGAAAAGACTGCAAGCCACAATGTCACTGGGCATGGCTTATCAGGGGCAGGTGACCAGCAGTGGAGACCCCAAAGTACTGGTATATCAACCGAAAAGATATTGGGGATTTTGAGACAAAGGTCAACTCCAGGGATGTCAGGGTCTACTCAGGGACAAAGTAGGGCAAGGCCTAGTGGAAGATAGGGCAGATTTCTGCCCGCTGACCTGCAGCAGGGACTCAGCTTCTCAGATTGGACCATCACTTAGTAAGAGATGATGGGGCTAGGTGAGGGTTCATGGCCACTTGCAGGGTACATAGTTAGGTTTCTTGGTCCAGTGCAGGGCAGGTTAGATGGCCCTTCTAATTCTGTTTGTGATTTTATGAACTACTCCTATCCCTCTTCTCCAGTTCTTAAGGGGCTCAGAGATTCTGATAAGTCACTTGATTCCTCTGAACCTCTATTTCCTATTCTGTCCAATGCAACCCCCAAATAGATGGGGGCTGCCTTAGGAAGTATTATGTTCATCTTTTGTTGCTGAAGAAGACCATGCCATCAGAGAAATGGTGACATGATTTGACTTGACTTTGTTTTGAGTGAGGAAGGGCTGTGCAGGTGACTTCTCCTCCAGAGCCATATGAATCCAGAAAACTGATATTCCTCAGATGACTGGAGATGACCCAGGATGCACTGGGAGACCTTGGGCCCTTTAGGCCAACATCTTTGCAGGTACTCACTTAGGGTGAGGCAATGCCCATTCATTGATTAGGCCTGTTTAAGAAGTAGCCAGGGCATGGCCCCTTTAATGAGGTCAAGAAAAGAAAGACATCAGACTGGGAGGGAAGCAGCAACTGTTTACTATTGATAATCACTAAAGCGAGGAGGATTTCAGGTTTTGGGAGAGGACAGGGCAGGGGACAGGAGAAAGGAGAGGAACAGAGGGAAGGGGAGGGGAGGAGAGGGGAGAGGGAAATAGGAAGGGAGCCAGCAAAACCCAAGTCAACTGGGCATCTTTTGGCCATCCAAGTTTACTTTCCTTTGGAGAGGAGAAGGAAGGGGAGGGGGAGGCAGACAACCCCATTGTTGGAAGTCTTCTAGTAAAGACTTGACCACTTGTGGATTATGTAGAAGGAATTGTGGCAGTAGCATTAAACTCCAAAATACACCAAGTCATTGTCGCACTAAGATACACAATTTGGGAAAAGGTAAGACCAAAAAAGAAAAAAACAAAAAAAACAAAAAATGGCAAGTATCCATCACACTGATCTCCAAGAAGCTTCTGTAATGCTGAATTTCATCAGCCTATTTGATAAAACTGAGAGAGAGGGAGACCAGCTTAAGGCAAATCTCCAAAATCCCTGCCACACCAGCCTCAATGATCACCCACGGACTGTCCACAGCTAATCATCCACTGTTCATTAATCACCCCCAAATACCAGGGCCTGCCCAAGTTGGAGAAGAGGAAAGAGAGTTCTTTGGTATGCAGGGAGGGGACATACCAAGCATTACTGGAGTGGAAATTCAGGGAAACCTGAAGCTTCATTCAGCCATTTCCTTTTATACAAGGGGCTTTCTTTAATTCCCAAATGAGGCTGGTATTTCACGCGTTCATTTTTAAGTTAGAAATTATCTTACACAAAAACTCAAGATGAATCAATCAGTATAATGAGGGATGTGGCTGGGAGGAAAGCCTATTGGGCTCAAGAAGAAAGATACTGAGTATGCAAGAGAGAGGAGTCTGAGCTGGTCCCAGCCATTCATCCCAGGATGGGGGAGGGGTGAGGTGATCAATCACCACCTTCTCTTCTCCATGCTCATCTTTGTTTTTGGTTGCGTGGGTTTGGCTGACGCACTAACACCAAGGAACATTTGATGCTTGCGAACGAACGAGAGCCCCATGTCTTCTGTGTGAGCCGATGTAAAATGTTCCTGATTTGTCCTCCCAAATATGTGCTTGACATTTGGATTTCCAGAGATTTTGGTTGGAAAATCACTGGAGCCACCAAATGCTGTGTGTCTGCTTTCACAATGGCCAGAACGGTGCCCACATAAATCCCATGCATTCCCCTTCTTCACCTGGCGTGCACCCAGAGAAGCCAGCCCTGAATGCTCACAGGAAGCCAGCTAAAGTCAGAGAACAATAGGGCTTTCTGCTTATAGACTGAGAAGGTCATTGGAAACCAAGAGCTATTTCCCTTTTCACTGTCTAATTCATTTCTGGGTTCTCCCAAAGGAAGACTCGAGGTCTAGGGCCCCTCATGTCAGTTTCATGATCGTTATCAACAGAGCATCGAACATGGTCTCTAAAAACAACAGAAAATCAAGGGACCCAAGCCCAGACTGATCGGCTGAGTACACAGAGCACAGGGCTCACTGACCCGCTGCGGAGAACAAGTGGGGAGATCAGGGAATCCATAGGTCTGACATGGCCAATGCAGGTCTGAGGACCTGGAAAGAAAGCGGGGCTCCAACTATGTGGGAATGGGGGGACAAACCATGGCCTAGGAATAGAACGGAAGCATTGCTCCATAAGAGATGACTATGAAGAATTTAGGAAAACCTGAGGGAAAGCCGGTATATAGTGAGGTACAGAAACCCAGAAAACAGCCCATAATGGAAAGCAATACTGGAAGACTTCAGAGCTTTGGTCAATGAAGTGACAGATCAGTTAGGACTTGAGAGTCGGCAGCGGACTATTCACATGTAGTGAGACATCCACCTTCACCCGAGGCCATATTTGTTACAATGGGGGTGACTTCAATTCAGAAAAATATCAATAAATCATTTTAAAATTCTTAAAATGCAAGGCTTCGATAAAGGACTTCAGGAAGCAGCTGCCTTCAGAACAATGCAGATGTTAGCCAGGCTGAGCTATGCAACACAAGCTGTCCTGGACACAAGCAATTCATACCTGAAACATGCCACCATCATACATGTAACTGCTCACAGCCAACAAGGCAATGATGCTGTGGCAGCAAAGACTCCCACCCCTTCACTGTAACATCTCTGTCCTAATGAATCTATGGAATAATTTCTCTCTACCTCTAATTTTCTCTCTCTGCCTCTCTCCTTCCTCTCTGGCTCTCTGCCTCATGGCTCCCCTCCTTACATATTCCCTCCCTTTCCTCTATTCTCCCCTCCCCCTCCTCTCCTCTTTATCTGTTTCTCATCTCTCTCCCCCTCTCCCTCCTCTCCTTCCCTTCCTCCATCCTCCCCTCCCTTCCACCACAAGACTTTACCAGGTTATATTCTTTGATTTAGTGAATGTGAGACAAAGCTATGCTTCCCTTGTCAAGTAAATGGCTTTTTGAAAAGCTGGACATCAAAACCTCAAATTCAACTTGCTTAGTTGTAGAAACATGTTTTCCAGGAGTGTCCCACGCTCTGATTTCCGCGACTGTCCATGAATAATTCCAATGGGAAAACTCTAAATGGTTGGTGGTAGCTTTTAAGGACTCTTATTAAGGGAAAGGAAAAGTTCCACTCATAAGTGGGGATAATGACACCATTATCTCAAAACATCTGCAAACATCCGGGATAAAATCCAAGCCTGATGGGAGGCCAAAAGAAAGGAAGGCAGACTAAGGAAAGCTTTAGCAGAAAGATGGCAATTTCTAAGATTAAAAACAACAACAGAGGAGGCTGCTGCAACTCCACGGGCCCACTGAGAAAACAGGATCCTAGGGACATACCTGGACCAAAATTCAAACCTGCCACCATGTTGCCATGTGGTCAATTCCAGACTCACCTAAGGTTCAACTTTATAGAATGTCTGTCCAGTCACAGAATCAGACTCCTCTCAACATCACAGCCATCACACAGGTGCCCAGCCATTATTCAGGGAAAGGAAACCTCTCAAAGCCGCCCATTCTACACTGGGAAACCACAAATGGGGAGGAAACGTTTCTTACATGAAGCCCAATCCGCTCTCCCGAGGGTGGGGCACAAAGAAGGTATCTGACCTTCCCCAAGTCCCACTGCCAGATAACTCATGGCAGAACTGAGGGGATACCCCAGGTCTCCTAGCTGCCCACACCCTACTCCATGGGCTTA
This sequence comes from Bettongia penicillata ogilbyi, assembly GCA_023548195.1. Classification (NCBI taxonomy): domain Eukaryota; kingdom Metazoa; phylum Chordata; class Mammalia; order Diprotodontia; family Potoroidae; genus Bettongia; species Bettongia penicillata. The sequence continues at coordinate 10,643,135 of JAJHZJ010000134.1, read as the reverse complement.
CTCTTCATAGCTTGTTTTCGGACTTCCATCAAATCCAGAAATAAGGCCAATGCTGGCTCATTTTATGACTTGGGAAAGATTCCAATATAAAACACATTTTATAAACCTTAAAGTAATTAATGTCAGCTATTATGAGAATTATGATCATCATGGAAAAAAAAACTCAAAGCAGATTATATGGATTTGTCATGGAAAAATTCAGAAGTCCCAACTAGACTCAGGCAAGCCTTAAGGGGCTTAATTTAACCTAAGATGATAAGCACATTTAACAAAGCCTTCTAAAGTTGTAAAATACTGAAACTGAATTCAGTTCAACAATGCAATAAATCAGGCAAGACTGCTCATCTTCAGGAAGATAGAGGTGAGAATGAGAAATCCCTGATCAGATGCAGCACATTCCAGTGGGAGTGGGGTAGGATGGGGTGGGGTACAACATAGACACAGGGAAGAAAATGAGGTCTGGCACTAACAACGGAGTAGAGTTAGAGGAACAGGCAGGCTTCTGGGGAGGGAGCACTTGAGCTGAGCCTTAAAGGAACATAAGGATTTGGCATAATGAAAATCAGTAGGGATGGGACTCCTGACACAGGGGACTTCGTAGGAGAAATGTCCAGAGAGAGATGGAATACTGAGTTTGGGGAATGGTTGGTCCAGTTGGTTTGGTTCTGTTGTTGACGACAGAGTTCATGAAAGGGAAGACCTTGAGATATGGTTGGAGAAGGATGGAACCATAATATAGTGGGCTTAATATGGAGGACTTTACTAGCCTAGTTGAGGACCCTAGAGGGACTAAGGAATCAGTGAAGGTTTTTTTTTCTTCCATAAGAGAGTTTAACCCATGCCTTGGGAATATTATTTTATTAGGGGCAGGGGGCAGTTTGGAGGGAAAACAGACTAGAAACATGCAGCCTAGGTGAAAGTTGAACACTGGGCTTGGAGTCGGGAAGTCCTCATCTTCATGAGTTCAAATCTGCTCTCAGACTAGTACTAGCCATGTGACCCTGGGCAAATCATTTCACCCTGTTTGCCTCAGTTTCCTTATCTGTAAAATGATCTGGAGAAGGAAATGGCAAAGCACTCTACTGCCAAGAAAACCCAAGATGGGATCATGGAGAGTCTGACATGACTGAAAAAAATGGCTTGACGACAACAAACTAGCTCAGCCTAAGCAGAGAAAAGGGTACATATATAGTTGGAACTGACAGGAAACTAAAACAGTTGGTAAAGTTCTCTAATTCTCAACACATGTGATTTCTAGAGATTATTTCTGTCCAACTAGCTACATCTCTACCCATGTACCGATTTTTGTATTCAGAGAAAAGCAATATGATGCAGGTTTTCCAAGTGTGTTCTAGGGGCCTGAGAGAGCCTGGAGACCTGATCTGTGAGGTCAATACCATTTTCTCAAGGATAACAAGATGTCTTCATTTCTAATACTGTAAATATCATTAGATACAATTCACATAAACACAAGTTCTTTGGGGATTCATTCTGGTACAGTGGAAAAACAGAATTCCAACTCAGCTGCCAGAGGTTGGAGTCTCCGCTCCATTCCTTACATCAGCCTAGATAAGTGCTGTTTCTGACCTGACGGATGCACACACACTGCATCTCTAGACAAAAGCTCCTTAAGGTCCGTGATAGTCTGGAGTTTATCTCAGTCTCCCCAATACTCAGTACAGTACATGACACATGGTGGGTGCTTAACAAATGCTTTCTGATGAAGTGACTTTGTGACAGTGTCTTCCTCTGCTCACCTAGAATGTGACCCCAGAAGACCCTTCTCCTTTTTATATGACCAGGCGGCTCCTGTCCTCTGGTATAGACTTGCAGAGACCAGGCCTGAGAGAAGCAGCTCAGCGACACCAGCCATTCTCAGCCCAACTACTCTCACTGTCCCAGGATGTGACAATTGTCAATCTCTTGTTCCTCTCACCATCCTGCAGACTTCCCATCCCCTCAGCAAGTATAGATTCTTTCATTAAAATATAACCTCCTTCTGAGCAATGGCTGCCTGGCTGGTTTGTATTTTGATGAAGGGCTTAGCACAATGCCTGTAAGGTAAAAGAATCTAAACAATACTTTTGCTTTATTGGTGTTTCTATTTCAAAAGGGACCACCTACATAAATTCCATGGCTGCTCAGGTGAAGGGCAGTAATTTTGTGGATGTACAGTGTTTCCAGGTTCTGGAACACCCAGCACAGGTGGCTAGATACACATCTACCCTCAAACAATGCATAAATAATAACATAGCTCCCCTAAGAGCTTTGGAAACATCTGACAGGACAAGCCTCACACTCCAGGTCAGGGAATCTGACAGAGCTCTGTCTCTAATCCTGGACCCTGATAGAGCTCTGAGAATTATGTCCCTGAGAGGCCACTTAAAACTACTCATGAGGTGTCTGCTGAATAAAGTGAAAATATCATCATGGAAAAAGAACAACACAATGAATTCACTCAAAGATATCCTAAGATAAATAAACACTAATGAAAACCTAAAGCTGTTCTGGGATAAAATAAGGGCCCAGTGATGGCCTCAAAGCCACAGCTGTCTCCAGATGAGCTCATACAAAATAGAACTTTCTGGTGACCAGCAACATCCTGTCATGAAGGGAAATTACAGCTTTTCTGAGGGAATTTTTCTTCCTCTCGGTGTCTCCAAACCATCATGATCACATCTACATCTGAGCTCACATTAGGTTAGATAGGAGGGAGGAGGTCCACAAGCCTCCAGGATCATGCCAATAAAAAGTAAGTACTGGAAGGGCCTTCTCAGAGAGGGAGACTTCAAATATGGATGAAAGACTGGAACTGCCATGTGAGGACCAGCCCAGCACCAGAAACTTAGTCATTTAGAATGAACTTTACAAACATAGAAAGTTGTCTGCCCTGCTGTAAGGAGACCTCATCTCAATTAAGATTTAGCTTAAGATACTAACTGAACAAAAAAGTTCAAGTCTAGCAATAGCCAGAGGTCTAAGGATCCTGGTTTTGCTCTTTCTGAACTGGGGGGCCAGGCATAAGTAACTTTACCTCCCTGGGCCTCAGTTTCCTCATCTGTGAAGTCAGGGCACTAAGCTAATTCCTCCAAACTCTGGAACTACGACCCTATGAGGTAGCATGGCATGGGGACAGGGCACTGTATTTGGAGTCAAAGCCCAGATGGCCAACCACAATAGACAAGTGATTTCATCTCCGTGAGGCTTGGTTTCTTCATTTGTAAAATGAGGTTTTATTCAAGAAGGTTTCTGAATTCTCCTATGAGCTCTACATCTCTACTCCCTAGGAGAAAAGCTGGAAACAACCCCAGGGCACCTGGGCCAACTCTCTAGCTAGGGGATGGATTCCTTCCTCAGCACCTATAGAAGTGGTCATCACTCTGAGTATGGCTCTGAGATCCACTGAGGCCTCACGGAGGAGATGCCATTGAGGTTGGCTTCAAAGGATGGGTAGGAACTGGACAAATGCTAGTACAAGCCCCAAACATCCTTGGTTCCCTGGACTTGATTGTAGCTTAAAGTGTACATGTCCAGGGTACCTAACCAAGAAATCAATGTCCAAAAATCAACAGATCGATCCCAATGCATTTATTAAGCACTGACTAACATTAAGCAGAGAGAAGGCTGCTTCTTCTCTTCTGCCTCAAGCATGGGCCTGTCTCCTCTCTCCCTCCCTTCTTCCTGCCTTTCCCCTTCCACAAATACTTATTTTTAGAGTTGACTAAGGCCCTGGGGGCAAAACACAAAAAGAATCAATACATGAAATAATCCTTTCTGTCAAAAAACTTGCATTCTTGGAGGACAACAAATGCATAGATGTGTAAACACAAAATATTGGTAAAGTGCATGGGACTGTGGCAGCTGGGAAGATCTAGAAGGGCCTTCAGGTACAGGTGAGCTCACTCGGGGCCTTGAGAAACAAAAGCACCTGTAAGAGGCCAGGTGACAGCTGAGACATGGGTGATGGAAGACTCAAGTTAGGGAAGGGCCTGAGTTGGTTTGAATATTTTCATTCATCACCAAGTATGAGGAAATTGAAGGAAGGGCCCCTGCAGGAAAGCTCTATACCCACCTCCAAAAAAAAATTAAAATAAAATGCGTATCTCAGACAGAGAAACCTCCTAAACCATCCTAAACCTCTAAGAACACTTACAGGGCAGAAAAGCCCAGCCATGCAAGGAACCGGCCTTCATGTAGTCAAAGACACTGAAGATAGCTCTTGTCGCAGAAGCGAGAGGAATCAAAGACAGTGCTCATTAATGCACTGGGAAGACTACGTAGCTTCCATTCCTCATTTCCTGCACTTCACCCTGAGTGCGACTGCCCAGAGAATGACCCAAACAGCTGGGAGCTGAGATGCCAAACAAGCCCCCTTTACCACCTGCCTGGAATCCTTCTGCTGAGGACATTACTGCATTTGAAATACTGGCTTTCTTCAAGCAGAGAGCTGGGATCAGCAACTATTTCAGAAAAAAAAATTAATTTTTGACAGAATGATCTATTACTTTGAGGTACCTAGATGGCATTGGGGGTAAGACCGGGCACTTGGAAGGAAGAAAGACCCAGGTTCTCATCCTGCTGCTGAAAATAAATAGCTGTGTAGGCCTCTGTTTGCTGATTCTCTGACTCTCAGTTTTCTCATCTATAAAATGAGGATGACAGCCCCTACCTCCCACGGTTGCTGTGAGAATACACATGCATACATACATACATAATATACATATATACATATACACACACTCTATACATGCACACATACTTACATATATGTATATATATGTACATATTTGATTTTACAATCTGAAAGTGCTGTATAAATGTAAATTTTTAAAATCTCAATGGGTTATTGTAAATATCAAATGAAATAATGTATGTCAAGGGTTTTACAAGCCTTAAAGGGTAATAGAAATGTCAATAATTTTCATTGATTAATCAACAATTCCTTGTTAAGCTTATGCTTCTCTGATCAATGAAAAAGCCCTTCGCAAGCACGTGCGATGGGCCGGGTGCTGTGCCAATGCCATGCCACGGACTGAAGATAGAAAGACAAGAGGGAAACATCCCCTGTTTGCCAGAAGCTTATATTTTGACAGAATATTGTTGCTGTTATTATTACTACGTGCTAATTCTCATCAAAGGGCAGCTGTGGATAAAGTACCAGGTCTGGAATCAGAAAGGCCTGAATTCAAATCTGACCTCAGACACTTGCTAGTTGGGTGACCCTGGGCAAGTCACTTGTCCCTGTCTGCCTCAGCTTCCTCATCTGTAAAATGAGCTAAAGAAGAAATGGCAAACCACTCCAGTATCTGCCAAGAAAAGCCCTGATGGGGTCACAGACAGTCAGACAACGTTTATCATCATCATCGCGTTGGTTGTGAATCCCTGCATTCCAACAAAGGTAACTATGGACAGGTGACAGACATGAAGGATAAACCAGCACACCAGAATAATCCAGGGCAATCCCAACACCATAAATTTCAGGTCTCTTGTGGAGAGACAACATGACCTCTCCCAAGGTCACTGAGTCATCCCACAAGACAAGTTGTAAAAGGACCAAAGAAAAGGAGGCCTCCAAGCCCAGAAGCCACAAGGCTCAGAAAATGTCTGAACTCCACCATCCAAGTACTAGAAGCAGCACTGCTTGGCAGCAAAGCTTGACTGCTTTGGCAGTTCCCAATGGTATTTAAAGAAAAAGGGGAGGGAGTAATCTCACAGATTCTAAAGCATAGAAACTAAATCTCTTCACAACAGTAAATGTGGCCCAGAGCCAAGATGTGAGAAGTCACCTGCCCCTACTTCTCTGCCGAGGTGGGGGACTATGGGTGCACAACAGTGCATATAATGTCAAACCTTTTTAACATGTGGCAAAGTTTTGTTAACATCCCCTCCCTCCCCATTTCTTCATCACAAAGGATGGCTCTCCACAAGGGATATATTGGGAAATATAAGTGATATTTTAAAAAATAGCAATAAAATTTACTTCAAGAAGGAAACTGACAATTTCTGGCATGTTAATCACAGCAGATGGCATATTAATTTTTTAGAATGCTTGAAATATTTTTTCTCGACACAGAAGATGATTTCAGAACTATGGAATCACTACAGAACAAAGGGAGAAGAGAGGGCTTGGAGGACATGTGAAAGTTGGCTGTGGGTGTTTCAATTACTGTCACAGGGAAAAAAGATTCAACTTTCTTGGCTTGGCCCCGCCACCGAAGGAAGAACAAGAGACAAAGAGTGGAAGTAGGGATGAGGCTGACTTAGTTTTGATTCAAGAAGGGCTCCCTAAAATCTGAGCTGGAATTCCAAGAGGAATGGGCTACCTCCTTTGAAGACTCGCAGCAAGTACCAGCTTACCACCAGACTGGCATGTCGGGTTCTAATCCAGCTGATGGCCTCAGAGATCTTTCCCAACTCTTAGATTCTGTGACCAACAGTCAGGGAAGCAAAGAAATCAGTTCTTAAAAATCAATTATAGCCTCTCTACTACCTAGGTCACTGTGGTGGGCTTCATGACAGGACTTGAGTCACAGAAAAGTCCTCCTGAATCTGTGAAAGAGCAAAGGCTCAACCAGACCCCAGCCAAATGAGAGCAACCCAGGTCTTCCTAATTCCACATCCAATAGAGCACTCTCCAGTCATGATTCTCTTTCCTCTCTCCCTTTCAGGCCCTATCCTGTATCACTCTTATCTGCACTGGTGTTTTACTGCCTGAGAGTCACTCACATTCCACATTTAATTAGCTTCTACAAGCACAACATCCCTCACCTCTGCTCTCTTCTCTCTACTAACAAGGTCACCATCCTAGACTATTGCAATTGCCTGTAATGTCTTCCCTTCTCCAATTTCCTCCCCATGTGATTACTGCTGACATGATATTCCGAAAGCATAGGTGAGATCATGGCCCCCCCTGCTCAACAAACTTCAGGGGCTCCCCTTAGACTCAAAAACAACCCCCCCCAACCGAGTCTCTTTCCTTATGGCTTCCCTATGTTCCTGTCAAATTGGCCGATTTGCTGTTTTTATCCCTTGACAGGATACCTCCTCCTGCTTATGTGAATTCCCTATCTTCAATAGCTCGTATAGTGTTTTTTATATAGTAGTTTGCTTGTTTGTTTAAAGTGTATTCAATTGAATAAAACTGAATAAAAATAAGGAGGTCAATGGCAAAAAGCAAGGACCCAAATACACCAAAAAATCATAGCAGCAATGTTTACTGTAGTAAAAAGCTAGAAACAAAGTAGATGTCCATCAATCAGAAGTGGCCAAATTGTGGCACCTGAAGTGAACGTAAGGGAACATCACAATGGTGGAAGGAACAATGAAAATGACAAAAATGTGAAAACAAACATGGGAAAACTTACATGAACCTGCTAAGCTACAAAGTGAAATCAGAAAAACCAAGAAAATATATACAATGACTTGCAACAATGTAAGAGAAAAGAACATTATCAACAAAGCAGGTGAAACTGAATGTCCTGAATTCAAAAGACCAGCTCGGACCCCAAGAAGAGAAGGTGGTTCTTCCCCATCCCTTTCTGGAAAAGATGGGGGACTATGAGTAGGTGTGGAATAATACAGATAGCCGATTGGGGTGGAGGTGACTGGTTTTGTTAAACTGCCCTGTTTAAAATAAAATTCTTCGGTTTATTAGGAGAGCTCATGTTAGGAAATATAGGTAATATGAAGACAAAAGAGATTTACATATGGATACAGACATGTAGATCTAGATCTAAACTCTAAGTGGAGAATGAGTACATTTTCAACAGTAGTCAGCAGGAAGTGAAGATTTTTCTGGGTTAACTGTACTTCTTGGTTAGAAGGGAGTATTTTGGGGAGAAGGAAAAAGAAATTGAAAAAAATCAGAGATGAAAAAATAAGCATGGATAAAACATTTTTTAAGGGGAAAAATGATTGCAAGAAAAAAGATCTCCTTGAAGACCTTATTTCATCAGCACAGAGTAGGTTTTTATTAACTGGTTATTGAATGAAATGATCAATCCACAAACAACTGGGAAATTATTCTCCTGAGCTAGGAAGTATACTAGACACGGAGGGTATGAAGACAACAGAGAACAGTGGTCATGGGGTTATTTGAGTAACCTTGGGCAAGTCAGTGAAACTCCCTCGGCCTCGGTTTCCTCATCTGTAAAGTGAGAAGGTTGGACTCGACGGCCTCTGACATTCTTACTATCTCTAAATCTAAGAACCTACGAGCCTAACATCCTATAGCCTTCTGGGGAGCAATAAAACACATACATGAGGGTTACCATGAAGCATATAGATGTCATTTTAGGAAGGGAAAGTGTAAATTCCTGGGCATGATCCAAGTGGGCTTCCTGTAGGAGGTGTCACCTGAGCTGGGTTTTGGAGGAAGCAAAGCATGATTTTTTACCTAAGAATTTTTCACACAAAAAAAATCCAAATGAAATTATTTGAGGAAAAAACAACCAATCTGGCCAAATACTTACTGGGTACTTTTTTTTTGACATGAGAGTAGCATACCCCCAAACATGCTGGAATTTCACCTGTTTCAAGGTCAGAACTAGCAATGGACATAAGAACATGGATGGTTTCTTCTAATCGGATGACACCCTCACTCCAGGGAACATGGGACTTGCCCTCCAATGAAGCCCCTTGGTTAAACAATACCTATTTGAGGTCACAAGGATCCCAGACATAATAAAGAATAATGACTTTGGAAGTAGAAGGCTTCACTGTCGGCAGGAGCCAGCTTGCACCTCAAGTCCCCTATCACCCCTGATCTCACTTCCTTCCACACCCATTCTCCATCAAACCTTCCCCATCCTCTGTCACCCTCAAGCAAAGAGACTTATCCCATCCCCACCTGGGCAGATGTGGCCTTTGGCGACACTGATCGAATCAGTTTCTAGATCCTTTGGCTTTCTCACTACACAAGGCCACCTTCTATCTAAGCCTGTTTGGGGAAGGAGTTCAGTGCCAAAGAGGAGAGGAAGCAAATATGCCTTAGGCTGACGATGGCCTTCCAAGTCAGGCAGATCAAGGTCATCATCTGCTAACCTCCCCACACGCTTGACCCCCTTTCTGGAATGAAACCCCAAAAGCTTCTAAGTTGGGAGGGAAAGCCTCATGTCACTGTACTTTGTTATCTGAAGTGGTCACAGTGTAGTCACTTGCCTAAAAGCTTGGCTTTTCACTTACAAACAACTGTCCAGAGCAGGCAGTCCAAACGTAAATACTGCAGGATGGTGGAGTGAATCCCATGTCACAGACTCAAGAACCATCTTAGTAAACCTAAATATTTTGCAGAAGACAAAGCACAAACTCCTTTGGCATACTTTGGAGGAGGACATAGGGAGGGCTCTATGCTACCTCAGTTTACCATTTGGAAGGCTTCCCTTCTGGGCACTTGGGACTACCTCCCACCATGCCAGCAAACACAAAGGTGTATTTCAGACAATAGTTTAAATTTTACAGGAATTCTTCCCCTGATTTAGATAACAAGGGTAACTCTGGATTTGGCAGGCAAAGAGGTTTCCACTGTAGAGTAATGTTTATAGCCACCTACGGGGAAAAGTCCAAACAGTATTAGTAAATGTGGAATTGAGAGGAACATAAATGGGAAGAAAAACTTTTAAAAATATAAACAAATTCAGCTTCCATTAGGAATGACATGAATCCCAAATTCCATTCCTCCACTTAACATGCATTTTTAAAATGGGCAGAGAAGAAAAATTTAATTCAATTACCATTTCCCAAAGTGTCTGCCATCCACAGGGTCCTCTGGTCAGGGTTGAGGGCATGTAAATTGGATCATCTAATTTGGGGGCAGGAAGGGATCGTAGGATCATAGATTTAAAAGTGCAAAGTGGCCTCAGAGGTCAGCTAGGTCAGGGAATTGAAGTTAAGTGAATTGCTGGAGATCACTGAGTTCAATGCACTCATTTTACAGATGAACAAACTGAGTCCCAGAGAAGAAAAGCAACTTGCCTAGGGTCATACCCTTCTGACTCCAAAGTCAGCCCCGATCTATGACATCTTGGGCCAGCACTAACAAGAGGAAGCCTGAGGTCATTTTGAAGCATCCTAAATGAACAATTTAGGGCTGAAGTTATTGACAAAATTGTTTCAGTTTTAAAATACAAAAACTAAGGGTCACTCATGCTGGGAGAGGGGGAAAGCACAAAATTCTTCTGGTATTTCTCTCCCCTCCCCCACTCCAAGAAATCTTCATTTCAATTACAAATCAAAAAATTGGTCTTTACTATGAGAAGAAATGGAAAATATCTCAGCAATACTGATTGCTTTGGGCTCCACAGAGTCAAAGAGGACAGTTCACTGAAAGATTTCCACAAAGAGAGTAAAAAGAAGAGATTCTGGCCATAGCAAGGACCAGGAATGGTCTACAACCAGTCTAGAGGCTGGGGAAGGGGAGAAATCCTACGATATTGTAGGGGTTTTGGAAATCCTGAAATTCAAGGGCAAAAGATGTGGGTCTTCCCTGAAAGAATTTGACTCAAGGCAATAGAAAAGGAGTCCAGATGGCACTGAGCATGGGAAATAAGGATTGGACTGGGTAACAGAGTATTGAAGGTTGGGCTGAGTGAGAGGTAATAGAGAATGAAGGGCTGGGGTATGGGTGGGGGGCACAATGAAAGGAGAGTTGAAAGGATGATTGACTGGGATGAGTGATGCCTCAGGGACTTGGTTCAGGGGCTTTGAGTTCAAGTCCCAAAGATGTGGTCTTTCCTTTTAGGGTCCAGAGTGAATTCCACCCATCCCCACCATCACCAGCTCAGCATCTGGGTCATCACTGGGAGGGTCTAGATAGAATGACCTAGTCTAAGCTGCCTAATTTTAAAGAAGAGGATGCTAAGGTCCAGAGAGGTACAACATGACTTAACATAGGATGATAGTCTCTATAAAAGTCATTAAATCCAACGTATTTATTTTATAGAAGAGAAAACTGTCCCCCAAGAAGACTAATGACTTGTCCAAGCTGATATTTAGTAGGTGGCAGAGTTGGGATTTGACACAGAATCTTCTAACTGGATCAATATTCTTTCAAATCACAGCATGGTAGACCAAGAGCAAGAAGGGACTTGAGTGATTGATTATATGTTGAATGATCTCATTTTACAGAAGAGGAAAATAGGCCCAGTAATTCTCTGGTTTGGCACTGGAGTTGGTTACTGGTCAGTCTACTCTAAGAAGTGCTGGGAGAAGTGACTGGAATGTTGGGGAGAGTAAAGGAGAAATGAGGAAGGAGCACCAATTTTTTAAAAAGGAAAAAGAAAAAAAAAGTACTTTTGATGAACTGAATCCCTGACCTTGACACTGATTTCCAAGGATTATTGAAGGAAATTAGGATTGAGGGAAGGAGAAAAGTCTCTGAAAATGCTTTTTGCCTGACTCTGATACCCCTCAAGGATGCCACTCTGACAAGGGAAAAATCCACCCCAGTAACTAGCTCTTCTACTGGCCACCTTCCCCGGCCAGATTCTCCCCTCTGGACCCATAGACACACTAGAACAACGAGATGCTGTCCACAGTTCGCATCCCTAAGACTAAAGTCCTTCCTTGTCTGTTTTCTATCCCATACAAGGAACTATTTTTAAGCAGCATTTGCTAGTTATCAAACAGAGGAAGAAACAGTGTAAATCCAGCAAATTCAGCTAAAAAGCTGGGAGGCAGGTATGTCCTTGGAAGGGTGGCAAAGTCCCATTCAGTCTGAGGATCCTGCTCTCAGGCACTAGGCTCAAGGGCTCCCAAATCACAGCCCACATTGGAAGGTTTCCTCCCCGCTCCCAACTCCATCACCATAACAAGTCACTGGTGGTGACGGCAGCTGTGAATACTTAATAAATCCTTGTTAGATGAATGGATGAGCCAACACTGGACTCTTTCAAGGACTAGGTCTCCAATGAATGAAAACTCAGATGAGTGAATGTCACCCATACTGGTCTCCAAAGATTGTCAGCTCAGAAGAGGAAGAAATGCTCCATATTTACCAGAAACAGCCTCTTTGAGAGCTGCCAAAACCTAGGTTCCCAAGAACTTTTTAATTTTCTCTCCCGTGAAACTACCCTTAGTTGAAAATGTCTTGTTGCAAATTATTGGAACTAATTCACAAATTCAAGATTGGTCAATACTTTGGGATCTCTTCTTTTCAATCCAAAGGAACAAAAGCCTCCACATATCTTGAATGCCTTTTTTTAAAAATCCCTTGACAAGGCTATAAAATAGGCAAATACACAATGGGTGGACAAAATGTATGCCTAGACTACCACCCAGGAGTAGTAAGCCCTATGTATTTTCTGATAAGCTGTTGATTCTCAAGATCTTTTGGGACTCGAGGCTTAGCAGTTAAGGTCGGACATTTCAATGCCGATCCTGCTAAACTTTCCAGGATCACAGGCCGATTGGCCCAGACGCAACAATCCATATCCAGCCTCTACACCCTTAGTCTCCTTAGCCTCAATGGCTGGCATACTTTCTCTATCTCAGACGCTTAGAATTCCAATCTTCCATAAAAGCACTACTCAACTGCTGCCTTCCTGACCCTACCTTCCATGCCTTTACTGCTCTCTCCCTTTTGAAATTATTTCGCATTCACCGACCAATAATTAAATGTTTTATCAAGTACCATGTCATTCTGAATAATAAATTTTCTGTGCACACATTGTTTTCAACAGAAGAATATAAGGTCCTGGCGGGAAGAGGAGATAAGTTTCTTTCTCTTTTTTTCTTTGTAGTCCCAGCACCTGATACACAGGAGGTGTTCAATAAATGCTTATGGACTTGAAAGTGAACATCATAAAGGGATTCCAGCATCTAAGGTATCTGTCAGTTACAAAATTCTAAGATTCTGTTCATCTCTCTCCTCCAAAGAGAAATCCACCAGACAGGAATATCCACTCCCACTGCCTTTTCTTCACAGGAGTCATTAATGGGTAAATATACCAATCAACGAGTAGAAGGCTGGGGGAGGGAAATGATTGTAACACATTTTAAACATCCACAAAACCTACGATTCTGGGTCACTTGTGCCAGCCAAATAAAGAAGAAATCTAATGGTGAATATGAATTTGATCTCCTCTAAATGTAAAAGGAAAAGGGTGGGGGGAGTCCCCATTCTAGGCATCTGGTATTCCCTCTGATACCAGGGCATTAATCCCTCCTCTTTTCTCTCATTCAGTGACCTTAATTCCTCCTCAGTTCTTTGTAATCTGGATATATTAACTCAGCTGCTATCCCCTTCAGCTCCTACCAAGTGCTGGCCCAATACACAAGAGATATCCTTCTTTATTCCCCTCCCCCACCTGGTCTACTTGGTGACTTCACTCCAGAGAATGAGCGTTTCTTTGTCTATTGGGTTTTCATCACAGAAACATCTAATAAGATAGCTGTGGTCCCTGTACAAATTGTTACCACTGATTTTTTTTTAAACAAAAATTTCAAAGCATGTCCCATCATTGGAGAAAGATATCTTTAGTCAGCACCAGAAACACACAGTGGCTAGCCAAAAGAGGGGAAGGAGGCCTCAGAGGCAAGCAGAGTCCAGGCTCTACCACTTCAGACTTCCTGATCCCAGCTATATCACCTACTGCCTGATAAATGAGTGTAGACTGATTGGGCCTCAGTCTCTCTTGTTCAAAATGGGAAGTGGGGACACAAATCAGCCTCCAACGCTGACTTGCTGTGTGTCTATAACTAATACTAAAGCACTCTGAACTTCTGATAAAATAAGATGGCTAGACTTGATAAACTCTGACCTTCCTTCTATCTCTAAATTAGGTCCTAAACCTGGGGTCCATGAGCTTGACTAAAATACACACACACACACACACACACACACATATACACACACACACTATTGCAAGATGACTAATGTCTTTTATCATCTTCAGTATTTTTTTTAATGCATTTAAAAACATGCCTATTAGAAGGGCCCCATTAGCCTCTCCACATGCCAGGAGATGGGGTGGGTGGAGGGGGGTGGGTGGAGCAGGACACAGGATTAGGAACCACTCATTTAAATCAAAGAACTAATGAAATGCAAACTACCTGGAATTTTTCCTTCTCTCATAAGTGGAAGCTTCCAGAAAGAAAGGGTTATTTCCTTATTTCTTTGAATATCCTCAGTGGCCAGCACATAGTAGGTACTTCTGAAATTTGTGTTCTTTGATGAAGTTTCACAGAGAAATAATAACATAAAGAGGAGAAGAAAAAAACCCTCTCTCCTACCACTGGCATAACATGGAATCGTTGTTAATGACATAGCTAAACTGCTTACATGGCAGATTCTACTTCCTGGGCCCATTGGCAAAGGTGGTGGGACCTCGGAGAACACTGGCTGTGCTCTGAGAACAGGGACTCTGCAGGAGTAAGCCCATCTCCAGGGTTCTTTCATATCTAGGTGTAGGACATCCATTCAAAGTTTCCTAAAGAAGGAATGTCCACTTGTGCTGATCAGGGCTTGATTCTGAAGAGAAAGCCAGAGCAAAGTTCAATGTAGCCTGACCCAAGAGCCCCACTCAAAGGGGAGGCCTAGAGATAGCGACAGAGATATAGACACACATACATATGTACGTGTATGCGTGTATACTATACCTTCATGTAAGTATGATACTCTAGCCACAAAAAAATATTTTCTTTTTTTAATTCACTAAAGATTTAATATGAGCTATTCAAACAGGCAGAGTACAGCACATCCAAAAAGCAGTAGATGAGGAATTTTAATGTTGGGTTCACGCGCACGTGCACGCGCACACACACACACACACACACACACACACACACACACACACACACACACTTTCCTTAGGAAAACTACTAATGTTATCTAGGGCGACCAAAGAATTCTGTGTCCTTCAGAATCATCACTTCTCTGTTTTGTCCATGGAGAAGAAAGGGGACTCAAAAAGGGACAGACAGAAAAGAGGGAAGCAGGAAATAGAGAAGGGGAAAGAGGGAGAGAGAGAAAGGAGATGGGAGAAAGGGAGAAAGAGACAAAACAGACAGAATGGAGCGGGGAAGAGGGAGAGAGAGAGAGAGAGAGAGAGAGAGAGAGAGAGAGAGAGAGAGAGAGAGAGAGAGAGAGAGAGAGAGAGAGATTGTACATTGCCTTATTGGAAAAAGAAAACTATCACTCAGTTACTGACGTTAAAGAATCATTTTTAGCTCCAGTCACTGGGCTCCTGAAAGGATGGGGCACACCGGCTAGAAAGACTACATAGTTTTGAAAAAGTTCCCCTAAAATTGGCCTCTTAAGATATCACTCTGCCTGTTGGTCTCTGAAGAAATCTTACCTGGTATCTTTATAGATCCCCCAAGCTAGGGGAAAGGAACTATTCATTCATCATTTATCTCCCATTAAATGGGTCGTAGGGCCATTATGGGAGTACATGCAGGACTATTAGGATTTTTAGAGTTCCCATTTTCCTAAGGAGCCCAAGGAGGTGAAATTATAAAATCATGGGACTGAGAGGTAAAAGGGTCCATCACTTCCTTCTGCAATTGAGGGTACTAAGGCCCCAAAAAGGGAAATCATTGCATCACACGATTAAGAACTGGGAAGGTGCTTCGTTTAGTGTTCATGTTGAATAGATGAGGACCATAGATTAGAAGTCACCCAATCACAGCATTAAGATCTGGAAGAGACCTCAAAAATCATCTAGCTCAGACCTTCATTGGCCAGATGAGGAAACTGAGCTCTGAGCCCAAGGAGAGACTGGAGTTCCATCAGGAGCTGGATCTCTGTCAGAAGAGGAGCACTTTGCTCTGGCTGAAGGACCTACATTCCAACCAGGCTCTGCCACCCAAAAGGTCCCTGACCTTCTCCTGGCCTCAGTTTCTTCCTCTGTAAAATGTTATCTAAGGCTTCTCCAGATCTATATGTGGATAGTTATTGATAGAATATCTCTCTCTCTAAATGCATATTCACAGAATCCAATATCTCTCTATGTAGAGTTTTCCAAAAGTCGTTAATAGCTTAAAACTGCATTAAGATTTTTAGGGCCTATATATGCATAAATATTCATAGTTCTCAAATTCTCCATCTTTCTCTTCCACTCATTCTCTCCCTCCTTTGTACTCTGTGCAACCAAATAAACATTCATGATGTGATTCATGAACTTTTAAAATTACATTTAAAAATGTGACAATATTACCTAAAGGTTAAGAGTCCCTGAGGAAATCATCAGGTAAAGGGAGGTTGGGTGGTGCATTGGATGGAGCATTAGACTTGGAATTATAAAGACTTGGAATCAACTTCCATGCCCTTCTCTGAGCCTCAGTTTCCTCCTCTGGCAGTGATAATACCTGCAGCACTGAGGCCATCTCACTGGGCCATTGGGAGCTTCAAGTATGATGATACATGTAATAAAATGCTTTGAAAGACTTTGAGTCTTTGGAAATGTCAGCACTTACTCCTTGAAACACATTTGGGACTAAACCAAAAATAAATCAGTAATTTAGCAGTGTATATAAGGCATATTGGAAAGAGGATAGAGCTTGGAACTGGACTGGAAACCTTGGGATGCCCCTTACTCCCTGCATTACCCTATGCAAATCATTTCATAGGTTCATGGGATTAAGACCTGGCGGGGACCTTCCGGATGAGGCAGCTCTGATCAGATAGAAATAACTGAAGTCCAGGGGGGTGATATATATTCACTCAAGGACCCCAGGGGAAGAGGGGCAGAGTCAAAATTGAAACACAGGTTATTTGACTCCAAATCCATTACAATGCTCTGTCTACTATGCCATTAAGGCTCCTCAGAGCCTCAGTTAACTCATCTGCAAAATGCAGATGATAATCCATACATAACCCCCTCTCCAGGTTGGCATGGGGAAAGCACCACAGAAGGGCCGGTGATCAATAGGTTCAATTCAGCAAGTCTTTAGTAAGTTCCTACTGTGTGCCAAGCCCTGTGCTGAGTACTAGAGTCAAACACTAAAATAAAACTTCCTGAGGATGCTGAAGATCAGTGAGGATGGCCATTCAACAGAATAAATATAAGAAATCATATCCCATTGTTTTGCTTTGAATCAGTATCTAGCTTAACAATCTTTCTTTTTTTAAACTAAGCAAAGAGCAAACCTCTATCTCATAAAGGATACTAATTCCAAACATACATCAAGTTACTCAATGAGCTTAAGTGAATTATCTTAATAATAGCTGCTAGAATTTTGCCTTGAACACAGTAGGTCCATAATAAGGGTCTGGTCTGTGGTAAATAGATGCCCCATAAAACATCTGTTAACTAATAATTTATTCCCCATCACTAGGCTCAGAGGACTTGCTGTAGCAATAAGAAAGCTATTTTTCTACCATGAGAAAGGAAGGAAGGAAGGTCAGTTTTTTGTCTTTCTGGGATCCTATTACAATTCATCTTTAATTTCTTGGAAATTTAATGCATTTACTAAAAGCTAAAAAGTCAGATCTTAAAATAGCCCACAAAGATCAAGATTTGACTTTGCATGGGCCAAGAAATACAAAAAATGCTGGCATCCTTCCTTACCACATACCACTTCTGCACTACAGACAGAAGATCTAAGATTTATATGTCCGGGTATTATTACACAGGCCTACAATGGGAGAATGAACACTAGATTCATTACAAATCTTACAGAAGGAAAACTAATCCCAAATCCCAATACAGTGTTGGTTAAACCTCTCCAAAAACTCAATGTTATAGGTCTGTAGAGGGGAAGGAAGAGATCGTTAGAGGGTCAGACACAGAGAGAGACAGTTATGACAAATGTGCCAACCTAAAACCTACAAAGACAGGGTGATTTGGTGTCCTGATAAGTGAATCAACCCCAGAGGAAGTCAAATAGTCCAATGCCTTCATTTTATTGATGAAGAAAATGAGCCCCAGAGTGTTAAATTATTTGGTCAAGGTCACTCAGGTAATAAGTACCAGAGGTAAGATCTGAACCAAGGAGAACTGATAGATGAAGTGCTCCTTTCTACTATACCATGGACTCCCAACTGCCCTAGCCCTTAGTTTCCTAATCAGGAAAATAGAAGAGGTAGACTAGATAGTCTCTAAGCTCTCTTCCAATTCTAGAGCCCTGGTCCTGGATATTTCTGGTCACTGATAGAAGTTCCAAAGGAATGAAAGCTGAGAACCCAGAACATTCCAAGCATTTCAGTAGAAGGAAAATCCCTGGTCCCTAAGAAAAACCCTGAGTGCTCAGCTGTAATTATGGACACTTCATAACAATGCTGGACCCTAGGTACTGTTTGGATTTTCTGTAAGTGCCCTGGACCTTTCCTTATTTAATTAACATTCAGTGCTGTTCAGTAATTCAGACTTTGCCTGTGAGGCCTCAGACTAATCCAATTCCTGGCTGCATTGAATCAGTTCTGAAAGTCACAAAACCTCATCAAAACCACCTTGGGTGTTACCTGAGGCCTAGGCTTGGAGGGAGGAAAGCAGGAATTCCACCATTAGACCGGAGATATAAGCCATTCCCAACCAGCTGATCAATCCCCCCACCCCCACAAAGGAGGGTGGCCCAAGCCCCCAGAGCTTTTAACTTGCAGCAACAGGTCCCACCCACCTACCCTGGGATGTTTTTATTCTAAGTAATTGCCTGGGCTTTACTTTGCTTACCTCTTTGAAAGGCACTTGTCTAGAGACTGAACAGTTAATTACTGTTTTCCTCTTAGGTCTGTGATTACCAAGATGCAAAAGACCTATTAAAGAGGGCTGGAACCAGGACTCGCTGGCTAGATTCTCCTCAGAATGAGGGTAAAGGATGGAGCTTGGTGTAAATTAATTGTTTTGGGAAAACAAAGCAACCATTTCTGGGGTGACTGCACTAATACAAAATACAACTGATAGGTTTTTTCCCTTCAAAAGGAGGGAGAAAGCTGGTTAGAATGGGGACACCTGTCTTGGTTCTCCTAGCTAGTGCTTATATATACACTGCCTTCCAAACCTGTCTGTCATCAGCCTTTCCAACCTTAGTGCATACTGCTGACTCTTCTATCCAGCCAAACACTGCTGCTCATACACTGTGCTCCATGTCCAAATCTCTGGACATTTGCCCTGGCTCTTCTCCACACCTAGAATGCACTCTCATCTCACTTCCGCCTCTAAGACTGCCACAGTCCAAGCACCATATTCTATAGGAAGTCTCTCCTGGGTGCCCTTCCTCTAGGTGTTAATGTCTCCCCAGAAAAATTACCCACTATCTCTTTGTAGAAATCCTCAGCTAAAGTATAAACTCCTGGTCAGGAACAATTTGACTTTTGTCTGTGCATGCCCAGAACTGACACAAAGTAGCTGTCTAAGACATGCTAGCAGACAGGTTGATGTGTTATCGGCACATAGGTTATCAGGTTATCATTAGCCAGATCAAGACCCAGTGGAAATCTAGAAAATGATCAACTCTAGGCCTGGAAACTCTTCACTCTCCCTCAGTCAAGTTCCACCTCCTCCTTCTACAGATGAGGAAACCAAGGTACAGAGAGACTGACCTCTCTAGCCAAGGTTACACAGAGACTAAATGGCAAATGTGAGATTTGAACCCAGGATTTCCTAACTTCCACTCCAGAACTTTTATCTACTACTCCAGAATGCCTCTTGTGCTCTCTGGCTTTTCTTATATGCAAACAAATGCGGCCAAGGGCTATAAAAGGAAGGTGTGGAGCACAGGGGAAAGCCCATGGCCTCATGAGACCAGAACGCATATTGCACCTCTGCTCAGCAAGCCCTGTTCAGTGACTGGGCAAAGCTGAGTCTCAATTTCTCTACAGGGAAAAGGAGGGGGACTGGACTCTGCCTGAGCTCTGTCCCTTATACCTCCAGCTCTAGCATGCTGGATCTGTGATAAGGCCCTGGGCCAACTTTACAGAACAATATAAATGGGACCCAGTCCTGGTTCATCTGCTGAACAGAATTCTGGGACATTCGTCCCCTCCTGGAAAGACCTCTGGCTTCCAGGATAAGCTACAAATTATTGGGCCCATCACATCCAGGCTCCAAACTACATACTAGTCTGGCCCACAGGGACTACCGTTTGCTCCCTAATCCTCCCCAGGATCTTTGGCTGGGGTCCAGCCTGGAGAGCACCCCTCCCTTCCACTTCCCTTCACCTCAGGGCTCAGTAGGGACCACCCTCTAGAGAGCCCCTAACGTGACTTCCTCTGGGGAAGAGGGTGTCTATCTCAGAGTCATGGCATCACAGACTTGTACCAGGAAAAAACCTCAGAAGTCATCTAATCCAACCTTTCTATCACATAAAAGGAAACTGAGTCAAGCAGAGAGGGGCTGAGGCAATATGTACAGTAGAAGGGACTTTGGCTTGGGAGGCAGAGGTCCCAAGGTCAAACCTTAGTTCTGCTACCTCCACTTCGGGTAATCTCACTTAATCTTTTGAGGTCTCAATTTCCTCCTTTGCAAAATGAGGGGGCTAACTGATAACCTCAAAGTTCCTCCAAATCCCTTATCCTCTAAGTGATTTGCCCCTAGTCAAACAGGTAGTGAAAAAGGTTGGATTTGAGCCCAGGTCTGGATTCTAAACTGTACCACCCAGCCTCCCTCCAGGAACACTGATCCACTGATCCAGGTTCATCATTCCCAAAGGTGAAAAAGGAACCCTGGGGAGGAGGGGGGTAAAGATCCATCCCCACCCCCCATTCCTAGCCTCTTAGCTCTTGGTTTAGATGGCTGAAGGAGGAAAAACTAGAGCGGCAACTCCTCCCCTTCCCTGACTCATGTGGGAGGCAGGTAGCAGCTGAATGTCTTCAAGTGAGGGAGAGATCACCTAGGACCACTGAGAATAAATGAATGAGTAAGTCCCAGTAGCGTCTGAAAGAGACCAGTGTCAGTAATGGGGAGGGAAGGCTGCCAGCCTCATTCTCAGAACGCCCCCCCAGCTCACTCTTCACCCCACACAAGCCCCTTCCCTAGCTCCCAGAACCATCCCCAGCTCTTTCTTGGCTTTCTCCCCGAGCCTGTGGCCTATAGCGGCCGGGCCAGCCCCTCAGAGCCCCAAGGACACTGGCTGACCTTTCTGCGGGGAGCCGCCGATGCTCTCGCTGCTGGACTGCATGTCCAGGGCAGCTCTCTTGAGGCTACTGAAATAGCCTCGAGAGCGGGCAAAGCTGCCACGGGGGGACCTGCCATTAGGGCTGGCGAACGGGGTCGAGGTGCCGTCCTTCCTGGCGAAGATGCCGCTGAAGAAACGCAGCAGCCGGTGCTCGGGAGGTCCCAGGGATGCCCCGGTGAAGAGGCCCCGGCCCCCGGCGGCCTGGGCCTGGGCCCGCTCCAACCGCTGCAGGTCGCTATTATCCAATGTGCGGTTCTTGCTTTTGCAGCGCTCCCAGCGCTCCAACTCGGACAGCGCCAGTGGGTCCACCTTGCTGAGCACCTCGCCCACGTCCAAGGTGTTGCGTTTCTCCGATGGCTGAGGCTGCGGCTGCGGCTGGGGCAGGGGCCCCTCCGGGGCTCCGGGGCCCATCTCGGCCTCAGCTGCGCCCAGAGCATCCCCGGGGTCTTCTGGGGCCCAGAGGGGCTCCCCTTCGGGAGGCTGGTGCAGGCAGCCGGAGCTGCGGTGGTGCTTGTCCCGGGACAGGGCCCGCAGCCTCAGCACGTCCCCGGCCGGCCAGTGGCGGAAGCTGAGGCTCCTCCGGAGCAGCCTCTGGGGGGGTCCTTCAGATGGAGGGGCTCCAGGACCCTGCTCCTCCACCTCTGGGCTGCTCAGCCCTGCCCTGGCCTCGTGGCCCCCTTCAAATCCCGGGCTGCCCCGGGCCAGCTGCTCTCCGTCCTCGTCCTCCTCCTGCTCGCCATCGCCCCCTGAGGGGCTCCTGGGCCCACAGTCCGACGGCTCAGTTGTCCCAGCGAGGGCCATTACCCCGGACGAGCAGCCTTGCTGGAGGGGCTCTGGCCGAGCGGGCACCTTGAGGCGGCCCAGCTCCAACTGGCCGGTGCTGCGAGTCCGAAAGCTGCGGGGACTAGGCACACTGTCCTCTCCCTGCCTCTCCTCCAGGCTGTCCTCGTCCTCCTCGTCCTCCACCAGGTCCTCTCCGGCCTCCTCCATCAGCAGGCCGCCCCGGGGCAGGCTGGCCGTGGCCGTGGGAAGCCGCCGCCGCCGCCGCCGCGGGGCCCCGGGCCCCTGAGAACCCGCCGCGTCTCCCGGGGTCCCTGGGGGCGGCGACGGCGGCTGCAGCAGCTCCTTCTTCACCATGGTCACGGAGATGCGGTAGACGGTCTTCCTCTGGGGAGTCCCCCTCTGCATGGTGGCCGGGCCCGGCTCGGGGCTGCTGCTGCTGCCGCCGCCGCCGTCCAGCAGGTACATACCGGCTCCCGGGGCGACTGCCTCCGGCTCAGGCAGCCTGCCCCCGGGTGAGCATCCCGGCCCGGCTCCCGGCTCCCCCTCGGGAGGGGGCTGCAGATGTCCGCGTCCTCCGAATCCTCCCCTCTCCCTCCTCCTCGCGCTCCTCAGCCCGCCCGGCCGCCGCGGGCCTTGAGGGTGGGGGGCTAATGCGGCACGTCGGGCTCCGGCAGCGCCCCCGGGACTGGGGGGTCCATGATCAGGAAAACGGGCGTGCGCCCGCCCCGCCCTGCAGAACGAGCCGGGGCCTGGGCCGGGGCCGGGACCTGGAGCTGCGGCTGGAGTCGGAGTCGGGGCCGGGGCCGGAGCCCGGGCGGGAGCCCAACCCCGGCTGCCCTTCGGGCAGGGAGAAGGCGGGAGAGAAATCCGAGGCGGGTAATGGCCTGGGGCGAGGGGGCGGACCCTGCAGCAGGCCCGGAGGGCTGATGGATGGATGGACTGCCGGCCGGACGGCCCGAGGGCGAGCCCAGCTCAGCTCGCGGCTCCGGGGCCGCAGCCGTCTCCTCCGCCGCCGCCGCCGCTGCTCCTGCTCCTGCTCTCGCTGCTGCCGCCGGGGGCGGGGTGGGGGGCGCCTCGAGGGGGGGCCGCTCAGGCTGTGGCCGGTGCAGCTGCTGCTGCTGCTGCTGAGCGCACGCTCGCGCCGGGCGCTGCGGGGCCCGCGGGCGGCCGCCTCATTGTCTCGGGCGCCTCGGGGCCCGCCCGTTCGCACCCTGGCCCGGCCCGCTTCAGGCCGGAGGCGCCGCCCCCGCGGCTGGCCCCGGGCTCCTGCAGGGGCGGCTACGGGGGGCCGAGGGCTGAGCGCGGGGCACAGGCTGCCGCGCTCCCGCCCAGCATCCTCGCGCGGGCACGCAGGGCTCCCGGTCCCCCGGGCCGGGTGCGGACGAGGGGCGGAGCGGAGCCACAGCTGCTGCCGAGGGAACGAGCGAGCAGCGAGCGATCGAGCGAGCGAGCAGCGAGCGCGGCTCCCAGGGAAGTGCGGCAACCGCGGAAGCGCCGGACTGGATTCCCGCCTTCGCCGCGGGAAGGGAGCCAGCCGAGAGTGGAGGCAGAGGCGCAGGAAAGGAGCCCCCTCCTCATCCCCCCGCCCCTCGAGAAGAACGCCCCGCTGCACACTCGGAACGGGCGGGGTGAGGGCTCGGGGGTGGGAGGAGGGCGAGAAGCAGTATGCCCCCACGGTCGTCAAGGGGGGAAAGTACCCAGGAACCCCCAGGAAGGGAAGGGAGCAAACGTTTCTTAAACTCTTAACTCAGGGAGGGAGGGTTTGTTATGATCCCCATTATACAGATGAGAAAACCGAGGCAGACAGGTTCAGTGACTTGTCCAGGTTCACACAGGTCACATCTGAACTCGAGTTTTCCTGACTCAGGGCCCAGTACTATCCACCACACCACCCAGCACTGCATGGATGAATGAACATTTATTATGGAACCGTTTAGATCTAAAGGGATTGGATTTTAACTTAACAGTGAATGTGAAGAGGGCAGAGAAGTGGAAGAGGATCATCATCTGATACAAAGACATAAGCAGAATGTCCTCTGTGATCCTTTCTGACTCTACCTCTATGATGCCATGAACCTCTGCAGAATTCCCAACTTGTAAATTTGTTATCAATAACCAATAAGCATTTAGGGATTGCCTGCTGTATTACACCAGGCACCATGCTGAGCTCTGAGAATTCACTGACAAAATGAAACATCCCTTCCCTTGAGGATTTAACAACCCAGTGCCATAGGGGCATAATATAACTAACTCTCGACTTCCTTTTCTGGAATCCCAACTTTCAAGGAACTCCCTGGTTTTAGACCAACTCTACACCCTAAGTCAGCTGCTGATACTTCGAAAGGGAGAGAATTGTCCAGCAGCCCTCTGACCGTCAATACACAATACGCTATCAAACTGTCTTCGTTATAAATTAAACCAGAATACCAAAGAAAATCAAGGCTGAATCTAAGCTCCTTGAGGCCAGGAAATATTTCCCTTCTCTCTGGGTGTCTCCAGTGCCTAGCACCATACTCAGAGAACAAACTGCTTGATGGAACTCTGTCCACAATAGACCATACCTGAGGAGGCGCTGTCAGGATCGGCCTAGCACAACAAATCCATCTCCAGGCCAGGCTGCCAACCTTCTGGTATGACCCTCTTTCTTCCGTCTTAGCTAGCTCATCAGGACTTCTGAGAAAAGCTCAGTCAGGGAAAGGCAATGTGATGTGAGAATAAAACTACTAGTTGAAAATCAAGGGTGAGGAAGGGTGCCACTGTATCCTGTGACACATGCCCCAGCTCTGGATCTGCTTCTGCATTTGTACAATAAAGGGATAACATCAGTATTTCTAAGTCTATGATATCTTGTTAGACCTGCCAAACCTTCAAGGAACCTACCCCCCATATTAAACTCAGGCAGAAAGGATATAATTTGTAAAATCCCCGATGCTTTTTTTGGGCATCTTTCCAAGTCTGAATGAAACTAAAAAAGAAAAAAAAAACCAAAAAAAAACCCTAGCAACTACACACGAGGATAGAGCTGTTCAAAAACTCTCTCCCTCTAAATGTTAGCAGCCCCAAACGAAAACTGTCTTGTCTTCAGAGTGGGATGTCTAGGACTGCTGACCAGCCATGTGTCTCTCCTGGAGGAGAGTTCTGAAAATTGACTTTTTAAAACAACAACAAAAGAGAAAATGACAAAAAGCAAAGCTTTCCTGCTGGCAGTGGAATGAGGAGGCCTGTTTGGAAGGTGAAGGACTTCAGGTCCAATTTCAGCTTCCCCCCCTAGAGGTGACCTTGAGCAAGACTCAGTGTCAATTTCTTCCTCTGTAAAAATGAGGGAATCCTAAGGTCCCTGACAGCACAAAATCTTATGAACCCCCAAAAGCAGGACCATCGGGTGATTTTAATACATCAGACCAGCAAGAATTAATAAACCTTGAGCTGGAGGGGAACCTCTAGGCCACTCTCTCATTTTAAAAGTGAGGAAACTGAGGTCCAGGAAGTACCTAGTCCAAGGTCACAAGGGTAGGGAAATAGTAGAGCCAAGATTCAGACACGCTGGCTCTCCAAGTCCAGTGAGGGTTCTTTCTCCTCCATCAAAATACCATGGGGATGTTTTCCAAGCAGGAAACAGAAGCCTCGAGATGGGGAATGAAGTTACCATGCTTTCAATTAATTTAGACCTAGAAGGTTCAAACTCTTATGTTTACAGGAAAATGAGTTTTAAGAAACTGAGGCACAGGGGGAGAAATGGTATAGCAGACGCAGAACTGGGACAGGCTGTAAATACTCAAATCCACTCAGGGTCTATTACACTCTACTATGGGGGTGTTCAGTCGTTTCAGTCACGTGGACTCTTCATGACCCCATTTGGGGTTTTCTTGGCAAAGATACTAGGGTGGCTTTGCCATTTCCTTCTTGGCTGTACTATCTCTAGCATTTCACCAATGAGGACACTGAGTCCCAAAGATGGGGAATAAACCAAGCCCAGGGCCAAATGGCCAGTAAATCTTAGTGGTGGAGCTAGAACCTAGGACCTCTAACCTGGTACCCTTTCTACTCCCCATTGGCACCTCCATTCCCCATATATCTTATTAATTTTTAAAACTGTGATGGTAAAATTGTTTATTTGAGCCAGCAGGGTTATGTCCAGCTTCTGCAAGCAACCTGCTTCAGCAATATGTCTCAGTAGAAAGCCCCCTGCCACCCAGGATCCCACCAGGTGCTCTACTGAGGGGATGTGCCAGCCCCAATCCAGACTGACTCCAGTCCGGGCTTTCCCTCCAGCCATACTATTAATGTGGGCTAGGATTAGGCAAATCCATTTTCCCCCCACCTTACAGAACACAGAACATTTCCAGCAGTCACTTTCAGCTTCCTGCCCAGGGATCTCAGGGATCCTGGATCCACACTTCATCCCACTCACCCCACCCCAGATACCGAGGTTTGAGGTCCTGGTGGACTCCCTTGACTGATGATCCCAAGGGCCAGGAGCAGCCCCTCCCCCCACGCCCCCAGAGACTTGGGCTGACCCAAAGCATGGCCAGCCTGCCCAGGTTCTCCCCAAAAGCCGCATGCCTCCAGGACTCACCATCTCTAGGAAAAGGAGGGAGGGAGCAGAGAACCCAGCCTGGCCAGGAATCCCTCAAGCCTCTGGCAGGGTCTATTACATCAGCCTCCAATCTCTCCCCCATCTCTATTCTAACATCTCTACACAGCTCCCAAATCGATATCCTTAAAGAAAAGATCTGACCAGGTTCTTCCCTAGCTCAAGATACTCCCGGGGCTCCCTATTACCTGGTTTGGCAAAGCCTGACTTTGGCTGGCACCAGCCTGGCTTTCCAAGGCTGTTTACACATCCTCCTCCTCTTCCCCCTCAAATATTCCAGCTCTGGGCAGCTCCTCTTCCCTTAGAAGGTATCCTCTGCCTCCTCAACCACAACCCCCAGAAGATTCAACTCAGGTACCACCTACAGATGTGAGGGTCCCCGCACCCCAATTTCTATAGGTTCATTTTCTCTCCATTGTAATTACTTTCTCAGGACCATAAACGGAGAACTGGGAAGGTTCTCAGAGGTTTTCAGTGGGCAAAGGACAAAACAGGTTCAGGTAAGCTGTGACACACAGGTAGCCTCAGGGGTGGGATTTGAACCCAGGCCTTGGGATTTCAAAGCCCCAACTCTTACCTTGGAATTTTCTCCTTCCCTTTCCCTCCAAAGCTCCATAAAGGACAATGCCCACAGAGTCCTTTTGGATTTGTATCCCCAGTCTAGCACCATGCTGGGCACAGGCAGTCAATATGGATTTGTTAATGGGTTGATCTGCTGGGAGGGAGCCTTAGGGGTCTGTAATAGGAGCTGACCTCCTGGATCAGCTCAAGGAGGCAGGCCAAGGAGTGACTCAAAGGAGAAGGGGTGGGGGCAGATCCCCTCTGGAAATTACCAAAGAGGGAGCAACAGAGGATGAAGTTAACCCTAGGTCTTCCTCATCCCAAGCCAGCACTGAATCTTCCCCCACTCCCCCAGCCCTTCCTTCTGCTGCCCCTACAGCAGACTCCAGCAGTTTGGGAGATGATCCTGGGGGGGTGGAGGGGACGCTGTCACTGTTTATACCAAGTGTCATCAGAATTCCTGGGATCACAAGATTACACACCTGGAGCTGGTAGGAGTCTCGGAGTTCAACTCTCTCATTTTATGAGGGTGAAACTAAGGGCCTGCCCAAGGCCACACAGGAAGCATATCCCCTGACTCCTAAGGCATTTCTATCCCCACTGTCCCAAACTGTCTGTTTTAGGTAACTGATTAGTTTACCTGTTTCACTTAGAACTCCTTCCCATACTGTGGTCCTGCCCCCATCCCCTCCCCCTTTTACAAATCACTGGCTTGGAAATTACTGTTTTGCCCAGTGTTCACTGTGTGGAAACCAAAGAGCAGATGTAAGGCCAGCAGGTCTGCAAATGTTCCTTGTACAGAGAAATCTTATGGAGAGCCAGAAGCATTGGCTAGTGCTCCTTTCCCCAGAATAAAAGCTGCCAACTTCCAACAAAATATAGAGCATCCTAGAGGCATTCCTTAGCTGTGGGCACTAAAAGCTGATCAAATGCCCCCCAGTTTCCTCTGCTCACCACCCAACTGGCTCCCAAGGGGCCCTGGAGCCAAAACGATTTTCACAGAATCCCAGCTATCAGGTTGGAGAGGCCACCTAGTTCAATAACCCCATTTTACAGAGCAGGAAAATGAAGCCAAGATGGTAAGTGACAGAGGCCCACCTATGTCTTCTGGGCTCAGGGACAGGTTCTTTCAGCCATTATGTGACATCGGGTCTTGATAAATATAAACCAAAGGAAAAGGAAAGGGTTTTGTAACCCTTACTTCTACTTAACATTTAATTTGAGGAAACTTTCAAATTCAATAAGGATTGAATGAATCAACACACTCTTACTAATAACCCCTTATTGGTTATTAACACAGCAGGCCCTATGAAAGCAAGGGCTGCTCAAAGTTGAGCTCCTTCGCAGGTGCCCAAGTCCCTCCTTCTCTAACTCAAAACTTAGAATGAAGCAATTCTGGAAAGGGGTGGACCTTATCTTCCGGCCAAGAGGAGACCAAGAACTCTTATCTCAGAGAAAGCCATCTTCTGTCAGGGCTGGGAAGGGCAGGGGATTCTGAGAGGTCTTCTGGTTCTTGGCTTAGAATTTTAAATCTTGCCTATATTGGTTTTTCTGGGGAGAGGGGGGTGTAGGTGTGTGTAGGTGTGTGTGTTTGTGTGTATGTCTGTGTGTGTTGTCTCCAGGACAGTCAGAGAAAACCCTTTCTGCCCAACCAACTAGAAAAATGGATAATTTTTATCATCACGCCATTAAGGCAGCCCATATTGCCAAAGAACATACGGTATGGAAAGCAAACCAATACAATGTGCAGCAAGGGCCACAGTGTCATTTAAATAGACAAAATGAATATTTTTCTAGCAGCAAAGTTGGGAGGATGATATGCCTGGCACTATGAAAGGATCCCCTCATAGAAATACACTTAGATTCTGTATTAACCCAAATGGCTGCCTCCAACAGAATATGTACATGTGTTTATGTATATATGTATATACATATATATTTATACAAATGCATGTGTGCATATATGCATATATATGTATGGTGTGTGTGTGTGTGTGTGTGTATTCTGGATTCTGTTTTCCTATAGAAATGATTTTTGGGGGTCTTAAACTCCTAAGATCTAACAAAGTTTCTAACACACAATAGGTGTTTAATACTAAATAAATGAATAAATTCCCACTTTCTAGGTGGAAGCAAAGGTAAGGAGAGCACTGGGTTCTGCAACATGGATGGGGAGTCAGCTGCTGGCCTGACACCTCACAGTAAGCTCTTAAATCAGGCACCAGATCCTGCTCACAGGCAGTCTCTCTCCTCTCTGTGTGTCTTCACTTGAAAAGTCAGGTGACAGGAACGTTCTTTGGTGATGAAAATCTGCCAACACCCTTGTAGTGAGAGATCCCTTTGGAGGGCTGCCCTTCAATTCCACAGACTAGCTGCAACAGAGATCAGGAAGGATTTCCCTTGCTGATCGATGGACGGAAGGGGAAGCTGCTATTTCAGTAAGAGCCATGGAGATCAGCGAAGCTGCGTGGAGTGAGCCAGGGGTGCCAGCTTTGTGGGATTTTCTGATGTTTAGTCTTTCATTTTTATCTCTAGGTATAGTCAAAGGATCACAGATTCAGAGTTGGCAAGTACTTTGGAGGGTATGCAGCCCAAATGTTGTCATTTTAGAAAGGACAAAACCAAGGCCTTGAGAGTGGAAGGGACCTGCCCCACATCATATGGGCAGCACCTATCTGACAGGGTCATGGTAATAATCACCTGAGTCAACATGTAAAATGCTTTGAAAATTGTAAAACACTACATAAATGCTGGCTATTATCTACTTCTTTTTCATCATTATTATTATTTTTATTATTATAATTGGACAAATCAGGGATTTGGACCCAGGCCCCTGGACCCCCACATCTCTCTTTTGTATGAGGTCTCTCTCCATGCTACATTCATGAAAAGGAAAACTGGTTTGTTTGAGATTCAGACAATTCACTCACTGACCAATGGTTCAGAAAAAAAGAAAGTGGGGGGAAAAAGCTGGCCCCTAGGCACAGCCAAGCTCCCAGACTCCCCTTTTGTGCTACTGGGCAGAGAGCCAACCATTAGCGGAACCTACTTGAAATCATTAAAAGCGTGAGGACCTGATTAGAACGGAAATAAATCCTGTTCTTCCGGCAAAGTCTCCTCTTGGAGGGCGATGACCCTGGGTTCTCTGAGCCTGCCACTGGGGAATGCCAGTTTCCAAGATGACCAGGCCAGGGCTGGTCAGTCTTAAGCACAGAGGCTAAGCATGGGAAGTTTGGAAGAGTGGACACAAGCCAAGTGGGGCTGCCATCTCTGTGCTCTGAGGGAAAAGCCACATCTGTGAATTCAATGATCCCTTTAAATATGGAAGCGAATTCAAGTTCATCATGGAAGTGCAAGTGCAGGCCCTACAAAGAACAAAATCAGGTCTTGCCCTCAGGAAATGTACCTTCTGAATTCAACATTACCTAAAGAGACAATAAAGAGGCTCTGCCATGGAAATGGGGTGTTGGACTTGATAGAGCACTGGACCCAGGTCAGGGAGACCTGGATTCAAATCCCACCTGTTAATCGTGCCTTTGTTAACATCTTCCCTTCTGTCCCCTGGCCTTCCCCATTGAGTGCCGGCCTCCATCCCCTCCCACCTCCTCCCACAGCTGCTGGTTGGTCTCCCTGCCTAAGTCCCTCCCAGCCTTGCTCCATCCTCCCTCAGCAGCCTTGCTATCTTCCTTAGGGCTACACCCTCCCCTAGTCATTTAGCTCCAGTGACAGCACTCTATTGCATCAGGATCAAATCAAAAATCCTCTGTTGGCACTGGAAACCCTTTATATCCCAGATTACCCTACCTCAGCAGACTTCTTACATTTCACACGTATCCCACATACTCTGGAATCCAGTGACGCTGGCCTTCTTGCCTTGTTCAGACAATTTACACCATGATTACAACATTATCAATGGAAAGAACAAAGAGGAAAAAAAAGGAAACTTGAATGCTTACCCCTAAAAGATGAAAGAAATAGGAAAGGGACCCATATATTCAAAGGCATTTGGAGCAGCTTTTTTAATGGTAGCAAAAAGCCAGAAACTAAAGGGGATGAATCCCTTCCATTGGGAAGTAGCTGAACACAACCTATGGAATAAAATATGCATTACTGTGCCATAAGAAAAGAGGACAATTTCAGAGAAATATTGGAAACAGATGAACTGATGCAGAGGGAAGGGAGCAGAGCCAGTAAAACAATTTATACCCTAACAGTTACAAGGTAAAGACAAGAAGCTTTGAAAGTCTTCGGAATTCAGCTCAATGCAGTGAGAGGACCAGTAGCGATGCCTCCTGCTCACCTCCTGACACAGAGAGGGGAGGGACATGGGCTGCAGAAGGAAATCTACATTTTTGGACATGGCTGCTGTGGGAATTAGGTTTGATTGATTATACATATGCGTCAGAGTTTTGTTTTCAGTTGGGGGAGGTAGGCAAAGAGAGAAAAATAAATGCTTTCTGTCTGAAAAGAAAAGAAATTTCAAAAGATAGGAATTAAATATTTCAAATTTATAACAAGCATGGCTCCAGAGATGACCCATGAGAAGGGCCCTCCTTCCATTTTCTGTAGGTGTGGAAAATTACAGATGTCTGATTTTTCAACAGGTGGGTTAGTTTTGCTGAACAATTTCTATTTTATGTTCTTTGTTACAAATGACAGTTTTCTGGGATGGGACAGGAGGAGAGTCAATGGGAAATATAAGAGATGGAAAAAATAAAATATATAAAATGAATCTTTAAAAAGTAAGACATAGGTGTATGAAGAAAATGAATGAACGAGTACATGCTGACCTCTGGATGTCACACAGGCTTTCCTACGCTGCACTGAGTCTGGAACTGGTCCTACTCAGAAAGGGAATTGGCATGCCAGGTGATAAGGGAGTGCAAAAGGCATAAAGAAAAGTCCTCACCAGTGCCTGCCTTTTATTTTTAGTCACCCACACAGATGACAAAAAGCAAGCAGCAAATTGCATACACAAACTATTAGAAATGACAGCCTTGGTGAAGCAGCTCTGCGGAGCTCCACGGATGAGTCACCCGATTTTCTGATAGTGAGCCTTCTGGTTCATAAATTAGACCCCGGGGTTCAAAGTTGCCTCTGCACCGCTGAGACTGATGAACCCCCTTCACTCTTCCTCCCCCAGCTTCCAGCTCTCGGGGGAGGCCTGGCAGGGGCCCAGATCTCAGAAAATCAAAGGAATTCCTTCAGTCAAACTAGCAATTCTACCTGTGCCTGCTCCCCAGCTGCTAGATGTGGGTGGGCAGGGCTGTGAAGATGAGACTTCTCTGGCCCAGCAGAGTGGATCCTGCTCTGGCCAACAGGATTGATTTTCTCTGTAGAGGTGAGCCAGATGTGGAATAGGGGAAGATCTCATTCAATTCAACCTCAGGAAAACTGAGCTTGATATATGACTACAAGGCAGCTTCCGAAGAGGATCTAGCAAGGACGAGGTCAGAGTCAGGAGGAACATCAGAGGTCATCTACTTCAACCCCTTCACTTAACAGATAAGTAAACTTAGACCCAGGGAGGGGATCAGAACTCTGAAGCTGGGAAGGATCTCAGACACCATCTAGACTCATACCCTCATCTTACAGATGAGGAAACTAAGGACCAAAGAATTTGTGGGCCCCTTGAGGGCAGGGACTGTCTATGCCTTTCTTTTCTTCCCCATTCTTAGCATCCCGACTGGCACATAGTCAGCACCTAATAAATATTGCTGACTGACTGTCCTCTGATTCCAAAGCTTTCAGTGTCAACGTCTGGCCCTGTCTGGATGTTCCCTGCATATCTGCTCTGGGGTCCACATTCACACGGATGCCAGAGTTCTCTGCCCATGCCATTCCCCGGCTCTCTGGGCTTCCAGGTAGATTTTGCTCTTGCCTATAGGAGAAAACAGACCCCACCTTCTCCCTGGCCATTTAAAGCCTCTCACAACCTGGGTCCACGCTCTCTCCAGAATGACCTCATGACATCCCTCTCACACATCCTGGCTCACTCGATGTTGCTCAACAGCCTACCTCCTGCCCCTCTTTGCCTTTGTGGGTGCCTTCAGAGCAGTGGTGCTGAATTCCGATAGAATCGGGACCACTAAGCCCTCCATCTAGACCCCTGTGGGGCTTTACAGTGTAAGATTACCCTTGGTCTACTGTACATCTATTTATTGCGCTAAATATTTCCCCACTGCACTGTAATCTCTTCCTGCATATTTGACTTCTCTGCTTTATAGGGTCATGGAATGTGGAGCCAGAGGAGACCATCCACCCAGGCCTCTGAGTTTAAGATACAAATTAACTTTATTCTTTTAAAATATATTATAATTTTAAATGTGCGTAAAATTTAAAATGTGCTTAAAACCTAACCCTCTTGTCCACCTTCTTTTCTAGTTATCTGCTCACTTCTTTCCCCAATAAGCCATTCATGCCCAGTAAGAAAGAATTTAGAAAGAGGTAAAAAGGTAATTCAGCAAACTTGCCAATACACCAGTAGCATATGATCCAGTAGGGACTGTGACAGTATATGCAGTATGGTACACCCACAGCCCACCACCTCTGCAAAGATAGGAAAAGAGACGGCTTTTCTTATCCAGCACCGTTGGTATAATTACTCAGCAGGTGTATTTTGTACTTTGCAGCTCTTTCCACCTCAATTATTATAATCATTATCTCTACCTCCACTCACTCATGAAGCCCAGAGGTTCAAAGTGAGTTAGTTGTAAGTAGTGTAGGAGGCAACAGTCACACAAAGGTCAGGTTGCTGGGTACCTTCACAGCTAACTGTTTTCACATCCCCATCCCTAAAGAATGAACAAGTGCAAGTGAAAATTTAGACTCAGCTCTGAGAAAGTTGGAGAGCCAAGAGAATGTCACAGACAGTGACCACGGGATGAGAAGGAAGACATCAGAATCCCAGAGGGTAGATGAGGAAACACACCTTTTGGTTTGCAGGTGGTGGGCTGCAGGTGTGGAATGCTGCATACACTATTATGAGATATGTCAAAGTGTTGATTTGTTTTGATTCCCTGACTTTTCCCCCATTGGGAAGTAAAAGCAATGTAAAGAACACTAACAAATAACAAAACATTTTTTAAAAGGCATGTGTACTTGAGAAGAGGATAATTCAGTGAATAATTAAGTAGCCACAGCCAGTGTGGTACTTTGGTCTGCTACATGGCACCACTCATTCCCCCATATCCATGCTGTTTCCTGGACCTGCTGACTTTCCCCGCTGCAGTATCTCTCCAGAATATGTCCCCTTCTCTGTTCTGTCCTTATTCCCACCTTGGTGCAGGCCCTCACACCTAGCCTATGGCAGTAGCTGCTAGGGGGGAGGAGGGGCTCCAGTGTCTCTACCCTCCAGCCCATCCTCCCTTCAGCCACCAAAGTGACCACATCACCCCCTTGCAATAAAGTCCAGCAACTCTTCATGGCCTCCAGGACCCAATCCAGCCCTTCAGAAACTGCCCCACCCCTACCTTCCTCCAACATGTGCTCTTGGATCCAGTGACCCTGGTCTTGTGGTTGGTCTACAACCAAGACCCTCCATCTCTCAGCTCTGGGCACTCTCTGGCTGTGCCCTCTACCTGGAACACTCTCTCCCTTCTCTGCTCCAACGACAGAGCTCCTGGACTTCTTTCAACATCCAAGTAAAATCCCACCTTGTGCAGGAAGCTTTCCCCAGGCTCTCTTCCTTCCAGTGCCTTCCTTCTGTTCATTGTTTCCTATTCATCCCTATAGAGCTTGCTTTGTATATATTCGTTTGCACATTGTCTCCCCCTTTAGATCGCAAGGTCTTTGAGGGCAGGGATTGTGTTTTGCCTTTTTTTGTATCTCTAGCACAGGGCCTAACACATAGTAGGTTCTTAATAATGTTTACTTTAAAAGTTTGCAAGGCACTTTAGACAGGAACACATTTTATTCTTACAACAACCTTGGCAGATAGGTATTACTATTCACATTTTACAGATGAGGAAACTGAGGCAGACATCAGTTAAGTAACTTGCCTAGGGTCAGACAACTATGAAGTGTCTGCCATCTGATTTAAATTCAGGTCTTCCTGGCTCCCAGTCTAGCTGTCTAAATCACCTGGATGACGATGTCTTTTATCCTAAAACTTGAGCATGTAATTGTGGGAAGGGAAAAGATTTGATGTGGAGCGGGGCACCATTATACCAATAATGTCGTTTCCCTCATTGTGCCTTCCACCTTTATCCCCTGGAGCAGGTAGACTGACTAGACATCTTCCGCATCTCCTTATCAGCAAGACACTTCCTACTTATCAGTAGATGGGAGAACGACGTAACATGGGAAGGAGATGATATGAGGAATGTTCATTTCTTA
This sequence comes from Bettongia penicillata ogilbyi, assembly GCA_023548195.1. Lineage (NCBI taxonomy): Eukaryota > Metazoa > Chordata > Mammalia > Diprotodontia > Potoroidae > Bettongia > Bettongia penicillata. The sequence goes on along the minus strand of JAJHZJ010000134.1, from coordinate 10,607,809 downwards.
CCCAGTTGCTTCCTTGAGGAGTCTGGGCTCCAGGTGGGTGTTGGGGCTGAGCAGAGCTTCTCATAAGAGACAAAGAGCGAGGTTTCTGAAATCTACTCGTCATCTCTGATCTCAAAAGGCATTTGGTGGCTGTGAAAGGTATCTACCATCAAACAAGAAAATAACTGCTTTCACAGAAAGGACAGGGTAATGGGAGTGAAGGAGGCTGGTTTCATGAATATTTAATTGACCACAAGGAGACTCTGATGGCTTTGATCTCCCACAGTGCTATTTCCCGATTTTTATTAACAGGTTAAACATTCACAAAAAGAGCTCAGCCCGTTATCATGGTGGGGGAAGGAAAGACCAATAGAGGAAAGGATAAGAAAAAGAAAATTACACCCAATAAGCAGCTTACTAGAGATATTTAGGATTTAATGATGTTAATACTGGGTGGATAATATTTCTTTACTCCCAAACCCCACAGGCTTCAGTTTATGCAGATTCAGTCTATTCAAAGCACAGATGCATCTCTTAACTCGGGCTGACGAGTGGATTGAGCACATCTTGAAACCACAAAGGGTCTACAAGACCCTAGAAACCCTATGTTTACTTGAAGCCTATTCTGAGGGCTCCAGAGGTCAAACACCATCTTTTGTGATGTAGAACATAATAGAAGGACTAGATTTAGAGTTAGGAGTTCCTGAGTTCAAAGCCCAGCTCTGCTGCTTACTCCCTAGGTAGGTCAAATCAATTCCTCTTCCTGGGTCTCAGTTTCTTCCTCTGTAAAATGGTAGGGTTGATGAAAACTGACAGATGATAACAGGTAAAAATAATCAAGTTGAGGAGGGGAAGAGGAAGTCTGATTCACTAATACCTTGTTGGTGGACATGTGAATTGGTCTATTTTAGAAAACACTTATGTTTTTATATTATGTGAATAATGTGGGAAAAAGTTAATAAGTTTCCCTACACTTTAACCCACATTTGGGCATGTGTTCCCATGACTGTCCCCCATATCTAAAATATTTTCTCCCCTCTACCTCTGTCTGTTGACTAAGCCCCTCCAATTGCTTCAAGAAGCCATTTCCGATCCCCAATTGTGGGCGGCCCTCACTCACATTACTCCTTATCCATTTTTTATACAAACTGCATTTACTTATCTGGGACTATCTTGACTCATCAATAAGATGAAAGCTTTTTCATGGCAAGGATTGTGTCACCTTTATCCCTGAATCCTCTGGGTCCCCACCTGGCACATAATAGGCATTTAATCTTCTGGACTGTTGATTGATTGAAAGCTGTAGATATCAAGAAACTGATGGCAACACTTTTTGTGTTACCAACAACTGGAGACAAAGTGAGTACCCACTGACTGGGAGATGGCTAAACAAAGTATGTTTCATGAATATAATGGAATATCCTTGCACTCTAAGGGTCTGGATGAAGAATTCAAAGAAACATGGGAGAACCCATATAGAACCAGGAGAAGCTGATAGACAATCCCTGCAATAACAATTTTGAAATAACACATGAAAATTACCCAAACAGAATAAATACAAAGGGCAATATTCTATCCAGAAGTTAAACAGCCACAGATGCTGGGGGTGATCTATCTAGACAAATATGGTTGGTATCTATGTGTTGGTCGACTCTCCTTGACTGTTTTTCTTTGTTATGAGGGAGGACTTGGGGTAGAAAGTAGGAAAACGATCCTAAGGGCATTAGATTTGGAGCAGCCAGGCAGACCAATGTCCTAACTGTACAGATGAAGAAACCAAGGCTTGGGGAGGTCAAGTCATTTGGCGAAAGGTAGCATATGTATTGCTGGAAGAGTAATCTGAACCCAGGCTCCATAACACCAAGCCACTTGGTGTTTTTTATACTATGTTACAGAAAAGGAAAAATTATCATGATATTTAAACAAATACTTATATTGTATTAAAGTACTTTTGCCCAGAGACAACAGGGTGAAAGGGTAGAACTCCAGGCAGGAGGGCAGGCTCAAGAAGCCTCGAGGCTCCTTCTCCTCCCAGCACTGGGAGTCATCAGAGTCAGTTTTCCAAGAGCAGGGACATCTTCCTTAGCTTTATTTGCATCCCAGGACCGTGCACATTATAGGGACTTAATAAAGACTTGTTACTTGATCTTATGATGCAGGTACAAGAATCCTAATTCTAGAGTCGGAGCATCTGAGTTCTAATCCCACTTCTGATGCTTAACGCCAGTATGACCTTGGGCGAGTCATTTACCCTCTTTGGGCCTCAGTTTCCTCAGTTGCAAAATGAAGGGGTTGTTTTGTATTCTAAAGTTTCATCCATGAACCTATGATCTCATACTACCATTGGACCTGAAAACCTCTGATCCCCAAGCTCTTCCCATGCTTTACCGGCAATGCCCCAAACTGACAGTGTCAGCCATTATAGTAGCAAGAATGATGGATTCCTAAAGCCTGAGCTCTAACCTCACCCCTCCACACTGACTAGCTCTATGACCTTGGGCAAGTCACTTCACCCTCTTTTCCTCAGTTTGTGAAATGAGTTGGAGAAGGAAATGGTAAACCATTCTAGTATCTTTGCCAAGAAAACCCAAATTGGGTCATGAAAGTCAGAAAGGATGAAACAATGAAAAAGCAACAGCAGTGGGGGGTATACTCTGCAGTCTCTTCCAGCTCTAAATCTAAGATCCCCAGGCAGCCTGAGTCTGCTTCCCTGGAGAACTGAAGAGCCCACACGCTTTTCCACACCTCCAGCTCATGATGTAACCAAAGGTTCCATTAGCACCTTCTTCTATCTCAATAGGTTCCAAGTAGAAGAAGAGGGGAAGTATGGGGCCTATTATTCCAGCACCCCTTCTACTTCCCACGGTTAGTGGGCGCAACCTCAGGGGCCCTGCTCTGGTTTTGGGAGCTATGGAATAAGAAGCCTTGTTTTGATCAGTACTCAAATGGAGGGTGAAAGTGCCTCAGGCCAAGAGGCATCAGATGGGCATCAATATATGGGACTTTCAGGTCCCCAGAAGGAAAGAAAAGGAGGTGATGGGGTCTAGGCTAAGGCAAAGGGGTTCCTCAGAATTCCCTGTCCCTGCCCACAAATCCACATTGTTACCAGAGAGACAACATACACATAGAAAAATATACTCTTAATAAATGCAAAGTAATTTAAAAACATAAGAGAATTAGGTGTCTCCAAGCAGCTGGGGATGGGGGAGAGGATCAGGAAAGGCTTGGTGTAGAAGGCTTCACCTGAGAGAGCACTGAAGGTGATGCAGGATTCTAAGAGACAGATAGGAGGAGGGAGGGTGCTCCAGGCAGGGGAACAGCCTTGGAACAAGCCTGGAGACAGAGAACATATGTCCAAGGGGGAGTGAGCACTCATCAAAGCCAGTCTGATTGAAACCAATAAGGATGACTTCATTCTTTGAAACTGTGGTACCTGGAATGTTACAGGTGCTTAATAAATGCTCCAGGATTTAACAGTGTCTGGCTCCCCATGGGTGCTTAATAAATGTTTATTGATTGATCGCTGCTTGGTGGATTTCAGGAGGTGGATCCTCAGCTGTCTGTTAGTGTGATATCATGAGCCTTTTTTTTTTTAACATCTTTGTATGAGTGTCTTCGAAGGAAATAAACCACTGTCATTCACCCAGTTTACTTTACCCATTGAGTACCTTTCTCAGGTGGACCTTGAGAATCCCTTTTGAGAAGGTCCTAGTCTTGTTTAAAGGATTGCCCTCAGAGGTCTGCTCTGGAGTAGGGACATCATGAACCACTCAATGCTTCTAGGGAAGGAAAGCTGGATTCCCTTCCATTGTAAGCAAAGAGCTGGAGACCTTAGGGGGAGAGGGCTCCTCCCTTCCTCCCTCCTCCCCTTCTCAGGCCAAGGGTACTTAGTACCTGTTCCTAAACTGGGGGTGGTTTGTCCTCAAAGTGGACCGATTTCATAGGACTCTGTGTTTCAATGAAAGCTGAGAAAGAATTTTTTAAAATGACTAGCCCACACAAATCTTTCTCTTAAAAAAAACAAGTAAGACTGTTGGTAAAAAAACAAAAAAAAACCAAAAACCCACCTAAATGAAATGACTATTTCCTATGATTTCCTGTCTTATCCAAAGTGATTCAAGGTTGGCTTGCCATGACTGCCAAAAGAAATTTGCACAGCAGTCTGACCCTCACAGGGGCAAAGAAGAGACACAGAATGGCTTGTGAACAACTGTAATTTACTTAACGTGTATAGTGCAGTACTAAGAAAGACAGGAGGAAGGAAGGAAGGAAGGAAGGAAGGAAGGAAGGAAGGAAGGAAGGAAGGAAGGAAGGAAGGAAGGAAGGAAGGAAGGAAGGGAAAAAAGATTTTATATTTATATTTATTATTTTTATATTTATATTGTCAGGGCCCGATTTTCCTTTCCTGTGCGTTCTTCTCCTAGGCATGGATCCCATCTTCTTTCTTAATAGATATTTTAGATAGCTAGGGAAGGCAGGATTGTAAAGTCCTTGAGAGCAGAGAGCAGGACTTAGAAATATAATAAATAAATACTTGCCTCTATGTAGTACTTCAAGGTTTAAAAAGTATCTGCCCCAACCACAGTTTTACAAGGTGGGTAATGCAAACTCTACTAGCATCCTTGTTTGGTCAATGAGGATAAAAACTGATGATGTGATTTATCCAAGATCACATTGAAAGAGCTCAAGTCAAAACGGGGCATTCAAGTCCTCCAACACTGAGCAGAGCACTGACTGTGGCCTGTGATCCAGTTTGGCCACCTTGCCTTGTCCAGGGTTGGGAGATGACAATCAACATGTGTTATATCAATGATTCTGTTTGAATGAATCTTACTTTCCCAATGGTATTGTTGGAGCATTGACTAAATTTTAACATTGATGTCTTTGTTAACAGAGAAAAGACAAATTCTTCAACAGTCTGATGACCAGGAGGTGAATGAATGAAAAAAAAAATGCTGAAACACTTACTATGTACCACTCACCATAATATGACTTCCTTGGGGAAGGGAAGTGAGTGAGAAAGTGACCTCCATAGAGGACTTCAGATGAGCCCCTACTTGGTAACTTCCTCTTAGAGAGCTGTCTCAAGTACCACCACAAGACAGTAATATTGGAAGTGAGACCTGGACCCAAGTCTTCCTGATTCCATCAGTAACTCAAGAAAAACATCTCAGGTTAATATTAACAACAGCTCACATTAGTAGTGATTTAAGGTTTGCAAAAGTCTTTTTCATAGGCTATATCATTTCATTTTCAAAATAAGCTTGTGAGGTAGTCACTATTATCATCTCCAAGTTACAGACAAGGAAACTGAGACTCAGAGACATTAAATGACTTGCCTAGGGTCACAGAACTAGTAATTACCTGAGATAGGATTTGAAACCAGCTGTGGTCTACAAGGCCAGCACTGTCCATTACACTACACTGTAAGTAGTTCCATCCTTTATCTTGTACAATCCCTTGCTTTTTTCCAATCCCAGCTCAGGTGTCAACACCTATACAAAATCTTCTCTTCCTTCCCTAGTTGTCCATGTTTTCTTCCTCCTGCCCTACAAATTACTTTGCCTTTACTTTATTGGCATATCTAGAGGACCTGCGATTTCATTAGTATGATCTCTACCACTGCAAGCTGGCACCCTCTCTGCCCAGTTCCACCCACCCAGCCAGCAGGTACCTGAGAAATTTGAACTCTGACCTTCTTAACTTTGAAGCCAGCTCTCCATCCACCATTGACTTTTTTATATGCTTTAAAACTTACTTCCTACCTATGTAAACATTGCACACATCCCATTCCACCCCCACATACACGCAAACCATGTCAAAGAATGTGAAACTCAATGTTGACTCTTTCTCACCAGCACCAAGGACAGAGTCTAGCTCTTAGTAGGGGCTTAATAAACATTGTTGAATTAAATAGACCTGTGATCCACAATTGCTAGAAGGAGGACCCCACAGATGAAAGCTCTCATCCTGCAAGGACATAGTCCTTCTTCATTCCAAAGTTTTTTTATTGGATTATCAAATAAATAGGCCAGAATAAATTGTCTCATCACCAAAGAGGCAATTCTCCACTGAATGACTCTCATTCAAGCCTTTTAGCAAAGAAAAGAGCAGAAGGCAAAAAGAGGAGCTGCCACATTTGAGTATTTCACACCCTCTGCCTCCAAGGAAACAAATGGATTTAGGAAAATATTGATCATCAATACACAGAAGTTCAGAGAAATGTCAAATCTTATAATAATTGAGGCAAAAGATTCTAGTTCCATGATCTTTTATCACATTACTTTTTTGGGAGGCAGGGCAGCCAGCATATCAGGTAGATAGAACAAAAGGTCAAATTCATTTGTTATAAGAAACTTCACCACAATGCTCAATTATTTACATGCAGAATTCCCCTGAAGGCAGGAGTAAGTGATGGACACATACATGAGTACACTTCTCATCTCAGTAGAATGTAACCTCCTTAGAACAGGGGCTATTTCCTTTATTTATTTATATGCCCTATCCCTGGAACTCTGTAAGCACTTAAATGCTGTTCACTTGATGTATTTATTGGTGAACAAGTCTATAAACTCCACTGGCATCCCTGAGATGACAGGTGAACCCAAGGAAAGCTCCCAGTATGTGGGGTGACAGATTTAGGGGAGGCCATGGATAAGAGTGGGCAAGTATATATGTGTTGGAAGCAGCCCCCACATCAAAGCACACATGGATCACTATGCTCCAGGGAAATGTAAACATCCTGAAGGCAGGACTACTGGTTTTTAATTTGACTTAGTGTGCTCCCACAGGTGCGCACACACACCACCTAACACATCACCTACAGGGACATGCTTTGCTAAATGGAATAAGGCATTAGATAGCTGTATTTCTCAACGTGTTTTTTTTTGTCTCTGAAGTAAATTAAACATTTTTAATATTAAAATGATTTAGAGTTAAATTTAGAACACTTCTCTGATTGACAATTAATTATAAGTATAGCATTTATATAGCACTTTAAAGTTTAGAAAGCTCTTTACAAATAATATATCATTTTAACCTTATGACAACTCCGGGAAATCAATGCTTAGTCCTGTTTTATCTATGAGAAAACATTTCAAATCTGTAATTCAATTTACATATAGATAGAAAAATTCAGTATGGAGGAGTGAAAAGTGGTTGTATTAAGTGTCAGAAATTGTCACTTTGAAACCCAGTTCCACCTTAATTCCTATGAAATCTTGAACAAATCACTCCCCCATCTCAAGACCTCAGTTTCCTCATCTGTAAAACTGAGGGCTTGGACTTCTAGTTCTAAATCAACAAGCTTGTGATTGCTTTGGCAGCACATATATTAAACTGACAAGGCTATGAATACCAAACACTCTGAGAGAGCAGAGAGGCCAATTTCAGGGGAGGCTTTCAAACCCCCAGTCTTTTCAGAGTGATGGGGAATATGGGGACAGAATGTTGGCTGGACCATGAGTCGAGGTCACTGTGCAGCTTGGCTTTGCTTGGCTGTTTTTCTTTGCTAGAAGGCACTTTCACTGAGTGGGGATGGGGAGGGCAAGCTTGATCCAGAAATGATTGTGCTACAAAAACAAAATCAGCTCTAATAGGAAGGAGCTGGCTGTAGGGCTTGGAGAGCTCCTTTGCACTTCAAAGCCAGAATACTAGAACCCTAAGCATCAACAAAACTTATCATTTATCCACTTTGTCTTCTTGAGTCATTTCAGTTGTGTTCAACTCTTTGTGGTCCCATATGGGGCTTTCTTGGCAAAGACACTACAGTGGTTTGCAGTTTCCCTCTTTGGCTCATTCTATGGATGAGAAAACTTAGGTTGAAATGACTTGCCCAGGGTCACACAGCTAATAAGTCTGAAACCAGATTTGAACTCAGGAAGATGAGTCTTCCTGACTCCAGACTCTAACCATGGTACCACCTAGCTGACCCTGTGTCCACTTACTTATTTTTAAAGAGATGTTTTCAGTCTGAAATAGAGCTGCTTCTCAGAGGTCAGTATTGAACGTAATCCTCCCTCCTGTCACTTGGGCTTGCTTGACTAATGTTGATGGAGCCCAACATCAGTAATAGACAAAAGTCACATGTCCCCCATGCTACAATATCATTGTAGCAAAACAAACATTTCCTTCAAGATCCAGCCATCTTGGAGTAGGTGGGATGGCTCTGAATGGAGGAATTCCCAGGAGTGATTAATGAAATATTATCTTTTCTTGTCAAAGACCTGAAGTCACATGAGAATGTCCTAAAAGTCATTTCTCTCCCAGTGTTTACTCAGAATTCTATGAGGATTCAAACCCCTCCAACAGGATTTCCAGGCTGTGAGCACTGTGATGTCCTCATGTAAGAGACGCTTCTGTGAACGTCAGACTCAATGCATGTAAGCTCCCAGTCACGTCTGTACTTTTTATTACATTGGCTAAGTCAAAGGCTACGTCTGCAGGCTACTTGGCAGTTTTGGTGAAATGCTTTCAGGAGATGTTCCTTGGGAGGAGGGGTTGTCTAAACTGGCAAGCACACCACTCCCCTTCACCAGCTAGGCCAATCAACTCTAGTTGCACACACTACCCTCCATTTCCTATCTCCATGCCTTTGGCTGGGAATGCCCTCCCTCACACCTCTGCCTATAGGAATCACAAGCTGACTTCAAAGCTCCGTTCCCATGAGCCACATTCTCTGGGAGGAAGGCCATGCTGGAAGCCTGCTGCACTTCCTCATACCCTCCCTACCAGAAAACAACTTTGTGTTTATGTATGTGTGTATTGGATATTTCCCTACAGAAGAGAAACTCCTTCAAGTTAGAGATTGTTTCAGGTCTGTATCCCTTGACCTGTCCCAGCAATCTCCTCTGCCCCCACCCCCATTCATTGGAGGCACAATAAATAAGGTCAATAAATGTTGTCTGCTTCATTCAAACAAAATATATCATTTGCATGTTGTTATTTTAAGTAGACAAAAAGAGTCTCCATTTGTATGGATAGCATTGAAGGCAGAGGACCTGTCGCTATCACTCATACTATCCACGAGCTGGGGCAAAACCACTTGGTTTCTCCATCTGTGAAATGAGGGGCATGGTCTAGATGAGTTCCCAGGTCCTTCCTAGCTCCAAATCCATGAGCCCATGCTTAGTTTAATCCAAATGAACATCTTTTGAGAGGGGATCTTACTCTCAAATTAATGGATCCAACTTATGACTTGGCCCACATGCCGCCCAGAAATATGACTAACGAAAGTCATGTTTGCCATCAGCCAATCAGTATGGGATGTACAATACTTAGCCTTCCCCTTCCACCCCTAGTGTTGTTTTTGTTTTGTTTTTTCAAGACAATTGGAAAATCCACTTCCTTGGTCTGGCTGTTCCCAAGCTAAGTGATCCCAGCTGTTCAGGAAATACCAGGGCAATGAGCACACAACTGAAGATGGAGGAATCAATCGGGATCCCGTCAGAGGGTTCACAATCCGCCAACTGGGCCCGCAATCCAACCCAGGATATCCAGTGCACCCTTAGGAGAGGAAAACCCTGGTGATTTTTATCACCTTATCACTTTCCAGGGTGAAACCCAAAACTAAAGAATGCAGGTTAAAATCCCTCTAGAAAGAAAGTTTTCTAAGAGGTTCAGGACCTCTCTTCTTTCTTCTCTCTTTTTCTCCCTCCTTCCTTTTTTCCTTCCTCCCTCCCTTCTTCCCTTCTCCTTTTCTCCCTTTCACTTTTCCTCCTTTTTCTTCCTCCCTCCCTCTATATTTTCCCCTAGTTTTTATTGGTTTGGTTTCTGAATTCATCATCAGACTTAACTCTGAACTCAAACTAATGTTTATTTCTTGAGCATTCTGGACGCATCATCTCATTTAATCCACCGTCCTCTTAGTCCCACCTTCAAATCTAGCATCGACAGCAAGGAGGAGAGATAATTCCCTTCTTATCGAATCCATCCCTCAGTGTTCTTAAGCAGACCAAAGTGCAGCTGACAGTCACTTAAAGTCCCTGGAGAGGAGGACCAAGAGCACTAGAAAAGACTTGAGTTGTGGTGGTCTTGAACTCACCCCTTGTCTCCAATGTCTCCAAGGTTGGCCTTGCCCACCCAGGCTACCACTTCTTCCCCTCCTTTTGGTCTCCAAGTTCCAGCTCCACTTTATGGCATGATGCTCCAACACCAGTTTGAGTTCGACTGTGTCTTTCATGGGTCTCTTAGAATACCTCTCCTGCTGGAGACCTCACTCCCTTCCAAACTCCTCCTCCCCCATGCCCCAGTTGGTTGACTCTGTCCTAAGGACAGCCTTTCTTCCCGAGTCAAAACCTGCTTCCCTCCACCTCCCATCCTCTGGACCCAGTTCTACCCTCTAGGGTCCAACAGAACAAGACTATATAATTGTTTCTAGAAGATAATTCTGTTTTCTCAGAAGTTCTCAGAAGCAGTAGAGGCAGTTGCAGTATAGGGGATAATGCGCTGAGTTGCGAATCAGGAACTTGACTCTAAATTGAGATCAAGACACTGGCTGTATGACCCAAGGTGAGTTACTAAACTCTTAGCTGGCTTCAGTTTCCTCATCTGTAAAATGGAGACAATAACAACCCCTAACTCTCAGGGTTATTGTGAGATAATAATTGTCAAGGGCTGAGCACAGCGCTTGGCACATAGTAGGTGCTTAATAAATGTTTCCTTCCTTCAGGCTAAGTTGTCCAATAAGCACTTGGTTCTCACCCAGTGTAGGATTACCAAGCCTCATGAGTGTGCTCATCAAATTTCAAGTAAGACAATCTATTCACTTCAACTCTTCTATAGCATCCAGCACAAAGCTGGGCATAGTAAAATCAATCCTAACAAGTAGTAGGCACCTACTATACATCAGGACTGTGGTCAGAGACAAAGATGAACATGAAAGAATCCCCTGCCCTCAAGGAGTTTATATTCTATTGAGGGAGAGAGTATATGATAGTGTGTGTATGTGTGTGTAAAGAGAAAAAGAGAAAGGAGACAGTGAGAGAGATGTTTTATATATCTAGATATGTTTATAAATTTATATTTATTTTATAGGTAGATATTTGCATATATGTAAATATATGCACAAATATGTTTCTACAAAACAGATACAATGTAATGGGGTGGAGAGGAAGGAAACCAGGAAAGAATTCATGCAGAAGGGTGGGAGCTGAGTTTTGAAGGAAACCCGACATTGCAAGCAGAGTTGAGAAGGAAGAGCATTGGTGGGGTGGGGGATAGCCAGCAAAAGGGAAAGAGACTAGCCAATGGGTACTGGGTGCAAGAAACAGGAGGCCAACAGGGTTCAACCATAGGACAGGAAATAGGGACCAAATCTATGATTTCATTGATATGAGGAACTCCCAGGTTAGGAAATTCCATCCATCAACTCAGGTCCACATATTTTCAGCAATTTGAAGTCTGGAGTACTGAGTTTAATTGACTTTCCCTGAGTTACATAGCCAGTGTATCCCAGGCAGGACTTGAACCCAAGTCTTCCAGGCTTTGAGTCTCTCTACCTCTGTCTCTGTCTCCCTCTCCTCTCTCTGTTTGTCTCTTTGTCTCTGTCTGTCTGTCTCTGTCTCTCTTTCTCTGTCTTTCCTCTTATCTTTCCTCTTCACCAATACAGATGAGAAAAAAAATTAAGATTTAGAATTTCTGGTCTTAGGGAATTACCTGGCATTTCAAGAAATAGAGAACCTTTGCCCTCAGTCACAGAGCCTCTCAGAGTGAGAGGCAGGATTTTGGAGTCCTGCGTTGTGACTTCTACCATTTTTTACCTTCTCTTGGCTTCCCTTTCTTGGCTATAGATAGACTGAGGGGCTTGAGCTGATGGCTCCAGAGGCCTCTCCCAGTGCTAGGTTAGGATCTCACAGACCCAAGTCTTCCTGGGCCCAGGCCCAACTCTCCTTCCACTTTGTCCCTCCCTCACATCACCTCTCCATTTTGGAGATTTAATGTGGGTGAATTGTGCCTTTAACCTTCCTTCACTTGCTTTGCCTCAAAGAAGGTTTCTGTCAGCAAATGTCCCTAGTCTCCAAAGAAAATACCTACAAATAAACAAGGTCTCTCTTTCCTCTGCCTTTAAATCATTGCCCATTTCTCAGTAAGACTCTAGCAAGCTGGAGAGGTTGAAACTTTGTCTGAAATTCAGTCTTTCCTCAAAGGACAGCACGTATTACCCCAAGATGGAAGAACTTTATCCATACTGGAAGTCTGAGAGTGAGAAATGGCCATCGAGTCAATTTCCTGAACACAGAAGTGAATAAACGAGATCCTGGGAGAAAATGTATAGAAATCATGGCAGACACAAAGCTCTATCCTCATCCACATGACTCCCATCTCAAACACATCTCCCATCCTGACTTTTGATACTCAGCAGAGAGGACCCAAGCAATAAACCTCATTCATAAAATCCCAATCCACATATCTGAAGGTAGACATTCAGCCATTCATTTCTAAATCATTTCTCTAGGACTTTGTCCACTTAAATCCCATTTTCCAGTAGGTTAATCATCTTCTTTGCTCTCCTTTTCATCAGAAGTTATACAGTGCCTAGTCTGTATTGATTTGCAATTAGCTCCTGAGATTTAAACCCTTTAATCACTCAGAGTGTCAGAAATGAATTACCAAGGTACATTGATGATGGGGGGAGAGTTGAGGGTGGAGAAGGAGGCTGGAGCAGCATCAGTAGGCATTAAAGAGACGGACTCATGTAGAAATATGGTAGAGTGGAAAGAACAATATAACTGGGGTAAGAAGAGCCAGGTTCAAACCCCACCTGTGTCTTTACTGCCTATATGATCTTGGGAAAATAACTTCATGTCTTCAGGCTCTTATTTCCTCTTCTTTAAAATCAGAGGGCTGGACCCTCTAGGGATACTTCCAGCTCTGGATCTAAAGTCCTATCATTTCTAGAGGTGATGCTGTACAGTGGACAAAAACTTGGACTTTTAGTCAAAATGGGTCAAGTTCTTCCTCAGAAACTTACCAACTGTAGGACCCCTAAGTAAGTGAAACTCTCTTATCTAGAGGCCACTCAGGTCAGTACTTCAGTATGAGTGGAGGGAGGTCACAGTGCAGTCACAGATTCAGCAAGGGGGCTAAGAGATCACATTTATAGTGAATTTTAGTTAATAACTAAAATTTATGACTTTCAGGTTTTTCAAGTTCATTGCTGGTTGGCTTTGATCCAAGACCTCACAGTCCTACGTCTGTCTCATTTCATAAGATCCTGGAATCTTGGTGGTGGAGGGAACCTGACAGGTCACCCCAAGCAACCTCCAAAGTCAAAGCTTGAATCTCCTCTGTGATATCTGAGGGGATCCACAATGGCTTAAATATGTCCAGGAATGGAAAACTCATTAGGAAGCTTTTCCTTCTCCTGGGTTTCAATCTTTATCCCTTTAACTTCCAGTCATTGTTCCCAGCTTTGCTCTCTGGAAGTACAAGGAACAACTTGGAAGTGTTCTTTAAAAACAAGGACCTTTCAGAATGTGAACATTTCTGCTAGGTCCCCTTAGGTATCTTTGTTCCAGACTCACCTCCACAGCTCTCCTATTCTCTACCACCACCCCACCACCAGTCAGTGATTTCCTTGGAAATTGTTCCTTTCAACCAAAGCAGACAAGGGACTGGGACCAGATCTGTGATTTCACTGATGTGGGGAAGTCCAGGACATGAAAAGCCTTACCTCAATGCAGCTCTGGACCTTCGCTGCAAGAGTCAGAGAATTGTCTGGGGCTCTGAGAGTTTAAGTGACTTCCCTAAGATCAGAGACAGTAACTGTCCAAGGCAGGACCTGAACCTCTATGCACTGTACCTAAGAATCTGTTAGTAAAGACCAGGTTTAGAGCAGGAAAGGCCCTGAGAGATCACCTCGTCCAACTCTCTCACTTTATAAGAAGGAAAATGAGGCCTGGATGATTCTCAGGTGACAAAAGCAGTGAGAGGTAGGATCGGGATTTGAACGGAGTCCTTTGGCTCCAGATTCAGTTCCATTTGCCATGTGGCTCTTCAGCTTCCTCTCAGGATGCCCTGCACCACCTGGGTCATGCCCCTCAGGAAGCATTCACACTTATTTTCTCTTTGTCTTTGGGTCAATGTCCTTCTTACAACACGGCACCCAGTTCTAGATTGGCTTTATCAATCCAGTGATTCTCAAGCGTTTATTAAGTGATCACAGTGCTCCAGTCACTGTTATAAGTGCTTGAGTACAAAGAGGAAGAAGGAAACGGACAATGTCCTAGAGGAGCTACCATTCTCCAGAGGGCAGCACAGTAAAGGTGGAGCTGTCAAAGATGGCAAAAGCTTTTTGGATATCTAGGACTGTTGACTTATACCACCTAAAACCCTTCAGTCCAACCCAGACCTATGCAGTTAACCCTTTGGACCTAAGCAGAGTTTGATGTTGATTCTCCTTCTATATTTTTCAACCAGAGTCATTTTGGAGCCAGCTCAAACTGGAAGGATCCTGATTCCCTAAGGCTCCCCCTACATTCTGGCTATTAGCAGCTTCATTCATACCAACCAAAAAAAAATGGTTTGAGGACAGCAGGTCAGGTTGCAATATGGGCCTTTTAGGGAAGAGTTCATTAAGGTCCAGAGAAGTTGAATTACTGCCCAAAGATAAGACCTGGACCTAAGACTCCCTGAAGGGGACCTCAGCTAATGATCTTTCCCCTGGACCATCTCAATGGCTCCTCTCTGTCAGACCAAGGGCTACTAGCAGTACAGGACAGACCTGGTGTTCTACCCAGTTTGGACAGGGCTCTCCTCCAGGTCATGCCACTGTCTCTCTCCTCAAATGATTGAGTATGAACTTAGCCACGTACACATCTTTACCACCACCCTTGTGCCAGAAGAATGGAAGCTCTTTGAGGGCAAGAACGTTGGGCTCATTTATTTATTCATTTATTTAGTTATTCATTCATTCATTCATTCATTCATTCATTCAATTTTGCTCCATACTCCCAAGATCCCTAGTAAAAGTACACAAATATTTGTTAAACATCTACCTGCTAGGTAACTATCCAGCACCCACTGTGTTGTGGGAATTTCACAAATGTTTCCAGAAGTCTTTACTATGAGGAGGAAGATCTGTTAGTGGTCAGTGGCTTCTTTCCAATCAAAAAATCAGTTCCTATTTGTCTGTCAGAATCAAGGGGAGGAATTTAGCAGAACATTGCAACATAAGCCTTTCACTTTTAATAAGCATTTTGAAGCAACTGCAAGTCTGAGAGATTTTAGAAACAAACACTTCACAGGAATGTTTCATGAGGTGATTATCAAGTTTTTAAGACTGAGGGTAGCACTTTCATCTTTGTGCTCCAAATGAAGGGGTTTCATGGGATTCTAACTCTGGAGCTGGTAGGGAAGTGTCTAGACCAGCCCTCTTATTTTATACCAGAAACTAAGTTCTGTCAAGGAGGGAGTGACTTTGAATCACAGACTATCAGACCTGGCTGGGATCTTAGAAGCCAGCTATTCTAACCTCGTAAATTTATAGATGAGGAAACTGAGGACCAGAGAGGTCAAGTGATTTGCCCAAAGTCACACCTGTAACACAAATGGCTTTTTCCAATGTAAAGGGCATTGGATTTTGAGTCAACTAATTTTCATCGGAATCCTAGCCCTTCCTTTGGCTTCAGTGACTTTGGACAAATTATTTAACCTCTCTGGGACTCAGTTTCCTTATCTGTGAAATGCAGGGGTTGAGTTAGCTGACTTTTGAGGCATCTTCCAGCTCCAGATCAAGAATCCAATCAAACCTCCAACCAAAGTCAGTTTTGTGACTCCAGAGCCAACTTCCTTCCCACAGCACTCCCTCCCTCCCTGCCTTGACTATCAAGCAAATGCATAATGTAATGTCTGATTTACTACATGTTGTTGCTGGGGAAAGGCTATCATAAACTAACTCGAGGGGAGGAATTAGAAAGCATCTATTTTTATGCAAAATGTATTCCCCAGTGAATCACCAGGGAGAGGAGAACATGATATAACAGGAGAAGCCAAAATATTTCCAAATGCTCTTACTTCATCAGAAGTCATGCTAACCCAGCTCCATCCATCATCCTTCCTTAAGTCAGCTTGGGCCTCCTCTGTGTTAGCAGGTGTCTAAAAAACGGTTGGGACTGCTTTCAGATCAAAAAAGCAACTACTGCTTATTAGGCACCAGGCACATAGTAGGGTTTTAAAGGCATAAGTGAGATAGTCTTTGCCCTTGAGGATCTCAAAGTCTGTTATCTAAACATGTCCTGATTTTTTGTGTCATAGTAATCCCAGATGTAGAGGTGGAAGGGACCTAGGATGCCATCTGGTCCAGTGTCTTAATTTTAAAGGTGAGGAAACAGAGGTACAGAGAAGGGAAAGACCTTGCCTGAGACACACAGGTACAACTCTGAGGCACCACCTCACACCCATCATGACTGCCATGACAGAATAAGAAAATGACAGATGCTGGGGCAGATATGGAAAAACCAGGACATTGATGCATTGTTGATGGAGCTGTGAACTGGTTCAACCATTCTAGAGAACAAGTTGGAACTATGCCCAAAGGGCTATAAAACTGTGCATACCCTTTACCTTGCAAAATCACTACTAAGCCTGTATCCCAAAGAAATAAGAGAAAAAGGAAAAGGGTCCATATGTACAAAAATATTTATAGTAGCTCTTTTAGTGGTGGGAAAGAATTAGAAATTGAGGGGATGATGATGCTCATCAATTGGAGAATGGCTAAGCAAGCTGTGGTATATGATTGTGATGGGATATCACTGTGCAGTGGGATGCTTTCAAGAAAACCTGGAAAAATTTACATGAATAGATGCAAAGTGAAGGGAGCAGAACCAGGAGAACTTTGTACACAGTAACAACAACATTGTATGATGACCAACTGGGAATGACATAGCTATTCCCAGCAACATAATGATCCAAAACAATTTCAAAGGACTCATGATGAAAAATTCCATCCACCTCCAGAGATCTGATGAAGTTTGACTGCTAATTAAAGCAGATTTTTTTTCGCTTTATTTTTCTTCTGTTGTTTTCTGTGTTCTCTTTTGCAACATGGCTAATAAGGAAATAGGTTTTATATGATGGCACATGGATAATCTATGTCAAAATGTGTGCTTTCATGAGGTGTTGGGGAAGTGGCAGCATGGGGGGAGGGAGAAAATTGGGAACTCAAAAGTTTAAAAAAAAATTACATGTAATTGAGAAATGAAATAAATAAATATTTATTTAAAAAAAAAAAAGAACAAGGGTTTGAACCCGGATCCTTGAACTTGTAAACCACTGATGACTCCTGAATACATACATACACACACACACACACACACACACACACACACACACACACACACACACTATGCTATCAATTCCAATAGAATGCAAGCTCCCTTTTACGTTTGTAATCCCAGAACATGGCACAGTTCCTGGAACACAGTTGGTGCTTAATAAATTCTAGTTTATTAATATAATTATAAATATTAAATATATATCATTGTGGGTTATAGACAATAAATATGATATAATTATTACTGCTTTTGTGGATCAGTCATCTTTCCGCCGTGTCCGACTCTTCATGACCTCATTTGGGGTTTTCTTGGCAGAGATACTGGAGCCATTTCCTTCTCTAGATCATTTTAAGATGAGTTAACAGGCAAGCAGGGTGAAGTGACTTGCTCAGGGTCACACAGCTAGTAAGTGTCTGAGACAAAATTTGAACTAAGGAATTTGAGTCTTCCTGACTATGGACCTGGTGCTCTATCTACTTTGCCACCTAACTGCTCAATATAATTATAGTAATTACCCAAAAAATGGTGCAATATTGTCATTTCCCCTCTCTGAGCCTCAGTTTTCTCATCCGTGAAATGAGAGGGCTAGATGAGATGGCTTCTTAGCAACTTGAAATGTATACTCTGATATTATTGCTTCCCATTCCTACGCCTCAGTTTCCTGATCTGTGAACTGAAGGACTTGGACTATCTGGCCTCTGAGATGTCTTCCAGCTCTATGTACCTCTGACTGGGTGCCCACGGCAGGGGTCTGTTGGGCCCCTTGATGTTTCTCAGGCGCTTTTCCATCATTCAAAAACCAACTCATAGGGAAGACAAAGGATCACCACAATTTCAGATCCCTCTTCCCCAGAGTCCTTCAGGCTACCTGGAGATCTGGTCACAAGATACTTAATCCAAGCACTGGCAGAGAATGGGGGTAGGTTAGAAAATATCCCTTTTCTAAGCAACACTCCCTTACTAATTTTGGAGAAGGGCAAGGCCCCCGACACAGCCTTTCCTAAGCTTTCATAGCATGGAGATAAAAATATAACAGATTACCAAGTACACAGAAATAGTGGCTTTAAATAACTCTGCCAGTTACAGGTCCTCATCTCCATCCTGATTCAGCTTCCAGGGCCAGAAACATTGCCCAGCCCTTGAATCTCTCTGTGAACTGAGATAACTCAACCAATCAAATGCTCAAGAGCAGGAGTAGGTAACCTGCAGTCTCAAGGCCCTCTGGGCCCTCAGGAGCAGCCCTTTGATTGAACCCAAACTTCATAGAGCAAATCCCCTTCATGAAAGAATTTGTTCTGTAAAACCTGGATTCAGTCCAAAGGCTGTACTCTAGGACTTAGAAGGTCTTGAGGCCTCAGGTTCCCTGCCCGTGCTCAAGAGACTTTGAACTTTGACTTTCTCCATTAACTTCAGCCTAATTCATGGTACCATTCAAAAAAACATATTGTCCCAATATAGAGCAAGCTACTATCAGAAGCAGTAAGGCATTACTTTGGAATTAGGACAGATTTGAGTGCAAATACAACCAGTTGGATCTTTCCACAAGATCAAGTGTCTTAAATTCTATGAGCCTCAGCTACCCCATCTGCAAAATGGGAATGATTGACACTAATACTCCCTTATTCAGGGAGAAAGACTTTGGAGGAAGGTCCCATTCAAAACTTAGAAGGCTACAGAAATAGGAATTGTCATTCCATATGTGACAACTTCCAAATATGAATTTAAAGCCCCAGGTCATAAGATCCTGGATGTAGGAGAGGAAGGGACCTGGAGGACCACTCCTACTCTTTACACTTAAGGCAAATAAGAATCCTGCTAAAAAGGGCCTTTTGGGGGGGGGGAGTGGGGAGATAGTTGACTTAAGACATATAATTATAACAAATTCCAAACAGATGTTTATGTTCCTATTTCAGGTACTTTTACATCATAAAATGGAAAAGGGGGATGGAAAAATCTGACTAATTCCAAGGATGTTTTTTAAAAATTATTGATGTATTTTGTTTATAGATTACAAACACTTAAGAAAAATCATACTTTGTGAAAGGTCTCTTAAAACTAAAAACTATCATGTAAAACTAACAATACAGTTACCTCAATTGAAAAAACATTCAATATTTCACATCTGGGTGATGTGAAATGTCCCTCCCCATTTAAAAAACCCCAGGCCCAGAGAGGATGAAATCCAGGACCTGTGGTCAGGAGGGGAGGGTCAGGTCTTGCCTGGCATCCTTCCTAGCTGAGTACCAAGCAAGTCCTATGTTTCTTCATCTAGGTAATGAATGGCAATTTCCTCATCATTAGAAATCCCTGTGCCAAAGTCTGCAGAAAAGAACATAGTAATGAATGAGAGAGGGAAGATTTTTCTGAACAGTCCCCAATCCTCATCTCCAAAAGAGAGCAGGGAAGTTTGAAACACAGCCCTGGTATCCCAAGTGCCTGGCCTATAATAGGTACAGCAAATGCTGGTTAGCTTAGAGATCTCATCCCCCATCCTCCCCAGCTTCCCCTGGGCAATTGGGAAGTGGAGCCAGGGAGAAAGGATAGATAAAAAGCATTTTAGTTTTTTTTCCTAATAGGTTGGCTTTAGCCCATCTTATTCCTCTACAGTTTTCTTTATACCATACATGGTATCCCCAAAGTCTTGGTGCCAGGGGACACCCTGTACTCTAAAGAGTTGACCCTAGACTCAGAAGGTCTGGGTTCAAATTCCATGTTCTCCCACCTCCTACATTGGAGACGTCAGGCAAATCACATGCCTATAAAGGCATCTGGGCCACCTGAGGTCCATCCCTTCCAGTGTGGAACTACTGTGTCTGGATGTTTCAAGTCTTTGTTGTTTTGCCCAAAAAAATAAAAACTCCTCAAAGTCAAGGGCTGCATCAAGGTCAAAGATGGCCCCAGTACTGAGCCTACAGTATAGTAGGTATAAGCTGATACATAGTAGGCATAAGAGGTTCATGAAAGGCTTGGATCCAATCCTGGTTCCACCCCTTACCCTGGTGACTTTGTACTAGTCACCTCTTTCTGGTCCTCAGTTTCTCCATCTGCAAAAGCAGGGGTATAGAATGCAGTACATCTGTGGTCCCTTCTAGCAGTAAATTCCAGAACCTGTGAATACCACCATGCAGCACACAGGTTTTCATTCTTCCCCTCTGTTGGTACATGATTCTGCCATATGTATTACTTTCCAAGAATAACCATGAAAGGAATGAAATATACAAAGAAAGACACAAAGTCTCATTGGCTGATCTCAAAGCTAGCAATTCTGACCTCCTTTCGGGCTGCAATTCTCCTGTGACTGCGGTAACTGGGCAAGTGTTAATATTTCTGTACGGGAAGCGCAGCAATCTAGGCTAATGGAAATCTAGGGAAGTGGGAGAGGGGGAAGGAGTTCTTCAAAAGCTCAAAAATGCAATTCCCCAGCAGAAACCCTCAGCAAAACGGGGTGCAAAGGCTGCTGGCTCAGCCTGGAAATCTCCTGCTCAGGTGCCTCTGGGCAAACACTGGCTAGAGTCTATGCTGCAGAAGTGCTTCTGACACAGAGGCAGGGAAGCGAGCAGCCAGCTACCAAGAAAGCAATTTCCATTTTTAAAAATAAATTTTTATCATTGTCTTTGGGTTTGCCACTATATTCCTCTCTACACACCATTCTAGGGAGCATGCCCTCACAAGTAAATGCTTTAAAAAAGACAAGAAAAAGAATTTTCAGAAAAATGAACCAATATATAAAAAAATATTCCACACCTACAGACCTCCATTCTGTAAAGAATCAAAGGAATATATCTTCTCATACTGCTTCTTTGGAACCAAAAGAGTTATTATTGTTTTGAATCACTTTATGATTACTTTATTATGATGATAATGATATTTAAACGATAACATGTATGTATATATGTCCTCTGGGGCAGCTAGGTGGCATAGTTGATAGAGCATGGGGTCTGGATTCAGGAAGACCTGAGTTCAAATCTGGCCTCAGACACTTACTAGCTGTATGACCCTAGGCAAGTCACTTAACCCTGTTTGCCTCAGTTTCCTCATCTGTAAAATGAGCTGGAGAAGGAAATGGCAAACTACCCAAGCATCTTCGCCAAGAAAATTCCAAATGGGGTTACAGACATGACTGAGACAACTGAACGACAAATATGCCAAGCCCTTTCCTAAATGATGGGGATGCAAAGAAATACAAAATGGGAGCCCCTGTGCTTCAGGACCTCCCAGGTGAGAGAAGGATATATCAGGAAACAGGAGGCAGTAGGATTTAAGATTATCTGGGTGGCTGCAGACAGAAAGTCATGAAAGCCAGTCAGAGGCCTGACCTGGAGTCACTGAGTGTTCTTGACCAGGAAGGAGCAGGGCAGTAGCAGGCACACTGGGAAAAAGTGATCTGGTGGGTATATATAGGATAAACTGGAGTCAAGCAAGACTGAAATAAGGGCAGATGCTGAGGAGAAAGCACAGCATTTTGCTGGCACTAGGAAAGAAATATGGGCTAACTGGGTAGAAAACAATGACCTTGCCTCTTTCATTTAGAATTTTTCCTAGTTCTGGATCTTGGGAATAACATATTGGACAGCTAGAACACAGGGCTTAGATAAGCCGAGTTCAAATCCAGCCTTGGACACCAATTAGTTATAGAGTCCTGGGAAAGGTCTATCATTTCTCTCAGTCACAAAAGGGAGGAGCTGGACCCACTAGTTTCTAGGGACCCATCTCTGATGCTACAGTCTAGGAATCAAGAGCCTCCATCTCCATCCAGACACAAGAGTCAAAAAGAAAAGAAACTTAAAAAAAAAAACCAAAACAGGGCACTCAGTCTGGCTTTTGCTATATGGGTGTGGTAGCTTTGGCTAAAACAGTCTGTCCTTACGAGAGAGATGTTGTAGACAGTAAAACCTTAGCAGTCTTGGGTCGAGAGGACTAAGAGACTGCATTTCCATGACTGTCAGCAGACGGCACTGATGGTCCTGCTGTGTTGGGAGACACAAGGGGCTCTATCCCCAGATATTCCAGATGTATGTGCCCCTTATATGTGAGCCTTGTGTGTGGGCTATGTCCATTTGCCAGAGACTTTTTTATTAAATGGTTTTGCTTTGAAATGTTTTCCCCTGGTTAACTAGAGAAAACATAAACGTAAAATGTGGGCTGAGACACTATGATTTGCACTCCCTCCCCCCATTTACTATTTAGCTAAGGGGCTAGAGCTGATGGTAAAGATATTTCAAAGGAAGAACTGACAGGTCCCAGTGCCTGGCGTTACAAGCAATGCAAAGAAGGATGATTTCTTGCATTCAAATTAACCCTGTTATTCAGTAGAAGAGATATAGTCTGAAGACCACTGAAAATTACATTTCGAATTCTTTTTAAATAGTTGATATTTATTGTGATATTTTGTTTTTACATTTCTTAAATTTCTCTTTTCCTAGAAACCTCAATACAAATTCCAAGAAGCCCTAGGGAATTTCTGGGTAGCATATGTGAAAGATTGCCTTTCTTGGGAGAAACCCAATTTACCTCTAGCTTCCTCCTTAATGAGGTCACAGGTGGGGCAGTGAATCTTTTCCTTCCTTTCCTCTAGCCCCTTCCAGAATGCCTCCCTATTGCTTGTAACTAGCATAGCCCTACTGGCTAGAGCCAATCGTGCCTTGGTAGAAGTGGGGAGCACAGGTTCGAGCTCACTCTGCTTTTAGCATGGTCAACTTGGGGTGGGGAATGGGGAGAGAGGAGTGCTCACAGATTTCTCCTCAGCTCAGCATCTACAACCTAAACTCACGATGAGGCTCAACTTTTCTCTCCCAGCTTAGATGGTCCAAAAGATGAAAGCCAGATCTGATTAGGCAGTCACCTAATCCTTGGGACTTACTATGGAAAGTAATTGCCAACATTTCAAATCTTTATTTGGTCCATGGAGCTAAAACTCCCCTATCTCTTATTGATTAACTCCTGAGATTAGCATAGATCTCAGCTTATCTAGATAAGTATTCTCAATCATTAAAGAAGGATTTATTTCAAAAGCCCAGTTCAAGGGCTCCATCTTCCAATCTGGTCAGTCAGAAGACACACCTCTCCTTTGAGCCCTCATGGAACTGGCAGCCTCTATCTCACGTGCATGTTCCATTCCTCCTGTAGGAGAGTTCACAGAATCACAGAATTGGAGAAGTGAACCTCAGAGCCTGCCTGATCCAACCCATCCATGAAAAGAATCCCCACTAGAATGCATCCACCAAGCAATGGTCCAGTCACTGCTTGAAGACCTCCAAGCAGGGAGAACCCACCAGCCATGGAGGCACCTCATCTCACTACTAGGTGGGGATTTTCTCAAGGTCAGGGACTTTATCTTATTCATCTTCATAACTCTCTGTACTCCCTGTGTACAAACCATTAATACATTTGGCAAATTTTCTAAGCCTTGGCATAGACTCCATGGTGTTTTTTCAATTAATAACCATTCTTGACTTCATCCTGACACCGGAAGGTTGTATTACTATTATGCAGTTTATTATAAGTTATCTGATTCCACCCATTGTACCTATGGGTGGGAGCAGAGCACATAGAAACCATAGTACATGGTTTGGACAGACTGGGTTCAAATTTTGCCTCTGCTGTTTACTACTGGGTATGACCTTGGGCAACTCGCTTATCCCTGGTTAAGTTTCTTCTGCTATAAAATGGGGGCAGGACTGACCTAGTTGGCCTTTGAGGTCCCCTCTGCCTCTAGAGCTATGAGTCACTCAATATATTCTTGTAAGATGGGATTGTATCCATAGTGGGAAATACAGATCTTTGGAGGGTACCTTATAATGCATAAGCTGTGATTCTCAGCCCATGAGATCACTCTGAAATGTTTAAGCATGCCTAAAAGATTCTCTTCAAAGTAGGGGTAAGTAAAAGATAGGGGAGAGTCCAGGGACCTGTTCTTTCAGGCTGTTGTCGATGGATCTCCTGTCCACCCCACCTGACCAGGTGACTAGCTCACAGACATCCTCACCTACTTTCCTTTTTGCAAAGTGAACATGTCCTGCCAGCATGGACCCTGATATCATCCCCACTCCCCCTTTTAACAATCCCAATGTCCCTGTCCCACACTCTCACGTACACACTGTGTATTTTATACATAGTGTGCATTTCCTTGGGGGCAGTTGAAGTGGTACAGAGCATAGAACTGAGAATGAGGAAGATTCACTTTTGAGAGTTCAAATCTGAGCCCAGACACTACCTGTGTGACCCTGGGTAAGTCAGTTACACCCATGTACTTCAGTGTCTTCATCTACAAAATTAGCTAGAGAGGGAATAACAAACCACTCCAGTATCTTTGCCAAGAAAAACTGTAAATGTGGTAATGAAAAGTTGGAATGACTAAACAACAGGAATGGCTTTTCTTTATCTGTGAATGTGTTTTCTCCAAATAATGTGTGTTTTTTGAGAGGAATTATTTTCATTTTTTTCTGTGTAGATCTGGCCCTTGGCACATAGTAGATACATGAAAAACATGCTGGATTGATTTGAATAATACAATGACAAAATCCTCAGCAGCATCTGAAGTGCTCTACGACACTTGCCCAACTACCCTTCTCGGTTTCTTTCCTGATCCTCAGGTTCATGTACTTCCCATTATACACCAAGCAGACTACTCGCTACCTTGGCTTCCTTCTTGTGCCTGCATAGTAGGTCCTGAGTATTCAGACTCCACTCTTGCCTCGCATCTGCCTCTTAGATACCCTAGATTCATTCCAAATCTAGTTACAACCTATGTGAGTCTTTCCTTCCCTGCCCCAAATTTTAGGTACTGTACACATATTGAAATTGCTGTACGTAACTCAATGCATATTCTGCTTTTCCCATAGTAGAATGTAAATACTGAAGATAGGTTATTTCATTTTTCCTTCCTATCCCTGGCACCTAGCATAGTGCTTTGAACATAGTAGGTATCTAATAATTTGAGGAATTATCTCGCAAATTGTGAAACACCAACTGTATGCCAGGAACTCTGACAGTGTGTGTAGATAACAAGATAAAATGAAAACAATTCCTTCTCTCAAGGACCTTGCAGAATTAAGACATCAGGCAGACACTGACCTCTCACTTTAAATGGGAGATGTTTTACAAACAACAAGAAATCATTTTTGAGAAAATTTGATTCAAATTCATTGAGGGCAAAGATTTCCCAAAAGTAGACTGAGTTCTAAAAGTGCAACCTTGGAAAGCTCTCAGAAGGTGAGTGCCAAGCTACCTCCCCATCAGGAGAAGTTGGGCAGCTCCATGGGATGGAGACCTGGAGTCCCACAGCTACTTGAACAAACCCTGTGATGCATGTGCCCATTTGACTGTTGCCCAACAGTCTCTGAATAGATAGTTACAAGACTTCACCCAGAATGGAAAAAACACAACTAAATGCCAACCACTCAGGTCACACTGTGCTCCAGAAGGGAAAACTCAGGCTGTTTTCTTGTTTGCACAATAATTTATTCTAAGATAAGCTGATCACGATCCCTTGTTATCTCCTACTGTGAAGTTGATAGAAACACACATGCGTGTACCTACATACTGAATATAAGAGTAAACATTGAATTCTCCCGGGAAGTCCAGAAGCACACATACTTAAACACACTGGAGGCTGGAGTAATGGGAAGGGAGGCTACACTAGTACTATGCTCTTTTTCTCTACACTTTTCCATTATCTAATGAGAAACAAAAGCAGCTCTTCCTTCCTCCCCCAGTCTTTTCTCTCCTATCCTACCCTCACATCTTGCCCTGGAGGATTACAGAACTTTCTAGCCATCTGGAGCCTGAGAAACTCCAATGTGCCCATGACATCTGCAAGCTTACGAAGTGGATCTCGGATGATTCACAAGTGTCCCAATTACTGGCTAGATAGTGGTGGGAGTTGGGTAGATGAGGATGAGACTGTTTCTGTTTTTTCTCCTTTGTTGATAGCTTACCAATCTCTCTTAGCATTCTAGGTCTTCTACATTATATAGATGGGAGGCAGGGGTGGGAGGGAGACAATAACACATTTCAAGATGGAGATACATCCTTTACTTCCCTTGATGAGATAATCGATTTGTCTATTCTCAAAGGAAGTCCATGGCAGACTTGAGAGTGAGAATTTTTGGAATTTAACCAGATCCATCTTGAAGCTGGCTTTCAGCAGGGCTCCTTCAAACTGTGTCTCTAGAGTCCTCAGAAAAGAATGAGCAAATCAGAACTTCTGTCCATTTGTTCCCACTGCACTTAAGTTGTATATTTAAAGCCCTCGTTTCAACAAACTCCAAGGAATGGCCTGAATTCTTTTCTCATCCTGGAACTGGGTCATGTCTGGTCTAGTTTGAAATAGCCTAAGTAGACCATCAACTGGGGTTTGGGATACATTTCTGTCACACAGAGAGATTTGTGTTGTGGTGCTATTTATCATAATGGAGTTTATCTTCATAGCAGCCCATGTGTTTGTACAGTCTGAGAACAGAGAGATTAACGGCTTTTCTGTTTGACCACCCTGGAATCTGGGCCAACAGCCTCAACAAAGTGCTTTCTTTCCCCTGCCATGTACGATAGCTTTTCCCCACTTGCTTCAAAAGGGTGCTGCCATTTTGTCAAGCTACTCTTGAATGATTTCCCAAAGCTTTTCTTACCTTTGTTGTAGGCATCAACTGGAAAGCGACCTGTCCTCAAACTGCCCATCACAATTCCCTAATTGGATGTAGAATTGTTCCCTAGTGGTGGAGAGATTCACAAAGTCTTTGTAGGATAGGTTCTACCCAGTAGGAAAGCCAGAGGAGTTCAGTGACACATAGTGTGCCCACTGTCTGAGTGCCTGCCACACTAAGTTTAGAGGGCTTGTCACCAGTCTGAGTGGGGTGATAACTTTTGGGGACAAGACAACATTCCAAGGACTTCTATCAAAAATAGAAGAGCTGCAATTCGTATTCTAAGGTCCAGATAAACTGACCTTCTTTCTATGACCCCCATTTCCCACCTCAGTGCCTGTGCACCAGTCAGTCCCTGTGCCTGAAATGTACTCCCTCCTTACCTTTACTTTCTAGGATTCCAACTTTCTTCAAGCACCACCTTCTACAAGAAGTTTGTACTGATCTGGATAGCTACTGACCACCCAGCACTTAAATGCCTTATAGTTATACATAGTTATTTTGTATACACTTACACAGCAGCATGGCCGATAGGGCCATGAAGATCTGGAACAAGTCCCACCCTCTGACACGTACTGCCTTTACAACCATGGATGAGTCACAGCACCTCAGGGCTGTAGGTAGCTCTCTGACTGGAGGGGCTGGCCAGCATTGGGAGAGGGAGTTTCCTCACGTGGGGATGCTCGGTATCACCGACATCACAGGGCTAGGCCAGTTCCTCTAATTATACATTCATATGTTATCTCTAGCACAGACTATCAGCTACTTACATGCAGGAGATAGTATTATAGGGTCAAAGGACTATAGATGAAAAGCTAGATGCCAAACTGTTCTTAACTGCATTTATTTTCCTTCCTCCCTAGGTCCCAGTTTCAACATTACTACCCTTCTAAGAACAATTTCTCAAATGAGAATCCCACTACCACTGACTGGGGCAAGAAGAAAGGAAGTCAGAAACTTAACAAGCATTTATTAAGCTCCTACCATGTGCCGGATGCTGAAGAGCTGGAAATACAGAGAAAAGCAAAGAACCAAAGTCTCAAAGGAGCTCCCAGTCTAAGTAGAGAGATGCCAACAACTACATACATGCAAAATAAAGTCAAAATTGACAGAGGGGGATCTCCCAGAGGAGCCATGAAGGTTTAGGACAAATGGGAAAGGCTTCTTATAGAAGATGAGACTTTAGCTGACCTGGGTAATAGGAAATGTATTGGGTCCAAGTCAAGGGATAACTCCCTATGTGATGATTTCCTACCCATCCTGTCTCCCTACTCCCACCCCTCAACTCCATTCTACTTCCTTTATAAATACTAAGTATTACACAACTGTTTGTTCCTTCCCAAAGTAAAAGAACTCTGAAAAAAATGACATCCTCCCTGACCCCACAAAGGACAATATGCTTGACCTTTCTGACTGATCCACTCAATCCTTCCTTTGCACACCTGGGACAGGGCCATTATGCTGCCTAGCATGTGGAAAGTTCACATATTTTTTAAGATATTGCACAGAGGAGACCTGCCAAGCCTTTTGCAAATAAAAACCCAGGGACCTGACAATACCCTGCTGACTCAATGTAAACTTTACAGAAGTGTAGACTAGCAATAGGAGTGAGAGTTTGATCAATAACTATCTCAGGTTAACCACCATGGGGGGAAGAGAGGGAGACAAGGTTAAAAATCCCAGAAATAATGGCCAGAATCACAACACTTAGTTAATGGTCAGATGTCACTTTGAAAAACATTAGGAAAAACAAGTCAACAGAAGTATTAGCTATGTACCCTTGAGTTCTTTATAAGTAAGGGAGTCATGCCAATTCATTTCACCCAGACCTCAGTTTCCTTATTTGTACAATGAATGGTCCCTTTTAGCTCTATAGTTATAACCTTAGCCATTCCTTCATCAATCTCCCACCATCCCCCAAGCACCAGAGAGGAGGACAATCCCTTAACCCTTTCATCTCTAGGGCTTCTGCCCAGAAGTCCCACTGTTATGACTGGGGGTAGACTCTACCAGCAGCTACATCTAGACCTGGTTCTAGCTAGCTTTAACTTCATTCTTTAGCCAACTCCTTGCTGTTCTACTCTCTCACACGCCTCCTTGTGGCTTTCCAGCTAGCTAGCTCTAGAACCATAATCAAGTGAACTTTGTCTTTGCTACTGGAAAGGGTCTGATGATCCGCTGCCCTCTGGTGCCCCTCACCATGCCTGTGACTTTTCCAAACCATACGCACCTACCTGGCTCCCATTCCCATGTAAGTTTTGTCTCCCCTTTTTAGAATGTAAGTCTTCCAGCAAAGGTTGGATAAGCACCTGTTGAGGTTACTGTAGAGGTATTCCTGAAGTAGGAATGCACACTTCCCCTCATGTTCCCTCCTTCTCCTCAAAATCCATCTTTTATAACAAAGAACTGATTTTTTTTCTTTGGTAAAAGAGGAAGCTCCCTGGATCCCAAAGCTCAAATTTCAATCCTACCCCTGCCATTTACTAGCTGCAGAGCAGGGGCATATTCTCTGTACACTACAAAATGAGGGCAATGGACCCGAGACGTCCAAGGTCTCTTCTGGTTCTAGATCTAAGATACCATCCAATACAACTAAGATGGAGAAAATCTTCAAAAGGACTGAAATAGAGAATTCGTTGAGCAATGCTCCAAACACAGCACATTGGCAACCTTCCATTGACCAGATGACAAAGACATGGCCAAGCCCTCTGTCCAAGCCTCCAAGAGGCCGCATGACCAACAATAACCAATAAAAAGGCTGATGACAAACTCATGCTTCTTTGTCTTTATCCTCTTTAATGATATCGATTTTTATCTAAACCATTTGATTTGTTCCTGAGAGAACAGAGAAGGAGAGAAAAGTCATCTGCAGAAGCACATTCCTTCCCAGTCTAAAAAGCAACCTCATGGGCACCAAGGGGGCAGCCAGTGGAGGAGGAGTGATTTAGTGGAGTCGGGCCTAGTGAAGTGGGCGATGTTCACCAAGGATGGCTGGGAATATCTGCAGAGGCTGACATACCACCCCCTCCTAATGACTATGTGTGTGAGAGTTGGCTGGGGTGATCTCCCCCAAGCCTTGGAAGTAGGAAGCTAGGGGCCACTGCTGAATGGGATGCTCTGTGGATTTTCTAAGGTATACCATAAAGTAAGCAAGTATTTATTGAGAGCCTACTATGTGCTCAGAATTGGGTCTGTATTGGATAGAGACAAAAAAAAAATACAGTGCCTGCCATAAAGAAGGTCACATTCTGTTGAAGGAAACAACATTTATACATACATATGCACATATATGTTTATACATGCATATTCACATATACGTATATGTTCATGTGTGTATATATACATGTGTGTGTATATACACATGCATGCACATATCCCTTCCTGCCCCATAGTTAAGACACAGGACTGAATTCAAATTTAAGTTTATATCCTGGCTCTGAAATTTGTTAGCAAGTCTCTTCCCATTCTGGGCCTCAGTTTCCTCATCAATAAAATTAGGGAGGAAGTTAGACCTCTAAGGCACCTTCCAGCTCTGAATTTAGGATCTTGTGATGTCTCAAAATTATAGAGATGTGAGCTTTATTAATATTATTATAATTTTCCTCTCTCGGTCAGACCCTCCAGATGCTCTCCAAGGTGAAACTGCAAACATCCAATAAACTTGCTGTATGAACAAGATAGCATTAGAGGAGCTCCTTCTCCCATGTTCAAGGCTCCACATAGCAGTCTGAGATATTAGAGGTGGGGTACACATTGAATAACACCTTGGCTAAGCTATAACCTCTCTGGGCTTCTGTGTCCTCATCTGTAGAATGGAAATTAGCCTAGACAATCTCTGACACTGATGAATCCTGAGATGTTTAGACTACATAGTATGGCAGGTCCCTTTTAGCTCCTGGTCCATGCTGTTAGGACCCTACATAGAACACAGTTTTCATTGACCAACCCAGGCTTCCTCTTCAAAATTAATTACTCACATTTATATGGAACTTCAAGGCTTTGAAAAGGCTTTCCTCACAACAGCCCTGGGAGGTCAGTGAGCAAGGATCATTACCTCCATTCAACAGATGAGGAAATTTAAGCTCAGAGAGCCTAAAAACGAACTCAACTCACCAGGGTCCCACTGATAAGTATTGGAACCAAGATTACAAACTCCTGGCTCCTGACCTCAAGTCCAAACCCTCTTTCTCCTACAACCCATGGCCTCTCCTCAGATTTCCAACCTCTATCCTGGCAGAAGGAGAATGAGTTTTTGAGGATAAATGGCTAAAACAAAAATCATCTTTAAAAGTCAGGGAAAGTTGGTGTTTTTGCTAAGGAAATAAATGAGCCCAGTTGCTCTCCCACGCTGCATAACATGCTCCAGGAGATAAAAGACAAAGTCATTTGCTTCCCAGTCTTTTCCAGCCCACAAAATTTCCCATCACCCTACCACCCCCTGGGAAGAGGATGACTCCACTTCCCAGTCTTTCCATAGTGGACACACTTAGGAAAGAAGCTCCAAGAACCTGTGGATCTCTGTCCTTAACTTCTGCACCTCTGTAGTTCATACTGGGGACCCTCCATGAAAACCAACCCAGCAGTAACAACCAGAGAAGTCAACAGCCATTCATGAAATGCCCAGATCCAGTGTGCAGGGCAGTAG
Source organism: Bettongia penicillata ogilbyi (assembly GCA_023548195.1). NCBI lineage: Eukaryota > Metazoa > Chordata > Mammalia > Diprotodontia > Potoroidae > Bettongia > Bettongia penicillata. The sequence goes on along the minus strand of JAJHZJ010000134.1, from coordinate 10,576,271 downwards.
GCCAGGCCTAGCAAAAGAAAGTAGATTAGTGGGTAAGGAAGAGCTGAGTCTGGCCTGCCCACATTCATATTTGTCCTTTTACTCATTCTGAACTCGACAGCTTAATTACAGTCTTTCAACTGTTTACAGAAATGGCAGCTCAGCAAGTCATCCAGAGGGGAAACTCTACAGACGAGGCAGTGGATGAAATGTTGCCTCTGCAATTGAAGGGAGCTGGATTCAAATCTTAGTTCAGTCACTTCTTCCCTAAAAGGACCCTGAATGAATCATTTCCCTATACCTCAGTTTCCTCAGCTGTAAAATGAGGGGTTTGGACCAAATTCTAACCAAATTTCCTTCTAACCAAAGAACCATGAGCCCATGATCCCCAGTGAGGCTGAACATGCCCATGTACCTAAGTTTGGGGCTTTGGCATCTGGAAGAAAGAGCTAGTCCTCCACAATGAGGCAGAGACAAGATTGCTGGGACCTCTCTTCCAGCAAGTTTATCCCTTTGTCTTGCACTCTGCTTTGCCTTAAGATGCCAAACACCCCCATCCTTCCTGGCTCCCAGCCACCTGTTATCCAGCAGAGTCTTCCTGACAACTCAGTGAACTAGGCAGAAGCAGAAAGGGTACCAGGGTCCTATGAACCAAGAAGGAAAATGGTCTCCTGGACCACCTGCCTTCTATAAGTCCCATTGGCTCCCTAGTGCCTCCAGGATGAAATACACTATCTATCTCTGGTCTACCCTATCAAGCCTGATTTCCACCCTGCTCTTCCTCAGACACCCCATCTTTCAACCAAGCTGGCCTATTTGCTGCTCCCTATACATGACCTTCCATCCATCTCTCCTCTCCATACCTTGGCACAGCTTGTCCCACAAAGTTAAAGTGATCTCCCACTGTCATTTGCATCTTCAGAGACACTTTACAATCCACCTCAGTTGTCACTTTCTATAAGAAATCATTTCTTAGTGCTCTCTATAAGGGTACAGGATAGCGAACTAGGCCTGGAGTCAGGAGAACTTGAATTCAAATCTAGACACTAGCTGTGTGATTCTAGGTAAGTAATTTAGCTTCTGTTTGCCTTGGTTTCCCCAACTGTAAAATGGGGATAACTATAGCACCTATCTCCCAGGGTTGCTGTGATGATCAAATGAGACAAGGTAGATATAAAGTGCTTAGCACAGTGCCTGGAACAAAGTAGGTGCTCCATAAATGCTTGTTTTCTTTTCACCTCCCCCTCCATGCCCTCTGAAATGATATCTATTTGATTTTTTTAAATTTAAGTTCTTGCTGATGTTTTGTTTTCACATCATCTCCAATTCCCAACATGGTTCGTACATTGTATATGCTAATACGAGTACATGTTATCTCCCCTTGTAAAAGAACATAAGCACCCTGAGGGCAGGGTATTTTTCCATTGGGATACCCAGTGCCCTGCATGGCACACCCTTAAAAACTGCCTGATGAGTGACTGATTGTTTTCACTTATTTCTTTATATAAGATTGTAGGGAGTTCTAGAAGGGATGCCAGAGAGAGTAACCTCTTAACAGAGATTTCCCCAATGTCATACAGGTAAGCAAATAGTAGGGCTGAGATCCAAACTCAGCTCCAAAGCCAGAGTTCTTTTCACTGTATCACACTGCCTTACATTTACTATTTCTTCCCATTAGACTATAAGCACCTTGAGGGCTGATCCTGATGATGCACCATGGGCTTGTTCCTGGAGGAAAGGGATCCAGAGGAAAGGAATTCACCTGTAATGTAATGAAACCAGAAGAGACTGACATAAAAGATGACTTCAGTTTTGGCTTCTTCTATTTAGCACCATGGACAGTACCTGATAGACAGTAGGCACTTACTAAATGCTTGTTGAATAATCTGGCTTTTCTTATCTGTGAACCCACAGGGAATACAGCAGCACTTTACTTGCCCACCATATTTCTGTAAGTCAGTATTTCCATTTCCAGTGGAAGCTGGGAGACTTCGTAGAACAAGGCCCAGACAGAAGAGTCCAGCAGGGTGACAGTAATATTAATTAGTCCCCAGCAGAGTTTAATGAGTGCTCTGAGAGAGTCTCCCATCCAGACTAATGAAAACTGGCCAATCAGTATCACTGTCATGTTGACCAGAGAGTACCCTTGCTGAATTACCTCTGAAATGAGTGAAGAGGAAGACCAGAGAGCTATGGGGCCGACTCCACATTGTGGAGAAACCAGTGTGCCAGTACACATGAGGCTGAGATCAAACCTTTGTGTAAAGAGATCAGACCATCCTGACATAGTCATTTGTTCAATCACACCTGCATGCTTGCTAGTATGTATGTTCTCCTTTTCTGACACTGCACAAGGGTGTGAAGGTGATCCTGGATTCTGAGACTATGTCAATGGAACCCAAGCGCAAGCATTGTCCAATCCAGTTGGAAAGACTCAAATAAGGGCCCCTCAAGAGATGGTATCTGTTCTGAGAAGCAGCCTGGCTAAGGTGGGAGAGCACCATCACTTAGGCTCATCATTAAACGATCAATTCTTGGCATGTTCCAAGCCTGGAATGCTCTTCCTCCTTAGTCCTGACTCCTAGAAGGCCTAGTGCACTGGATTCAGATGGCCCAGGAGGAAAAAATGAGGCTATTGACCTTGCACAGCCCTCCCTCACTCATAACAAAGTCAAGTGCAAGTCATGTCACTATTTCTCTCATGCCATGGTCCTCTTCAAAAATGAAGGATGAACAAAACCTGTGAGAAGACCGAGCTGCCTGAATGTGGACCCAGCTAATTGAGTAACCCATCTCATCCCCTCTCTCAACCTCTCCCTCTCCTCTTCCTTCTCCTCTCTAAAAGAAGGTAAGTTTTGTTGGCCAGAAGCTGCCCACTTAACTTGGGTCTTCCTTCCTTCCTTCCTTCCTTCCTTCCTTCCTTCCTTCCTGACACTCTGAAGCCCATATATTGAACAACAATGGGTCCCTGCCCAAGCTCCACTCAATGGCTGTTTGTGGACCCTCCTGGCTTAGAGTGAATATCGATGGTAACTGTTTCTGGTCCAAATAATAACCCTGAGGTTCCTGCCCCTCCCCAACTTCATTTATTTAATTTTTTTTCTTTTCTATTTACAGAGACCATCCCCTGACTACTTTTAAAGAGGCCTATTCACTGAAGGGGCATTACCTCACTTTAAGTGAGTACCTGAAAAGACCTTAGTCTAAAAGGCCAAGGTCACCCAGCAAAGCCTGGGAAATCTCCAGTCATCCTGATGAATATCTGGTCACTGGATCCAGATGGCACTGGAAGAGAAGTGAGGCTGGCGACCTGCACAGCCCTCCCTCACTCAAAACAAAGTCAAGTACAAGTCATGTCATCATTTCTCTGATAGCATGGTCTTCTCCGGCAATGAAGGATGAACACAAGGCAAGATGGCCTAGTTTCCTTCAAGACTCAGTTCAAGGGACACCTTGTCCATGAAGCTTTCCCTGAGCTTCCCCTTCCCCCATCTGCCAATGCCTCCCACTCCAGTCCTTTGAAGTGTCTCCTTATATACATTTTCTACATATCTACTTATATGCTGTCTTTACCAGCTGGACAGGCAGCTCACTGAGAGCAGGAACTACTTCAGTTCTGCCCTTGGATTCACATGGTATAACACAATATCTGGCGCACAGAAGGCCCTGAACAAATGCTTGTTCACTGATTCATGAACCAGCCATCTCACCTCATAGCTCTAGAAGGCTGAGGGTGTTTAATTTGTGTCTTTGAATCTCCAGTGCCTGGCACACATTAGGTGCTTCATAAAAGTTCGTTGACTGAAACATAAAACTTGCCTATTCATAGCTCTCATTATCCCAGGAAACTCAGAAATGAAGCATGGCAGATAGGATCTCTTGCATGTGCTTCCAATGTGTACAACATCATACTGGCCCCTGAAAAGAAAGCCAAGCGCTGCTGCTGAAGGAAGCCGAGGAGATGGCGAGGTGCCCACTGGAGGCTGCCCCCTCCTTCTGAAGTTCCCTTGTGTGCAATTAGGAGAGGTGCAGCTGAAGGCCCTCCCACCCATGCCAGGGTCCCGAGATCTCAGCTGTTCAGCAAGACGATCCCCCACAGAGATATGAGATTTGGGGACTCGCTTCCCATCTCCTGCCTAGTGTAGTGGGGGTGTAGGGAGCGCCTTCCCATTCTAGCTGGCATTCCACAAAGTGAGATGTTCTCACTGGCCCCAGAATGCCAGTTAAGGGCCAATCCTAAGAGGTCAGGGGAAAAAAATATCCCAGGTACCTGACCAAAAGCAGAGCTACCAGGACAGGCTGGGAGGGATCCACTGAGGTCAGCCTCTGAAAACAGATTTCTCTAGCAACATTTCACCAAAAAGCTACACAAGCTGACATTTTCCATTCAAAAGCCAAATGATCAAATTCTCTGTAAGCTTACTCTGCTAATACTAGCATTCATAGTTGAAACTAGATTTGGATTTGGGGACCACGAATCTTTCCCCATTCTACTCATTATATTTTAAATATATATATATATTTAGATTTGTAAAGCCCAAGATCAATTCTATGGGAAAAATAAGACAAGACATTGCCCCCTGCACATCTTGTCCATATAAATTAATTCGGAAAAGAAAAAAGGGTAAATGTGTCGCTTGTAGAGTCCAGATTGACATTCCTCATGAATAATTTACCGGAACTCAAAGAAAATATGGCAAGTTTCTGGAAAATGGTGTGTCATACTCTAACATCTAATTCATCGAAGAGGAAGAGGAAGACACAAGGTTGCCCACCTCGGAAAGTCATCTCTATGAGAGACAATGGAAAGAAAACTGACTGGGGGCCCAGAGGACTTCAGCTTGAGTCTTTGTTCAGCTTCCTCGATACCTTGGTTAAGTCTCTCCATTTCTGTGGGCTTCAGTTTTCTCATCTGTAAAATGAAGGGGTGGATTTGAGGGCCTCTGAGGTATGTCATTAAAATCACCCCACTGCCTGGCATGAATCTTGGCAATCAGGACATTTGAAGCCTCATTCTTTGACTCCAGAATTACCAATAACTTTCTAAGTTCCACATGGCATCACTATGACAAAACCAATGGTGTCTCAATGTATGTTTGGAATTTTTACTTCTGACTTTGATGAAACATATTGCATAGGATTCATTTTTCCAGGTGAAAAAAATACTACAAAAAGTATGAATTCTCATTATTTCTTATTTTTAAGTAACAACCCGTCAGCCCCCCCACCAAAAGGACCCAGTGCCACATCCACTCCCTCACCCTGCCTTGCTTATAGGGTCCTGCAGAGCAGCACCTAGACATCCAGCACAATCTGGTGGAAGTTTGACTTTGAAAGTTCCACAATCCACTCTGGATTTGGCCACACAAGTTGGCAAGTGTCAGGGATGAAATTCACACTGAGGTCTCCCCTATGTGGAAGAAGAGCATCCTTTCTACTCACTACACTTTCTTTATAGAATGTCCAAGACAAGAGGGGTAGCCATTTCTCCTATCAGTCTACTGGACAAGAGTTTAAACAAGAGAGATGCAGGTCACCCTTCATGTCCAAACAGTGGCCAAGCCTTGGCAAGGCGAGGCTCCTCAACATCCCTCTCACCCATCCCCTCCTCTCTAGCTTACATCCACTGCCTTAGGCTGGACTCTCCTCATCTGTCCCAACTAGGACAAAAGCCGCCTTCAGTTCCCAGCTCAAACCCCACCTTCTACAGGAAGTCTTTCCTCCTTCCCTCTCTCCCTCATTCACTTCCTCTTTCTCCTGTATACAGTTTGTCCATTTAGAATTGTTTGTTTACTTTCTCCTCCATGAGATGGTGAGCTCCTGAAGGGCATGGACCATTTTTGACCTCTTTTTGTATGCTCAACCCTTAACATGGTGCCTGGCACACAGTAGGTGCTTAACTGCCGACTGACTGACTAACCAACTGGTTTTCCTTTTCCAATCCATCCTCCACACAGAAGTGAAACACAGATCTGATCATATGTCACTCCTGTATTCTCAGCGGCTCCCTATGAACTCTAGGAGAAAGAAATAATGACACAATTATGGTATTTACATGGTGCTTTAAGTTTGTCAAAGCCCCTGCACCTGTTACTCCATCTGACCCTCACAATAACCCTGGAAGGCAGGGGTTATTATTATCCCCAGTTTACAGATGAAGAAACTGAGGCACACAGAAGTTAAATGACTTGCCCAGGATCTCTCTGCTAGTAAGTGCCTGAGGCTGCATTTGAACTCAGGCCTTCTGATGGACTCCAGGCCCAGTGCTCTATCCATTGCCCCACCTGGCTGCCCCATGAACAAACTAGCAGGCTAATTTGATTGGAAAAGAGAGTAAATGAAGGAGAATTAATGAAATATAGAGAGAAGGGTAGTGGTGGAGTGGGGGGGCAATTATGGAAGATAAATGTCAAATCAGGAATTTTATACTTTATCCAGTAGAATAAAATCTGAGTCCTTCCTATGATCAGCATTTTTTAAAAAAGCAATATGGGTCCCTCACACAAAGCACAGATTTGCTTAAACAACAGGGACAATGATGGTACCATAATCCCTATGAGGAATCCTGGTTTAATTAGAAAAAATAACCAAAGATCTCAGGCTGTCCTTTCTCCTCCCTCACCATCGCTCTCCCATTCCCCCAAAAAAGCCTTAGATGGAAACCCTAACCAAATTATATGCAGGTCAAAGTCACTAGAAATCCCTTAAATCTAATTCTGAAGTTCCAAGCTCTAAAAAGGAGCCAGCGGAGATGAGAAGGCAATCACCTGACCATTTCTGAATTTATTATGGTGTTCATCATCAATAAAGAAATTGGGAAGGGGGAAACAGTCTCATAAATAAACTGGGGTCACCTGGGCATCAGGAGATTGAGACACAAGCAGAAGCATCCCCTCCCCCATCAGCTATGTGGTCTCAGGTTTGTGAATTCACTTCTCTGAGACTTCTTTGCTGTGTGACCCTGGGTCACCCGGTCTGCCTCAGTTTCCTCATCTATAAAATGAACTGGAGAAGAAACTTGCAAGCCACTCAAGTATCTTTGCCAAGACGACCCCAAATGGGGTCATAAACCACAATAAACCTAAAAATAATAAGAGTAGTGCTGTTTTTATTACGATGATATCTCCCCCATTCAAATGTAAATTCTCTGAAGACAGAGACTTTGTTTTTGCCTTGGATTGCCAGGCTTAGCACAATGTCAGACATAGAAGTACTTAATAAACATGTCCTGGTACCAGCACAATGTCAGACATAGAAGTACTTAATAAACACATTGTTGGTACTAATAGGTAGAAAGTGGGAAGACTGGATTCAAATTCTGCCTCAGACACTAGCCATGTGGTCCTGGACAAATCACTAATCTTTCCTGGGCCTCAGTTTCCTCTTCTGTAAAAACGAGAGGATTAGAGTGGATTGGTCTCTAAGTTCCTTCCAGGTCTAAAATTCTATTAACTCTTCGTATTAATACTTGTTTTACCCAGGGGTTATTGCAAGGAAAGTGCTTTTTCACACTTTTCAGTACTATGTAAAATGCGAATTCATTGTCAACTACGAAATCCAAGCATCATCAAGCTTGCTATTTATACAACAGAACGTCAGAAAGATTGAAAATATTTTTTGACGTGCTTGCTGCTCTGGGTTAAGACACATCTGTAAGCTCCCTTCCCCAAGCCCTGGGGGCTTGCTGTGGATTTCACTACCACCCATGACTGTTGGCATATCAAGGATCTAGGCTGGGGGCTCTGTCACAATATTTTTTGACAGACCTGCCACCATCCTTTTCTGACACGCTTGCTAACAGAAATGTGTTCCTAATATGTTCCAACAATCCGTCCATCACATGTGTGTGTGTGTGGTGTGTGTGTGTGTGTATCAGATGGCCGCTGTCTGTCTGTCAGGCTCCCTTCATCTATTATGTAGCTGTAACACCAGGTTGGAGCCAGCACCCAGGCCTCATTTCCAATAATTAGGAGGATGACTAATGAGGGTGGTATCAGGAGAAGTCGTTGCCATGGCGGCGACTGCAAGGAAAGGTGGTGGTACTCAGATGAAGGACAAACGCGCCCTCCGCCTCTCCCTGTGTCATCCACCAAAAGGCTCAAGAGGAGAAAGACAGAACATTTTCACAGTGTTTTCCCAATTACTCACAAAAATCTACCAATTTCAGCTTCCATCACGTGACTCCATTCTGGACTCTCCCTTTATCCTCTGTTTACTGAAGACTTATCAAGGATCAAGGGGAAACAATCATTTTCTGTTTTAGGACAAAATTTTCATGTAAAAAATAATAGAGGCCAAAACTATTAGAAAATTTTCAAAAGGATCAAAGGACCTGCATCTGATCCAAATGTTTCTGATGGAGAATATTGCCAGGAAAATCATGTTAGTAGCCAGAATTTCCACCCTTCCACAGTTTTCCATGCAGCATTAGGGATCATATCTTACATATAAACGCTGATTTGCTAAAATAAGGTCTAAATATCATTCATGGCCAAACTGTGTACTCCATTTTGGCAGCAAACATATGGCAATTTCTTTCCCAAATGAGAGAATCTCTTTCTCTGCTTCTCAGCTAAAGAGATCTCAGAACACATTTCCCATCCTACCCACCCCTCTACCTAGCTCTAGTTTTGTTTCTATCTCCCTTAACAAGGAAATACCATTCAAACAACAGAGAGAAATGCCAAGAAAAATATTCCCCTTTCTCCATGATCACTGTGAACCCCAATAATGAGTCATATTAAGTGGGAATATCCGAATTATTCCCTGATGGCACTCTTAGGAGCAGAGTACTTCCTGGTCATCACCTGGGGAATCTCTTTGGATCCCCTTACAAGAGTTGTAAACATTAATGGACAAAATGTGTATCATACTTATTTTTCACTTCCGGATCACAAAACGCACACACCAGAGACACACAATGCTTAAGTTGCAATGCCCTGAAGTTGACTCCTGATCCTAACATGCTGTGGAGATGACTTACCACATCTTAAAAGCACATCACCTCCAAGGGCTGAGTCTCTAACACTGAAGAAAATCTCTCCTCATGGGTTGCCTGTGGCCAACAGACTGGAATACATAACAAAGAGGCCCAAATATCACGAGAGAGAGAGAGAGAGAGAGAGAGAGAGAGAGAGAGAGAGAGAGAGAGAGAGAGAGAGAGAGAGAGAGAGAGAGAGAGAGAGTTTTTTTCTCTTTAAGAATTGGAAACATTCTTTTTGACATGTTAGGCACATCTTAACAAACCCTTTGCCTTTTCCATTAGAAAAAAAATGATTAAGGAAACATATCTGATAGAATGATGGTGACTGACAGCCATGTCATTTGCTATTCTTACCAATGACCATATGTCTGAGGCATGATTAGGCTATCATGTGTGACCCATGACAAGCTGTACAGGAGAAGGAGCCTTCAGGGTATCTTCAGAGACTGGTCCGACTTGAAATGGGGTTCAGTTGGCCATGGTAACAGAGAACCAAGAGACAGAGAGACTATAGGTTCAACCAGTACCCATTCATAACAGGAGAGAAGCCTGGAAACATTCTTAATGGACTTCCCTTTGGAGGATTTATGGGAAGACATGCACAAAGATGGGCAGGTATAGATAGTCTGAGAATAGGACTGTTAGAAGGATCATTGATTTAGAATCATGAGGGATCTATGAAGTCAACTAGTCCAAAAACACCTAGGTCCTTGAGATCACAAATCCATCTCTTTCCCTGGTTAACAGAAACAAAGAAGATGTGCTCTGAGTGACTCATAGACCGGAATCAACATTGTAAAAGACATTTCTTTACAGTCTTCACCATGCTAGAGCACCATTTTTTCTAATAACCTAAATTCTGCCTTTTGGCTCCTTCAAGATTTGCTTAAATGATGAGACTTTATTTGATTAATGAAAATAAAGTGGCTTTATGGCTATGAAATGCCCAACATCAGGCTCTCGGAAGGATCACAACTGAGTGTAAGCCAAAAGTCTCTAGAGAGACGCATGGAGGTGTAACTGGTCTGTGCTCTACTATCAGTGACAACTGGAAATGAAGGATAAGTTAAGATGTATCACCATTCACCCCATGAGCGCAAGAGTTGAACCAGTTAAGTTACCAATAAGAATAAGAATAACAGTAAAAGCCAGTATCTTATAGAGCTTTAAGATTTAGAAAGCACTTTAAAAACATTTTCTCATTGGTAAATGCCATTGTTACCTCCACTTTACATAGGAGGAAACTGAGGCAGACAGTGGCTAGATGACTAGCATAATCACCTTTTTTTTTTCTGTATCCACACAAGACTCCCCCCTCCCTCACCAGGAGTCAAAGTCAAGGAAAACATTACTAGAGGTTAGAGGCACATTATCTTTTGGCCATCGAACCCGGACCTACCTACACTTGAAAGAGCAAACCCTATACATGCGTCTACTTTTGAGTTCCTGTGGAGAACAAAAAGCAAGCCATAATAGCAACCAACCCCCTACCAACCAGCCAAGACATAGGTGGTCATAGCTAGAATTGGAAGGGCATCCAGTCATTTTATAGATGAGAAAACTGAGGTTCAGAGCTGACCTAAAGAATGCAGCTACAAAGTCAGAGCTAGGGCTTGAACTCCAGATACAATGTTTTCTCCACTAGATAAGACGCTCCGCGGTGGAGAGTCAACTGCATACTTAGTTCCGGACCAGGATTTGAAATGTAAGAAGGAACTTTTGTACCTGAAGCAGTTTGGAGGTTTGGGGGTGTGTAGTTCACCTGGGATGTGAGGAGCAAGGACAGAAGTTCAAGGATGAGGCAGGCAGGGGAGGAGGCCACCCCCTGTGAGGAAAGGGTCACAAGAGACAAAGCTTCCTCTCCCTCCTGACCTCAGTAAGTTGGGTAGGCAAGCAGAGAATCATCGGCATTTGTAATGAGCAGAAAAACTGATGCCTGGAAAAAAGGGATGTGTCATTCACTCTGAGAAATTGTCTCCACCAAGGGGAAAAGCTGAAGGAAAAAGATACCACGAGAAAGATTTAATCTTCTGCATTATGAAAACAAAACTGGCCACTCCTGCTCTGCCTTCAGAGTGGAGGGAAGTGATGAGTCCAATTCCTTCATTTTACAAATGACAACAAAGAGGAAAAGGAACTTGACTAGGACTACATACCTACTAGGCGTCTTTATGCATTTCTTGGTTTGTTTCCTCAAGTTTTAAGGTGAATAATTGAAACCTGTACAAAAGTCCTTGTTCAAATCCTCCCAACCGTGGGGAAAAGTAGCAAGGAGGTAGATTTCACCTGAGCAAATGGAAGAAATTCCTAGAGTACTGGACTTATGGACAGAAAGTACTGACTTCAAACCATATCTCTGATACTTACGAGCTATGTAACCCTGGCCAAGTCACCTCACCTTTCAATCTCAGTTTCCTTTTCGTAAAATGGAGATGCCAAGTCCAAGGCTGTTGCAGTCACATCAGACTGCCTGGGCTGAGATGCATGGCTTGAAAAAAACAGGGGACCTGATTCCTGCAAGGGGAAACGTCATCCCTTTCCAGAGCACATGATGGCTGGCCCCTCTCCAACCCAGATGAATAGGGGACAGGGGGACAGTGTCCCTTAGCTCTGTTAATTCCAGAGACAAGCCCAAGTAAGGATGCTTTATTCGATACCTGAGTCATCCTTTGAGGTTGACAGCTCCAGACCCCACATTTATGGGGAAATGACTCTGAGTTGCTTATCTAGTAATGGTAACGCTGAGCCTCACAAAAGATTTGGAGATAGAAGACCTGGGTTTGAATCCCAACTCTTCTGCTTACTTCTCCATGTGGCCTTGGCACATTTACTTCACCTGTCTGGGTCTCAGCTTCCTCATCTATAAATTGAGAGGATTTGACTTGATAGCTTTTAAGTTCCCTGCCAGTTCTAAATCTATGATCCCATGATCCCTAAGTGAGGTCATGTAGTACAGTAGATGATGCCCTGAGCCTGGGTCTGGATCTGGCTAGGGAGGCTTATGAGGTTTCATATCACCCAAATTTCCTAACCAAGAGGGTTGGCCAAGAGAGGATTGAAGGGTCTTCCTCTGGATGTGGTGAGATCCTACCTTTTAATGAGGAGGGATCAGACAAAGGCTGAATGACCTATGCTTTGGTGAGAATTCTTTTCAGTACGAATTGACCTTGATTGCCCCTGATCCCCCTACCAACTTCAGAATTCTATGATTCCTTGATCTGAGTTCAAATCTCATATCTGCCATATGCTACCTGAATGACCTGGAGCAAGATATGCTTGACTTTAGCAACATCATCTACAAAATGGGCCCCTTCCAGCCCGAAACCTCAGATCCCATCACCAGCTCTCAGTCCTAGGACCAAATAACCACATGCTCCCCATTGGATGGGACCACCAGCCAACATTATCCCCTTACCTACAAAACAACACAGCTGGATTTCCCATCAGCATACATGGAGAAGACTGAGAGATTTCCAAAGCCAACTCTGTCCTGATACCGACATATGCCCTCATACATCTGCATACATTATTAGAAGACAAAACTCCACTCCATCAGAGGACCAACATCTACCTGCCTCTGACTTTGGTCAGCCTTGAAAGTAAACAAGCAAAGGTCATTCTGCAGACATTCCAGCAACCCCAGAGATTACAATCAGACAACAAACCAAGTCATCTGGATTGTTTCTGCAGCTGCATTTCAATTTCCAGTGAGGAAAAGGGAAAGTCCATTTGTATAAAAATATCCCCAGCCCCACAAGAGCAGCTCTGGAGTTCAGCAGGCCCCCTTGCCAGGGCATTACACAATCAACACAGAAACAGAATGGAAGAAATCCACTTGTCCAAAAAAGGGTGGCCAAGCTGGCTTCTGACCTTTCCAACTGCACTCTGCTGGAAAAGCCTCTCAGGAACTCAGAGCAAAGCTGCTGTTGATTTCAGCTTCATCCATCTCTGGTTTTGTGCCTTGTCAGGGGTCGCCATATCTGGCACATGCCCTTCTCACCAAGCATTTCTTGTAAGCGGCAGTGTGCTAAGCATTGTGCTATAAGCCTGGGGTACAAAGACAAAAGCCAAGTAGCCTTCCTCCTCATGGAGCTCACGTTCTGGTTGGGAATAAAGAATAAATCCAAGCCACACAGAGATGGACAGAGAATACATACAAAGGTCATTGGAGAGTGCAGAGTCTCAGCAGCTGAGGGGACCAGGAAAGATCCCCCTGAGGGAGACAGGAAGAGCTTCCTTTCTTATCTCTCTATCTCCATCATCTTGCAAAATTGGGGGGATATCTTTTTTGTTTCTGGACCAGACCTACAATGTGATTTCAATAGCTTAAGGTATTCACAGTGAGTAAAGTCCCTCTACCAACAAAAATTGGCACCAGCTCCACCATTTGAAGTCCTGAAGTGTTGTCAGGGGGCACTGAAGGGTCACACAGACAGTATGAACCAGAGGTGGGATTTCAACCTAAGCCCTTTGGTTCTCCAACAACTGACTATACCACCCTGTCTCTCACCCAGTGGGTTCTTAATAAATGTTTCCTCAATGGACTTGAATATGAGCTTAGGTCTGAATGTACAACGACTCTGGCATTGAAAGTGTCTAAGGAAATTTACTCAGGATCTTTCTAATTTATGCGTGACCCAAGAGAACCATGAAAGAAATGACTTCCTGAATCTCTGCAAGAAACAACTGTCTTTGCAACTAACTGCTTGCAAGTTCTTGACCTTGGTGTATCAGGGATGTGAGCACGCAGTTACACACATCTGAAATATAAAATCGATATGTGCTCAAATAACGAGAAATATGCAAATTGTATGGAAATGATCTCAAGGTTGTGATAGGATAAACATAGAATCTTTATTTTAATGACTATCAAAAGGAGTCGGGTGGCTGACCAAGCACATGAATATTAATTCAGAGTTAATACTCTCCCTTCCCCCGTACTTAAGTTTCCAAGCCACTAACTTAATGTTTACATAGTTACGGATTACATGAGTGTTTTCAGATCTTAAGACCATATTTGAAAATTAAGTGCCTTTCCCTTAAATGCCAAAATCTGAGGTCATGGCTAGATGCAGTTAACTCCTCTGGAGATGTGCTGTCTCCATCAACACGGTGGCCAGGAGGCAGGCTCTAGGACTGCAAGCCAGCTATAGAGCAGAGATCAAGGGATGCTCCCATTTCTCCCGGTGTGGACATCTGAATTTCTTAGGCAAGGGTCCACCTTACCTAAGGCCACAAAGGTCCGCCCCACCCAGAGGCCAATAGCTTAGGGCAGAGCCAAGTTAATGCACGGGACTGGCAGCTGAAATGGAACCGGGATGGAGCTGAACCAGATCCTTCGGGGACCATCAAACTTACTTCAGTTCTGCTCACAGGCACTCAGGGCTGTGATTTCAAAACCACTTCTCCTCCATTACTGTTAATCCTAAACAACAAAGGGCCAAAGCCTCGAGGTAATGAAATTGTCTAAGCCCCCTTCTGTGTGCCAAAAAACCAAGCAAATGTTTCCCTTCTGTATTTCAAATTAATAAAATGTGAGCCCAGCCCAATCCCAGTAGAGCTAGTGCGGTTTGGACTTTTTTTTTTTATTTTATTTTTAAAATTTAAGTGAAAGGGGGATGGAAATGAAGGACCCCAATCACTCACACATTTGCTTATTTCACATGCATCTCTGGGAAAGTCAATACTGGCATTTAAAGTTGACACAACCCATACCCCTCCCCTCCTAACTTTCTATTTGTTCTACTAAGAAGGTGCCAAAAAGCATCCTCAACCTTTCTCAAGCCTGTGTCAAGAATGTCAAATGCCTGGAGGCTGCTCTGAATATTCTGGAGGGTTTTGTCTAAAACATATATACACATATATATGATAGCTGTGGGACCTAGGCCAGACAAGACCCTTTCAGTGCCCCTGTCAACTATCTAGGGATAGTGAGCTGCTGATCTGTTTTGGTGAAGAGAGTTTCCTCCCTGGGAGTTCCCTATGCCAATGAAATCATGGGCCTGATCTCTTTCCTCCCCGAAAAATTTTTAAAGCATGATACTGTATAGGAAACCTTCCATTCATAATCTACAGAGATATTTTCCATTTCAATCATAACTTTTTGAGCTAGAGAGAAATGAGTATTTTTCCAAAGAAAGTAAAAATGCCAGGGTTATTATATACCGGTTCATCAATTTGGATCTCAAAGGGCTTTAGAGGACATCTAATCCAACCCTTAATTTTACAGATGTGGAAACTGAGGTCCAAAGAAATTACCTGACTTAAAGGATCATCCCATCATAGCTCTGTAGCTCAGGGGCTAGCTGAGGCAGGAATCAGAGACTTGTACAAGGACACCTGAGGAGGAGAGGTGGGATTTGAATCCAGGTCTTCAGGCTGCATGTCTACTTGTAGGCAGGTGCAGCAGGGAGGTGACGATCCACTTCTTTCTATCACATCCCGCCATACACACACACACAGTTACAGGATCAGTGAATCTGACCCACTTTCACTAGAGCCCAGAGGACCAAGCTTCCCGAAAGGCGAGAATGAGTATTTACCCTGTGACCCAGCCTCTAAACAGCTGCCTTGGCATCCCAGTGGACACCATAGCTCGCAGAGGAATGGCGGCCAGACTTCCTTCTGATCCCATTCCGAGAGAGATCCAGGCAAAACCTTGCGATGTTCCCTGCCTAGAAACCCTCAAGATTTACTACACTGCAGCAAACCACATTTTCCAGCTATGAGGGAATGAAGGGGATTGTCCACATGATTGCTGTTGCGCCAACACCAGTGTGCTGCTCCATGGAGCTGTTTACCACCGCAGGCTTTCATTCCCCATCGAAGACTAGTTCTGGTTTTTTTTCCCCTTCACATTTTAATAATAGCTTTAGATTCTAGCTGAAATATTTAATTGAACAAAAAGCACAGTTAGTGCAGATGTGGATATGAACTCTGCTCATTAAGAATGTTGTCTTTGGATTATTATAATAAGGGCCAAATGAGTCGAATTAGCTTAAGGAAAAGCAGTCCCACCATCTGGTGTAAAGAAGGTCTGTACTTGAGCCTCAGAAGCAGCAGCTTCACCACCAGAGCCCTCCTGTGATGCTTTGGTGTCACACAGGAACCACTGGGAGTCATCCCAGGGGATGCTGATTGAGTGTGAGCCCTGTCAGGGCCTCCCAGGCCCAAACGTCTTCAGCAGATGCCTAGTCACAAAGTGGGGATGAGGCAGCTAGGCCCAGCTTGCACCTGAAAGGGCTCATCCATCACCAGAGGGATGGCCCCCAAGAGAAATTCTTTGGTCTTGGCAACCATCATGAAGGTCTTCTACATGCAAAGCCCAAAGGGGCCCAGGATCCCAGGGACTTCAAGACCATTTTGTCTGGCCCTACCATTTTACAGATGACAAAAACAAGGCCCAGGCAGGTGCAACAACTTTGTCTTGGGATTATCACTCCAATGTGGGAAGAACTATAGCAGGCCAATCCAGTGTCATTTTGTTTTATTTTTAATTCAACCAGCATTAAGCACCCTAAGCCAGAGTACTTGAATACCATACATTAGCTATTCTTTCCAGCTCTGAGTCACCAACAGATAAAAAAACCTGCCATGTAAGCTCTGGGCCAAGGACATTATCACCTGGTCCACACGTTTTCATAATGCTCATAAGAACAGTAAACACTTGCCCACTCGGATCCAGGACAGCTTCGGAGCAGGGAGAGATATCAGAGGCCACCTCAGCGCACTCCATTTTACAGATGAGAAACTGAGGCATACAAAGGCCAGTGACTTGCCCAGGTTCACATAGCAGATGCTCTATAAGTCATAGCCATATAAGACGGGCCCAATATTAGTCTTCTATATATGAATGGTACATATAAATACATATAGACAGAGACAGGCTTGTGCACTCAAGACTTAATGAAATCTTAAGACCTAAGAATGGTTTGAACTGATGGAATTGAGACTTGGGGACACCCAGTATATACATGTATATATGCTTGGGTATTCCAGAAATAAAATTTAATTGGAATCAGAAGCATTCTGGTGTGGAAAGGCCTTCTACCAGGGCAGCTAGACATATTCTAGAACTCAAAGAATTAAAGAGGAACCTGGGCCACTAGGTCCCACAGACTTTATGGGGCAGATGTGGACTCGAACCCAGGCTGTCCTGACTGCAAAGCTGGATCTCTAGATATTATCCCAGGTCAGTTGCTCTCCTCTCCCACCCACCCTGGCAAAAAAAAAAAAAAAAAAAAAGTGTGTGTGTTGTGAATGTATTTGATTTGGACCTGTGACATTATCAGTGTAAACATATCTGAAATCATATGCTCACACCAGATATGTATACATGTAAATGCATTATAGGGATTCTCAATCTTGTTTGAGTCACAGACTCCATCAGCAGTGTTGAACTCCATGAGCCCTTTTACTAAGTCCTGTTTTTAAAGGCATAAAATGAAATACATAGAATTCAAAGGAAACCAATTATTATAAAAAAGTCATGAGAATATTTAAAAAGATAAGTTCACAGACAATAGGTTAAGAACCCCTCGTGTGTGTATGTGTGTGTACATGTATGTATATATGTGGATATGGATATGTTATGTATGTTATATGTAGGTACGCAAATATGCTATAAATTTATAGACATGTGTATGCGTCTGTATGTTCTTTATGATGCCTCTATTGTGTATATGCATGTGTGTGTCTGTGTGAGTAAATGGTTTATGGGGATGTCTGTGTACGTATAAGGATAGGTTTGTGCATGAAGATGTGGGTTTGTATTTACACACACATAGGCACACATATGCACACATGCACGTACACGCCTGAGTGTGTGTTTTAAGTCCTGCCCTGGGAATCACCTGCGTCCTTATCAACAACGCCCAAGCTGACAAATGACACGTGCGGACCGAGCTGTCCAGGTGTCTTCCTGGCTCCCCGAGCAGCAGATGGGCTCAGCTCTCCCGCACAAGCAGCCCAGGCCAGCCATATGCTGATTTGCTATTAATTACAGTAGCTTTCCAGGCTTCCTAGGGAAGTCAGCACCAATTAGGCACATCCGCAAAGGAATATTTTAAAGTAATTAATGGCTTATTTTAATATTTCTGTTCATTCCTGGTCATGTCATCTGGCGTAGTAAACAGGAACATGGTGGGTTATTCTTACCTGGATATTTCCTGGTCCTCTACCTTCTCCCACAATCCTGCACAGTAAAGCAGAAATGGTTGGTGCAAGGCTAATACTACCACTACCTAAGGGATAGCTGGTGCTCCAGTTGCTAGGTCTGGAGTCAGAGAGACCTGAGTTCAAATCTCATCTCAGACACTTACTAAGTGTGTGACCCTGGGTAAATCATTTAACCTCTGTTTGCCTCAATTTCCTCAACTGTAAAATGGAGACAATAATTGCACCCACCTCCCAGGATGTTCTGAGGATTAAATGGGAAGATGTTTGTAAAGCACTTAGTTCATAGGAGGGACCTGATACATGCTGACTCCCTTCCCTACTGATGACAAACATCTACAGAGCACTTTCAGGCTTAAAAAGTGCACATCAAAGACTGATGAGTTTCACAACAGCCCAGGGAGCCAAGCGATGCTGTATCTAACACGAGAGGGAACCTCGGAGGTCACTGAGTCCAACAGTGTTCTTTTATACTCAAGATACCAAGGCCAGTGGAGATTAGATGACTTACTCAAGGTCACACAGATAAGATGGGGGGCAGAGGGGAGGGAGCAATTTTATGCCACCTTCTTTAAACTAGAAATTGAGTCTCTGAAGAAAATGTGGCCAAGGGTCACATTACTAATAAACATCAGAGGTGGCTTCAGAAAGCAATGATATGATCCAAGGCTCCTTCCACTCACCATGCCTGGTTCCCCCAACACAAGGAAAGGACAAGGAAAGGCTTTAGGTCTTCAGCAACATGGAGACTATTTCAAGCCTTTCCCTCCCTTTGTGAAGTTGGATACAACACAGGGACTCCACTCAGTTTTCCAGTCATCATATTGTACTAGTGAAGGTGCCCCATCTCTCAGGGGTCCTCCAGAAACTGGGAAATGATGCTTAAGAGTCTTTAGTTTCCCACGGTAAGGGTTTACTCTTTCAAAGGCACCAGAAACACCCTGATTCCTAACACAGGGAAATTTTATTAACAGATACCTTGGCTTCTTTTAAACCATAATGTTAGAATCAGAGGAAACACCTTTCCACACATGACTGCTCACACTAATAATCATTGTAGATAATCCTTTAAGGTTTGTAAAACTGGCATCATCTCGATTAAATCCTACCATGACCCTCAGAGGTACGAGCCATTATTGTCCCCCAATGACCAAGGCAGATACATGATCTGAGCAGAACCCCACATTCAGTAATAATTCCAGAGCCTTTCAAAGGTGGAAACTGAATCATGGAGTCATGGATGCCATGGAGGAGGGACCCTGGAGATCCCAGAAGCTGATTGCATCCTTCTGCAGATGAGGTAAATAGCCCAGAAAGGACAAGTGACCTAAGTTCTCCCAGCTCTATTAGCAGTAGAGATGAGGCTCAGCACAGGGAGGATCCTGAACTGAAAATCAGAGGTCCTTGGTTCAAATCTCACCTCTGACTCTGATGTCTGAGCCTTGGTTTTCTCAACTGTGAAAAGAAAATAAAGATGCCTCTAGTACCTAAAATTCACTGTCAGTGTGCAGTTCAAATAACTTGAGTCAAGAAGCATTTATTAAGCACCTACAATGTGCAAGCACTGAGCTGAAAATCACAAATAAAAGACAAGAATGCCCATTTAACTCAGCACTTAACGAAAACCTCACAAATATGACAGAAATGGTAGCTGCTACATCTCAGTTTTAGGACCCAGGACTTCAGCCTCACCACCCAACAGAATCACACCCCAAGTTCAAAAAAAAATTAAGGGGTGGGAGGCCAAGAAATGATCAAAAACATCAAATGTGTCCATTTTCCATTTAGACCTCAGGAGCCTGTAAAATTAGGGCCCTTGACTAAGACAATCTCTAAGGCCTCCACTAGCTCTTCTGTATTCAAGTGGAATCACAGGAGCAGAAATATGTCTATAGGTGCAAGTGAAAATGTCTGTGTGTGTATGTATATACACATATATACATGCATATGTCTATGTGTACATATAGGTACACATGGATCTACACACACACGTGTAAAGACGTATAGGTATGTGATAAGTATTATCATATTCAAATGCTGGTTCCGCCATTTTCATCATGACCTTAGTCAAGTGACTTTCCCTTTCTGGGCCTGGATCAGTTTTCTTATCTATAAAATGAATGGAGTGGGCTCCATGGCCTCTGTAGTCCTTTCTGGCTCTAAATCTAGGATTCTGGGGTCTGAATCACATAAATTTCTCCTATTTCTCCACTTTTTTTTTCAAATATCACAGATCCAAGTGCCTGAGAAAAATCTATACAAAGTCATGGTCTCTTCCCAGAATGAATCCCTCAGATGGTAACCATGTCTTTGGCAGTTTTAACAACTATAAAAGGAAAGATCATTTCCTTGCTGTTCTGGAAGGGTGCAGGCACTGGAAGTAGTACTCCCGAGAGCTCGTTAGGAGGGCCCTGGGCGCCAGCTGACATAGATTATTCACTATACCACCAGCCGTGTCTAGGATTAGGCATACTCTCTACTCCTTCGATACATCTGCAGACCCCTCTAAAAAGCCAAGAGGAAGAGAGACCTGGACAGGAGAAAACTGTGTCAATTTTGCCCACAGTCAAGCGCTGCTGCCTTCCCTGAGATAAGTGGAAGTCAAGGTTGAGACTAAATCTGGATTAGATCACCTCTCGCTGATAATTTTGGAGAGTAATCTTCCTAGATGGAAACCAGGAAAGAAGCAGCCTCCACCTAGATCAGTAAGAAAACAAACCAGCCAATCAGGTGTCTGGGGAAGAAGGGCAAAGAGGTTCTTGTCAGGAAACTGCATTTTCCTCAACACCAAGAGTTTTGTACTTTCTCAAGGACCTGAAGCAATTCCCTCTTGCCTCTAGGATAAAATGCCAAGCTGAGGACTTGGCATTTAAAGCCCTCCACCTCCCTTGCCAGCCTCATTTCATATCCCACACTCTGCCTTCCCTACCTCCACCTCTACCTCTTAGAATTCTTTCTCCTACCTTCCTAACTTTGACAGACTGTGTCCAATTCCTAGAATTATCCTTCTTCATCATTTGGTGGTTTGACTTGACTTAGAGGCTCAGCTTACATGCTACCTTCTACATGAGTCACGCCCTTCATTTTGTATGTGCCTGGAATCACCTTCAAGGCAGGCTCTAATTCATTTTCATCTTTGGTTTTCCCACATCTAGCATGATTACTGGCCCATAGTAGGTACTGAGTGATCATTTGGTTCTTGAATTCCTCAACAGTCAGCCCTTCCCCCATAACTATGACAATGGAGAAAAGTCCTAACATGCCCTGCCCCCCACCTCCAGAAAGGAGGGATCATAGGACTCAGCTACATGTAGTGTAGCCTCAAAACAATGGACAGAATCAAGGGAACAATCCATGTGTATTTGCTGAGCATCTGACTTGTGCCCAGAACATAATGGAAAACATAGGCCTGCCCTCAAGGAGCTTACATCCTGGGCCATCTCCAGCTGTCCTGATGAACATCAGGTCACTGGACCCAGATGGCTCAGGAGAAGAAAGCGAGGTTGGCAACCTTGCACAGCGCAAGTCATGTCATCATCTTGAGGTCATGGTCCTCTTCAAGAATGAAGGACAAACACAACTCACTCTTTACAGTTCTAAGATTTACCAAGAAGAACTGTGGCTAGGAAGGGCATGTAAGTAATATTATTTCTATTTTACAGACAAGGAAATAGAGGTACTAAGTGGCTCCAAAATTTAGGCAAGGTCACACTGCTAGTGAATGCTCAAGCAAGAATTCTTACCCTTCCAGGTCCAAGTCTAATTGCTTTTCTGGTTGGTCAAGGGGTTTTTGACCCCAGAGACCATCTACTTAATTACAGAGGGCTTACCATCTGCAAAGGCAGAGGAGGCCACCCAGACGAAAGGCCCAGGAGCCTGGCTTACTCAAGTTTCAACAAGCAGGGAATTAAGAAATTAGTAAACTTGGAGAATTAGGGGGCAATGCAATATCTTTTTATTACTTGAGTCTGTAAGGGGTAAATGGAAAATACTTTCATTCACACCTGAAAAATATGAGTAAGCATGTTGGGGGTTTTAGGACATGCTTGGTTATTGTGGGGATGATGGGAAACTGTGGGGCAAGAACATGTGATGTGCCATCACTCAACTGGATGAGGACAATCTTCAGTCCTAACATCAGCAGGTGCCCCTGCCAAGACAACCAAGTACCAGGAAAAAGTAAAAGACCAAAAAGTCTCAAGATGTCATCTATTTAGGAAGCTAAAGCCTCATATTTATTTGCCTGCTTCCTGAAACATACATACACACACACACACACACACACTCTAAATCAATGGTTCCAAAGTAATCATGTCCTTAGAAAGTGTGCGACAATGTGGTTTCTGGGTTAACAACAAGAGTTGAAGACACTCGAAGACCGGAGGTAAAGAGAGAGTCATTTCCTTCCTCCACTGACTGCCCCACCATCACCCCGCCTTTGACCCATCCACCTCCTGCCTTACTTCGGCTAAGTGACTGAACTCCATGGGTTCTATTACTGCTAGTACCTAGGGGCATGGGACCCGAGGTCTAGAAGTGAAAGAGACCTCAGAGGTCACCTAGCTGAACCCTTTTATTTTACATAAGAGGAAACTAAAGCCTAGAAAGGGTTCTTGCCTTGCCCAAGATCATACAGGGAATAGATGACAAAGTCAGGATTTGAACCCAGGCTCTCTGACTTTAAGACCAGGGTCCCATGAAATCGAATAATGACACAGATAGAGTTTCCAATTACTCTTCCACACACTGAATGTGTTAATTAACATTTGCCCTTATGAACTATCAGGTGTGATTTCTTACAGAAAGTGGAATGGCTGCAAAAGCTTAATGATTTCCTCTCTGCCTGCTCAAATAAATGTTCTGTACAATTCAGTCACTTCCGAGACACCTTCCGTCAGAGCCAATGCAATTTTTACACAGGTCAAGGCTCAAAGTCATTAACAGCAACTAAGGCTTGTAAGCACTGAATATAATTCCATTTAAAATGCTCTTTATAAATCAGCCCTTTTATTTCACAACATTTGCTAAGTCCAAAGCAAGCTCTATTTTCTGGGTAACCTCAACAAATTTAGGGGAAAAAACAATCTCTGAGTTTTATTTTGTACATTTAAAAATATTCTTCTGGGGGGCGGAACCAAGATGGTGGAGTAGAAAGACACACATATGAAGGCTGCCCCCACACAGCCCATAAAACACCTGTAGAGAGGGAGATTTCCAGCCCAGGGTGACCTGAAAGACCCACAGGAAACGTCAGTTGTACAGACACAGAGCAGAGCTCAGAGCCCAGAGTCCAGCCAAACCTTGGCCGCAGGGGCATGGCTCGTGAACAGCCCTCTGGGCAGAATCCCCAGTCCCAGCAGCAGAGGGTCCACAGATCCCTCAACCCACAGGTGCCAAAGGTCAGTGACGGGGTTTATTCAGCTGGCCAGTAAGGGAGAAAGGCCTTCACATCAGGCAGGTGGCAGGAGTTCTCAGGGCAGCCCTTACAG
Source organism: Bettongia penicillata ogilbyi (assembly GCA_023548195.1). NCBI lineage: Eukaryota > Metazoa > Chordata > Mammalia > Diprotodontia > Potoroidae > Bettongia > Bettongia penicillata. Next base: position 10,552,646 of record JAJHZJ010000134.1, on the reverse strand, counting down.
CAGCCTGAGACCATAGCTGGATCATAAAAACCCCTGGGGGCACTGAAGAGATGAGTCTTACCTTAGCCCTGTGTAGATGCCCTGAGGTAGCTGGTCTTTGTCTTGCACTGAATGGAGGCCCCACCCCCGCAGCTTGACTGAATCCCACCCCCCACCCCACCCCCAGTGCTAGCTTGGCAGAACTGGAGTCAGGTGCCTGTGGAGAGGAAACGCTGCTAAGATTCTGGGCACAAAAATCCTTCCCTACGCCCAGACCAGTACACACTTGATTGTGCCACCTTGGAGGAACTGCTATCTTTCAGGTCCCCAGAGTATACCCTATTCTTGACAAAGGACCCAAAAGTCAAGTAACTGGTTGGGAAAATGCCAAAAGAAAGGGGGAAAAAAGACTATAGAAGGTTATTTTCTTGGTGAACAGGTATCTCCTCCCATCCTTTCAGATGAGGGAGAACAATGCTTACCATCAGGGAAAGGCTTCTGTATCCCAAACATCCAAAATAAATATTCAATGGGCTCAGGCCATGGAAGAGCTCAAAAAGGATTTTGAAAATCAGGTTAGACAGGTGGAGGAAAAACTGAGAAGAGAAATGAGAGAGATGCAAGAAAGCATGAAAAGCAGGTCAATACCTTGCTAAAGGAGAACCAAAAAAAATGCTGAAGAAAATAACATCTTGAAAAATAGGCTCACTCAATTGGCAAAAGAGGTTCAAAAAGACAATGAGGAGAAGAATGCTTTCAAAAGCAGAAATAGCCAAATGGAAAAAGAGGTTCAAAAGCTCACTGAAGAAAATAGTTCTCTCAAGATTAGAATGAGAACAGATGGAGGCTAATGACTTTCTGAGAAACCAAGAAATCATAAAACAAAACCAAAAGAATGAAAAAATGGAAAAGAACGTGAAATATCTCATTGGAAAAACAACTGACCTGGAAAATAGATCTAGGAGAGACAATTTAAAAATTATAGGACTACCTGAAAGCCATGATCAAAAAAAGAGCCTAGACATCATCTTTCATGAAATTATCAAGGAAAACTGCCCTGATATTCTAGAACCAGAGGGCAAAGTAAGTATTGAAAGAATCCACCAATCACTGCCTGAAAGAGATCCAAAAAGAGAAACTTCTAGGAACATTGTGGCCAAATTCCAGAGTTCTCTGGTCAAGGAGAAAATCTTGCAAGCAGCTAGAAAGTAACAATTCAAGTATTGTGGAAATACAATCAGGACAACACAAGATCTAGCAGTTTCTACATTAAAGGATCGAAGGGCATGTAATATGATATTCCAGAAGTCAAAGGAACTAAGACTAAAACCAAGAATCACCTACCCAGCAAAACTGAGTATAATAATTCAGGGGAAAAAAATGGTCTTTTAATGAAATAGAGGACTTTCAAGCATTCTTGATGAAAAGACCAGAGCTGAAAAGAAAATCTGACCTTCAAACACAAGAATCAAAAGAAGCATGAAAGGGTAAAGAGCAGAGAGAAATCATAAGGGACTTACTAAAGTTGAACTGTTTACATTCCTACACAGAAAGACAATATTTGTAACTCTTGAAACTTTTTTCAGTATCTGGGTAGTTGTGGGATCACAGAGAGAGAGAGAGAGAGAGACAGAGAGACAGAGAGACAGAGAGACAGAGAGCACAGGGTGAATTGAATAGGATGGGATCACATCTTAAAAAAATGAAATTAAGCGGTGAGAGAGAAATATATTAGGAGGAGAAAGGGAGAAATGGAATGGGGCAGGTTATCTTTCATAAAAGAGGCAAATAAAAGATTTTTCAGTGGAGAGAACAAGAGGGGAGGTGAGAGAAAAAACATGAAGCTTACTCTCATCACATTTGACTAAAGGCAGGAATAAAATGCACACTCGTTTTGGTATGTAAACCTATCTTACAATACAGGAAAGTGGGGGACAAGGGGACCAGCAGGGTGGGGGGGATAGAAGGGAGGGCAGTGGGAGGAGGGAGCAATTTGAAGTCAACACTCTTGGGGAGGGACAGGATCAAAAGACAGAATAGAAGCAATGGGGGGCAGGATAGGATGGAGGGAATTATAGTTAGTCATACATAACACGACTATTATCAAAGTCATTTGCAAAACTACACAGATTTGGCCTATATTGAATTGCCTGCCTTCCCAAAGGGAATGGGTGGGGAGGGAGGGATGGGGAGAAGTTGGAACTCAAAGTTTTAGGAACAACTGTTGAGTATTGTTCTTGCAACTAGCAAATAGAAATACAGATAATGGGGTATAGAAAATTATCTTGCCCTACAGGACAAAAGAGAAGATGGGGATAAGGGAAGGGAGGGATGTTAGAAGAGAGGGCAGATTGGTGATAGGGGCAATTAGAATGCTCAGCGTTTTGGGGTGGGGGAAGGGGAGAAATGGGGAGAAAATTTGGAACCTAAAATTTTGTGGAAATTAATGTTGAAAAGTTAAATAAATAAATAAAAATAAAAATATTCTTCTGAAGACTTTCCTGACTGCGCAACGGGGCAGGAAACACTGAAGGTAAAGATCCCTAATCCATGCCATTCAGCCCTCCTGATATTATCTACCTAGAAAAGTAGCTTCCCCAATGAAACTAGGAACACCTTGCAAGCAGAAACCTTCTCACTTTTTCTGTTTCTATCCCCAGCAGGTAGCACCCTGCTTGGCACATGCTAATCACTTAAAAAAGGCTTTTTCATTCATGTATGTATCCACTCAAGCACCCATTCATCCATTCACATTATGCAATTGTGATAACCAAGTTGGCCCTGGAGAAAAGGGGAGAAAATGAACCTCTCTATCATTTGCAGAAGTGAAGGACTGGGTATGGAACACTGGATATACCATCATTCAAGTGACACAGACTTGGCTTGATACTTTCTTCTTCTTAAAAAAAAAAGTCTTTGCTACAAGGGATAGCTCTCTGATAAGGGGAGAGGGAAGGTATTCATTTGAAAAAAAGTGATGTCACCAAAGATATTGATAAAAAATATTTTTAATGAAAATAACTAGTGTTCCATACCAGGGAATGAGAAGAGCAAGGGAGGATGGAGAAGAGGAATACAAAACAGCCCCATCCCCTGACCTGTTCCCTTCCTCTTCCCCTCTACCTAAATCTTTTATTCTTCTAGTCCCTTCAGAAACCAGGAAAGATCAGTTCTTCCTCTGACTTTTGTATGATGCTTCATTCCAAGTGAGTTTCCAAAAAGCAAAACCCAATGGAATCTTACAGCGTGTCACCCTGGCTGTTTCTCAGAGCTCGGGCTGTCTTTCCAAGAGCACATGCCAAAGCCCATCTCTCCTGAGGATAAGGAGGGACACAATCTCTAAGCTGCACGGATGACTCATTTCATGCTAAATGAGGTCAAATGATTAAAAGTACAGAGGCAAAAGAGGCAGTGGGGGCACAGGAGGGAAGGAAGAAGGGAGGGAGGAAGTGGGGAAGGAGAGAGACAGAGAGAGAGAAAGAGAGACAGAAAGAGATAGAGGAGGGGGAAAGAGGAGCAAGAGCATTTTGGCATCAAGAAACTTTGGGTTCAAGTCCTACCTCTGACAAATACTGGCCCTGGACAAATAATTTGCCCCCAAGCAAATCTCTAAGATTATAAATTCAAACTAGTTGATGATTTGCTTTGTTAGAGGAATTGTCCTTCTCTAGAGCTCTTAATGTAGACAAAATCACAGGTCTGGAACTCCCCCCCACCAAAAAAAAAAATTAAATGAGTGAATATATAAATAAAAGAGGAGAGAGAAGGCATAATAAGGAGTAACATAGGAAGGAAAGATGAGAAATTCCAAAATGTAAATGACCGACTTGCAAAGTCCATAAATTATGGTGTTAAGTCACCATGAATGAATGACCATTTTCAAAATAATTCACAACATACCAGACAATTAAAAGACAGTAACCTTCCCTCCCAGGAAGCTTCCTAGTCACTGTATGCCCCCAGCAGAGACTGACTCTGAGGAGGTTAGGCAGCTGAAACCCAGAATTTTGTAGATGAATGCAGTTATGGTAGCAAGGACCAGTCCCATCAAGATGCCCATCAGAGAAACACGATATTCAAAAGACAGCAGCAGAGACCAGCACAGTGGAATTTCCGAAAAGGGGAAGGAATTCACCTAAGATAACCCAGCTAATGTGTGTGCCCAAGTAGGATTCAAGTGTGGGTCATCTTGACTTCACCGCCAGAGTTCTTTGCACAATCACCCACTAACTCCATGGACCCATCTGCTACCAACAACCCTCCCCCCCCATACTACTAGGTAGGAGTTGGTTCCACTTGGATATGACCAGCAGATGGCAGCAGAGTGCAGCAGCCAACCTGGACAGACTAAGATAGTGGATTCCAGGGAAAGGTAATTCATTTTAAACTGAATATCATGACATTCTTTGTAAATCCAGGTAGACCTTATGAGTGAAAAGTTCTATCAGGGTCAGGTGAAGGAGGCACCAAATACAGCTTTTAAAAGAGAAAGAAGAAAAATGAGAAACAGGCATCCCAAAGACCCAAAACACCCAGAGATCCACCCAACATCTCCAGAGTTATTGGCTATCACCAGATCACTGGGATCATTTCAACCTGCTCCACTCACCCAGCCACTACTATAGCTAGGGCTCTCCTCATGTTGCGCCCAGACTTCTTCAGAGGCCTTCTCCTTGGTCTCCCTGTCTCAAGCCTTTCCCCTCTTCAAATCATCTCTCCACAGCTCCCAGAGTGATGTTGCTAGTACTTAGTGATTAGTACCAGTGATTTCTTCTTATTAGGGATCACATATAATCTCCTCCATCTGGCATCTAAAGACCTTCACATGCTGAGCCCCAACCCACCTTTCCAGTCTTACTGGACATTGCCCCTTATCACACTCCCTATGGTTCAGTTCACTTGACCCATAGCTCATTTACAGTACTCCACCTGCCATCTCCGTGGGTACCCAGCACTGGCTATATTAGCCATGTGTAGAATGGGCTCTTCTCTTTTTTCCACCTCCTAGATTATTCAGTGGCCTCCTTTGAGACAGAGCTCAAGCTTCCCGATGTCCATCGACCCTGTCCTGATACCCTAAGTGCTGGTGCTCTTCCATCACCCTACATCTATCTTGTACATATCTACAGCTAACTATTCTTTCTATCTATCTATTTATCTATCTATCTATCTATCTATCTATCTACCTTTCCTTCCTTCCTTCCTTCCTTCCTTCCTTCCTTCCTTCCTTCCTTCCTTCCTTCCCTCCTTCCTTCCTACATGTTCTCTCCCTCAATACAAGTTAAGCTCATTAAGGGGAGGGGCTTTTGCACTTCTCTGTATCCATAGTGTCTAGCACAGCACCTGGTACTAGGCAGATGGCATAATCAGTATTTTCAATTGAATGCTATATCACTGTTTCTAAGATAAGAGAGATAATGAGGTAGCTCAGTGGAGGAAGTGCTGGATCTGAAAGGAAGACTACAGTTCAAATTCAGCCTCAGCCCCTTACTAGTTGTGCTATCCTTGGCAAAACACCTGGACTCTCTCAGTCTCGGTCTCCTGACCTGGAAAATGGGGATAATAGCAGCGTCTACCTTCTGGGTTGTTGAGAGGATGAAATGAGACAATATAGGTAAAGGGCTTTGTAAATCTTGAAGCACGAGCCATAAGTATTATTATTATTTCAAAGAGATGCACTATGACCTGTTTGTGACCAAGGCCACATTCTGGAGAGTATACATGCAGCACATGGGGCAATCTGAAAAAAAGTGCCAAGTTCTTAGCAGTCCACATTACACAGACCGCTTCATTAACAGAGCATTTCTTCAGTAGCTACGATAAGTCAGTCACTGCGCTTTGGGGATATAGAGGATAAAGGCAATAGTAACTGCCCTCAAAAAGTCTAATTCTAGCTGAAGGCAATGATGTCAATGAAGAGAAGTAAATACATAAAATATGCAAAGTTATTTTCAGAGGGTAAGGTATTAATGACTGGGAGATGGAGTGGGTGGCACTTGAGCAGAGCCTTGGAGATTGTGATAGGAGTTGGAAGTGAAGGGCAGCGTATTCTAGGCACAGGGCAGACCTAGGCCAAGGCAGAGAGGGACAATGGAGAACCCTAACAAAATGGTGGGCTTTGCCCCCCCAAAACAATCTAGTGAGAAATGTCAATGGCTCTGTCTACCTCCTTCAATTCATGGAGTTTGGAGGGAAAGACTTGCAAGGTCCTAATTCAGATCCCAGGCTGAGAGTAACAAACCTGTCTGCAGACTGCCATAGCTGGCTAAGGTTCATCTGCAAATAGGGAGCAACCATGTGTGGGGAGATGTTTGGGCTGAAAATCAAGCTAGCCCCACTTAGAGCATGGCTGTGTTTGTTTGCAGTAATCAACTGGAGAGAAAGGGCTCCCCTTCCCCTACTACTGAACCAGATAGAGGGGAGGTTTGGGCTGAGTCAAACCAGTCAGGAAGGAGAGAGATTTTTCCAGCAGCCGCAAGTGAAATGCCCCCCAGAAATCTGCTCCAGGTGTAGAAATCTGGGAGGGCTGGAGTTTGGGGAGGATCAAGCGCATCTGCAGTGCATGTTAGGATCATAATCTCCACTTCCCTCCTCCCACATTCCTTCAAATATGCAGCCAGAAGGCCAAGCTCCATGGCTGGCATTTGGCTGACAATGGATGTCCTACCCAGAAGGCCCAGCTTTGGCTTGAGTATGCACTGCTGGGAAGGGTTCAGGTAGCCTTCAGAGAGGGAATCTTGAGCCACCTTTTTGATCTTTTTCCTGAAAAGAAAGCCCCAACAAATATCTTCCAGCCTCCCCTTAAACACCTCCAGGGAGCAGGGAAATTCCAATATCTGGGGGTGATCCAGCTTTGGAGGAAGCTCCAATGAGGAAGGACATTCTTTCCACTATCAAGCGTAAAGCTGCATCTTGGCAATTTCTATTGACTTCTCCCAGCTCTGCATCTCACCCCACCCCATCACCCAAGGAAAACAGATGTAATCTCTTCTATTGGGGGGGGGTCTTTACATACTTAGAGACAGATGTCCTAGGGCCCTTAAGTGCTCTATTTTCCAGGCTTAAACAAACCTGTCACCTTCAACTGACCTTTCTATGGCATCGCCTCTGAGCACTTTCATTATCCTAACTTCCTAACTTGAGGCTCAGCCCAAGTGCCTTCTCCTACAGGAAGTCTATCCTGAATAACCTCCTTACTCCCCACCCAGTGCTGCTAGTGCCGTCCCCTCTCTGGAAATGACCTTCCACTCTGTACTGACATTTCTGCATCTCTATGGTTTCACTCCAACAGAATATAAGCTCCTTAAGGTCAGGGTAGATAGATGGACAGACAGACAGACAGACAGATAGATAAATAGAGACAGAAAAATAGACAAAGAGACAGATATAGACAGACAGATAGGTAGGCAGATAGAGAAACAAAGATAGATAGATAGACAGAGAGCTAGAAAGTCTTTGAATTGCCACAGTGGGTACTTAATAACTTAATAATTCATTGCTGACTGAGTGATTAAGCCTTCAGGCCAAATGTGACCTTTTCCTCCAAGAGGTATGACTGTGACTTGGTCTCTGGTTCCTTCCCTGCCCTGGTCAGCCTGTTCAGGCCACCCTCCAGCTCACTGACGTCCATGGATGTGGGTTGGTCAGGGCCCCTCCCTGCTTCCCCCTGACACTTTCTTAATGCAGTCTTGCCTAGGAAAGCCTTAGCTTTTCTTGGCTGCCACATATTTCCATCTGTAATACATACATGATACACTTAGCAAAATGGCAAAGAATTCCTGCCAAGATCAAGACTTCAACACAGACTTGCCATGCAAAGATCTGAAGCTGCCTTGTGCTGGGGCTCTGAGTTCAGGACGAGGCAGCTGAGGAGAAGGAGACCTCAGGGGTGAGGTCCCCAGAGGAGAGTGACAAATCTGCCTAGACTCTGAGGGAGACATCAAGGCCTTGTGAACCACATGTAGACCACCCACTGGGGAGTAGGCTCACGACCTACAGTGTCAGAGAGATTCTGCATAAGACAGATTGTCTAGCACTCACAAGTCCTCGAACAAGGCCAGGGCTTGGCATCAGTGTTGCTGGCCTGACAGATGCAAGGCAAACACCAGTAGTAGCCCCACCTTGGAAAACAAGGGGGAAAAAGTGAGGTGATGAAGACAGAGGATGAATGACCTTTGGATTGTTAGTGGGAGAGAGTTGGAAGAGACCTCAGGGCCTGATGAGGAGAGATCTGATCCTGATTAGAATAATAGCGAGCTCATTTTGAACGCACCACATTTACATTTAAGAATTTGTGTTTTCGCATAAAATGTGTTTGTGTACATTACGTAAACACTTACAGATGTTTATGTGACAGCTGGCTTGCTCAATGGATAGAGCACTGGACAAGTAGTCAGAGTGATCTAAGTCAACTCCTACCTCAGATGCTCCCTTATATGTGTGTGACCCTGGGCAAGTCACTTAACTTCTGTCTGCCTCAGTTTCCTCATCTGTAAAAAATCCAATAATAGCAATTATCTTTCTGAGGATCAGATGAAATAACATTTGTAACGTGCTTTTCAAACATTAAAGTGCTGGAGAAACTCACTCTGGCCCCAACCTCTGGTTTGAATGGAAGATCCCTGAGAACAGGAAGGCTTTCACTTTGTTTTAGGAATAGAGCAGGAAACAAACAGTTAAATGCTATTGAGCGAAGCAAGGGATTTAATAAATAAGCCCAGCATCTTACTTGATCCGATAATGACAACAGCTAACATTTCTGTAACGCTTGAAGGTGCACAAACGTAATCTTACCGCAACCCTGGTGTTACTATCCCTATTTTACAGATAAGAAAAGTTTCTGAGTAAGGTAAAGTAACTTGCCCAGGGACACACAACTAATACATTTCTGAAGAGGATTAGAACCCAAATTTTCCTTAAATATGGTTGGAAAGGTAGGTTAACACACCTTTGTGGAGGGAAGGCCCTTCCATTCCCGGGGAAGGAGTTTGTTTTATCCCAGAGCACTGGGGAACAAAGGGAGGTTTTTGAATTGGGGGGTGGGGTGGATGACAGAGTTGGACCTAAGCCTTAGGAAGACAACTGGAGCAGTTGATATTTTTGGAGCATATGGTGATGCCTGTTACTGATAGCTAGGCAAGGGGAGCAATGGAAAAGACCTGAGAGGTAAGAGCTGGATTTCTGACCTATTACTGTGCCTGGCCTTCCTTGTATTCCTCCTATCTCTCTCCTTCTCTCCCTTTCCTCCTCCCTTTCTTCGTCCTCTGCCTTTCCTCCTTCTCCCTATCCTCCTCCTCCTTCTCCCTATCCTCCTCCTCCTTCTTTTCCCCCTCCTGTGTTATGAAGAGTTTTGAACACCAAACAGAGGTTTTTGTAGTTGATCCTGGAGACAACAGGAAGTCACTGGAATTTATTATGTAGAGACTGGATACAACCAGTCTCATTGGCAGCTTTTTCATCCATAAAATGGGGTAATAAGAGTGCCTATTTCACAGGTTGTTGGGAGAATCATGTTAAGGCATCAGATGCTTAATGAGTCAACATATACATACATATGTGTGTGTGTGTGTGTGTATAGTCACAGTCTACACAGAACTGTGAAGTAGTCATTCTTTCAGGATCACAGTTGAAGGCACTGGATATTCTAGGGTTATGGCCAGTGGGGTGGTTGGCTCTGCCTGGCTCCAAATCTTTGCTCCCAGGGAGGGGTTTCTGGGCAGCAAGGAAGTGACAATGATGTAAGCAAAGAAAAGAGCATCGGTGGAAAAATTTAGAATAAAAGTAGTTGGAGAGAAAATTAATCCTAGTAATAAGCCAGGAAAGAGCTGAGATCTGCATGGCCAGAGGGGCCCACCTAGACCTGGAACCATCAAGAAAGCAGCCTTGGAGCCAGAACCCAAATCCCCAGTAGAATGCACTGGGCCTGCAGGGTAAAAGGTTTCTATTCCCACCTAGTCTTCTGATCTGAAACACATTTTGCTAATCCAGTCTTCTTACTAACCTAGCCTAGGGAGTGCTGGACTTGGGCTAAGAAAAATCTGGGTCCAAAAGCTGGTCAAAAGCACTGCTTAGCTGCATGACCTTGGACAAGTCACTTCTTGAAAGAATCAACCAGCAATACCTACTAAGCACCTTCAATATACCTGTTTTAGAGATACAAAGAAAAATGAAACCTTCTTGGCTTCAGAGACAGTCTATTGCACAGAATGTCCTTGCATGTGCCTGTAAGTCTATATGAAAACTTATGCCTCAGTTTCCCCATCTGTAAAATGATAATCAATAGTTCACAGAGGCAAGTAAGATCATGTGTATAAGAGACTTGGGAAACCTTAAAGCTTAACACAGAGGGATCAGTAATCAGTGGGGCATCGCACAGAGAGTGTTGGAACCAGGTCAAGAAGATCCCCGCTCTGACATCACTAGCTGAGTGACTTGGAGCAAATCACTCAGCCTTGGATTCCTCATCTCTAAAGTGGAGATAATTATTCGTTCCTAGGCATGTTGTGAGGATTATATCAGACAACATTTGTCAGAAGCTTTGCAGACCTCTAGAGAAATGTCACTATCATTTATATTGTGAAAAGATTATATTATATCACAATATAGTGTATATTGTGCATATAATAAAAATAATAATTCCTCCTCTCCCAGACCCTTAGGAGCTGGAAGGGAGACCTCCCTCCCAGAAAGCCTCAGCAGGGGTGAGGAGGTAACAGAGCTCAGAGACTACCGGGTCTGGAGGTGGAAGGGACCTCATGAGACATCAAGGCTGACCCCTACATTTTACAGAGGAGGAGACTGAGGCTTGGGGACACAAACAGTAAACACTAGGGGCTGGGCTCCTTTTACTCTGCTCCATGACCCTGTCTGGGGAGGAAATCAAGGCCTCATTCGCCACAGAATAAGAGAACCTCAGAGTTCAAAGGGCATCCTCAGCAAGGTCTTCAGTGACCTCAGAGAAGTCTCTCCAATCTCTCCTGAGGTAGTGAATCACCTAGGCTTGAAGGAGTTAATCCTGCTTCTCATTCATCTATTAGTGACTTTGTAGGGGGGTCTACCTGAGTTTTGGGAGGGAGGGAGAGTAAAATACTATACAGAAGTATTCCTCCTTCCAACTGAGGTGTCCGGTTTTATGTTAATATTTATTAATAAATTTATTAATTAAACATTAATTAATTATTAATTTTTATTTTAATAAAATTAAAATAAAAAGGCCAGCTCAGTCTTCTTGAAATGCAAAAACAAAACTCAGCAGTGACTTGGGTGTCCGGGGACCTGGCTGTGAATCCCACCTTTCCTCTCTGAGCCTCAGTTGCCAAATCTGTAAAATGAGGTGGATGGCCTCAGATCTTCTTTTTAGCTCTAAATCTCAGCTTCTATAATCCCATCTTTCACAGTATACTTTCCCAAGGTTGAGATACAGTTCCCCAACCTCCGCTTTTTCCCCCCAGGAAGAAGAGAGGGTCAAGTGAAAGAAGGTTGGCAGAAAGCAATACTAAGTGGTAATAATAAAAGCTTTCCAACTTGAGGTCTTGAATGGAGTCTTCCAGTTAATAAATATTCTAGTAAATAAAGATGATGCATGAACCAGAGGACAGATAGAATTGGGGGGTTGCAAGTTTAGGGGAAAATTAAAATAAAAAAACTTAACCGACCCCCAGCTCCACTGCTATGGCTTAATATCTTAAATGGGTCTGCCAAGAGCAACTTTGCAAACTGGCTGAAGTCCTCTGTGAAGACACATTGTTGATATAATTGCTGTGATCCCTCCCTGTCTGGACTCCTCAGCAGGGATCCTGGCTCCCTTTCTAAATACAACCCTTGGTCCTGGGCTCTGGAAACAGCCCCACAGTAACAAAGTGGCACTGGAGACCACAAAGGCAAAAGCAGAGAGGAAGGATGCTCTGGTCCTCATGTTTCCTTCCCTCCCCCTGCTGGCAGCTGCTGGAACTGAAGGTCCAGGAACTGCTGGGAAAGAAAGCTTAGGGGGTGTGATTCAATCCTTTCACTTTTCAGAGGGGGAAACTGAGACTCAAGAAGATGGAGTAACTTGTCCAGGGTCACACAGTTAGCAAGTGGAATGGGCAGGATTTGAACCCCAAGCCTCAGACCTCCAAATGTCATCACCAAGCAGTCTTCTTGTCCTCCTCCTATGGAGTTCTGGGTGATGATATTCATTCTCAGACTACCCACTAGTACTCTATCCACTGCACCAATTATGGCATTTAGTATCTTGGACTCCAATTTCCTCTGTAAAACAAACAGGATGGACTAGATACATGGCTCTAAGGGCATTTTCAGCTTAAAAATCTAGGATCCAATCCTTGAAATAAGAACACAATGTCTGCAGATGTCACTTAGGGGGCCCCCTTCCTTCTGGAAGTCTTTTATCATTCCCCCTTAGAATCAGGTGAGAATTGGCCCCTTCCCCAAATTACATCCTAGTCCCTTATTTATCTGTTTAAGCCTATATATCCACTCCCACGCACCAACAGAATGTAAGTTCCTAGAAAGATGTCTAGGTCTTTTTTGCCTTTTTGGGGGGCATGTAGTTGAATGGTGGCTGCCACATAGTGGGCACTTCATAAACACCTGTGGAGTCAAATCATCTCACACACACACACACACACACACACACACACACACACACACACGGTTGCAGGGAATGAGGAGGTCACCATCTGAGTTAAAATACTCATCTGGCCTAAACCCTAAAGGACCAGTATGAAACGAAAAGCCATATTAGGACTTCAGTCCTGGAGGAAGCAAAGCAAACACCAGGCCTCCCAAAAGGCATTTTCATGGCCTGTGGTCCCCAGTACATGATGGAGATTCAGTTGTTAGCCGCTAATGTCAACATTTTCGGCCAAAGACTCAACAACGGAAAACTCCAAACAAGTTTCATGGGGTCCCCGAGGTTGGCTCTCGGTATCCCTGGACTACTTTAAATTCCGTTTCCTGCATTCTTCTCTAATGAGCTGGTTTTTCTCTATCAGTAATGAAGATTTACTGTGTGAATTGAAGAAATAATGGCATACTTTACAGACATAAATATGACCACATTTCTTTTCCCCAGTAGAAATTAGCTTCTCTGTGCTAGGACTCTCTTGGAATAACTTCACCCACACGACCAACACAGAACAGGCATCCCTGTGAAGCGCTCACATTCCTCTCCTGCTTGAAGCCTTCTAATTAGGAGATACTCACTACCTTCTAAGGTCACTCGTTAGCCATGTGGACCAATTCTCATTCTTAGCAAGTTGCTTTTCTTTTTAGATCCCTAGATGGAGCTGGCATCTTCCTCTCTGCATCCCTCCATCCTTAGGCACTGCAAACCAAGTCCAGGAGAGGACCCTTCAGATACTTGAAATCAGTAAACAAAGACACAAAAATAGAGCCATTCAGGATAATTAAAGCCACCCTAGGAAACAGACATTTTATAGAGAAGTACAAAAAGGTTTGTTGGACTCAGAAAACCAAAGTCCAAATATTACCTGCATGACCTTGGACACTTAAGACTTTTCCTGGATCTCAGTTTCATCAATAACAAAATGAAGGAGCCTCTGAGGTCCCTTTCATCTCTAAATTAATAATCTTAACAGCCTCTCTGTGCCTCAGTTTTCACATCTGTAAAATGGGGGAGCTTGGTCTAGAGGCCTCTGGAGTTTTTTCCAGTTCTATACCATACTATAAAGTAAAAAGAGCCTTACATTTGGAAGAGAATTTAGAGGCAATCTACTATACAATATTCAGAACTGGTCTGCATACTTCTAGAGGCAGTAAACTCATATTCTTCCAAGGCAGCTCCACTGGATAGAAGTATCTCCTTATTTTGACTACATCTGCCAACCCCACCCTGCATCTATCATCCTGAGGAGTGTTCCTGATGCCCCCCTTCGTTAGCCACCCCCTCCCCATTTACTATATATTTATTTTGATCTTCTTGCATGCCTTTAGTAGAAGGAAGGCTGGGACTTGTTGTTGCTTAATAAACGTATGTTAATTAGCTGATTGATTTGCCCATCTGGTCCCTGCTTCTGACATTCTGTTCATCAGGAAAGGGGTGGCTCTCTTAGACGCATTAAGTCCTTAAACAGGATAGGAGGATGTTTTTCCTTCCACCTGGTCCATAAACCCATTTTAGTTATCTTCCAATTCACTTATGGCCCAGAAGCATCTCCTTAGAGAGGTCTATAATAACTCTGGTTACTAGGGCCATTCACCCCTGCTCAAGTCCCCATGACAAAGGATCCTGGCTTCTTAATAAAGCCATGTGTGCCCATGGTGGTCTGACCCGTACTGCCCACTAAATTTCCCACTGCTCGTTTGAAAGACAGATGCGAAGAAGGCATGTGTTGAGTAAGTGGGACCTGCCTCTAGGGCAGTCGAGGTCTGCACCTAAGAATTCCTGGTCATAGTGAACTCCACCCACAAAGCAAACCTACAAATTCCGTGGAACATACAGTCATCACATGTTGTATGGGGCACTGGCCAGGGTAAATCAGCCACTCTGAGATGAAGGTAAGCCCAGGGCTCCCTCGTCAGACCATGACTTAAAGGATCACAGCATCCTACATTAGGGCTGGAAGGAATTTCTGAAAGTCAACGAATCCAATCCCCTCATTCTACAGGTGAGGAAACTGAGGCAAAGAGCAGAAACAAGAAAGAACCACGGCCATCTGAATCTCAAGTCATTGCTTTCCCCACACCACAGCATATAGAATTGTAATAAGATCATACATCAGTAAGAGAGAAATTTACCATTTGGGTTATATAACTGTCTTCTAAAAATCCTTTTCAACAACCACTGATTAAGTGTGTATTCAGAATGGTAAACTCAGTAAATCATTGTCCTATTCTCACTAAACATACAACCTAGTTGAGAATTTGATACATAAACTAATCACCATTATGTAAAATAACCTACAATGAGTGATTTGGTCACCCCAGGTCTGCCGCCATAATGAAATCATAGATGGAAGTTGGGAAAGAAATTCAAGGTTATCTTTTCCAAAATCCCTCATTTTAGAGTTAAGAAAATTGAGTCCCAGAAAGGACTTGCTCAAAGGCATACAGTCAGATTGGAACCCAAGCCCATTGATTCCCATCTCTCATTGCCTCTGAGTAATGAAGTCCAAAACCATATCCCAATAATTTTGTAAAGTCTCACAGGGTCACCCAAAACAAGACCCTTATCTATTCTGAGAGGGGGAAGCTATGTCTTAGGCTAGGACTGGAGAAGATGCAGATGAAAAAGAAACCAGGGTGCTGATTGGCCTCCCTTGCCCCCCACCCTCCCTCTCCCAGGGCAGACCAAGAAAATGTTGACAGTTCCATCAATGACCAGCAGGGGGAAGCATGTTAAAATCTATGCAGAAACTACAGTCACCTGTAGTAACTGGGCTCTGGCTGTATTTGAGTTTTGAAATTCTCGCTCTCAGCTGGCTGTTATGTAACCAGAAGGCATCCCTCCCCCTAGGTTCACTGTAGAATCTTATTTCCTATTAAGTAGTATGTCACGCAATTGTCTGTCAGTCAATAAACATTTACTAAGCACCTACTCTGTGCTAAGGGCTGGGGATACATAGAAAGGCAAAAGAGAGTACCCATGCTCAGGAAATTACAAAGGAGTACATTTACAGAATGTCGGGCCTGGAATCTGGAAGACCTGAGCTCAAATCTGGCCTCAGACACTTACCACTCTGGACAAGTCACCTAACCCTAACTGCCTCAGTTTCCTCATCTGCAAAATGAGCTGGAGAAGGAAACATCAAACCACTCCAGTGTCTTTGCCAAGGAAATCCCCAATGTGGTCATGGAAGAGCTGGATTCGACTGAAAAAGGACTACTAAACAATAACCCTGTAATCAGTGAATAGACTCTTATTAAGTTCCTACTGCATGCTAGAGGCTATGCTAAGCTCTGGGGATGCAAAATGAGGCAAAAGATAGTCCTTGTCCCGGGGGAAAATATGGAGATCAATTAGTAAACACTTATAAAGCCCCTACTATGTGCCAGGCTGCTGTGCCCAGGGCCAGGGATACCAAGAAAGTCACAGGACAGTCCCTGCCCTGAAGGAGCTCCCAACCTGGCAAGGTGGAGGAGGAGAGAAACAACAGAGAAACAACTGTGCACCTACAAACTTTAGGATGATAAAGTGGAGAGGGTCCAAGGTGGCTTGGCTCTAGAATTAAGCAGAAAAGGCTCACCAGAGGAGGCCAGGATGAGGAAGGAGAGCAAGGTCCTCCTCGGGGGCTACACCAGGACTGCTGCAGGGGGTGCTGGTCAAACACAAGCTCTAGCAGGTCCCATTGGGCTGAGGCACAGGAACAGGCTGTATGTGTGTCCATCATCCCAAAGTGGCATGGTACCAGGGAGTGAATGCCAGACTCATTGTGGGCCCCTATGTCTTGAGTCACACAAAGGAGAATTTAACATCAAAGCTCAGCTATTCTACTTTCTGCCTGAATACCCTTGGTTAATTCACCTACCTGAGTCTCAGTTCCCCCATCTGTAAGAGGAAAGGGTTAACCCAGATGAAGCCCAGGGTCCTTTCCAGCTATCCAGCACTTTTCTTGGGCTCCTGTAACCAGTCCATTTAGCCACAGGAGACTTTTTCAACCTAAGCATCTCCCAGATCTGCTGTCTGCACCTGCAGAAGGAGTATTCATCCTGACAGAAGTACACTGGGAAGTAACACCACAAGATGGTATTTGATTAAGGCCAGTGACAACTCCTGAGCCAGGTTTGCGCTGCATAGTTGTGTGCCTGCCCTTGTAGGTTGGTACTGGTGAGGTCCAAGGTGGTGAAGTCACTTAGGATCCCAGAGTCTCAGCTCTATAGCTACAAGGGACTTTAGGAGTCTTCAAGACCAACTTCCCCACTTTACAGATGAGAAAACTGAGGCCTAGAGAGACTAAGAGATTTGCCCAGGATCATACAGAATCTGTCCAAAACAGAATTTGAATTCAGGTCTTTCCAAAGCCAAGTCCAGTGCTCCATTCCCTGTACCACCTTTACTTAGGTCTTCACAACCCGCTCTGACACCAGCTGTGTGCCTGTAGCTCCTGCATCTGTAAAATGAAGTGGTGCCACTTGCCCTACCTATGTCACTGTGTTAAGGAAAGAAGTTTGTAAATGTCCGAGTGCCACAAAAATGTGAGTTGTTAATATTTTTGTTATCATTATTTTCATTGTATTCAGACCAGTGAATGGAAAGTAAACTTCTGGTTGAAGACGGAATTTTATCAGAGGCCTGGACTGTATTCAGAGCCTATCGATGGCCAGGAAGTCCAGGCTGTGGAGAAACTGGAGCAGCCAAGGGAGAAGCAAGGGGAAAGATGCTGCAAAAACAGTTGTGTTTGAGGTTACAATGCTCATTGTCCTTGAGATGGAGGAGTTCTCTCTCTCCCTTACTTCCTCTCCTCTCTTTCTCCCTCTTTTTCTCCCCCCCCCCCCCCCCACACACACATTCACTCACATACACATACTCCTACATACACTCACTCACACATGTTCACACATACATTCATACACACACACTCTCATACACACACTCACACATACAATCACACACACACACATTCACATACACACACACTCCCAGGCTCAGCCAAGTAGGTAGACCTAGCTTTTCTGGGTCTCCTTATCAATAATTTAGATCAAGAGCCTTATTTGTATTGGAGGAATCTCCAAGCAGTGCTTAGTTTTAACTCAGATATGACCTGGAACATACCCAGGCACATGCTCACACAGACACCCGAGAAATGGAGACTACCCCTCTGGGGCTCAGTGGACTTTAGGGAGTGTTCAGAAGAAGCACTGCTCTCTGGCTCCTGTAGCTCACTAGCTTGGAACCAGCTGGGGAAGGACAGATACTGTGGGAGCCCTGAGTGGGGCTGGTGTCAGAGCAATGTCTAAAGCAAAAGCCACCCTGGAGGGGCCTGGCCAACCTGCAATGACCAAGAGGCCCCACTGAGGTAAGTCAGTAAAAGTAGCTACACCAATGTAGGCAGACCCACAAGACCATGCTTGGTCATCATTTTCCTTCTTTCTTTTCTTTCAGATAAAGAGAGATCAAAGAAGAAAGAGGCCACAAAACAGAAAGACATGGAGAGAAAGGGAAATAGGGATAGTTATAGATAGATAGACAGATAGATAGATAGATAGATAGAGAGAGAGAGAGAGAGAGAGAGAGAGATAAACACTAGAGACATCTGGTAGAGAACAAGAGACATAATTGGGGTGGTCATATAGGATGATGAATCAGAGAAACTAAGAGATTAGAGATAGAAAAAAAATGTGTGTTTGAGAGGGGAGAGGGAAGGAGGAAGGAAGGGAAATGGAATGGGAGGAAGAAAGAAGGAAAGGGGGTAGGGAGGGGGTGAAACAAGGGACATGAGAGATGGAGAAATTAAAGAGTGATGGGAGATGATAGAGACACCAAGAGAGACTAGAAATAAAGACAGATTGGAGAGGAATGGGATTAAGGAGAGCTCACACCTTGAGGATGACAGAGCTCAAAGTAGAGACAGCCAAGGAAAGGTAAGAGGTTAGGAACAGGAAGGGAGAGAAAGCGGCTAGAGATACATTAGAGGTAGAATGAAAGAGATGGAGAGATAAAGAGATCTATGACACAGAGAGGAGGAGAGGGAGAGGAAAGGAGATAAATGGAAGGAAAGGGAGGAGAAGGAAGGGGAGGAGATGGGGAGTAGAAGAAAAGGAAGGAGAGGGGAGGGGAAGGGGAAACACAGTATGGTAGATAAAGGGTCATCTTTGACACAAGGAAGCCCTGCGTGCAGATCTCATGCTCACACAAATGAGCTGTATGATCCTAGGGAAATGATATAACCTCTAAGTGTCCCAGGCAACTCTCCCAAGATTATGAATTGCAGAGAAGTTGTCCACTTGCATCAGCAGAATCTTCCATACAAATGAAATCACAGATCTGAACCAAAAGAAATGCTCTGGAGTTCATAAAGGGAGCCCTGGCTGACCCCCTGGGAGCCTGTCTAGTTGATGTCAGAAGTGATCAAAGAAAATACCACACTGATAGCTGAATAGGAAAAGTTTGGCTAGAAAGGACATGGTGGAAATTTTTTTCCCACTTTTTTCTTTCTTCTTTTTAAATCAGCTTTTGAGCTTTCAACTAGGTTCATAAAAGAAATCACTTTGCAAGGGGAGGTAGCAAGGGCCTGCATGGAAGGATCCTGGCTTTGCAGCCATAGTCTGACTGGATCTACTTGACTCCATATAATCATGGGCCGAGTTTGAACCCTGCCCTGTAAGCTGAGGGTGGTGCTTATCACCAGTGATGCCGTGCTCGTGAGAAGGAGTATCATCACCAGGAAAAAAGGCAGCCCCATCAAGTATCAGGAGAGGGAGGTATCAGATGAGCAGTCTGAGTGCTGCCCTGGTACCCTCAGAGTAATGAGGGACCCAGATGATGTTATCAATATGGTTCTTAGGTCATCTATGTGGAACTCTACAGAAAGATGTGAGCAAAAATCTCATGGAATAAGGAAGTAAGAATTTGTAGGAAACTGGGTGAGGAAGGAGACAGGCATGACTCTAGAAAGTCTCAAATCAGTTAGATACTGGAGGATCTTCTAAAGCACACTTTGTGTTACAGATAGGCCTTTAATTTTCTGAATGTAGAATCAATCAGCAAACCTTTATCAATCCTCTCCCATAAGCCAGGTACTAGACACTGAGAACTCAAGAGAAGAAAAATGCCTGCCATCATACACTCCAAATTTGAATCTTGGGGTTCAGATCTCAAATCCAATGCTTTTTCCATGGCACCATGTTGTCTCCAACATATCAATGTGTGATTTCAGCCTGAACACTCCGGGCCATTCATTCACATATAGTCTAACACACTGCATTCCTTCTGGCTCTGCCATTGGTGAAAATTGGAATCCCAGGTCTTCAAAGGCAGAACTGGTACTTAATTATTTCCATTTCCGAAATGAAGCAAGCCACTTTTTTTTAAGACAGGAAAAGCTGTGGGATTAGAAGTTACTTCAGCTTCAACCCGACACGCTTGCTCTAAGTCTATCCTTAGTCTAAGCTGATCTACTAGACTAAAATCCCCAAACGGAAGATTAATGGGCACAGCTACAAAGGAATTACTCTACCCTCTAATAGCAAGATGGTATCAAACAAAATTCACCCTCTGACTATGACTGCACTGCTGAGAGTCAGTGAGTCTTTTCTCTTCTCAAAGCACTCTTGGAAAACTACAGTGAGACTGAGTAGGGGAGAAAGCCCTGAGGCCTCCGCTGCTGAGTGACCTCTCTACCTGCCCCACACAGCAGGAGGGTTCTCTGTTGGCCCCATCATTGTCATCACCAACAAATAACCAGGTTAGATGGAGCAACGGCATCCTCAACGATAGGCAGCTAGGTGGCGCTGCAGGGGATAGAGCCCTGGTGTTGGAGTCTGGAAGACCTGAGGCCAAATCCGGAGCAGAGGCTTACAAGTTGTGTGACCCTGAGCAAGTCACTTCGCTCTGTTTGCCCCAGTTTCCTTATCTGTAAAATGAGCTGGAGAAGGAAATGGCAAATCAGTCCAGTATCTTTGTCAAAAAAACCACAAATGGCATCACAAAGGGTCAGATAAGACTGAAATGACTGAACAAATATCTATCCATCTCTCCATTTATCTATCTATCCACACATATGTATAATATGTTATATATTACATAGATAATATATATGTATATGTACATGTTATATTATAAACTCCTTGAGGGTAATTGCCGTCTCACTTTTGCTCTGCACCCCTCTTCCTTAGCATCATGCCTTACAGGTAATAAATGCTTGCTGACTGGCTGATTGGAAGAGTGAACATGTAACATTGGACTGTGCATGACATCTGCTGTGGGTGCTTGGGAAGTAGATTTTGACGCTGAACCAGAAACCCAGGAAAACAGGAAGTGGTAGCCAACCTGGCCAGAAACTTCTCCAGTGAATCGTCCACTTTCCTGGAGCACAATACATCTAGGAGTCCAGTGCTTCTAGGGGCCTGATGCCAAGCACTCAGTCAGGGTCCAAGATGACGCACAAGCTTTCAGTGGAAAACAAAGCCAAACAATGTCCTTAAGAGCTGTTTCCATTGTCCTAAATATTGAACTATTACCAGATGAATCTCTAAGGACCCGAGTATTCTTGTGACCTTTTCAGATGGACGGTGTCCCATGGCAGAGGGACTGACAGTGCAGCACAGTGGAGAGGCAGGGTAGTATAGCAGTGAGGGTCTTTCATTGATAGTTAGGAGACAGTAGGTTTCCAAATCCAGGTCCCTAACTTCCTTGTGGGACCTTCATCATTCCTTAACTACTGTTCCTACATTGGCAAAAGAAGGATACAATCATCTCTACAGAGCCTAGCTCACAAGTGCTTTGTAAACTATGAAATGTTGTAGACATGGGAGTTATTGGCATTATTTGGAGGGTTATTTATTTACAGCAGGCTCCCTCTCCTCAGATGGGGAATGTGCCTGGCACTGCCTTAGGATCATAAAAGGCTCTATGAAGGTCTGGGGATGAGAATTCTGATCCGAAGGTCTCAGCTTCTGAACACCTCTCTTAGCATTTGTCAAGAAGAAATTGGGTCCCATTTCTCAACTAAACCCTGTGGCCACTGGGGATGGCCAATCTTCTTGTTTTGTAAGGTTTTGGAGGAGCAGAACTATTTTGTTTGTTTTGAGAGTTGGTGGCTTAAAGAGTTAGGAAAACCTGAATTCACATCATGCTTTGGGAAGTCTGTGTGATCATGGGAATGTTTATTCACCTCTCTGGGCCATAGTTTCCTCTTGTATGACTGCATGCTCTCTAAGGTCCTTTCCTTCTCTAAATCCCTACGTGACTTACCCAAGGTCACAGCCAACAAGGAGCAAAGGGAGGATTCAAACCTTGATCTTCTGACTGCAAATGTGCTTTTCTTTCCACTGCTACAAAGATGAATTGAAAACCTATTGAGTTGATATAATATTAGCTTTGATTGTTTGGTATTGGCATTATGGATGCTTCATTACTTACTTCCATATCACTTTCCAATCTAGAACTACAGATACTTTCTCCTCATTAATTATTAGGGATTTTTGTAATTGAGTTGTTTCAATGGTGTCCAACTCTTCATGACCTCATTTGGGGTTTTCTTGGCAATGATACTTAAGTAGTTTGCTATTTTCTTCTCCAGATTTTACAGATGAGGAAACTGAAGCAAACAGGGTGAAAGGACTTGCCTAGGGTCACACAGCTGCTAAGACCAAATTTGAACTCTGGTCATCCTGACTCCAGGGCCTAGACTCTATCCTGTGCAGCACCACCTAGCTGTCCTTGTCTGACTTGAAGCCACTCATTTAACAACTAGGTCTTTAAAAAACTAGATATCTGTGGTGCCTTCCAGCTGCTACAACCAAAGATTCAATGAAAGCAGATACTGTCAACTTCTTAAATCAGAAAAGACGCATCCTAGTGAAACCAGACTAATAAAGTTTGTACTGCCTTCCACACAGGACCACTGTGAAACTCAAATGAGATAATCTATTTGAAGTCACCTGTAACTGTAAAGCGCCATACAAATGGAAATTATATATTACACCACATAATAATAAAATTTGCAATTTTCCAATATAATTTTAAAAGACTGAAAAACAGAAGGCCGACAGAGGATCAAAGATTGAGAGCTGGGAATTTATCTCATCCAAAGCTCTCATCATTTTTAAAAAGGTTTCGCTGATGCACATTGTCCTTCCACTGGCACCTTTTTAATACATGCCCTGTCTCCCCTCCTTGGGACAAATACTACTAAACAAAACAAAGCAATCCCATGGTGACAGCAACAATATATGTAACATTGCATATCCCTAGTCCACCATTTCCAAGGAAAAGAGGGCTATACTCATTTTCCAGGTGAGAAAACTGAGGTCTAGATTTATCCAAGGAAACACAGACATTAAGAAGCCAAGTTGGGCCTTGAGATGCCTCCCAAAGCATTTTACAGTAGACAAGGAAGTATGGTCCTATAGAGGTGAGAGGAGTTACTTAAAAGTACAACCTGGCCTGTTGTATCAAGTGGCAAAGTGAACACAGGGCCACTCTGACTCCAAATTAAGCAGACTGTGAAAGGTCTCAAGAAGCCAGGGGAAAATGTGGCACCTGCTGCTCTCCTTGTGAAGTCCAACAGCATTCAAGGTCACATTCCACACAGCTCAGCTGTGAGGCCAACAGGGCACCTGGTCAGGGCCCACCAAACAGATAGAAGGCTCTGGCCTTGTGTGAGAAAGCTCTATTTCCAGACCTCTCCATGCCAGTGGAGAAACTCAACCCCTTTATGGGAAGGATGGGTGCTGGCCCTGTGGAAGCTGAGCTTGGAAGAGGGCCTGTGCTCTCTGCCTTCTTGACCTGGTCACAGACCCAAGGGGCTTGGGAATCAGAAGATGACAGGAGAGCCAGCTGCCTGCAGTGCCTTCACAGCATTACCTGCTGTTGGCAACATCTGCATGCTTGAGATGGTTCTCCTTGGAGACATTTAATAGCTAGATTCCTGGCCTGTTGGAGCTGGAAGGGGTCTTCTTTTCACCTTCCCAATTTCCATTATTTCCCTCCTACCAAGCAAGCCTAAGAGCTGTCCCCAAACTCTGATGTTCATATCCTTCCTCTTGGTCTTTGTACAACAGACTTTTGGCCATGCCTAGAATGCCCTCCTTCCTCATCTGTTCAGCTTTGAACCACAAAGCTTCCTTCAAGGTGTCCCACAGGCCCTCCCTCCTATAGGATCCCATTCAAGACCAACTGGGCCTAGAAGAAAGAGGAGGACCTGGATTCAGATCTTGTCCCTGCCAGTTGCTACCAGTATGACCATACTGTGAGCCATGAGTGAGGGAGGTCCCCAATTCCCTCCTCTGTAAAAGGAGTGGGTTGGGACTATCGCACTGTCAGGCCCACGTCAGATACAATGGACAGTTCAGAGCTCAAGATGCAAACAAACAGTTCCTTGCCTAAAAATATATTCCATAACCCCACCTCAGCCCCACTGAGGCAGCTTCAAGGCATTCCAGAGTGGACCAGGAAACAACCACAAGAAAAGATAAAAATCTCTTGGCAATAGGTTTAAAAGGCATCTACAAGGAGGTTCCCCCAAGGTCTCAGGAGACCCCATCAAGGCTCTAAAAACACCAAGAGCCCAAACTGATCTGCCAGGGGGGAAAGTTGACCCTAAATGCCCCCAGGTCAGCGCCAGAACTTCCTGACTTCCAAACAGCCCAGTGGATGTGCCCCCTCAGCAGCAGGGTCCAAGCCCACAGAAGACAGAAGGCTAGTTTGGAGCCAGAGAGCCTGGGTTCAAGTCATCTGACCCACCCTCAGTTTCCTTATCTCTAGAAAGAGGATGACTTTCTCCCATTAACACAGGATTTCCTTCCTCTCTTTCTCCTCCTCTGTAATGGGAGGGGGATAGGTAGGGTCTCATGAATTGCAATTGTACAGGAGAAGGTGTGTGGGTGTTCATCCTTCATTGCTGAAGTAGACCATGCCATCAGAGAAATGATGACATGCCTTGCACGTGACTTTATTTTGAGTGAGGGAGGGCTGTGCAGGTCACCAGACTCACTTCTCCTCCACAACCACCTGAATCCAGTGACCAGATAGTCATCAGGATGACTGGAGATGACCCATGATGAGAAAACTGGGGTTAAGTGACTTGCCCAAGGTCACACAGTTAGTGAGTGTCAAGTATCTGAGGTGAGATTTGAACTCAGGTCCTCCTGACTCCTGCACTAGTGTTCTATCCACTGTACCACTTAGCTGCCCCTAGCCCCAGGATGATATGGAAAAGAGAGAGGCTGAAGTCCCCATGCTTGGCCCTGAGATAAAGTGGAGGATGGAGGATGGAGACTTAGAAGATGGGCCACAGAAATAGAGAATGGGCCACAGAAATAGAGGATGAGGATGGGAGGACAGGCCATGGAGATAGAGGATGGAAGATGGTCCATGGAGATAGAAGATGGGCCACAGAGATGGAGGATGGACCTCAGAGATGGAGGATAGGACACAGAGATGGAGGATGATGGATGGGAAGATGGGCCACGGAGATGGAGAATGGAACACAGAGATGCTCTATTAAAGAGTCTCTATGCTCCTTCCCAGTTCTTTGCTCCTCTAAGCATCCTTCTCTGAACTAGGCTCTGCAGGGGTCATTAACACCTGTAAGGAGCCCTACCCACCACATACAAGCAGTGCACTGCACCTGGTTTGCACACTGAGCCCCTGCCAATACTGATATTGCTAGAAAGAACAGTAGGACGGCTCCTCCAACGTTCATGCATTTTGCAAGCAGCAATGGCCCCACACTGTGGCGGCTTCCCTTTCTATCCAGATTCCTGGCAGGATTAGGGCGATACCATCACGGCTGGCCAGTCAGGCTGGTTGCATTGTGCTTTGTCCCTTGTCACCCTATTCTTCCAGGTAGAGAGATTACAGGAGCGTGCACCGAAATCTAATCATGGGCTGGAGTAATCCTCCTCGGGGCGTTTCAAGTCCTTGAATGTGAAGGCTGGAAGCAGCCTAGACAGCATCTTATTAGAGATTCGTCCCTTTAGGGCTGAGTAAAGTGGGACCGAGAGAAAGGTGATCTGCCCAAGGTCATGCAGGGAAATAGTGAATGTAGAGAGCCTCCCGCTCCACGACTAGTGCCACCGTACAGGAAAGAAAGAAAAATCTATCTAAAAGCAGTTTTATTCTACTGGCTTTATTCAGATGCTGTAGCTTTTATGGCCTAAATAATGTTTGCTAAAGAGGAATCAGAAGGATAAAAGTATGTAAAATCCGACAGAGTCATTCCTGGGCATTCATAGCCCATCAAAGGTAGGCAAGGTGCCCAGGACTTCGCATAAGAGACATTGGGATATGAAAATGCCAGGAGTCGGCATCTTTCTACTTGAGACAGGAAGACGTTGTCCAAGTCATTTCATCTCTTCTACAGCATTTATTCGTGAACAAGTTGTGCCCCCTCCCCCATCAGACTATCCCACAATGCACCAGTCTGTCTAATGAAAACACAAGACACATGGCTTCCACCTACAGCCTTTTTTAAAAACTGTATCTTATGTTTTATTTTATTTTGCTTTTGGCCTCTAAGATAAACCCTAAGAGGGAAGGACAGTATGGTGCCTGCTGGCCTGTCCCAGAAGCATTCACTCAATTCAAGAATGGGAAAAAGTCAGAAGTACTAGGTCAACAAAGACAGAAAGAAAAGTAGGCTTTCCCTCAAGGGGCATCAAGGTGGCCCTGCAGAGTCTGAATCGCTCAGCCTAGAGTCAGGAAGACTTGAGTTCAAATCCTACCTTAGACACTGACTAGCTGTATGACTCCAGACTTCACCCTTTTTGTCCCAGTTTTCTCATCTGTAAAACGAGCTGAAGAAGAAAATGGCAAACAACCCCAGTGTCCAACCCCAGTGTCTCTGCCAAGAAAATGCCAAATGGGGCCAGTGAAACGACTGCACAACAAAAAAGGTTCTTGTGTACTGGGGCCAGAAGGCACAAATGGGCACATGGATGAGGACACTAGAAGCAGATACGGAGTAATACATGGCCATTTGAAGGTGGGGGCAGGGAAAGAGAGGGGAGACATAGAGACAGAAAGGAGAGAGAGAGGGAGGGAGAAGAGAGGGAGCAGGACAGACAGAGAGAGAGAGAGTCGTCTGAATCGTGCCTGATGCTTCTGGACCCCATCTGGGGCATAAAGGTCTTCAGAGGAAGGTGACACCTGAGCTGGGCCTTCAAGGAAGTCAGGGATTCTGTGTGGCAGAGGCAAGAAGGGAGAAAGTTCCAGGGTGCCATCCTTCATTTCCCCCTGGATGAGTCCACCTCACCCCTACAGAACAGGGACCCTTCCAGAGGATGCTGGTTCAAAACATGCTTTGTTTATGAAAATTATATCCTGAACTGGGGGATTAACACTGAGACGGGACAGCTAGCTCCTATGTGTACAGAAAGCATTCATACAGGAGCCAGTGCTGGCCAAGCCACTGCTGGGATAGAGGATAGCAGGGTTTTTTCCCTCCCTCTCCCCTTGAGACACCCCCTCCCTTCCCACAGTTCCATCTCTGGTCTCCTTGCAGAAGCATACCTCCCCAGTCAAGCTGACCAGAATTCAGCTCAGGGCCATTTAGGGCTAGACAGCAGACCAAGAAACCCACAATGGCACTGTGCGATCTGAGTGAGGTGTGGAGGGCAAGCCACCATGGGCAGAGACAAAAAGCATAGGCAGCCCTGGGCAATTTGTGACTTAACAAAAGGCCTGTGGGGCTTCCCTCCACCTCCTCTGCTCCTAACCCCTTTGTGCTTTCCGTGGCCCATCTGTGCCTTTGTAGCTAAAGCACACGACATCCGTGGTTCTCCAATCTTACCTTCCTTGGTCAGGATCTACTTTTAACACTCATTTAAGCAAGAGGCAGGGTGGGGAATGTGAAAGAAGCCTTGGGGGGTAGTAAGAAAACCTACAAGTCCAGGCCCTGTTAATCACTACCCTATAACTTGGTGCAAGCAGAGCTTGGCCCTGTGGGTTTCTGTTTCCCCATCACACAATGGTGGGAGGGGGGAGAGGAGGATGCTAGATGATCTCTAATGTTCCTTTCACCTCTAAATCCATTAGAGAATGACCAAATTGATGTTTCTCTAACCATAAGATGGGGAGCTAACTATTCTGCTTAGACTTTCAGCACCACACCATTTTGAACTGGCTCATTCCTGAACTTAGCAATAGTGGAGCCTACGAGATTTGTCTTTCTGTTGGCCATTGACCAAACCATAGAGAACCACAATGGTAAGGATGTAGAGAGCCAAAGGAAACAAGAATAAGCTCAGTGTCAAAATGTCATCTTCTGTCAAACACTAAAATCACCCAGAATGAGCAATCCCTGCCCCCACCCCAATGAGGCTTCTGCCTTTGAAGATACTGAGGACCAGAAGCACTCACCTGAGGGCAAAGGTCAAATTTTGGATGCTTTCTGATGCTACTTGCAGGGTGTCCAAGACTGAGAGTGAGAGGGTTGGCACCAAAAGGATCCCAGGGCCAAAGAGGGTGCTGGGAAAAGCAGAGGACTTAGAGATGGCTGGAGCCTCAAATCAGATGCTGGCTGGCTAACCCAATGGCCTTGGGCACTGCAGAACCATTTAGCCTCTCAGACCATCAGGCACTCATCTGATGTCACTTCCCTGCTCCAGAATTTTCTGTGGCTCCCTACTGCGCTATGTTTCTGGCACAAATGGGAAGCAATTAATATCACTCAATGAATAACAGGGAATGGGACTTCCTCCACTGTGAGACACAAGTGAGGAGACCGCTACTTTGTGACTCTGGGATTTTGGGAAGAAAATGAAAAGTTGGGCCGTTGCACTTTGTAATAATAAAGGAACATATTATGGTTATCTCTGCCTGAAAAGAGTAAGGAGTGACCACTGTGAAGAAATCCAACAACAAGGAGCAAGTATATGCCAGGAGGACCAGGTCACCCCTCTGCTGGAAAATCTTCAATGGCTGCCTATTGCCTCTGCACAACATCTTTACCCTGGCATTGAAAGTCCTGCTACAGTCTGGCTCCTACCTAACTTTTTTTTGTTTTAGATTAAATCTTTTATTTACTTACAAATGAGCATCCAGTGAATCGAAAGATATGAGGAAGGTTCATTTCATATGAGCCCTCAAATTACTTTTTAGGTATTTTCTTCTAAATTGACAGGTTTAAACATTAAGTCAGTATAAATATAAGATAAATACAATGTATGTTTACAAAGCCATAAATGTCCACTACTTTTTTTTATAAAAAGGAGATAATACTTTTTGTGTTCAGGATAGCTGCTTGAGCAAAAATATAGAGACTATAGGGAGAAAGTTTTGGCCATCTTGTTAAATATCCTGAGGTTTGTCTGCTCAAAAAAAAAAAAAAAAAAAGAATTTCCAGTATACAGTTTACTTATCATTTATCACATTAAAACAGAAAAGTATTAATGTGTTACATGCAAAAGCCACATTACGAAGTGCCAGTTGATTGCAGTTTTCCACAGGTTATTGACAGTATTCTTATCTTCCATTTGGCACACATTTTTATGAAACTCTCCATTGAAGCCCTCCTTGGAATGAACCACCAGCAAACTGTTTTTCCATTTTTTTCTTTCTTTTCTTCTTCTCTTCTACAGAATGCAGATTTAAAATTCCTCGAGATGAAGACTCCCTCTGGTCTTCTTTCTGTTGCTTCTGCAAGTTTTAATCTTCTATCTTCTACATCCAGTGGGTCCTGGGACCCATCTCCCAGGCAGGACAGGCACAGCCCCACGTCCACTCTGTGTGGTGCCTGCCCAGGCCGCCCTCCACTTAGAAAGCTGGGGTGGATGTGGCCCTGCCCAGGCTGGCATGCTCTCACCGCCCCCTCCCCCCACAAATATTTTCCGTTCTTTAAAAATTTTCTACTTCACCTTGCTCTGTTCATTATAATAGGACCTACCATAACATTACTGGGATGTAAACGCCACCCCTCACTCTCAACAATTCATCTGATCACAAAAATAACTGGGAATAAAGACAAGTGTCCACTAGTATTGCCTTTGCTGTTGAGGGTGGAGAGGAGCCAGCCTCAAACGATCATTTTAGTGCAACAAATACTTCTAAAACATCTTCTTTGGTTCCAGGCCTTCTGGTGAGTGATGGAAAGAGACACTGAAA
Source organism: Bettongia penicillata ogilbyi (assembly GCA_023548195.1). Lineage (NCBI taxonomy): Eukaryota > Metazoa > Chordata > Mammalia > Diprotodontia > Potoroidae > Bettongia > Bettongia penicillata. Next base: position 10,522,939 of record JAJHZJ010000134.1, on the reverse strand, counting down.
AGTGAAATTTGGTTCTTGTCCTCAAGGACCTTAATTCTGCAGGTCGCTCCCTGGGTGGATGGGCATGATATGTATATGAGGGAGAATGAGGGCACTATCACCTACTGTGTGCTAGACTGGGTGACAAGTACTTTGCAAATATTTGATTCTCACAAGAACGCTGGGAGGTAGGTGCTGTTATGATCCCCATTTTGTCACTGAAGAAACTGAGGTAGGTATTGTTTAAGTCACTTGCCCAGAGTCATACAGGTGGTAAGTGTAAGCCACACTAAGCTTTCTTAGAGTAGGAGTTCTTTTATAGGAACGTAATAAAATGCTTGAGTTGGTTGAGTGATTGATCCCCCGACTCATTATTCCCTTTCACACAATCTCTATTCTAATCTACTTGGTCAGCTCAGCTGTTGCTCATCCATGGCATCCAGCCTCCTGTTTCGGTGCATTGGTACCTATGGTCTCCTAGGTCTGAAATGCTCTCCCTTTTCCCCTTAATTTCAAACTTCTTTCAAAGCACAGCTCAGGTGCCAGCTACCTCTTCCAGGAAGCTTTCCCTGATTATTTTGTATCTGTCATCTGCCTCTTTTTGAATCCCTAGTGCCTAGCACAATGCCTGGCTAACAGTAGGCACTCGATAAATGTTGACTGATCTATTTGGTATTTATGTACTTATGCAGCAATGGATAGAAAGCTGGATCTGGAATCAGGGAGAGGTGAGTTCAAATCTAGCCTCAGACACTTACCACCTGTATGACTCTGGGCAAGTGACTTAAACAATACCTACCTCAGTTTCTTCAGTGACAAAATGGGGATCATAACAGCACCTACCTCCCAGCGTTCTTGTGAGAATCAAATATTTGCAAAGTACTTGTCACCCAGTCTAGCACACAGTAGGTGATAGTGCCCTCATTCTCCCTCATATACATATCATGCCCATCCACCCAGGGAGCGACCTGCAGAATTAAGGTCCTTGAGGACAAGAACCAAATTTCACTTTTCAGTGTCTCTTTCCATCACTCACCAGAAGGCCTGGAACCAAAGAAGATGTTTTAGAAGTATTTGTTGCACTAAAATGATCGTTTGAGGCTGGCTCCTCTCCACCCTCAACAGCAAAGGCAATACTAGTGGACACTTGTCTTTATTCCCAGTTATTTTTGTGATCAGATGAATTGTTGAGAGTGAGGGGTGGCGTTTACATCCCAGTAATGTTATGGTAGGTCCTATTATAATGAACAGAGCAAGGTGAAGTAGAAAATTTTTAAAGAACGGAAAATATTTGTACCAAAAGTGAAGCCAAGGAAGATGAAAGTTTCTCTTAAATATGGACTTGCCCCTAAGCAAAGAAGATGTTGAACACTTAACCTCCTGTACCTATAGCATTTCCTGGTATCAGTCATTCCATTCACCAATGGTCCCAATTATGAGCTGCCATGGCAGGTGTTCTGAAGTCCCTTCACATCCTCTGAAGTAGCTTTTCTGCCTAATCACCAAAAATAACAAGAAACAGCTAACAAAAGCCAAGTCCACCAAGAATTCCTCTTCTGTTAAAAGCCCTTCATGGTAAGGTCTTAAAATAACTCACATTTGGAAGACCCAGTTCTTTTTAAAGGACAGTCATCATGACCGCATTTTCTGTTGGGATTCCAGTGTAGTGGGCTCAGCCCATTATGTTGCCTGGTCATAATTCCATTTCCTGATTTTCTTTCCAAGAATGTTAAATTGGGAGTTTGCTTCCTTTGACCTTTAATGAATGACAGATTTAGTAGATCAAAAGGAATTGGGAAGAAACCATGGAAGTCAGCATGTGAACCATAGTTTATTTTTTTAAGTTCCCTGATGCTATTTTTTTAAAATATTGAGATCACTGTAACTTTGCAGTGAGATACCCCTCAAATAAAATCCTCTCATAACAAAGTGTCCCTAAGACCATGGCTGACCATCTGATTCATTCTGCACCCAGAGTGCATTTCTCTCTACCAAGTTAAGGGTGGTCGCTGCTCTCAGCAGAGTGCTGGAGCCTTTCAGGGTTTTCCCTGCAGAATCTGGAAACTGTCCCCCAAGAGGGCACTAAGAAAATCATGTACATTTTGTATTCTATCAATTTCCATTCTAGAATAATTGGAGGGAAAAGTGAGCCGGGTTAGTTTTCTTTCCAAACCAGATTCAGACATCTTCCTGTGTCTGACTCCAGAAAGGGCAATATTTACCTATTTGTGAACAGCAAGCCTGATAGAGCTCTATTATCCCTCCAACTACTAAATACTCAATTGGGCTAATTCCTGTTATGCTGCAGACTTGTCCTCAGAGGTTCCTCCCCCACCCACCCCCCATACACACTCTGCAGAGTGATCGTGAGGGTCAGACTTTCTCTGTCGGCTCCCCATTCTTCCCAATGTGACCCTTTCTAAACAGCCCTATTCAGGCTGGGTGTTGTTTTGTGCTATTTTTTTTTAAACCAGTACAAAGACAATCTATCGGGGTCCAAGGCCCGCAGCCATGAGTCTTTTGTGCAGTTCTGAAAGAGTGATTAAATTTCTGGAATAGCAAACCTACACTCTCGCCTGGGGGAGGGCAAGGGAAAAACCCGCTCCCTGGCATGTGAATGTCCTTTTTGTTTGCCAGCTGTGTGGAGCGCCATTGTGGTAGGACCAATGCTGCACTGGAGGGGGAAAAACCTGCTAGGATTTGACTGGCTGGGAAAGGATCATTCTAGGAGGTTGGAGCCAAGCATGGCCACTGGAGGCCTTCATAGAATTAGTAACAGAAGCTACTGGCTCTAAGTGACTCTGAACAACTTGGCAAACTTGGCCAAGATTTGGAGAGCTGCTCGGGAAGGCCACCTGGAGGCCATGTTCAACACAAGGGCAGGAGGAGAGGCAGATACAGGGGTACAAACAAAAGCCTTCGACAGAGTTACATGGAGATGACGGGCAAGAAAGCAGAAGAATTCAGGTCTCATGGAGTCATTCCCACCAACAGATTCCTGCTTGGTCAGGCATATTTCCACAGATACTCACTTCAAATCAATTTCAAAATGTATAAATGTCAATATTTGTTAAGCATGTTCTGCACATCCATCTAGCACTGCTGTATCCACCTCCAGCCACAGGATCCATATAGAGTAAGTACATGAGAGCGCCAAAAGAACATGGTATTTCATGTTAGAGCACCTGAATTCAAATTCTAGTGTAGTCACTTTCTACCTATGGGACCTTGGATAAATCACTTTACTTGGTGTGCCTCAGTTTCCTCATTTATAAGAGGGTTGGACTAAATGACCTCTAAATTTCCTTCCAGCTCAAAATCTATGACTCTGTGATATGCTCCAAGGCAACAGAGTTTATCCTCAATATAATATACCATAATATATATAGCATAATATATAGCATAAACCCATAGACAAAGCAGCCGAGGGAAAACCAGAATGTTAATAAGAATACTTATAATAAGTAATAATAATTTTATATCTTATAAGACATCAACACAAACCCTTCTCCCTTTAGCTCTTTCTTTCTCTCTCCCTTCCTTCCTTTCTTTCCTCTTTGTCATTCCGTCATTCTTATTCCTCTTCACCTTGGCCTGCTGGAATCATTGATTTCCTTAAACCCTCAGCCCCAGCTTTCCCTTCCTTGCCCATGAAACTTTTCCTCTCTTTATCACCCCTCTCCCTCCAGCTCCCTTCCAAATCTAGCCGGTATTCATTTTTAATATGGTCTGTATATGCGTGTATGGTGTATATATATCATCTCCTCCACTGGAGTGTAAGTCCCTGGAAGGTAAAGATCGTCTCATCTTGGTCTTTGTGTACCCAGTGCCCAGCAGAGGGCCTAATGTACCCCAAGTGCTTAAGCACTAAGCAATTGATCTTTTTAGCCCATTCTCTCTCCTCAAATTCCTCTGGCCTCCATCTTTACCTTCACCTGAAATGTCCTATCCTTGACATGGCCAGTCCAGGATCCAACTGCCTGAATCAGAGTCCTTTTCTCCATCTTTATGTTCCTTGACTTGTGGAAATCGAACCACCACCTCCTCTAACAAGGCTGCTGCTCACTCCAGTTCAAAACAATCTTGTCCCCTCCTATGTCCCCAGAGCCCTCCAAGCTTCTGCTTTGCCCCATCACACCCTTGTACTAGATCAGACTTATCAGAGCGAAGCCCCTGGAGAACAGTTATTGGGCTATTTTTCCCCATATATAGATATCCCTAGCACAGTGCTTTGGCACACAGTAGGCATGTTTCTCAAATAGTCATGCCCTCCACATCCAGCACAATGCAAAGCTACATCTAAGAATGTCATAGGACATTTCTTCCCAGTGTGCTTATGCCAGGAGCCATTTTCCCAGAGTCAGGTTTGAATTCCCTATGCCCCCAATTCCTGGGAGGAGGCAGAGGGCTAGGGCATGTGTTAAGCTAGGTCCCAGGAAAGCGATGCCATGAAAGAAACCTCAGGTTAGTGTCCCTGCATCAAGTGCAGGCATGTGGGCCAAAAGAAGATTTCAAGGACCTAGATGTGCTTCTCCCTATCTCCAACAGCTGCCTGAACAGAGCCCACTCACCACACCCTAGGTATAATTTGGGCAGAGAGCCCTGAACATGATAGATGTTTAATAAATGAGGTACATTATAACCTCAATCCCTAATAGTCATGAATATTTACAGAAATCAGGTTTGGATGCGGAGTGATCTGATAATAGGTGGAAAAATTTTAAAAAAAAGTGACAGACCTAATGGTGGGAGGTGGGGATGGTAGAAATCAGTCCTAGAGGAAGTGACTTGTCTAAGATCATGTTGCTAATAAATGGCAGAGCTCCAGCTTTTTAACTTCCCATCTCATTCTTGTAGCTCCCTATACCAGGCTGTCCAACGGTCAATGAAAATTTAACAGTCTGGCTATCACATATCCAAGGACAGCTTCTGAGGAGACTGGAATTTTATATCTCCTGGTGAAAAGGACTGAAGGCTGGAGAAAGCTGTCCAATCAGGCGTGGGCAGGACAAGGTGGCCACAGAGGGTCTTTCCAGCTCTCAAGGTCTGTAACAGAGTGGAAAGAAACTCCCTCCTCAAGCGGAAGACCTCCACTCCACTGTGGCAGGACATGTGTGTGCTTCAGGAACAGGCAAAGATCACACAAATTGGATTTTCCTTCTTCCGACTTTCCCATAGACACAAAGGCTCCAACAAAGCCAGAGAATTCCTGGAAATCACTAAACATTGGGACTTTAAGCTGCATCTTTTTTTGTCACATATTGGGAGAATGTTTTTTTTTTTCTCTCTCCTCTTTGGGACTACATCTCAGAGCATAATGAAATAAAACCCATGGGGAAGATGATTCAATATCCACATCTTCATTTTGTGGGCCACTTTCTAAGAAATGCCTTTCATGCATGAAGTGAGCCAAGCTCCATGAGACTGCAATATGGTAATATGCTCATTTGAAAGTTATTTGAAAACCTACATAGGAAAACAGAAGAGACTTGAGCATTTGGTTCTTAGAATCCTTGGGAAAGATAGATCTATAGTAGGATACTGAGGCAGTGTGGGCAACTAGACAGCTGGGAACTGGGTGTCAGAGGGCCAGGACTTCAGAGCAAAGACTGAATGGGAGAGTTGGAAGGGAGAACTCAGAAGCCAATTGGCCCAACTCATACATGAAAGAAAGCCCTACATCTGGATCAAGTGGTTTGCTCCCCAGTTCTGCTCCCCAACACCTGTGTAAGCTTGGCCAAACCATATTTCTGGGCTGCCATTTCCTCATCTGTGACATGATGGGACTGGGCTCTCCCACCCCCAAGGTGCTCTTGAGTACTAAATCTGATGAGCCTTTCTCCTAGTTATATAAAGGGGTAATTTTTTTTAATCTGCTCATTACATAACTATTTATCCACAGGTTATTTATCTCTTTATCCACCCGTTATATAAGGCAGTGATGACTTTCATGGTAAGCCAGAAGGCTTTCTATTTTTTGCAGAGGCGAGGCAGGCAGCTTACTTCAGCGCTCAGACTTCCATGTTTCAATTCTCCCCGGTATCTTGCTGTCACAAGGAATGTCTTTGCATTCTGATAATCTGTACAGGATTAGATTCTTCTTTTCAAGGCAAAAAAAAAAACCCACAACACATTTCCCTTGTGAGAACATCTGTGCTCAGAACACAAGTCACAGGCAACCCTCTTGCTGTGTGCCAAGCCAGATAACTTTCAGGTGCAATGCCCCTCCACCAGAGAGGAGCTGGACACTGAAACTGGCATATTTGGGTAGAGAGATGGTCCTGGAGGCAGCCCTGCCTTTCATGCTGGCCTGGATTTAACTGAATCCAATTGCCTAATCATTTTCTGAGCATAGTATCCTAAATTTAGAGGTAGAAAAGTCATGTAATCCAACTCTCTCATCCTACAGATGGGAAAACTGAGACCCAGGGAGGATATGATTAGAGAGGTCACAGTAGCTGTGCAGTGGCATAGGCAGAATTTGAACCCAGGTCCTCTGACTAGATCCAGCCCTCTTTCCATTGGCACCTGCGTAGCAGACACTGTGCAGGAGACTGAGAATCCAAAGGGGACAATGAAAGAATCTTTGTCCTCAAGTTTACATTCTAATGGTGAGGGGAAGGTGCAATATTTGCAGAGAGAGGTAAACATAACATACCTACAAGGTAAATAGAATCAAGGGCAGTTGGAAACAAACATCTGGGGTTTAGGTATCAGGAAAGAGAGTGTCTAAGAGGCACGTGAGCTGAGCCTTCCACACAGGCAGGGATTCAAAGAGGCAGGTGAACGGGGAGAAGATTCCAGACACTGAGGGCACCTGGGCAAAGGCAGCAGTGAGGAAGTGATCCCCTCCCCCAAGTACCTGAGTCTGCTGGGGAATGGGGGATGGTGACCTGTGATTTCCTAGGTCTAGGGGAACTCTTATCGAGAAAAGTCCCTCTAGCCATGAAGAGTGGCCCCCTCTCTGCACTTTACCGTCTTGGAGCACTGAGAGCACTGGCTGGGGTGACATAGCCACGATGTGTCATGGTGGGACCTGAACCCAGAACTTTGGAAGTCTGATATCAGCTCTCACCAACCTCCCCCCCACCCCTGCCCAGATCTTATCTTCAGAAAATATTCAAAAGCCTAAAACCCAAACTTGTTCAGAACGTGAACAGCCATTTGCTTATTCTGAGCAGTTCCTCTCTGGGATCTCCGCATATGTACAATTTTGACTCACAATACAGGTGCCTCCTTCCATTCTTGGGGTCCTTGGTTCCCAGGCTCCACCTCCTCACCCTCCACCCCTCAGCCTCAGCAAGGAATGAGAGGAGAGAGCCCTCCTCTGCCCCAGCCTACTTCCTAATTCTGCAGATGACGTCTGAGGGGGAAAAATGTGAGTTAATAAAATATTAAAAGCTCTGCAGAGGTCTGCAGACGTTTCCCCCAGCTTTGCCACTGACAAGACATACCAACGGTGTGTCGGTGTGTCCGTGATCGCTTCATTCTAAAACTTTCTGCACCTCCACAATTCCAGCCCACTGTTCTTACCCCCATTCACTTGCATAAATTCACCACTCAGAAAAAAGAGCTTGGGCAAAGCCCTCCCTGGGGGAACAGAATAAAGCTACTTTCCTGCATGAAAGGGGGCTTACTAATGGCCTGGGTCTAAGGTACCAAGGTCAATGTCAACCCCAGGGGCTGCTCCCTAGGTTTGCAGGATCCTAGCTCTATCTAGAACCTGAAGGGAACTTGGTGGTAATTTAGCCCACCCCCTCCATTTTAGAGGGGAAGAAACTGACACCCGGGGAGGGTTATATTGCTATAACAATATCACAGGTCACAGATATGCGAGAAGAAACCTTAAAAGTCAGCCCAGGTTTAGGGTAATGAGGTCACACAGAGAGTAAGTAACAGGAGTGGATTTGAGCTCAGGTCCTGCGTCCACGATGAGTGTTCATTCTACTGTTCCACAGTGCTTTCTTAATAATAACATTTCACAGTTCTATAGGACATTAAGGTTCACTATGCACCTCCACCACAATAACTGTTAGAAATAACATAGAGTGTTATTAGACCCATTTTACAGATATGTAAACTAATGCTCTGAGCGGCAATGATTTTTCAAGGTCCCACGGCTAAGAAGCTAAGGTGGCTTTTGAATGTATGCCCCTCATCTCAGTCCTGCAGTCCTCTTCCCACATCATTGCTATGACCATCTCCACCATCTTGCTGCTCTTCCTCTCCTCTCTGTCTTCCCCCTTTATCTTCTGTTCATCTCTACTCATGCTTTTGACTCAATGGGATCACCTGAGGTCTTGCTCAGCCCTGCTCCAGACTCTGGGCTGAAAGACCACTGACCTTTATCTTCAGCCAGATGGAACCATGGAAGGTTACCACCGGGAGGATCCTCTAAGGTCATGGCACCTAACCCTCTCCTTCTGCAGCTATATTCTCTGGGCTCCAGTTTCCTGACTAAGCCTTCAAGCCCAGCTCACTAGAGAAGCAGTCCATTCTTTGTCTTGGAATTAGTGCCAGGAGTTGACCAAGAATTCCTTTACAACATTTCAGGTAACTTCCACTACAAGACTGCCCAGTGAAGGAAATTCAGCCATTCCCCTCAAAAATAATAAGGATAATAGCCACTAATATTTATAAGGTGATTTAAGGTTGTGCAGAATTAGATGGGGCCTCACAACAAATCTGTGGGGTATATGTACCTCTAACTTCTAGTTTACAAGTGAAGAAACTGAGGCCTAGAGAGGGGGGAGTGGGCACATGACCAATAGGGAACCAAAGTGGGACTTGAACTGAGGTCCCGCCTTGGCCACCCAGGGGCCTCCTGTGGACTCACAAGCATCTTCATCTGAGGACAGGGCCCATACTTCAACTAAATCAAAGAAATCTTAATTAAGTGCCTACTACGTTCCAGGTACTTAAGACACAAAAACACGTGAGGAGACCAGAAGGACCGCTGTCTCTAGCCTTGGTAACCTGCACCTGCTCCTTCTTATTCTACCCTGGGGTTGCCTTCGGGCACTAGTAAGTTCTTCTATTGAGGAAAGGCCCAGACTGGTCCTAGGGTACTTTCCAGACTTTACCACCACACCCTCACAGAATCAGCCATGCCCCCTCCCTCAGTTCCAACCTCCTTTTAGGGGAGGCCCTCCCCAATTAGAATGTTCTCCTAGAAGAGGGGTCATCTTTCTTTTTGTATTTATAACCTCAGCCCAGCATACAGTAAGCACTTAATAAATGCTTGTAGACTTTCCCTCCAGGGAAGGCAGGGTAACAGAACTCCTACTCCTTTTCCAGCCCTTTTCCCCTCACCCTCTGGACTTTACCACTGTGACCTGGGAATCCTCTCACCCTGGAGCATCTCTTCACCCCCTCAGCATCCTCCATTGGTGAGTTCCTCCCTGAAATTTCACCCTGGAAGCATCCAGACCAGCCCTGCTCCTAACTCTCAGGACCTCTGACCCCATACTCCAACTTAGGGAGCCCTTCCCCCATCCCTGTTCAACTCCTCCCCCGCCCCCATCCTCTTCCCTATTAGGATGTATTCACCTTGAGGACAGGGACGGTTCTTTACTTTCAGTACTTAGCACAATGCCTCACATTTAACAAACACCTGTTTCCTTGTTGACTAAAAGTGTGCTAATACTCCAAAAAAAAAAAGAAGCCTCTCTGGTTATTTGGACCTGGCCTCCTTGGGGCAGGCTGTCTCTCTCTACTCAAGACATATGGGTCTCACCCTGTCTTCCACCCATCTTTCTCTTGCCCTTTAATAGAATTTTCAATATCTGGACTCTTCAATGATGGAAACTCCTCTGCCGCATGGTTATACAACAGGGATCTAACCAACCAATTCCTAGAGTCTCCCTACTTGGAACATCAAAGATGGTGGGGAGGGTTTCAGGATGGAGTGAAAACCTATGCCTCCCTATTCTATTCCCAACCCCAATCACTAAGGCAAGTCCATTACTCAGTGACCATTAACTGGAGAACACCAGAGTGAATATTCTCTACCCAAGTTTGAGGGTGTTGGCAGCTGTCTGGCCCCATATCTAGGAAGGCAGCATGGAGTAATGGGAGGATAATCGGTATTCAACTTGTTCTGCTGCATCTGCCCTGTGTGAGCTTGAGCAAGTCACTTAGCCACAATCAATCAGCAAGCATTTGCTCAACAATTAACCATGTGCCAATCATTGTGCTGGGGCTCGAAGCACTAAAAATGAAAAAAAAAATACCACTCGAGAGGAATTTACAACCGAACGAGGGAAGACAAGTACCTGTAAAAACAGATACCACATAAACGCAAAGCTAATAAAAACAAATACAGACCAAGTCATTTAAACTTGAACAGTCAGAGAGGACACCAGCAGCAGAGGGAATCTGGGCCAGCTTCGTGTACATGGAGGTATTGGGCTGTATGTAAAGGAAGGAGGGGAATGTATGAGGGAGTGCATTCCAGGCAGGGGGGCCAGCCAATATAAAGATGGGAAGTGGAGGGTGGCCATGCATGGGGCCTGGTTGCCCATCTAAATAAAAAGGGAACCAGACTCAGTGATCTCCAAGATTCCTTCCATCTCTCCAGTCAGCATCCTATGATCTCCTGATGCTCCCCACTTCTAGGGGCCTCTTGGAGACAATCCATCCTTGAGTCAGGAATGATTTACTCCATTAGGGGCCTGGTTAATAGGTCCCTCTGATTCTTCCATAAAATTTTCATTAAGTCCTCAGACTCCTGCAATGAACTTGGACACACAGGATAGAGACAAAGGAGATTTCGACAAAGTTATCTGGGAAAATTTGTAGGGAGTTCATGGGGTTTTCACTTGGTCTTGTGCTCATCTCACAGGGGTAACTTTGAAAAAGCCAATGAAAGCCATTGGAGCAACTCTTCCCTTGGAGGAGGCTTTGGCAGAAATATAACCCCAAACAAAAGTACATGGAGAGACTGTGGGGTGGTGTTTGGAAAGAGAAGGTCCGCACCTTGACAGGCACAGTGATGGAGAAGGGCACCCGCTCAACCTTCCCTCAAAGTAACTGGTGACAACACCTTCTGCTTCCCAGACCTTCAAATCTGATCCTTCTTAAGAAACTCTCCAGGTCTCCCTGGCTGAAGCTCCCCAAGGCATCTGCCAATGGCACAGGTACCCCTGGGAGATTCTACCACTGGCTGTGCTCTGGGCAGGGGCTCAGCAAACTCTGGGAAGTGGTGATGGAGGGACTCAGCACTATGTGTCTGCCCTTCCCCTAAAGGGACCAAGAAGTGCTGACTCCAGCCACAGGGCCGAATGCATCAGTCAGACGTGGGCAGCACCAGAGGGGCCAATCAGAGAGTAAGTTAGGGGTCCAATGGGGTCTGCTGGTACTAGAGTTAGGGATTAGATATAGGGTCCAGCAGGATTTCAGAAACTTCCTGATCTAGTACTGGTCTAGTAAGTTAGGATCTTAATTCCATATCTACTGGACTCCTCACCTCCCAGACCCCTAACTCTGATCATAAACTCCCTATCTAATTTTACTCACCTCCCTCTCACCCACTGGTCAGGAGGAAGGGCCCAGGAAGTCATCCTCCAAAATCACCAGTGGCTCATGCAGGGATCAGATGAGGAGGGGGAAGCGGGGAACCACAACATTAGTGCCCAGAGGAAGGAACACATCAGCGAACCAAGATGAATGCATTGTTTTCTAACCCAACATCAGCCAGAATGAACACAAATCTCATCAGCAGGGACCTCTGCACTTCCTCCAAGAAGGGGGTCACGTTCATCAAACTTGCTCATTAGCTTTACAAAATGCTAAAGAAAACCAGGCTTGGCACAGCCTCTTCCCTGGTATACCCCAAAGGGAGCCACAGGGCTCAGTCAGCATGGAGCCTGCCTGCCTGGATAATGGGGCATGGGGTACAGCTGTCAGGTCACCCAATTCCCAATCCACTTGGCTCGGCACAGGCCTAATTAAGTGTGTGTGTGTGTGTGTGTGTGTGTGTGTGTACAAGAGAGAGAGAAATCAGAAATAAAAATGCTAACACTAACCAATATTTATATAACACTGCTTATTATCTCATTTGAGCTCTTTCTTAAAGCCACCTTGAGGGAGCTGGGACCACTCTGCTCTGAAAGGGCAGGAATAATATTCAGTCAATCACAAGTCTTTTTTTAAGCCCCTACTATGTGCCAAGCACTGTGCTAAGCCCTGGGAAACACAAGGAAAGTTAAAAACTCAGTCCCAGTTCTCAAGGTACCCGCCTTTGAAACTGTAGAGGGACAATGGTCTGCCCCTCTGCCTCTGCCTCCCCAGGCCCTGGGAGGCCTCATTTATTGGGCACTATCACAAGCAGCACAGAAGGAAGTTGTCTAGATAACCCTGTCAAGGGCCAATTAAAAAAACGTTATTCTCCATGACAATCTATCTCAAACATGTTTTTCTAAGGCACTTTCTGCTGCCTTCTTGGAATATATTTTGGAAGATGAAAGGCTACTGAATCTCAGTGTTGGAAGGGTCCTTAGTGGCCATCTAGTAAAACCCAAAGGAACAGGTACCCACCACCACCTCCCTAGCAGTGGACAGTTCCTTCTTGAAGCCTTCAAAGGATGGAGAGCCTCCCACCTCTGAGGTCAGCCCAGTGCTTGATGATAGGAAGTGTTCTGGACAGTCGCTTAACTTTGGCTCTCAGAAACTTCCTTCCTTCTGGCCCAGCTTCCCTATCCCCACCCCCACCCCTGTTGCTCCTGGCCCTCTGGGGCTATATAAGGACAAGTTGAATCCTTCTTCTCTATGACAGTTCTTTGGCTCCTTGAACATAGCAATGACATTCATTCCCTCCCAAACACCTCCAATTCCTCCAACTCTTCCTTAGGCGACATACCCTTGAGGTCTTTTACTACTTGACTGGCTTCCTCTGACATTCTCTCAATGTATCAACATCCCTGAGATGTGATACCAAGAAGTGAATACAAGACTCCATAGGAGTCTGGGGGAAGGGCAAAGAATAGTGTCACTATCTCATCCTCATTCCTACAAGATCTGACTCTGTTAATACAGTCACATATCTGTCTTGCAGGCCACTAAGACCCCCAGATCCTTTTTTGATTAGTTACAGTCCAATCATGTGACTTTCATCTCACACCAGTGAAAGTGGTTTTTTGAACATGAGCGGAAGACTTGACATTTATCTACCTTCAATTTCACCTTCTTAGATTCATCCCAATTCTCTGGACTAAGAAAATCTTTGGATACAGACTCCATCAGTTATCTGACACCTACCCCTTCTAGCTAGCTATGTACCATCTGATAACATAATAAGTGTCCCATCTATGCCTTGTCCCAAGTCTCCCATAAAAGATTTGCTGTTGTTGAGGTTCTCGAAGAGGACCATGACATCAGGATGATGACACGACTTGCAGTTGACTTTGATTTGAGTGAGAGAGGACTGTGCAAGGTCACCAACCTCACTTTTTTCTCCTGAGTCAACTGGATCCAGTGGCCTGATATTCATCAGGATGACTAGAGATGACCCAGGATGTAATGTGAGACCCTGGCCCTTTAAGGCTAAAAGAGAAAAGGACCAAGGACAGTTAGCCAGTGTGGGAGGCACTCCACTGAAGACTTCCTCCTATGCAGTTGACATTGAACTTTTAATAGCCACTCTTACTCTGTTACCAATGTCCAGACTTTCAATCAAGTCAAAATCCATGTAACTGAATTTCCTCCAGCCCACTTCACTCTGTCTTTCTCTCAAAAATATTATGTGATACTTTATCAAATGCTTGCTAAGGTCTCAGCAGAGAGGGGGACTGTTCCATGCTCTGCTTTCTCATGCTTTATAGAGTTCCTAGCACACAGTAGGCACTTGATAAATTCTTGCTGACCGATTGAACATTTATATCCAAAAATAAAAAAAGACAGGGAAGGAAAAAACAACCAACAGATCTACTAAGAGTATATGAAATAATCCACACCCAGTCCCCCACCTCCACAAGGAAAGGAGGGAGGGAGATGTGTTTTTTGAACGCTTCTCCAAATTTGATCACTCGTTACAAATTCATGCCATTCATTTTTGGATTTGTTTCTTATTTCCGTTTAATCTTCCTGTCTGTTGTTTACCTGGTTCTGCTCACTTCACCCCACATCTGGTCAACTAACCCTTCCAACCCAGATTTTCATAAATGGAAGAAGTAATGGAGCTTTCCTCATCCTCAGCTGCTTATCCCAGACACATCAGAAGACAAACAGCACACCAGTCAGAGTCTGGCTCCTCTTCTGCCACTGCTTCCTTACTATTCTGTTTTCTCTTCGGTGCTGGTGGCACCTCATCTCAGCTCTCAGGGGAAAGGTATTTGGAAGACAAGAGGAGGCCACTCCCCACAAAGATTTGGTAGAACAGGTTCTTGCCTCCCAAGAAGGAAATGAAAGGAAATGGATGACGACGACTCCTTTTTCTGAATGGCTGGATGAGAACTCTCAAATCAAGGAAACCCAAGACTTCAGTGAAGGAAAGCATTTAAAAAGATTTAAAGGTGCAATCTGATCATTCTTGCTACAATTAGAAGCTACCCAATCCTAATGGACTTTTTAGGGGGCAGGGAGCCATCATTATCTTACACTGTCTCCGGAATTTAATTTCTCACTCAAATAATGTGGGACAAAGACTAAGTCATGATATCCAGGCAGATTGTTTAGACCTGCTTTGAAAAGAAACCTACAAAACCTTCTTTAAAAAAAATTTTCTATAATTGCTGCACATTGTCTGTTACACAACAGATACTTCCCAATAAATCCCACCTCCCATCCCCTACCAAAGTATACTCTCCCCAAAACACCTAACAAAGGGAGGGATTGTGACAAGGTCAGTTTTCCACTTTCACAGTCCACTGACCTATTGCTGCTTTTTGATAGACTTCATAAATCCCACCCCTTGGAGATAAACCTGAGAGTGGAGGCTTCCTGTTTATCAAAGGTTTGTGCTTTAAGATTCTAGTCGGTTCAAAATATTTTCCATTGATCATGCACCCCAGCAATGAGCTCTTCTGATCTCTCTCTGGGGTATTCTTGCATGAGTCTCTCTCTCTTTTTTAACTAGTTACTTTTTGTTTAGAAAAGAAAATTACAATTTTCTAAAGGACAGAGTATTAGAGCAGATCCAAGAATCCAAAAATTTAGCCCTGGAAGGGATCCCAGAATCCACCAAGTCCAACCCACTCAATATTACTGATGGAAAAACAGAGAAGCCCAGGAAAAGTTACTTACCCAAGGTCACATATGGCTTCCTTTATCTCCAATGCCAATATTCTTTTCATTACACTTGAGTTCAAATCCCAGCTCATATACTTACTGACTATGAGACACTATGATGAGTAGAAAAAGAATGTAGGGATGTTGGAATCATAGGATCTTAGTTTAAAATCAAACCCTATCATCACTTAATCCCTCTGGGCCTCAATTGTCTCACTTGTCTAATGAAGGGGCTGGACTGGATGACCTTTAAAGTCCCTTCTACCTCTATATCTTCAACCTTAAGTCACCCTCTCAGTTTCAGTTTCCTCATCTGTAAAATGGTATATGAGAACAGCACCTACATCACAGAGCTGGTGAGGAGGACTCAAGAGAAAACATGAACACCAACAATTCATTTAAACATGTGAGTTATTGTTTATTCTTCTAAAATATTTCATCTTTCAGTGTGATTTTCAAGTTGTCCTCAGACAATAGACTGAATCAGGATCAGGGATGGACCTAGACTTTAAGAATCCTGCTGGATTCTTGGCTCAGTAACAAGAATCTCAGGTTTGGAGTCAGGGGACTCTGAGAAGAGTTGTCTAGGCCTGCCAGATTGATCCAGGATACAAATAGAGACAAGAATCCCTGCTCTAGATACAAGCCACAAGCTAGCCAACAAGCAATCCATTTATCTTTCTTTAAAAAAAAAGCAACAAAAAGAATTCATCATTTATTTGTTTTTAACATTGTTTAAACTGTGAGTTTCAAATTCTCTTCCTCCATCTCACCCTCCCACATCTAATGAGAAGTCGGTCAATATATCAATTATACATGTCAAATCAAGCAAAACATATTCCCATATTTAGCCATGTTGTACCACCCTCCCAAAAAAAAAAAAAAACAGAAAAAAAGAGAGAAAACCATGCTTCAATCTGTACCCAGAATTCCTCAGTTCTCTCTCTGAAGGTGGACGGTAGCATTTCTCATCATGGATCTTTTGGAATGGTCTTGGGCTATTGTCTTGATCAACTGGCCAAGTCTTTCACAGATGACCATCCTTACAATAGTGTTCTTACTGTGTGTAATGATCTCCTGGCTCTGCTCATTCACTCGGCATCAGTTCATTTAGGTTTTGCCATGTTGGTGGTGTTGTTTTTCAGAAACCACCCCATGATCATTTCTTAGAGCACAAGAGTTTTCCACCCCAATCATATACCACAACTTGATGGTGGGCATCCCCTCGATGTCCAACTCTTTGTCACCACAAAAAGAGCTGCTGTGAATATTTTTGTATGGTCCTTTTTTTCTTGGATCTCAATGGGATACAGACTTAGCAGTGGTATTGCTGGGTCAAAGAATTTTTCAAAGATGGTTTTCTAGTCCTTTGGGCATTGTTCTCCACAGGTCTTTATTAAGCACTTAATGTAAATCAGGCACTTGAGTAACCTGCCTGAAACAAAAGAGGAGGCAGATATATATAAACCTATGCTGTCTTCATCTGTCCAGGGCTGGGGAGATCCAATACTTGAGAGCCTGGATCCCTGAGTTGATAGGCCCATAAGAGATCTCCTTCCAAGGATCTACCTCTCCCTTCAGCCCTCTTGTAAAGGAAGCCTTTTCAGATGATGTCCTCACCCACCTCTAGGAACTGCTGATGACTGGGGACATTCTGTGATTGTGTCTCTGCCCAATAGAAAGATTCTACAAGATCAGAGCAAAATAAAGCTGGGGAACAGACCCCTGGACATCTACCATAGGAACACAAGAATGATGCCTACCAGGTTCCAGTCTCACTTCAAGGATACAGGCTTAAAGCCAGAAGAGGCTATGAGTTCATCTAAGACTCTTATTTTACAGAAATAAGCAGAAACAGTAAAAGACATCAGAACTCTGATCAAGGAAGTGACTGACTGGGACTACCACAAGGCTTGACAAACAGTAGGCACTTATTAAATGTTTGTCCATATATTGATTTGTGTAAAAAAAAACCCAATAAACATTTAAGAAGAAAACAATGTCTATCAGTTTCCATATCTGTTCACTGAGTTCATCCCAATAACAGCCCTAGTCTACCACGAGTCCATCTCCAACCATCTTCTCCACTCTTTACATCTTCCCTAGGCTGGGCCAAATGGAGCTTGATCTGGGTCACGTTTCTATCCACATTAAGCAAGAAATGTATTTGGCTTTGAATGCCCCTCCCAGGAATGCCCATTTCAAGTGATTCAAACAATACAGTCTTATCAGAGACTAATTTTAGACCAAGTTACAAAAGCAACTCCATCTCCTGGTGTGCTTCAGGACAATGGGTTGGACTGGGCCCCAGCTGACCACAGCTGCCACTGGATGGATGGCCAAGGGACGCTCACTGAGCAGGCATCCCTGGGAGGAGCTGCAGCAAGACACAAGCACCCTCACCCATTCCCCTCTTCTGTGGTCTGATCAAGAGGAGAACAGAAGCTTCTAGGAGTCAGCAAAAGCTGAGGCTCTCAAAACCTAGGCTTGAAAACCTAGGCTCTCAAAAAGGAAAAGCCAGGACCCCTAGGAGCTAGGAGTCACTATTCAGCCTTCAACCTGGCTCCCAGTCACAGAAGCCAGAGGATGGCTGGGGGTAAAAACACAGAGAAGTGAATGACAAATGCCAGCAAACAACCATGGGACAAGATGTACTTTTGCTGTGTGTTTGTGCTTTGTTCTCCAAGAGGACCATGACATCAGGGAGGTAATGACATGACTTGCACTTGACTTGGAATTGAGTTGGGGGGGGTGGGGCTGTGCAATTTTACCAGACTCACTTTCTCCTCCAGAGCCATCTGGGTCCAGTGGTCAGATATTCATCAGGATGACTGGAGATGGCCCAGGATGCAATGGGAGACCCTGGCCCCATTAGTCTAAGGCCTTTTCAGGTCCTCACTTTGAGTGAGGCAACACCCATTCAGTGAACAGGCCTCTTTTTTAGTAACCACCACAATAGTAACAACAGCATTATATGGTTCATGCCCTCACCTTTGATCCTCAAAACAACCTGGAGAAGTAGAGGCTTCTCTTATACCCATTTTACAGATGAGAAAACTAAGAGTTTAAGTGACTTGCCTAGGGCCACTCAGCCAGTACATGGCTGAGGTAAGATTTGAACTCAGGTCTTCCTAAGCCCAAGTTCAGTACTCTATATATTCCACTGAAGTAATAATGAACTACAATAATGGCTTAGATTTGTTCGTAATATTTTAACTTTAAAAATTTGTAACATTCTTTACAAAGCCAGTTAAGAAGAGTTGATTAAACATTTACTATGTGCCTAAACAGGGCAACTAGGTGGTGCCATAGTGCACAGAGCACCAGGCCTGGAGTCAGAAACACTCATCTTCCTGAGTTCAAATCCAGCCTCAGATACCTACTAGCTGTGTGACCCTGGACAATTCACTTAACCCTACCTTAGAAATCTTACAGTGAAATGGCAGGTGGGGAGGCAGACAAGGGCTCTGGCCCTTCCACTATAGCCGTGTATCCCATGAGCCAGCCTCAGTTTCCTCCCTTATAAAATGGGGAGGGGTGATCACTGAGCTGGCCTCAGGAGGTTATTGAGTGAGCTAAAGGGGACAGGGGATGTGGAAGGTCATGTACATGCAGATATAAGGTCATCAATAAAAATAACAAAGCTAACAGTGACTGACATCTGGGTACTTGGAACAATAGCTCTGTATCTGGCAGTCGAAGGCCTGCCTGCCCATCCCTTACTGGCTGCATGCATGACTTTGGACAAGTGGAGCTGCCTCTCAGGCCCTCAGTCTCCTCATCTGTAAAATCTGAGGTCTGCACTGACCCCACTCTCTCAGCTCCAAGATCATGGTTTGAACAGTCTTGCTGACATAGATGAATTGTGGGACCCTGAGTAGGGAGTTAATGAGGGGCAAGAGATCCTGGATCATGGCAAGAAGCACCCCTCTTCCCGTGGCTCCTGCTCAGGATGGCCCAGACTGAGACTGAAGGAAAATTATGACAATGGGTCAACATTTAGGTCACTCCCCAGGGCTAGTCAAGGGTGTGGTCTTCATTAACACAGCAACATGATGAGGCAGGTATAGCTAAGTGTCTAAAACTCCCACTCTTGCTACCAAGAGGACCATGTGAAGTCAGTAGGCCACTTAATCTCCCTTAGCCTCAGTTTTCTCATCTCTATAATGGAAATAATAATAGCACCTAACTGGCTAGGTCATAAATGTCTTAACATATATAAAGCCTCCTGCAAATGCTTTATATATGCTAATTTCCATTTTACAGATGAGGAAAAGTAAAGGCCACACAGTATGCATCAAAGATAGAATCTGAACCTGTTTCCTCCTGGGCCCAAGATGAGGGGTTTCTCCATTACTGCCCACTGTCATTTTCTTCACAAAAAGTTCAAGCTATTTGGACTGTCTCACCTTGTTTCCAGGATATAATAAAAACTCCTCTGTATGGCATTTAAGACCCTTCATGACTTAGTTCAAAGTTATTCCAGGTTAGTTCCCTATCTGCTGCCCCTCTGCTCCTTGGAATCCCCTACTTTCTTCAGTGCTCAGCTCAAGAGTTACCTCCTGTAGACCTCTCCTGACACCCCCCACTCCAACCAGGTCCCTCGGGGTGGGTTCAAAAGAGCCAAGTGAACAAAGGGTTTTTCCTCCACCTTCCTCACATTTTATAAAATCACCAGGCTCCTAGAAAGAAAGAAGACAAGCAATTACTTCCTCCAGTCACAAGGACTGGCCCTAGGCCAAGCAGGCTGACTTCCGGCTTCTGCTCTCCCATACCTGGCCCAGCGGCTGGAGGCGACGTGTCCTGCTTCCCTGGTGTCTTCAACATTCTCTGGATCAGAACAACAGCCGAGGTGGTCTGGCCCGACTCCAAGAGGCCCATGACCATCTGTTCATTATTTAAATCCTGCCAGCCTGGTGGCCCCCAGGGAGGCAGCACTCAGCCCCAAAGGCTCCTGCTTTGTTCTCAATTCCTGTGTCACACTGCTAGGCTCAATCCAATGACCTCAGAGCTCCCTGGCCACTTGAAGATGCCAGGGTTTGAGAAACAAAATGGAGTTCCAGCATGAAACCTTGGCTCCCCACCCCAGCTGCCAACCCTGCCCTCTCCCCATAGACTGTGCTGTTTTGTATACAGCCAGCATCTACAGATGGCTGGTCTTCTGCTCTGACTGATTGGAACATAAGCTCCCTGGGGGCAGGCAGTTTCTCCTCAGTCTTTGTTACCCAAGCCTGGAAGGCTCCCCATCCTACCTCCCACCAGCTTCTCAAATCTCAGCCTACATCCATCCATCCCTCTTGGCCCCACACCGTGGGGATCTCCTTTGGGAGAGTAGCCCCTATTTCCTCAGCTATATCTTCTGTACCCATTCCTTTTCACAAGAGGCCTCCCCTATTAGAATTTTAGCTCCTGGAGGACAGGGATCGTTCACTTTGTTTCATGTGATTTGCCTTGGCACCAGAGGGGTTAACCAAAGAATAACATGAGCCTTGGGGCAGCCAGGGCACAGAGGCCTGCCTGTAGGGTAGGAAGAATGGCTTGTGGCTTGGGTCGCTGGAGAAGGCCTCATGGGGTCACAGAATCATAGTATGCTAGAGCAGCCAGCTAACAAGCAGTCCCCTACCCCACTCACCCAGCCTCTCCTTGAATGCTTTCAGCCAACATGGAACTCACTCCCTTTCAAGGCAGCTCCAAACACTAGTGATTTTTTCCCCAACAGTCGGTCCCAGTCTGCCTTTCACGGTACTTCCCACACAATTCTACCTGAAATTCTGGACTGGCACGAAGCCTGGTGAGCTCAATTCTCTCCCACAGGGTCATCTGATTCGTGTCAACTGCACTTTAAAATCTGGCAGAAGAAAAGGTCATTGAAAAGATGTGACCGAGGAAAAAAGTCACAGGGTATTTATTATTCTGAGAATTCTTTTTGGTTTGTTTGTACCATATTAATGGAGTTCTATCTGACTGAATTGCCTGAGGAAATCAAATGTCAGGCCCTCCTCTTGCTCCCCACTATGGGGAGAGCCCGTAGCAAAAGGGGAGCTCACCTGGGAGAGAGACGATCAAGGTTCAGATCCTAGCTCAGGTACTTCCAAGTTGTGTGAGCCCAGTGGGCAATGTCTCTTAAGTTTCTTCACCCATAAAATGGGGGTAGGGGTTAACCTATAAGGTTTCTTCTTGCTCTAGATCTACTGCCCTATAAATCCCTACCTATGTGGCCCTGAGTAATCTGCCTTGCCTCTCTGCCTCAATTTCTTTTTCTATAAAATGGAGAGGAGGGCAGGGGATGAACTTACTGTTTTCCAAGGCCATTCTACCTCTAAAGGATCCTATGAGTTACTTTCTGTGCGACTCTGAGCAAATCACTTCATTTTTCCAGGCCTCGGTTTCCCCAACTGTAAAATGAAGGGGTTGAACTGGACAGCCTTTGAGTTTCCTTCCAGCCCTAGATCCTAAGTTGGATGCTCCAATGACACCTTGACTCTCTCCAGGATGGGAGTATTTTAAAAAACAAACAAATTAAAAAAAAAAAAAACAAGGCAAACTACCCTCAGGATGAGGTAAGCACAAGACACCAACAGAGAAGGTCCAGCCTTTCCTCAGCACCTCCTTCTAGCGCTTTCATGCATGTCCAAAGTACAGGAGGAAACATCAGGCACTGGGCCAAGGCACCTTGAAGCATCATCTTGTGACCTCATCAACTACAGAAATATTTACTCTTTTGGCAAAGGGCTCCTATCTAAGCCTAAGGGGGCACCGCCGAGGACCATGGAACAGGTCTCTCTGCACTAACAGACATCTGGGGGTTGGTTCCTGGCCTGTAGGTCCCCACGGGGACATTCCTTAGAGGAGTTTTCCATGGGCCTTTTTATCGTCCTCACTGCTAAGAGCTGCTTGATATCTGAGCCTTCAGGAGACCAACTGATCATCTCATGCCCTGTGCTGTCCTTTGAGGGCAGAAATGAGAGCAACTTCTCCAGCATGGTGAAGATGGCAAAGAAAGCCAGCCACCTGCTAAACAAGTGGAAGCAACATGGCTCCCCCTCTTCCGGCTGTAGCATCCTTCCTTGGAGTTTGTCCTCCCTTTCTCCTTCTGACTCTGGGCTTCCCATCCAGGATCCTCCCTTCCAACTGAAAGGCCATCGGAGACTACAACCAACCAAACATCACCAGGGTAGCCTATGTTTCCCAACTCCCCAATGGCCCAAATCTGGCCTCCTTCCACCTGGCTAACATTTGAAGTGCCCCAGTATGGAGAACACCTAGCTAGAGAGTCTGGAGGGCCTCCAGGATTGAGGGGTTGAATCAAATGCCTTCATTCTATAAACAGAGGAGGCTGAGGACCAGAGAGGGCAAATGATTTCCCCAACATCACACAGGTAGTGAGAAGGGGAAAGAAAAACCAGAATCTGAACCCAGGGATTCTGCCTCCAAATGGGGTGCTCCATCCTCTAGGTCAATAGTAAAAGTAACAGACATCGACACTGCAATGAAAGGTTTGCAAAGTGCTTTTCACAGATGATCTCTTTGATCATCACAACAACCCTATGAGACAAGTGCTACTGTTATCCCCATTTTACAGAGAAGACTGAAATTCATAGAGACTGAGGGCCTTGTCTAGGGCCACACAACTAATTAGTGTCAGACGGAAAAATCTGAGTTAAGTTTTCTTGAAAAATCTGACTCAAAACATACAATCAATAATCTGAATCAATGAAAAAACATTTATTAAGCACCTACTATATGCCAGGCATTGCACTAAACATTGGGGATACAAAAAAAAGCAAATCAATAGCCATTTAATAAGCACCGACTGTATGCCAAGCGCTAGGGACACAAGAGAAAAAGAAAAGTTTCTGTTCTTAAGAAGTTTGCGTTGTATCAGAGGAAACACCACACATACACACACTCACAAAACAAATTCTGAATGGATGCATGTTGATGGGGGGTGGGCAAGTGGTACACTAACAGCTAGAGGAATGAGGAGAGACCCCCCCATATAGAAGGTTGAGCTTGACTAGCACCCTAAAAGGAACTAAGGATTCTAAGACATCACAGGCAGCAGGGAAAGTCGTGGCAAAGACTCAGAGATGGGAAATGGATGAAGCACTCCTTAAATAATCTTCCTCCTGGTTGCACAGATATAAAGAAAAGTCACTCAGTGAAATTCCAAATTCCTTTTCATCATGTGGGCCAAAAGTACTGCATCCCCAAAATCAGAGCACCCCATTAGAGCAGTGACTCTACTATATCCCTTGTGTTAAAGGGGGGAGGAGGGAAGAAGGTGTTGCCACGGGGTACAGCCTGCACAAGGAGAACCTTCATCAAGGGACCTAATGTCTTATTCAGTATTTACAACAGTTTGTCCCTTTGTCTTTACAACAGAACATAAGGTCCTTAGAAGCAGGAGCCGGCCCACAGTTTTACTGTTCTCCTTCCCAGATGGAAGGCTCACCCTCATAAAACTAGGATCAAGTTTTGGTGATTTAGACAACCAGACTTGGCCATCTCTGCCAGCTCCAAACAACATCAGTGCAATTATCTGGTCTAAGCAGATTGGCTGGGAGAACTCAAGAACAAAGGGATGAAATCCATCCAGGACAAAGCGCCAAAAACAGCTCCAAAAGTTTAATGGTCCCTTGAGGCTCAAGCGTATTCCTCCCAGAAGTGGAAAGATCCCCCAAATGCAGGGGAGAAGGTGCTCCAGAACCTGAAAATCACTGATGGAGAACTGGACCTCGATATTCACCTCATCCTTCACTCTCTAAGAGACAAAAAGGGGAGGGGAGGTATTGGAAAGGTCACCTAATCTAAAACTTCCCTTTTACCAAGGACACTGAGACTCAGAGAGGGGAAGGAACTTGGCCAGCCAAGATCACTCAGGCAGGATCATGCATCTAGAGAGAGCTAGAGGGACCCTGGTGGTCAAGTCATGCAGTCTGGCCCCACTCCCATGGTCCCCTCCCCCCATCTAATTTTAGAGCTAAGGAATTAAGAACTCAGAGAGTTAAGTGACCTTCCCAAAGTGATACAGACTGGATCATAAGACCCCAGACCTTATGAAAGAGATGGGACCTTAGAGACCCATATTTAACCTCTCCTCAAACTGACAGGTAAAGAAACTGAGGCCTAAGAGGTGAGCTGCCTTGCCTGATGTCACAAAAAGATGAGCAGAGTAGAATTTCAAAATCAGGTCTTCAGACTCCATCCAAATTTTGCCTTCTTCCCACTGCTCCACAAAAGATCAAAGGGGATCATAGAGTGAAATGCTTTGCCAACCTCGACACAAAGGCTTGCTCTAATAATATGGAAATGCCAGCTGTTGCGGTGGTTGTTAACGTTATCAGTACAGAGCAGGGCTGTGACTCCCTACTCCCAGGACAGAATCACAGAGTTGTTTCCCACAAGGTCAATGACAATACTTGCATACTATATGATGAGCATGCTTTCATGGTTATATCGTAAGCGTTCTAAATGCAACTTCAGGAAGTGAGACGGAAAGCAAGAAAATGTGGTCCCTAGATATTTTTACCTGCAAACCAGGTGAGTCAGACTTTGAACTTGGGCAATAAATGGTGTGATCATTGGCTCTAGCATTTGGGAGGTCTGCAAACCCAAAGGAGGCCAGCCAAATTTTTCTGAGACCCTACAACTGGAAAGATCTTAGGGGCAATCAAAGTCAACCCCTTCCCCTTACAGATGAGGAAACCAGGTCTCACACCAGTGAAGGGACTTGTCTGAGTTCACCCAACAGCTAGTGTCTTGGGATCATAGATGTAAAGCTGGAAGGGACCTTAGAGGCAAACAAGTCCAACTATCTGATTTTACAGAGGAGAAAACTGAGGCCCAGGTGAAGGCCCACAGTCATATAAAGGTACAAAACACCCAGTATTTTAACAATCACATCTAAAACAAAAAAACCAAAAAGGGAAAAACAAGATTCACAGAGAATAACTTGGCTTGAAGCTCCTTGGGTATGTGTTCGTAGGTTTCCATGGCAATCATCTTCTTCATAAAATGTTATGCTTTTTTTTAAACTTTGCAATTATATCACAGCTGTCTGAAAGGGGGTGATAGTCTTGCTATATTTTGCCTGACACACAGTAGGTTCGTCATAAGAAATGCTTATGGATTGATTGGACAGACCACATCTGGGATATCATGTTCCTTTTCGGAATTGTCTGTTTTAGGAAAGATATTGATAAGTGGGGGAATCTGGAGGACAGTGAAGGCCTGGAGACTATGCCAAAAGTGGGTCAGCTGAAGGAACCTGGAATGTTCAGCCTAGACAAGTGATGATTTGGGGAGGACATCCAAGCTGTCTTCAAGTATTAGAGGGGCTCCTGAAGACTTCTCTTATCTGCGCCCTTAGAGACTAGTTAGAAATGATAGATGGAAATTCTAGAGGCAAAGCAAAGCAGGAAAAGTTTCCTAACAGGGAGAGCTGTACCCACAGGGTCCAGGCTGCCTCAGTAGGGAGCAGGATTCTCTTCAAAGAAGATCTTCTAACAAAAGTTGGACAACCTTTACCCAAGGATTTAATAAAGAATTCTTGTTCAAGTATAGGTTAGATTGAGGTGCTTTCTAACTCTGAGGTTGCGTGTAGCTAAATGATGTAGTAGAGTGATGGATTATGAGTCAGGAAAGTGTGAGTTTGAATCCTATCTCAGACATTTACTGACTGTGTGACCCTGGGCAAGTCCCTTCCTCTTTGTCAGCCTCTTTTTTCATTTGTAAAATGGGAATAAGAATGGGCTGTTATGAAGATCATACAATTTACCATATATAAAGCACTTTGCAAACTCTAAAGCCTTATAGCAGTTACCTATCATTATAATCATTGGCAGTCTCCAAATAGGTTTTCAGCCTTTCCTGAGAAAGTCATTCCAACAGGGCTTTTCATAGCAAAATACATGCTATTTAGAGTCACATTGGGAGTTAGATTTCAACAAGCCACCTGTCATTTTTCACATAAGAAATCTGAAGCTACAAGAGGTTTGATAGGGCGGGGAGAGTAAGAAATACAAATAAGTTGAGAAGGAAAGGTCACAAGTACCCAGGTTTATATTTGGAAGGAGCCTTAGAGATAATAGTCATTTAATAAATAAGGAAAGTGAGACTCAGAACATAGGTAATTTGTTCAAGGTCAAAAAACTTTGTTTACATTTTATATTCATTTATCAATATAATGTTGCTTCCCCCACCCACACAAAAAAGTAAGCTCTCAGAGGGTGGGGATCATTGTTTATTTTGTCTTGGCTTTGCCAGCCCTTTACCCATACATAATTCCAGGCATACAGTAAGCACAATAAATCCTCACTGAATGAATTGAATCAATAAGCATTGAACAGTCTTAGAATCCAGGTATCTCCTGAGTCTAGTGGTTTTTCTCCTAGATGAGAATATATTGGAGAACTTTCCCCATGATCTTTTCATTTCCCTTAAATAGGTACTAGAAACTCAAACTTTGGTAGACCTGAGAGATATTGGCAAATATCTGGCTCAAAATAGGATGGGTGGATATGGAAACCTGAAAATTTCAGGCCAGTCTAAAGAGAAAGAGAAAGCCCCACTATCCCAATAGACCTTAGAAAGGACACCCTAATTCAGCTACAAGAGAATGCCAGGTTCTAAATGAATGGCTGAAGAAGTCCGTTGAAATCCCATGTCCTGGTAGTGTTCACTAATCAAAACAAACATCACCATCTTCCAACAAGTCCTCTTTCCTCACAGCCCTCTTTGCCTACTGTACATCAGATGAGATCCACTTCAATGAAAAATAATAGTCCTTGATGTTGCTGGCTTCCCCCAGAGATTTGAGAGAGCCTGGAGGCTGTAATTTAAAAGTGGTTTATTGGTCCAAGAAAAACATCACCTGACAATTCATTTTAGTCATTAGTAGTTGGGTCACCTTAAGACATTAGGGACATGGGTCAGGTTCACAATCATATTGAGAAATCAAAAATTCTGGGGGAAGAAAACAACTGTCCAAAGAAGAAAACATAATTTAACGGAAAACCTTATTGGTTTCTACCAAAGAGAATTCTCTCTAAATTGACAATACAATACTTCTTTAAAAAATCTGAACATTACTGGCTCTTAGAGCATTTGAACTGACAATTGAAATACAGGAATGAAAGGGCATATACTGTCTGAAAGAATAACTAATCAAAGAAACAAGGGCAGACTACAGTATGAATTTTATATCCTAAAAATATGAACCTGTTTGGGAAAACATGAATCTAGTTGGGAGAGGAGTGCTACAGACCACTGGGATGCAAATCAAACAGGAGAGAGCTAAAATGCTATACTACAGACCATGTGGTCAGATGGAAGAAATGGATGATGAATTCTTGATGGAAGTCACAAAACTATTAAGACATAATAGTGATAGTACAGTTTCAAAAACATAGTCATCTTTCAGAGGTCACAATCACTCTACCCAAAGCAAAGCATCCAATTCCTTAGTTGCTAACTATTTAACCTCAGGATGTAATAAAAAGCAGTAATGGGAATTGTAAGCTTGGCCACAGTTCTGCCCAACAATGGGGACCTGGTTACCAAAGCTGAGTTCATAGGAATCTTGATAAAAGGTGATCATCTAATCTCATGATTGACATGAGGAAGCATAGAGAGAATAGTTAACCAGGCACCTTAGCTTTCAGGAAAGATTTCTGAAAAACCAAGATTCACTGGATATAATCAAGCAAAAGCTGATTAGGAAATGTTGAAGAAGGAGTACTGGTATTTCTAACTCTGAGGTTGTGTGTAGCTAAATGATGCAGTAGAGATGGATTTTGAGTCAGGAACGGCTGAGTTCGAATCCTACTACATACAGTATTTGAAACTAGATAGCTTTTAAGGTTCCTTCCAATATCAAGACTCTCTGATTTCAAAGACTTTTTCTTTAAAAAAAAAATAATCTGTATATTTTGTTTTTATATCTCTTACATTTCCCACTATACCTATCTCTCTTTCTACCTCCTAGCTCTTATAATTAAAAGATGGGGGTGGGGGGAGAGTGGGAAAAGAAAGGAAGATATGTTCAGCAAAACTCATCTCCATATGAAAAAAGTCTGATGTTCTAGTCTGTATTGGATACCCTGGGTCCTCTACCTCTACAAGGAAGGGTAGTGTGGGGTAGGGGAAGGTCTCTCCCATCTCTTCTGAAGATACTTTCAATGGGATTGTCACATGATCATCATGAGTGATCTTTCAGGAACTATGGATAAAATGATAAGTGTTAGGGTTCTAAAGACAAGCAAATGCTATCCCAGTTTTCAGGAGGGGAGAAGATAGAATTAACCAAGTAACAGATGGTTGACTTTAATATTGATTCCCTGTAAAATGACAAAACATGATTAAACAGAGGGTTTGTGAGCATTTAGAAAGGGAAGCAGCAGAGCCTGGTTCACTATATATTAATTAGAACAGACTAATTTCATTTCCTTTTGCAGTAGGGTTACTAGACTGGTGGCCATAGTGTACTGGGATTTCAGAAGGCATCTGGCAAATTCTCTCACATGGATGTTAGAACGGTGAGGTGGAGTCATAGCTCATTAGTGGCTTCTCATATCCCCAAACTAGTGAAATTACCAATTAAAAAAAAGAGGCATCTTGAGTGGCCAGACACTGAGATGTCTCTATCTGGCCATATCCTCTCCAACATGCTCATTGATGACTTCCAGAGATTTGTGAATGATCTGGAGGGGAGTAGAGGGAGCCAGACATGGAGATAACAGGATCAAGATTTAGAAAAGATCTCGGTATCCCTGAACAATGGGCCAAAACCACAGAGACAATGTTTCAAGTCCTATACATTTAAGCTAAATAAAATAAATAAATATCAGCTTTGTAAATATAGAATATGGGAAATGAGGTTGGTGGTTGGTTTACATGAAAAAATATCTCAGCATTTTTAGCTGACAGAAAATTTTGTCTTTAATTGATATGAATGTGATAAAGTAGGAAGGGTAATGTGGATAGCATGCGGGACTTGGCATCAAGAAAACCTGAGAAAAACCTGAAAAGTCTTGAATGAACTGATGCTGAGTGAAGTGAGCAGAACCAGGAGAACATTGTACGCAGTAACAGCAACATTGAGCAATTGTCAACTTTGATAAACTTAGCTCTTCTCAGTAGTACAAGGGTCTAAAACAACTTCAAAAGACTCAGGCTCGAAAATGCTGTCCACATCCAAAGAAAGAACTATGGAGTCTGACTACAGATTAAAGCCTACTATTTTCTCCATTTTTTGTTTTTGTTTTTCTTTCTTGTGGTTTTTCCCTGTCGTTCTGAGTCTTCTTTCACAATATGACGAATGTGGAAATATATTTAATATGATTGTACATATTCAGCTTATATCAGGTTGCTTGCCATCTTGTGAAAGAGGGAGAGAGCAGAGGGGAGGGGAATGATGAAGAGAGAAAAAAATGTGGAACTCAAAATTTTATAAAAGTGAATGTTGAAAACTATCTTTACATGTAATTGGGGGAGAAAACATTAAGTAGGGAGGAAAAAAAACCTGGGTTCAAATGCTACCTCTTGACAATTATTATCTGAGGGACACAGAGAAGAACAAACACAAACAGACATAGACACAGAGAGGAAAGAGCATTTATTTAAGTACTTACTGCATGCCAGGCCACTAGGTGCCACAGCAGATAGAGCACTGGGTCTGGAGTCAGGAACACTTGAGTTCAAATCTTGTCTCAGACATTTCCTAGCTGTGTGACCCTGGGCAAGTCACTTAACCCTACTTGCCTCAGTGTCCTTATTGGTCAAATGAGCTAAAGAAGGAAATGGTAAACCACTCAAGCATCTTTGCCAAGAAAACCCCAAATGGGGTCACTAAGAACTCAGACACAATGGAAATAACTGAAGGATACCAACAACAAATGTGACAGGCACTGTGTTGAACATAGAGGATACAAATGAATGCCAGCAAGAAAGGCCCTGTCCTCAAGGAGCATATAGTCTAGTAGAGGAAGACAGTACTGTATCCCTACTAGGGAAGGTCACCTCCTGGAGAGCAGGGATCCTTTTATTTTTGTCATTGTACGTAACATAAAGATCTAGTAAATATTTGTTGCATTGAATTTACTTTAAACAAAAAAAAAGGAAAATCCCTAGAAGGTAGGCAAAGTTTAAGTTTAAGCCATCTTCACAAGAACAAAAGATAATGGATTTTTTTTACCAGATTATTATTTTAATGACATCAAGTTTTTACAAGACCTTCATCTCTTTACTTCTGTTGATATCTTTCAGTTTTCCTTCACCTCCATTTACAATCATATCCCCCTTCCTCCTTTTCTTACATCTCCCCCAAAAGCCAGCTCTTTTAACAGATAAAAAAAGAGAAGGGGGGAAGCAACAGATCTAAACCATCCTACACATCAACCTCATCTGACAGTTTTGAGAAGTGTCAATGTTCCATATCTGTAGTCTCTCATCTCTGCAAAGAAGGGAGGAAGGTCCATTTGCTCCCTCTCTTTGGGGGCCATGCTTGATCTCAGTCACTGTTTTTTATTCTTTCCATTTCCTTGCTCGAGTCACAGCTTTTACTCTTTTCCTGACTTTATTAACTATATCCTGCATCAGTTCATAAAGATTTTCCCACAATTCTCTGAATTTTTCACATTCACGTTTTTTTATAGTGCATTTCATTCATGCAGCACAATTTCCTTAGACATTCTTCAGTCTGAGATATGCCTTAATTCTCTCTCTCTCTGTCTCTCTCTGTGTCTCTGTCTCTGTCTCTGTCTCTCTCTCTCTCTGTTTTAAACAGTAGAAACAGCTTTCTGAAGAAATCCAATCCAATTAGTACAGCAATCTCCAACATTCCACAACACATATTTGCTTATCATCTACCATTCACTCAGCCAATCATTAACATGGACTTTCTCACTGGTATTCCATACGGATGCCACTAGCAAAGTAGAAGAGTTCATCACTAGTCAGCACAGGGGTTGTTGGTCCTGGGGTAGGGGGAAGGAGGAACTTATGGCCAAGTGCAGTGAACCCATAAATTGATCCAGTATCTTCTTTATGGTACCGTCAACTCAGACTGGCTCCAGTCACAGATTCTATGGAAATTCCCCCCAACAAATCATCATAGAAAGAAGAGGACAAAAAGGATTATCTACCATATCTCACAGTCACATCAGTCCCCACATCTCCATTTCCATCACCTTGACACAGATTATCCTAGTTCTGCTGAAAGAATGCAAGGAGGAAGGGGAAAAGCTTTTGCCCAATAAAAATACAACCCCTCCCCCAATCCACCTCTGTATTATCCCTGAATTTTGGTTTTTTCTGGTCAGTTTCCGAAGTGAAGGGCACTGCTTGAAGATCCAACATGGATGGTGGGAGAAGGACAATTACAACAAAATAAAAAGCCCTGTAACTGATGAGAAATCAAAAAAAAAAATAGAATAAAAATCTCATTTCAACTCTCTCTCACATTCCCCACTTCTAAGGGTATGGAACCATCAACCTGAAACTTGATTACGAGTTGTGGTCTGACTACACTCGCATTCATTAGAGTACATGAATATAAAGGCACGGATCCAATTAGTCTTAATATAATAGAGGGAGGAAGGAAAAAGCAATCATTCCACGACTACAGAAAACTGTTTGGAAGGTTAATTAAACATTGTTTCCTTTTTCTTGCATTTTTTTTTAAAGCTCACGAGATAATCTTTTACACTCAAAACTCAATATTGTGCATTCTGGATTAATTTCCAACTACACAGTCCAGACTCCAAGTTCAAGGGCTTTTTAATCATTTGTCCAAATTCCTGTTCCCTCTCATTTCAAGCTTGTCAAAGAGCTAAGCATGCATTCCTGACAGACAGACTTCACCAGGGCTGAGCCGTGTATTCCACCAACTGAAATAAAATCCCTGATCCTCAGTAGTTACACACAACAGGACGGGATAGGACAGGACGGAGGACAAACTTCAGGGCATGGGGAGAAAGGAAGTTGTGTTTCAACTTGACTTGAGAGCAGCTGCTTCTCCCAACAAAAAGAGGAGGTACCGGAGAGCCCCAGCAAGTCCACATCTGTCGACAGCTGCCAAATGAAAAGCTTTAACTTCTGCCTTTAACAATAAGGTGATTACTCTACTACATGGGCAAAAGCTCTTCCACTTCCCTTTATTTAAATTCAAATGCACTCTCTAAATACTGCAAGAGCTTTTAAATCCTCCCAGCATCCTTAAGAGGAAAGTAGGAATGTTCATGGAGGGGGTCTGGGATTTACACAAGACTTCAGGCAGTAAGCTGGGGAGTCAGGGAGGCCTAACTCTCTGCTCACAGAACCACTCAGTCCCTCCCCTCCAGGCAAAGGTTCCACATTTGCCACCAAAGGAAAGACACTGAAGTTAAAGAATGCAATTAATTCCATTGGGCAGGGCATTGAGCTAAACCGGGGAAACAGACCACCCTGACAAGTACAGAACAGCCTTCTATGTCCAAATCAACTGTAAGACAGCACCAGATCTTTGAGAGACACTCCTTTCAATCACCCGGCCTCAACTCCAGCATTCACAGGGAGCATAACCGGCACTCAACCGGTATCCTCACTCAGCTTCTCTCCTCAGTTCACAAGCTCAGAGAGATTAGAAGGGATGCTAGAGAAAATCTACTCTAACCACCCTCATGTGAGGAAATGATCAACACCAGTTTAGATCTAGAATTAAAAGGAACCTCTGAAATCATCCAATCTAATCCCCTCAGTTTTACAGAGAAAGACACTGAGGCCCACAGTGGTTAAGTGACACTGACAGGATGTGGAAGAGATGGAATTTGGGCTAGGGTCCTCTGAATTCAAAATCAATGCTCTTTCCATTGTACACTGATATCCTTTATGTGATAGTAAAAAACTGGAAATATGGTGGATGCCCATCAGTTTGGAGATGTTTGAACCAATGGTGCTCTAGGGATATAATGGAATGTCAATGATATGGAATAGGATATTATTGAGAATTATCAGACTCAAATGCTTAAAACAGGATCTGGGTTTTATGGAAGTGGGAGTTGCTACCAAAGATGTAGATCCCAACCCTCCATGCCCACCTATTCTGCTTGATTCTTGTCCTCAGCCACCTCAAAGTTCACCAAACAATATCTACCCAATGGGTCAGCAACCCATCATCCTACCATAAGTAACAACCAACATGAGGAATTCAGAGAAGTACAGTAGGAAGAGTACAAAATGATGCCAAGAAGAGAAAGCAGGAGCAGAAGAAATAGACTATACACTGACTACAACAATGGAAGAGGAGAGTCCATTGGTCAATAAACACAAACACTGTAAGTGAGGCATCAGGCTGGCATGGTCCCTGCCCTCAAGGAGCTCACATTCAAATTGGGGAGAATATATGCAAACACAGAGTAATGGAAAGTAACTTTAGAGAGGAAGCATAGGAAGAGACAGGAACTGGGATCTCATTGAGAACAAACAACCCCAAGGTGAGGAAATTCTCTCAGTGGAAGCCAGCACCTTCTTCCCCCCAGCTTCAGACCTTAGAGAGTTGCATGGAGACATGGAGGTGTCAGAGGTGAATCCATATCTTACTGACTTGGAGGTTAGCTCTCCATCTACTCAAATGCCTCTAATATAAATAGGAACAAGGCAAAAGGCCACAGAAGACTGGAGTAATGCAATGAGTAACATAAGGAATCCAAAGATCACAATGGCAGGTGTACACAGGCACCATGATTCATGTTGATCAGATGTGTAGCCATTGCCAGTCATCTTGACTTATGTCCTACCATTGGACTCCAATGACTCTGGAGGAGAGTGAGGCTAGAGACTGGGCATCTCTGCCTCACATCCAATTCACACACAAGTCAAGATGTTGCTCTCCCATCCCATCGGTCCTCTGAGAATGAAGGGAAAACACTTTTTTTCCAGTTCTGAGGGGAGGTAAAGAAAGGAAGAGAAAGGAGTTTTTAGGTGATATTTTCTAAAAGGACATTAATACTTTGTTGAAGTTGCTGTGGTAAAAAAAAAATCAGGCTCTGACAAATCGAAGAACGAACTCCGATGTCAGGTAAACAAGGGCATTGTATTGCATGAAGTGCTTTATTGGCATTTATGCCTTAGTAGGCACTTACAGATAACAGGGAAAAAAAAGCAAGATTTTCTGACTCTCCCACCTTAGGGAAATAGCTCTAACATGTCAGTTTCCTAATGTATGACCCCAATCCTTCTCACAGTGGGCCCCCACATCGCTCATCCCTCCTGTCTCGACAAGGTCTCTGCAGCAGAGCTCTGAGGATTCAATTCAGCTCTGTCTCTTCCACAACCCACCCACCAAGTGTCAGGTAATTAGAGCTTGTCAAAAATCAATGAACCAAAGGCACACCTCCCTCTGTTTCTTCTTCATCAGGGTTGGGTTGGTTTTTATTTTTTTTATTTTTTTAATTTTTTTGGTTTTTGGTTGTCTTTTTTCCCCCCTATTTCACCAAATGCAGTAGCCTGTGATGTTGTGGAGCCTTCTGGAAATTCATGAGCCTCACTGGATAGAAACAGAGTGATAGAGCCCTTATTCCTTTCCCTATGAACAATGATCTTAACTGTCCTTATTCATACAAGGGGAGTGTGATGCCCAGGGACATTTGAGAATGAGATGAGAAGGCAAAAGAAGGAAATCTTGGCCTTCTGGGTTTGAGGAGAGGCAAGAGGGAGACAAGAGTCCAAATTATACTTTAATGTGGCAAACCCAACATGCTTCTCTCCCTCTCAAAAGGCTGAGGAAGAGGCAGGAACCTACTAACTGAAGGAAACTCCCCCCTTTTCCTCCACTTTCCACCTCTCTTCATTGACAAAGAATCTAATGTGACTTCTTTCACCCAAAGCCCTGACCCCATGACCCCTTCTAATTGCCCCCTGATTAGAAGCTCTGATTCATCCCTATGTGGTCAGCAAAGCTGAGGATGTCTACACAGGAAGAGTTAGACTGCCATAGCTCCCTCTTCTCCAGTAGCCATGTCAGCCTATTATAAATAAAAATGTGGTAGAAATGCCATCTTTTAGCATAAATTCATCTAGTAAAATGTTGAGAGCAAGGAATGTCGCACAATTGTGTATATAGGACCATGTCTGGGATAGGTGAGCACTTAATAAATGCTTGTCAATTGATTCAAGAGCTCAGTCTAGTAAAGAATACAGGAAAATCAAGTAAATGAGAAATACTGTATCTCAAACTATGCCATGGAGTTTGATGAGCAGTCAACGGCAACAATCAGGTCACATG
The DNA here is from genome assembly GCA_023548195.1 of Bettongia penicillata ogilbyi. NCBI lineage: Eukaryota > Metazoa > Chordata > Mammalia > Diprotodontia > Potoroidae > Bettongia > Bettongia penicillata. The sequence continues at coordinate 10,487,472 of JAJHZJ010000134.1, read as the reverse complement.
CTTTGGACAGCGCCTTTCATTTTCCCAGAGCAGTTTGCCTGGAACTATTCCTTTGCTCCCACTTCACCACATAACCCTTGTATCCTATTCTCTGTCTACCTATTGTCCTTCCCTCCTCATTGGAATGGAAGACCTTTAAAGGGCATAGGGGAAATAGCCTGGGCCCAGAATTAAATAGGACAAAGAGATTGAGCTGGATGCCATTGGGAAAATGGCTAGTCCCTTCCCATGATCCCAAGTTGATTTTTTTTCAACACTAACATTCTCCTAGTAATGGCAAATGTTTGTGAATCACTAACCACCTCTACTTCAACAGCATGAGAATTGTGGGCAAAGGAAAGGAATGTCGAGACGTGTGCTTGGCATAAGCAAGGCATTTTCAAAAACAATTATACTATAATCTGATAAACAATAACACTGCCATATACATATCAGAAGAGAAAATGACGACTGATTGTGCCACTGTGGATTTCGGGTTTTTTAAGTACATGTCAAAGTGAACCCAGTAGTGGCGTGTGCCTGGTCCTGTCTGAGCTCTGTTCTGTGCTCTGCTGGGAAGATTTCAGGTCCCACTAATGACCAAATGCTTCTGATCACTGCCTTGTTTTTATCAGCCATGGTTGTAGCAGCAACAAAAGGAGTTCTGTTGAATCTGAACCCAAACATATCTGTTCACCAGAAGGCCCTTTCCGAAGTAGCCTCATTCTTTGAAGTTTTACTGCATTGATTAAAACCAAGGACAGGCAGCAGCATGGAATACGGAGTGGAGTGTAGGCTTGGAGTTAGGAAGACCTGGGTTCAAATCTTGCCACTGGCATGTCCTGGCTCTGTGACCCTGGGTAAATTAGTTCAGCTCTGAGCATCCCAGGCTCTAAGTTACCAAGGACCTGCCCCTTGGCATGGAGAGTCACAAATGACTGAAAACGACTGAACAATAGTGGGTCTGGGGGTCCCTAAGACTGAGGAAATATGAGGGAGACAGAATTGAAATTAAAGCAGCCATCTAACAAATGGGAAAGAGCTCTGGATTTGGGATCCAATGGTCTGGGCCCATATCTGCTGTTGACCATAGGGGTGTGGACAAGCCTTTATAGGGCTCCATAGTCTCACGTGTCTGATAAGCAGGTCACACGAGGTAAGCTGACCTTGAAAAAGCAAGTGACCCTCTCTGGTTCTCAGTCTCCTTGTGGATAAAAGGAGGGGGTTGGGCTACATGACCTCTATGTCCTTCCAGCTCTAAATGGTTAATCTCATGAGATCCCAATTGTGGGGCTGAATCAGAGAATCTTTTTAAGGGAGGACCAAAACAGGCTTCTCAATTTGGGGTTGGCTTGCCAAGGTCAGGATAGTCATGTAACCCTCACTCACCCAGGAAGGGCCTGCCCAGCACTGGACATGAGAGGGAGTTACCTCTGAAGACAACTGACCGTATTCTACTCTATGACCTAAGAGACTAGACTAGACACAGCTGATGATATAAGCCTCCTCAGGTTGTAATCAGCCAGTGCTCGGGAGGGAGGCCAGAAAATGGGCCTGCTCTTCCAGTTTACAGACCCAACATACATGATGGCTGCCTTTGTCTTGCCCCCTGCCTTGCCTCCCTGCATGCCAGCTGCCAGACATGCAGAATTTACCAGTCTATCCCAGGGCCTGGGGCAGGGGACCATGGGTAAAGCAAGTAAATGGGGCCTGCCCGCTGAGCACCTTGGTCAGCACCAACTGAGCCAAGATGCCCGTCGGGACCATTGAGGGAAATGCACAAGTGCTCACACACACTCATACACAGCACTCTACACACACTCACACATATGTATACTTACATACAGACACATCATACACGTTCACACATATTCACAAACCACACATACATGTGCACATACATATATACTCATCACAGTATACTACACACATTCACACACATACATATAGATACACTAATATACAGACACACCATACACATTCACACACATGCTGCATATACATGTATACACATACATTCTATACAAATTCACACACACAGAAATACACACACCACACACACATATATGCACACACTCATACACAGACACACTATGCATATCTACACATTCACACACACACACACACACACACACACACACACACAGATTTGGAATGAGAAAAAAAACTAGCCTGTGAATGTCACCTAGATTTACTATGATGAAAGTCTGACTTCGGCCCCCCTAAATATCAGCCATCTCTTACTCTCCTCAGAGAGGTGATTTTTTATGTGTTTCCCGAGAGCAGGGCCTACTTTTGGTCTTTGCCTAAATCCTGCATCTTGCACAATGTCGAGTATACAGTAGGTGTTTAATCCATACTGGATGAACTGAACTAGGGTTGCTTCTGCTAATGACAATAACACTCATTCACTTAGAAAAACTACTCACTTTCACAAGTCTTCATGGAGCCCCTGTAGTACTGCAGATGCGATCCTCACCTCAGTGAGCTCACACTCAGGGGAGATACAAGAATCCAAAGTCTTTCAGCTTTATCCAGTTGCACATGACATCTCCTTCAGACAGGGCCTCCAAGCAAACCACTCCCCATCCTCCTTCCCAAGCCCCCATCATTTTACTCAGACTTCTGGCTGTCCCCTCCTCCACCATTATGGGGTAAGAGAGTAGACAGGGGCTGGCCTTTTCATCAGGAAGACCTGCCTCTGACTCACCCTTGCTGGTCACTCTCAGGGTCCCACAGGGCTCTCTAACAAGAAGCACTTATCTGCATTGGTGGAGGGACCTTACCCCTGTGGGAATTCCCTACCCTGATGAAAATGCAGATCTCCCTCCTCCCTTGTTCTTACTTTCCCCTCAAAGTCCTGACTTTCATAAACTGTCTATTGGGGAAGTTAAACCAATTCAGGAAACTCCCTGCACCTCAGTTGGCTTCTCTATAAAATCAAGGCAATCATTAAGGTCCCTTCTTGTCTCCAGACCTGGTATTCTGGAAAGTCGTTTAATTTTCACAGACCGCAGTTTCTTCTCCTGTAAAATGGGATTAGATAACCTCTGAAGGCCTATTTCTAATTTAACGATGCTAAACTGAAATTTCACTTATTTTTTTAAAAAAAGGTCTAAGTTATTTTCCATTTGATCCAACCACTGGTTCAGAGAAGTTTGCCATTCTCCATGCCATTCAGAACATTCTAGCCCAAACACCTTTTCTTCTCCCCTAGAAGGTTAGATGTAGGGAGGCTCTTGATACTCACAGGACAGGAGCAGAGATGGTGAGCTTAACAAAAAGTTCTCAAGACAGGGCTTACAGAAGCTTGGGTAGGTCACTTAAGGTTATATGGACCTCAGTTTCCTCATCTGTGAAATGGGAAGGAGAAAAAAATTATCTGCTTCCTCCCAGCTCTTAAAAAAAAAAAAGACTTCTATTCTAAGTCTCTATCCAGGTTCTAAAACTAGATCAAGTTATTCCTGCTCTGAAAAATGAGGATAGCAAAGAATGGGTCCCAAGCACTCCACGCTCCACAAAAAGCATTGTCAGCTTTATGGTTCAATCGTGTTGGGCTTGGTCATGGAATTGTTTCACATCTTTCTCAAAGAACACTTTGTGTTATGTCCCGTTCATCCGCCAGGAAAGCACCAGCACATCCTTGTCTTCATCAGTCCCTAAGGAAAAGCTCATGCTCATCCAGCTCTCAGGACGCAGATCAAGGACCACAGGAAGACAGAACTGCCGATTTCAATGGAAGGAAAGTTGGCCATCTCAACCAACTGCTGCCTAAAGTTACAGGTGAGGAGGTGAGGCCATGGAAAGGTGAAGATTTGTCACACAGGTAATGACAGTTAGAGTCATTCAAATCTACAAATCCAATGTTCTTCCCATAGCACCCACAGCCTCTCTGAAAGCTGCTTCCCAAATCCTTTGGGAGACCAGAAGCACCCACAGAACAAAGCCACCTGGGTCTGTCCCCAGCTTTCAGTAGATGGTAACTGGAACAAAATCTCAGGAACCCAGCAGAGCTGCCCACAGGGTTTGCTTCTGGAAAAAGTCTCAACAGAGTGGGATAGGGGCAGCCCAAGGGCAATAATTAAAATGAGATATTCCAGATTAGCATTTCTAATTACTGCCCAAATGAAAGCAATCTCTTCCAGGTTCTCACATGGACTTGGGCCACCCTTCCCCAGCCCAGGTTCCCCCAGTTTCTCAGCCTTCCATTGGGGAAGTTAATTCCCTCCAGGCTTTCACACAAGTCTATTGTGCAGCACCTTCATTAGTTATGAATAAGCTACAACTGAACTGTATGTTACTTGTGGAATGGTCTTAATAGATTTTTCTTTTGCCAAAAATAACTTTACAGAGTCGGTGAAAAACACTAGCCAACTGGCAATGCGCCTGAGGCCTGTGTCTGTGCCGAGGCCTGACCTTGGCATCACGTGCTATCTACTGATGGGGCGGGCAGCCCAGCAATTCTCTACTTTCAATCATGATCCAACTTCCACCACAAGTGCCCTGCAAAACAAACACACTCAAATAAATTGCTTCTAAAACACCTTTGCAACAAGCAAAACAAGCTACCCCTTGGTTGGTACCGATGGGTTCCAGTGCACCAATCTAGGAGCCTCGTTACCATTTGTTGCATTGTTTCTATGAGAAAATGAATTTCATGCTCCAGAACCGACATATAGTTAAAATCCAAAGCTCATCCCTTTGGTCGGAAATAGCCCAAATGAGCCGCCGAGGTTTACCAAGGAGCGTCAATCCTGGAGCACCTAAAACTGGTTTTGATTCAATGACATGGATGTGAGCAGGGAGGGGGCTTCCAGGGAAGGAATAATAGCTACCAGTTACACAGAGTGTCTCCTTGCCCCCCTTGCTTCTCATTAGACTCTGAGCTTTTTGAGAGCAGGAAGATCTTTCTTTGTATGCCCAGCACTTGACACACTGCCCAACATATACTAGGTACTTAAAGAAATGCTTCTTAGCTGAGTCTCAGTCCTCATCTACAAAATAGGAACAATCATCCTTGTACCCCTCTTCCTCACTGCATCACATGTGTTATGCTTAACTTCAAGAAAAAGTCTCTGAGTGGTCTGAGAATTCAAAGCACCAAAAAGATCCCCTGTGTCTTTTTAAAAGAAATAAACAGCATACAGCAGGAAAACATTCCAAGACACATTTTCTAAAATATTTCGAATTAAAGCTATCCCTTGACAGAAAATTTTGGCACCAACTTCTACTTCCATCCTGCCTATGATTCGTTAGAGATTTCCAACCCGCAAGACACAAAGAAAGCCAGACATGGACACTGAGTCATTCCCTAACAGAAGCCGTAACTACCACCTGGCCAGAGACCAGCTCAAACTCCTGCTCCACCATCTCTCTGTGTTTTTTAAAGGGTCCAAACAAAGCAAACTTGTGCAGTGGCCATGCATAAAGACAGTGCTGTGTGCCCTACCTTGTCCTCTGGAGGATCCTTATGCTTAATTTTTCAGATCCTGTCCCGTTCCATGATTTGATAGTGATGGTGACAATGATGATAATGATGAGAGCTAACAGCTATACTATACTTTAGGTTTACAAGAGGAGACCACACATCACAGACCACAGCATAGTGAACTGGCCCTGGAGCCAGAAAGACCTGAGTTCAAATCCTCTGACCCATATGGACTGACCCTGAATAAATCACTTAACTTCTCAGATATTCCTGACAACCCTATAAAATTAGAAATTGGAGAAAGGTTGTGGCTCTGCATTGGGAGAGGGAGTTTCCTCATCTGGGAACTAATTCCCTCTACCAATAAAATCCCAGTCTAGTCCCTTTCCCTATTTGATGCTTATAATGCACTTTAAATATATTATCCCGTTGGACATTAGAAGCCATGCCCTCTGACCTTTGATTCAGGGTTGCTGAGAAAGAAGTATTTCTTTACCATGAGACAATTTGAAAGCAAGGTCCTGTGGGGCATGAACAAACTGGGGCCAGGAAGGGGAGCTCCAGGCCAAAGTTGACCTGTAGCCTCTCCCAGGAGGGGCATCCCTGGTCTCAGGCATGATGACCTTTGAGTTCCAAGAGGAGGAAGGCTGTGACTCCTCTGGATTGATCATACACAGCACATTCTGCACTTCAGCACCAGAGCACTTCCATTCTGTCCTTTACATAGCAGAGCAGGTCAGAGGACTGGAGATCTGAAGGGGAGGAGACCTGAAAGAGACCTTACAAGGCATCTAGCAGAACCTTCTGCATTTGCAGAGGAAAAGAGAGGGTCACACAGGGAACAAAAGGCAGAAGCAGAATTTGAACTGAAATCCTCTGACCTCAAAGCTTCCCCCTATCCCCCCAGCCTTCCTGCTCAGCTGTGCCTGATTGATTTCCCATTTCTCATATCATAGCAAGAGATTCAGAGGAAAGAAGGAGATGAGCCTCAGCTGTCAATGCAAGGAGGAGCCTGGTAAAGCACAACCCTCACGGATGCCAGACAGACATTCCCAAGACAGAAAGTTTTCTTGGCTTCCTGCACACCACCAGAATCCGGTGAAGAGGAGAGTGTAGGATCTTTCTCCATCTGCTTCCAAACCCACCGAAGACAATCTTCAAACACCTGAGGAAAGACTCAGGAGCAGAGGCCATACTTGTCAATCCACTATTGCTGAGTTGTTTCTCAGGCAGTAGAGGTCAATGGGACTGTCATGAGAGTGAGGCTCTCAGTAAGGCTATTACTACTGAGTTTGGTCCGTAGTCATTAAAGCTTAAAAAATATTCGTGTCCTTGAGAAGAAGTAAAGAAAGTAGGGAGGAGAAGGCAAACATGGAAGAAAATAAGCGCTTTCTGGATTCCACCCAGAGCATGGAAACATAGACATAGAAAGTGAACCATGTCTTCTGCATACCATGTACCCCATACAATCTTGTTTCTCCAGTAAAATACAAAACAAGGAAGTTGCCTAGAGTGTGTCTAAAAATAAAGATCAAAGATCACTAACTTGGGGTTGCTTATAAATATGCTGGAGCTTCCCTCTAGAGTGAGGGAGTTTCATGGGACCAGCTCAGTGTAAACTTTCACTTTGCATGGCTCTGGAGACCCATCATCCCTAACTCCAATGAGACGGAAAGAAAGAACCCAAAACACTATGGAGCACTGCAAAGAAAGGCATGACTTCCTCCAGACCCATAGCACAAGCCAATCACTCATACGTTCAACAAAAGTATCTGGCCCAAGGCATTGTGCTAGTACCTGAGGTATCATAGCTAGTGTTGAGCTTGGTGTCAGAAAGACCTGGGTGCAAATAAATCTGACCAGACACCTACTAGTTGTGTGACCCTGGCCAAGTCACCTGACCTCTCCATTTCAATCTCCTTATCAGTAAAATGGAGATAAGAACAGCACTTCTCTCACATGGTTGTTGGGAGAATCAAAGGAGATAATATATTACAGGGGCTTTGCAAAATTTAGAGCACTACATAAGTGCTACTATTCAAGTTTTTTTTTTTTTTCTGTTCATGTTCAACTCTCTGTGACCCCATTTGTGGTTTTCATGGTAGAGATACTGAAGTGGTTTGCCATCTCCTTCTCCAGTTCATTTGACAGTGAGGAAACTGAGGCAAACAGGGTGAAGTGTTGCCCAGGGTCACATAGCTAGGAAGTGTCTGAGGCCAGGTTTGAACTCATGAAGATGAGTTCTCCTTACTCCAGGCCTAGCGCTCTATCTATTGTACCACTAGATTTTATTAGACAAAGAAGACAGGGTCTCTGCCCTTAAGGATTTTACTATCTAGTAGGGTGGATCCCACACACACATAGAATTGGAGATTATAAATTTAGAATTTGAAAGGAACATAAGACATCATTTTCCTGAGAAGGAAATAAGCCCAGAGGAAAAGGACTTGCCCAAGGTCACATAGGGAAGAGGTAGCACAGATGAGATTTGAACCATGGTCCAAATGAAGGCTATTCCACTGTCCCACACTGATGCCCAACACAAAACATACCATCAGTAGGAGAGCACAGACTGGCTACAGGAGAAGCCAAAGGCAGTCACATGCTGAACAAGGGATTCAGGAGAAGTGGAAAAGGAACCCTAGGGTCAGCCCTGGACTCCAAAACATACTCAATGACCACAGAGAATCCACTCAGCTAGTTGGGCCTCAGTGTCTTTAGCTGTAAAAGAAGGTCAACCAGCAGTACTACCAAGCTCCCAGGGTCATGACAAGGGCATTGTGAGCCTCAAAGCACTAGGGGACTGGGCTGTATCATTAATGCTAAGCCAGCCTCCTCTAAGAGAGTACAAGCCTTGGAGAGTCAAGAGGACCCAACTCCTCCTGTCTCTCAGAGGAACTGTGCAAGTCACTGAACCTCTCAGAGCCTCAAGACTCTAAGCCAAGTTGGAGCTGCACACCTGCATGGTGGAGTGAAATTCCACAACTGGGAGTTCCCCTACCCAAGGAAATCTAGGCCTGGACAAAATCAATAATTAAGTCTTTTTCGGACCTCTAAGTAGGAGTGTGCTGGGGCCAGCTCAAACTGAGACATGGTGAAATGTTCAGGGTGAGCATTTAAACATTGGCAGATGCTATGGATAAGGGCCTGATTTCTTGTTATGTTGACTGTCTCAATTTTAAAAGTGATGGAGAAGATATTAATAATGCAACTTGAAAGTGAGTCAGGAATAGAGCCAGATGTCCAGCTTTCATCAGCATGGCCCTGGGAAACAAGAGAGTATTTGTAAGAAAATCAGCACAGTGCCAGACACACAGTAGGACTGTAGTAAATGACTGGTCCCTCTCTTCCCCCTCTCTCTTCTCACAAGGAACTTAGCCTTTTTCAGTCTCCCTTTGGTATTTTTACCTGCTTCCTTATAGTCTTAAAGCTCAATTGAAATGGGAGATGGGAGGGAGCACTCCATTCTAGTTTTAGTGCAGCATCCACCCCCTGAAAGATGCTGAATAAATCACTTTGGATCCAAGAGAATCACATTATGAGAATTTCTAAATGAATCCTCCATCTCTGAGGCTATAAGTTTCAGGAATGAGGAAGGGACTGAGCAAATATTGAGCACTTATTATGTGCCAAGTACTAGGAACAGGAACTTTGCGTCTCCTTCACCTCCCTATTCTCTGCAGTATTTAATACACTGCATAATACAGGGGAACAGTTCAGTACAAATGTTGACCTATGAGCCCAATTTATTTTGTCTAGAGTTTATTTGCACAGGTATTTGCATGTTGTCTTCCCCATGAGATTATGAGCAACCTGAGATCAGGGCCAAGCTATTTCTTTCATTTTTGCTTTTCTTGGAATCCCAAGGCTTAGTGGAGTTGGCAAATAGTAGGTGATTCATAAATGCTCGTTCCCTAACTATAATGAAGTTGGTTTGCCTTTGATCTTTTTTAAATGCCATTTTGGGCAAGACCCACCCATTATGGCTTTGCCTTGGGAAGAGATTCCCCAAGGAAAAACAGCTAAGCTGATAATTTAGCTGACATGGATCATGGTCAGTATCTTTTCAAACAATTAAAAAAAACAGACCACAAAAATATCCTAGGCCTTTCTGACACTACTTTGGCGCTTCCATCATGAATCTTTCTGAGAGCTTTCAGCACAGACTGGAGTCCGGCCATTCCTTTCATTCTGGGGTTGGTGGCAGTCAGTGGTATGACTTTAATAAGAAGGTAATGGAATATATGTTCATGCAAGAAGAGTTTCAGCTTGACTAAATGCAATTTTTCATTCATCAGAAGCCAGAAGCTAAAGAAAGATCTTTTCAAATTCTGAATCTGGGGAGCAACCGAGAGGATAGGGTATATTTGAATATGCAAATCAGGACAGAAAAAAAAAAGAGGGTTATATGCAAAAGCACAAGTCTTTGGCCTAGCCTAGCTGGCCTTGTTAAAAGATAAGTGAAATCCAACATGTTGCTTTCGAAGTGCTGGGCTAGCCTGTTTCTGGTTTCTGTGCGTTTTTATGGATACTTCCATGACTAATGATCTTATTTAAGCAGGAGAGAGGAGACCAGAAAAAGATTTTGCCCATAGATAAGCTGGGGGAAGAGGGGAGATAAACAGTGTCTTAATTATGATGGAAGGTTGTTTGCTTTGCCCCATTTTACATATGAAGAAACTGAGACTCCTTCAGGATCGGTGACTTTAGCAGGGTCACACAGCCAATAAGTTTCTAAGGTGTGATTTGATGATAGATGGAAGGAAGGAAGGAAGAGAAGGAAGGAAAGGAAAGAACAAAGGACGGAAGGAAGGAAGGAAGGAAGGAAGGAAGGAAGGAAGGAAGGAAGGAAGGAAGGAAGGAAGGAAGGAAAGAAGGAAGGAAGGGAAAGAGGGAGGGACAGAGGGAGAAAGGGATGGAGGGAGGGAGGCAGAAAGGGAGAGAAGGAGGAAGTCTCTGTCTTCATTCAATCCATGGCAGATGCTTACAAATGTCTATTGATTGATCTCAAACTGAAGATCCAGGACAGGGTTGTTCTATGACTTAATGATAAAAGATTCGTAAAGCACTTACCAAGTCTTAAACTCTATAAATGTGAGCTAGTATGAGTATAAATATTTCTGGAATGGCTACACAGGCAAATGAAAAGCAGTTCTCCAAGGACATCCTTGCTGGCAACACAGTCAGAGATCAGTGCGAGGCCTGCAGGATGCTTACAAGAAGAAGCCAGTCTTGCTTGCCATGGAGGAGGAACAGACCTGATGAACTGAGTCCTCCAAATTTGCTGAGGCTACTTTGATATGGACAAAGGAAAACAGATTCCTCATAGGAGGTGGTTAGGGCCAGGCTGGGACCACCTGGAAGGCAACAGGAGAGTCTTTTCTGGGCCCAGTGGCAAATCTCACACACACACACACACACACACACACACACACACACACACACACACACACACACACACACACCCCTGGGGTCCTAGACTAATTACAAAAGCCACGAAACCAAGCTTGTGCCTCTCAGCCAGGAGATCCTTGGGGACCATCAGAACACCTCTCTCTAAACAATTCCCATACCCCAGACTCACTTGGCCACAGAATATCCTGGGTGAGATCTAAAAGAAAAGAAAAAAAACACCAAAGGCCAGAGGACTTGGGGGAAGGCGCAGTCCAGGCAAGGTGGTGACTGACAATGCCGATGAGGACAACCTTGTCAGATGGCATAGTCACAGCTGGCACTTAGAGCACTTACAAGTTTGTGAAGCACTTTCCAAATGCCAAACAGGAGGCAGGGAAACTCCAGAGCCCCTTTTTTTGGCCAAGGTTACCATGCAGAATAAGTACTTTTGGATAAGTACATAATTTCACATTGAATATTTCAGGAAGAAAAACACTGCCTGTATATATATATATATATAATATATATATATATATATATATATATATATATATATATATATATATTCACGTTGTCATGGGTCTGGTGATATATATATATATATATATTCACGTTGTCATGGGTCTGGTGCAGTGCACGGAACAGTCAAATCCCCTAGTGTGAGGCTGGAGTTCCCAGGAATCCCTTCTGCCGACTCCTAAGCTTCATCCCTTGTACTGATCATTCCTCCTCCCTTGGCAGGTTTCTTGAGCTCCTGGAAAGGCCAGAAAGGGGTTCTGTTCTCAGTAGTCTCTAGTGGGGGACAACACAGGCCCTGCTGTGATGAGGTCAGATCCTACATAGACCCTGGAAACCAGAATGTCTTTCATAAATCAAAATGGGAGAGACAGACCCCAACCACTCAAAGAAGATCAGGGTTCAGGTTCTGTCTCAGACACATCCTGGCTGTGTGACCCTGGTCCATTTCTGTCATTTACTGTCTCCATGCTCCGGGCCATCATTTAGACAGTGATTGTAACCTAAGGAAGGAGCTTTATCATAGATCTGCATACATATGTGCATAGAAATGGATATAGAACCTATGTAACATACATGTTACACATGTGTTGATGTTTACACATGCATGTGTGGGTTATTGTGGGTTATATAAAAATATATGTGTACATACACAATACATTCTACAGTGTCTCAAAGGTCTTAGCACTGGTTTTTAAATGACACTTGAGATGAATGACATACAGAGAGGCCAGGCTGGTAAGACCAGGGGTTATGGGATGGATATCATCAGTTTCACCAGCATCCTTGTGATGTCAAGAAAAAGCAACGAAGGCCCCAGGTTGTTCACCTTGTTAGGGGATCCTGGCTCCCGAGCCGGCAGGGACCCTCAGGCCCCTTATTTTATAGATGAGATCATGAGGCCCAGAGAGGTTCAGAGTCCTATCTATAATTATACACTGACAGGTAATAAAGGTAATTGCACTGATAAAAAAGGAAGTTGTCCTATGAGAAGTAATTTGAACCCAGACTTTCTTTTTAATTCGACAAGCACTTTATGTAAGGAAATGCCAAGGTGGCAGAGTCTGGGGATACAGATGCCAGGGGGCTTCCATCCTACTGAGGAAATGCTACAGGTGAGGAAACAGAGTCAGAGGTAATGTGGCTGACTCCTGGTCCCACAGAATGAACAAAGGTAAAGATGGATAAGAGGAACCAAGATTCTGGCAAACTGGAAGCATCTTCAGGGGGAAGGGACTGTCTCCCAGGCATCTACCTGGGCCATCTCCCAGGCTGGCATGGAGGGACTTGTCCATGAAACAGCTGGGAGGTCCAGCAGGGACCCCAGAGGTCTAATCCAATCTCCTCATTTTACAGAGGCAGAAATGGAGGCTCTGAGAGATCAGAGACTTAAAGAACACAGATTTCATGCTGGAAAGAACTTTACTTTTTACACATGGGGAAAATGAGTTCCCAGAGGTCAACTGACCTGCCCAAGGTCACACAGCTTATCGGTCCGAGAGCTGAGATTTCACCCTCTCCCATGACTCTCCAAGACTCCCTCTGATTCTCTCCTGAAAACAGACCCATTCTGAGAGGTCAAATTCCATTTGCTAAATCACATGCTTCCTTCTTTGTGCTGAGCAGAGGGTCTCCAGCCCTTGGGGGATGCTCAGCATCACCACTGCCCTCACCAAGGGCAGCCAGACAGCCCTAGTTTAGGCACAATGAGAGTTTAGAGACAGATGGAGCTGCTTGTTCCTGGTCGTTCTTCCACAATTTGCTGAGAATGATAAGAACCTAGCTGATTCTAGCCCTTCTCACCTAAATGACATTAAACACCCATTTCCATAGCTTCCTAAATCAAGTCGATATTTCAAGAATCCATCTCTCAGGCACCATGCTCGGAACTTAGCCTGTGCTTGATAAATGCATGTTTCCTTCCTTCAAGGTAGTGACTATGAGTGTTGTTATTAGGCTACTTTTACAGATGGGGAAACTGAGGCTCAGGGAGGTAGAGTGACTGGCCCATAGTCACAGATTTTGTGGGTGATGGGGTTCCAATCATGGGGTTGTTCCTACCCTCTGGTCCAGCCCTTCTCTTTTGAAATATAATGAAATATGTGGTTTCATAAATGGGTGTGTGTGTGTGTGTGTGTGTGTGTGTGTGTGTGTGTGGGTGTGTGTGTGTGTGTGTGTGTGTGCATTGTCTCCCCGATCCAGTTCAATTTTAAGTAACAGCATAGAACTGGAAGATGAGTACTGGAACAATAAAATCCCCATTAGCTTTGGGATTTGTGGCTATTTAACACATAGTTATTGAATAAATGTTTCAATGTGTGAAAAAATGAGTAAATAAACGTGTGAATGAATGAGTGAATGAAGAAGTGATCCATCAAGGATCCTTGTGGTGAGGACGGAGTTTAACCCCCTCCCACTATTGGGGGAGAGGAAAGGTACATTTATATAAATTCTCAAACCTAGAGCCCGGAGCACTTTCCTACCTCAAGGCCAAAAGGCAAACATCCCCAGCACACTGTGTTTCTTAATCCCCAGGGAACAGAACACCTTGCTAGGTCTCAGATAAAGGGCCCGGCAGAGTCAGCCTTCTAGGAGGGTGGCAGATTTCCATGTTTCATAAACTGGAAATTCCAGTTTGCCAGTTATGTGCAGGGGAAGGTCAGGAGGGAGTTGCTTCTGATATGAGCAGGCTCAGTACTTAGGGCAACAGTGACCAGAGACACTCCAAAGGGTTCTCAGACCTCCAGGAACGTGTCAAACTTCCCCCCCATACCCCACTCCATGCAGCTGTCTGAACTGATCCTGACTTTAAATAGACCCAGCAAACAGAAAGGCTGTCAGCATGCAAACCACAGCCCTAAGTCTGAAGGGCTTCCCTGGTGGGGGAACATAACCTCAGGAGGGACCCGAGGATGGTCCTGGGATGGCTGATTCTACACAGAGTACGTCCTTTGCTGCTCCAGGCCACACTTCACAGAACCTCACAGCAAAGGAGGCCAAGATGTCTAATGGGAGAGCCCACAGGCAGGGGGAGGGGAGGGCCAGGACATTCTTCAGTTTTACTTCCTGATATTTTCACTGCAGTCAACAGGCAAGGACCTGGCAGGATCCTCCGCCCCGAGCATCTTTGCCCAGTATGAAGAGTGAGAAAGACGGGCTGAAAACAAGTTTCATGAAGGTGGGCAGCTGTGGGAACAAACCGACTGATCACTCCCGACCACACCACCCAGAGCCACCAAGGGTCCTGGCCCTGATCCTCCAAGCCTAGCAGCCAATTCCAGGGGCATTCATTAAGCACCTACTATGTGAAAGGCAAAGATGTGGTGAACACCCTTACAGGGGGCATTGTTATGGGGAACTTTGTTACTGGAGGCATTGTTACAGGTATTATTAAGGGGGAACAGTTAGTTCTATGGCAGCACTTGACAGAAGGTCATAAAAATGTTTCTTCTCTGTTTCTTCATTTGTTCGGGTCAGTCTCCTTAAAGGTGAATGTTTAGAGGTAAGATTCTGTTGCCAGTTTTGTATGTTTGTTTAATTAATGACTTATTGTTGATTATTAAGTTTATAATTAACTTAAATTATAATATATAATTATATAATATAAGCATAATTACATTTAAAAAGAAACAAATACATGTTGGAATTCACTTCTATCAGATATTTATCTGAAAGTTAGGTACAAGGAACCATGGATGGGGTATAGAAGTGAAGACCACAGAGGAAAGAATAGGAATTGGATTACAATAGCCTAATGAAGTTCTTAATAGTCATAGAATTTATGTCCATGGAGGCC
This sequence comes from Bettongia penicillata ogilbyi, assembly GCA_023548195.1. Classification (NCBI taxonomy): domain Eukaryota; kingdom Metazoa; phylum Chordata; class Mammalia; order Diprotodontia; family Potoroidae; genus Bettongia; species Bettongia penicillata. The sequence goes on along the minus strand of JAJHZJ010000134.1, from coordinate 10,472,359 downwards.
ACAAATTCCATGGAATCGGGTCCAAGGAAGGCTCTCTGGATCTAAGTTCTGGTACCCAGTGGGTCCTCAGAGGCAAGCTAATCCAACACCCTCGTGTTGTGGTGGTTCAGGCATTTTCAGTCATGTCCAACTCTTTGAGAGCCCATTTGGGGTCTTCTTGGTAAAGATACTGGAATGCTTTGCCATTTCCTTCTACAGCTCATTTGACAGAAGATGAAATGGAGGCAAACAGGATTAAGTGACTTTCCCAGGGTCACATAGCTACTAAGTGTCTGAGGTGAAATTTGAACTCAGGTCCTCCTGACTCCAGGGCTGGCACTCTATCCACTCCACTACCTAACTGCCCAGAGTCAGTTAAGAAAACTGAGGCCCACCACCAAAATTGGTTTCTGACTGGTAACCATCTATAAAGTGGTTGTGGATGAGACAGCCTACATTTTCATTGGCCTAAGAAGGTCTTCAATTTAAATAAATGATAAAACTGTCTAGAGGTAGGAAAACAAAGTACCAGTCCTTATGCCATGGACTTCCTTTAGGACCAGTTTTTTAATTCCTGGGCAGGGGTGGGTAAAGAAACTATGGGTATTAAGGCCAGGGGGTAGAAAGGTGAAATGACCAAGCATTCAGAAGGCCAGAGATAGCCAATAACAGTGCCATCTCTACCATCTCCCTCTCCAGTTGTCTGCCAGTAACTTCTTTGCCCAACTGCCTGCTCAAAAGGATCACTTTTCTCTCAGGAAGATGCTGCCCCACATCTGCAGGTCCCATTTCAGGAGCATCACACCATGAGCATAGGGGCTTAGCCAAAACTTTAGAGCCAATGTGAAAAAGAAGCCAAGGGCAAAAGCCAGGCAACAGTGGGGTGAGATGAGCAAGAATCTGCCACCTCCTCCTCCTCCTCCCATTCCCCCTCCCCCACTCCTCTCAGATGCCCCCTTCACCCCATGCCTCCGGGGGCAAGCAGAGAGCACCTTCTTTGGCCCAGAGTAGCTGACCTCTACAATTCTAATGGGGGATGAGGAATCTTACTCAATTCTTGAACTCAGTTCCAATCAAGCCACTCTCAGTCTACAACTCAGGAGGATCAAATACAGTATTTACTAAAACTGAAGTACCAATGGGGCCTCCTCCTCTGCCCTGCCTACAATCATTCTGAACGCCTGCCAGGAAGCTATGGTATGGCCACATGGGCTCCAGCTGCTGCCCTTCAACTACCATTCAGACAGCAATTATTCTGCGTAGGAATGGCAACCACCCGCTAACACTCCGGCGGCCAGATCATATTAGAGGTGATCACAGATGTGTGTTTGCTCAGAAATTCACCTTCTTTAAACCTACCCCCAGCTCCTCCTGGATCTCACAGTACAATGTCATAACCACTTTTTCAGGAACTCTGATGAAAACGCTTGTAAAGAGAGAAGAAAGGTCTTTGGAATGTAAATTCAAAGTTTAACGAGCCAAGAGGTTCTCCATCTGAAAACTCCAGAAGGCCAAAATTGAGGAGGAAAACCCGAAGCTTGGCTTAAATCCCAGCACCTTGGTCGAGGTGGTGGGATGCACTTGGGGAAATGGCTACAAGGAATCTACAGGATACGTAATCAGTACAGGCAGGGGGATGCTGCTAGATGAGAGGACAAAAGAGGAGGAGAGAGGAGGTCTGTCCCCTGTCCCCCTCACTTTGTTGGGGGACACCTTGATCCCTTCAAAGCCTGAGCTCAGAGGCTACCTTGTAATGGGCCTCCCCAACCCAGTTCTGAGTATTTTTCCTCTTCTAAAACTGCTTTGTATGTTCTTTGTACAAATACTGTATTTTGTACTGTAAACATGTCTACCCCTCTGGGACTGTGAGTTCCTAAGGGCAGGGGCTGTTTTTGTTGTGATAGTTTGGTTTTTGTGTCCTCCTGCTCTACAACCTAAGTAGACATGTCTGGAGGTGAAATAAATATTGATCATGCTCTGAATGTGTTTGTGACGAGAAGGTGTGTCCTAAAGGATTATGGGGGTGGGGGGAGAGTCCCAGTGAGTAGAAATGTGTGCTGTGGGGGGGAGTCCAGATAAAGCAACAAGGAGGCACTGTCAGAGCCAGAAGGGACCCAACTCCAAATTCATTTTATGAACAGGGGAAGCCTAGTGGGGGCTTGGGTTTGGGGTACTGAAGCAAGATGCCACACAGAGCTGTGTCTGTGGAAGCCAAGAATTCCACAGAAGCTCATGCCCTGATCTCATGGGTCTACTTAAAAGAATCAGCAAATTGCTCCCCAGTATTGGTACTGGTCCAGTTGGAGATGGAGAGGTCTAATAGGAAAGGGGAACAAAAGCCAGCAGTTAGCCAGTGATTGTGTGGGGAGAGAGTCTTCTCATCCATTGTGCGTTGGCATAAGTGATCTATCTGAGCATCGTTGTCCTTAAAACGTGGGGGTTGGATATAGTCTTGAGGGCCTTCACTGTTCTCAAATCTTCAATCCTTTCATCGCCCAATGCCTTCTGGATCCCGCTACATTATGCCCCATCTCCCACTGCTGAACCTGGTCACAGGTTGGTCCCCACTCCAGGAATGCTTGCCTTTCTGCCTTCCTCACCCCTACCCACAAAGACTGCCCAGGTACTACCTCCACCAGGAAGACTTCCTCGGTCCCCCCAGTAGGGGGTGCTACTCCTTCCCTCTCTGCCCCACTCTGACATTTGATTGATACTTAACTCGGTAGGGCAGTCTTAATACCTCTTCTCTCCCAAACTTTTCTTTGGAGACTCCCAAACACTACGCTAGCTCTGGCAATGCATGCATCAACCTCATTGTCAATGTGTACATCTCTGGAAAGTACACTACTACGGTAAGTGAATTTATTCACAGCATTCAAAACTTCTCCATTTGTTATAATCGATGGTTCCACGTATGGATGATGTGGTGGTGGCTGATGGAACACCTGATCTCCAGAGCCCTTATGTTGACCTCATTGCTATATGCCTGTGAAATATGGACAGTCTACCAGCACCCTTCCAAGAAACTGAATTGCTTACATTTGAACTGTCTTAGGAAGATTCTGAGGATCACCTGGCAGGATAAGGTACCGGACACTGAAGTCCTTGCTCGAGCTGAACTGCCAATCATTTAAACTGCTTCAGAGAGCACAACTTCGATGGGCTTCACATTGTTCTAATGCAAAATGTACGCTTGCCAAAAAGACTATTTTATGGAGAACTCACATGGGGCAGGCGATCACATGGTGGTCAGAAGAAGTGATATAAGGACACTTTCAAGGTCTCTCTCAAGAACTTTAGATTTGACTGTGCTACATGGGAGACACTGGCACAGGACTGCTCAGCATGGTGTGCCCATGTCAGAAAGGGTGCTGTGCTCTATGAGAAAAGCAGAACTGAGACAGCACAAAGTAAACATAGAATGCACAAATTTGGAGTATCCACCCCAAAAATTCATATAGACTATCTGTGCCCAACCTGTGGTAGAGCATTCTGAGTTTGTATTGGTCTGATCAGCCACACTGAAACTTCACTTTGTCATGGTGATGTCATTTTGGTCCTCTCCAAGACAAAGGACAACAACCAACTTGGTATGGCATTTGTACTGTCTAAGCTGTGGATGCATTGTTTCTCCTTTCTATCTTTCTAACAACAATAACTATGGCATGCCTAGAACATAGTAAGGCAGCTCAGCCACATTTAACTAAATTAAGTTTGAGCTGGTGTCAATGGTTGTGTGTAAAAACTGAGATGGCAGAGGCCAGGACAAATACAGAGCCAGGGAACCCTGAGCAAACAAGAGACAGAACTTAAGGGGTCTTCTCCCCCACCATCAGTCTGGGGCCAACCAACACCTCAAGAATTTAAGACACCAGGATATTTGAGAGCTGACAGACAAAAAGCCACCAGGATGCTGGCAGATGCCACTGAAAATATCTCCCTTCCATTACTCTTTGTCCCCATGAAGGGGGACCCACTTTGCTTAAAGAAAGCAGATGGCATTTCAGAAGCTAGAAGCAACCCTGGTTAACCAACAATAGGGATTGGGGGAGAGGGTGAGTCAGCACTCCAACAGTTGAAATAACCCTCCTTCTTTGCTTTCTCTCTCTCTCTCTCTCTCTCTCTCTCTCTCTCTCTCTCTCTCTCTCTCTCTCTCTCTCTCCCCCCTCCCTCCCTCCCCTTTTCTCTCTCTCTCTTTCCTCTCTTCCCTCCCCTACAGATAGAACTAGAGAAGAACAACAAGGCCTATGTGTGAGGTCACTGAATTTGGTAGGTGCTAATAATCCTCGAAGTCTCCCATTGGTACAGAAACAACAGATTGTGGAGTCTATTTTTAGCAATAGTAATTGGTTAAAATAGGAAACATGCCCTCCCCCACTCCCACCCCCACCCCTGCGGCTGCTCGGGTAAGCTCCTCCCCTCTCTCTTCCCCTCAAACAAGGGTGGCGCTTGCCCCTGGTGTAGACAGTCCCAGCTATGGCTCTTACTCTCTCTCCTTCTCTCCCCTTTCCAGTTGGTAAAGAATTTAGTAGCCGAGTTGGGAGCTCCCCAGTGCCCAGAGTTTCACGTGGGCTTTGGGGGCATTTCTTCTGGATTCTAATGCTCCTCTGACCCTCCATAATTAGCAGTAGAAGCTTGGCCAAGTCCCTTAGAAGCCTCCCTTTCTTTATAAGGGGCTTGGGCTAAATGCTCTCTCAAGTCTCACATCATTTCTATGATTTACTGCTTTAGTAGAAGAGTGAAGCCTTGAAAAATTGAAAGAAAAAGGATGTGACAGTTCAGCCCACTGTCAATCACTCTCGGACACCCACATGGTCTATTTAAAGTGACACGTTCATCCACAGAAGCTTGACTGTAATTCCTTCATGAAGCATTCTTGCTCTAAGCAATGTTTCTCAGTAAAATAAATGAAGGAAACAGATGTGCAAAGAGATCGATTCTAATTAACTTTACTCTGATTGCTGTATAACTGGAGTCACTTTTCTTTAGTAACTGAGGAGAAGGAAGCTGGGAGAATAATAAATCATGGCCTCGAACCAGCCTTAGAGTAAAAAATCGGAGGGCTAGACCAATGAGCAAGAGTCCCGAAACTGGCTGGCAGGCTGACGTCAGGCAAAACAGGCTGGCCAGAGCCACTGACCTGGGCCTTCCCATAGCCTGGCCTCAGACTCCCCATTAGGAAAATGATCCTCTAAAGTCCATTCCAGTATTTTAAAAAATCTCTAATTCTAGCATTTGGTTGGCATACTCCTTCTCCCTGGCATGCTCCTTCCACACTTCAAAGCATGTCCCATGGTGAAAGCAGCACTTAGCTTTCCTGGCAAAACATGAATTTTCCTAATTCAGATGATGAAAGGGGGGCAGGAAATAAACACTGATTAAGCACCTACTATGTGTCAGGCCCTGAGCTAGGTACTTTACAAATATGGTATCTCCTGTGATCCTAAAAGACAGAAACACAAGCAAGGTAGACACGGTTCTTATCCCTATTTTATAGTTGAGGAATCTAGAGCAAATGAGGGCTAAGTGACTTCCCCAAGGTCCCACAGCTAGTAAGTATCTGAGGCAGGACTTGAACTCGAATCTTTCTGACTATATCTATATCTATCTGACTGTATCTATCTGTACCACCTAACTTCCCCATGGAGAGAAAGATTCAAGCAGTTCCTGCTCTAGGTGACTTGAAAAAAAATTTTTTTAACAGTTTGAAGGTTTATTTTTTACTGGCTTCTCTACTAATTCAAATAAAAGAACAAACTTTTCAGCAACAAAATTATGAGTCTTCCCAGGAAAGTAGAGTAAAAGAAATAAAGTCCTCTTCAGGCCTCCAGACACTTAGCCGAGCTTGGCCCAGGGACCCAAACTGGAAAAACCACAAAGATGAGGAATCCTTCTTGTCCTGAGGGTGGCACAAAGCTGGAGTGGCAGCCTGGCTGCCTGGTGAGGACATAGGCCAGCCAGCAAGGGGCGAGACTGAACCGGGGAGAGATTCCCCTGATTCCAAGTCCGAGTCCCAATGGTTAACCTGAATACCTTCCTGGTGCTACCACAGGGCTACACATCACAAACCAAAAACCAGAAGGTCAGAAAGGAACAGAAAGGCTCATGGGAGGGTGGCAAGGGAAGATGAGGCAAAGATCTTCCCAGGTTCTTTGGAAAGGGCTGGAGAGAAATTACAGGAGGAAGATAAAGGTGGCACTAGTTCCATCTTTATCTGGATCTACAGGATTTGTCTTTGGAAAATTGAGCACAAGTTAAACACAATCTTTTATTAATGTATAACATTATAACCATAGTCTGTTGGTAGTTGAAGTGAATTAATAGTGGGTAAAGTAGCCACCTAGCACAAGAGTCAGTTACATTTCTCAGAAAAATGGTTTCCACGTTGGCACAATGCAAAAAAAAAAAATCATCCAAGTTCTTCTGATGGCTGGAGGGTGTAATACCCGTGATCATGGCTGGTGTCCATCCCCTTCAGAGCTATGGGAGCAGGAACAGAGCTCTCTCTCCTCAAAGTGTCTCATGCTTACAGACCTCCTCCCAGCTGCCAAGACCTCCACCACCCCCCTGACCTTACATTCATAATTTCAATATCAACAACAACTCACATTGCTGGAGCCCTTTAAGATCTGTAACGTGTGTTGCACATAGTATTTTACTGATTTTCACAATAAGTCAGTGACTCAGGCCCATTTTACAGATGAGCGTACTGAGACTGAGTGACACAAAGGGATTTGTTCAGGGTTACATCAGAGCAGGGCTCATTCACTGTACAAGTCTCATCTTCCCCTTCTCAATTCCCAGCTAAGGGAAGGCAAGGACCATGGCCTATTTAATTTTTGTCTCTCTTCCTGACCCTCCTCCAAATACTTACTCAGCACAGGATTCTATACGTAGTAAGTTTCTAATACATGTTTCAATAAATTTTTAAAATCCTCATGGTGCAGTGGGAAACAGCACTGGTTACATAGCAAGGTGGAGGATGTGGGTTCAATGTGGGCTTTATCCCTTCCTACCTGTGATCTCAGGTAAATCACTTACCTCTGGGGCTCATTGCCTTATCAGCAAAAATGAGGGCATTGGACTACATGACCTCTAGGATCCCTTCCAACTCTAAATGGATGAAACTCTAAATTGCCTGTTTAATTCAATAACCTTTTATTAAGCATCTGTTGTGTACCAGCCTAGTGGGCTTGACACTGGGGATACAAAAATTAAACAAACAATCCCTGCCTAGCACCAAGCTTGCATCCTATTGGGAGAAACAAGGCATACAGAATAAAAGAGATCACCTGCCAGAGTGGGAAAACTTTGCCAAGCAGAGGGAAGGGAGAGATCTGAGCTAGGTGGAGGAAGTAGCACCTACTTTAGCTCTTAAAGCCAGGAATCTGAAAAGGCAGAGGTAAGCATGGAGAGCATCGAGGACCTGGGAGACTGCCTAGGCAAAGGCACTGAGGCTGGAGATGGAATATCAGGAAGAAGGTATAGCTAGAAGGCCATTTTGCCTGGAATGGAAGAGAAAAAAAGAAGTAATAGAAAACAAAACTGGAAAGGCAGACAAGAACCAGTCCATGGATGGCTTTAAAGATTAAGCTGAATAGACTGTATTTTAACCTTGAGGAAAATGGGAGTTACAGATTTTGAGACATGATCAGTTTCAAGCTTTGGGAATATCAATTTGGCAGCTGAGTAGAGAATGGGTCAGAGAAGGGTGAGGCTGGATGCAGGAAGTCAAAGTTGTCGCCTCTTAGAATAGTCTGGGCAGGAAATGATGAACTGGGGGAAGAGGCTGTGCAGAGAGAGAGGAGGAGAAGGGCAAAGAGGAGGAAGAAAAGGAAAAGAAGAGAAAGAGAAGGGGGTGATGTTATGGAGAGAAAATCAAAGAGATTCGCTCCCTTGAATTTGTTGACTCTCTGATAACTGCATGTTCCACCACTCGTCCTTCATTCCCTCTCCACGTCATAGAGCAAGAGCTGGAAAGAATCAAAGAGGTCATCGAGTCCAACCCACTCATTTCACAGAGAAGAAAATCAAGCCCTGGAGACTAGGATCTGAGCAAAGGCCATAATGGTAGCAAATGGTAGAGTCAGGATTGGCTCATGGACCTTCCGGCTCTCAGCCCCATGCTCTTTCCTACTGCGCCCACACTGATGTTTTTAAAGCAGCATTCCAGAGAGATCAGTCTTAGTTTGATTGCAATGAGGCTGATGATGTTCTTCTACACAAGCCTGCCTCCACCTTTCTGGCTCTCCGAGTGTGCTGGATTACACACATACACACACACACACACACACACACACACACACCCCAACTTATTAGGCATTAAAATCCACATGGATTTAAAAAGCAACGAAAAGCCTTTACTATCAAAGAAGAAAGACAGCTATTGTCCAACAAAAGCATGAAAGAGGCAGCAGCAGCTTTCACGACAGGGTGGGTTTCTTCTCCGTGCTCACAGTCCCTGGGACCCTGGGCTCTTTGAGGACACCTTTCCTCAAGATCACATTCCTTAATACCTGCAGAGCAGAATAGAGAGGGAGGAGGAGAAAAGAGAACGAACCTTTCATTTTATGATGTTTTTTTAATACCAAATATCACTAAGACCCATTCATCCTAAGCTTTGACTGGGAAAATAAGAAGGCAGCAAGGATCTAATTTAATTTAGTAGTATCTGACATAATGAAGGTCAAACCAAGCAACCTTCATACTCCCCTCCGTGCACCGACCGCCTCACAAAGAGCTTCCACTTCATTTTCTTTCATTCAATTGAATATTGGAGTTCTGACTGGAAGTATGTGCAGACAGAAACAGGCAAACTGAATGAACTGACTCACATGACAGGAGGCATGCCCCTAAACGTACACCTGAGAACTTGCTCCATAACACCCTGGATATCTCTACTGGAGAGGATGGGAAATCAGCTCTTTGGCAGAACCATGCAATGGAACTGACCAGCACTGTCTTCCCCTCAATGCCCCAGGGGATGACATGGGTCAGATCATGGGAAGGGTGGCCAGTTAGGGTAAAAAAACAACTTCCATGTCATATTATTGCACAATTAATCAATCAGCAAGCATTTATTAAGTGCTGGAGATAGAAAGACCGAAAACAGTCCCTATCTGTATGAGAGGAAAACAGGTCTAAATGAATACAAAATAAATAAGTAAATATAAAGTAATTGGGGAGAGGGGGGATCAGAAAGGTGTTGTGAGAAAGGTGATCCCATAGCTATGCTCTGAAGGCCACTAGGACCTTCTCCTCCTCTTCTGAGGAGCTCCTGGATCTTTCTCCAGTGTTCACCTTCCTCCCTCTATTATACTGACGAGTGCATGACCTACTCCTCAACAACACTGAACCCTACAGGGTCAGGAACCACATTTAACTTACCTTTGTATCTCTGGCTCCCAGAACCTCACAAGCAACTTACATGCTTGCTGAAGCAGGGAGAGGGTGCTTTCTGATGTGTTCGTTGCTTTTTTAAAAAATATATAAATAGAAATGATTGAAAAGGAAGAAAAGACAGATTCTGCCACACAATAATTTAATCTCTAGCAAAATCATACTTTTTTTCCCTAAAGTCAAAGCCAAATCATTGTTTTTGCCTAAAGCACCAAATGCTATCTAGTTTCTAATTATCTGACAAGCTTCTATACACAGTGGCCAATTACATCACAGTAAATTAATGAGCAATAGATAATTCTCAACTTGTCTGACCCACTGAAGAATTAGTCATTTTAAGCAATTAAGCTTTTTTAAAAATCTCTTCCTATAAATAACCATTATTTTCTCTAAAATATGGCTGAATTTCTTTACACACACACACACACACAATGCTATGGTTTAATAATTTTTTTTTCAATTCAACTCAACACTTTTCCCATTGGAACTCAGATGCCTATAGTTTTTAGTGAACACAGGCAGTTTTTAACTCTAAAGTAGAATTTTAAGAATTTACTTCTTAAGACAGAAAAACACATGTGGTTGCTGACCAAAAGCAGGTTCTTACATACCTCAGTTATCATCAGTTCTTAGCATGACACTGTTCGGTAAGCCCTCTACTTGTCTATCCTTGAACATTGATTGAGCTCAAGGCTACATGTTCCACCAATTCCTGGATTAATCAGTTTGGGTTTTGGTTTCAGTCATGGTTAGGAGTTGCTTAGGCTCCTCACCAAGCAATGTTTCAAAAGATGCCCTAGAATCAAATGGAACCAAGGAAGGCAGAAGGTTCCCTAGTGAAATAGCCACCTGTACAAAAAGGAAAAGCAGAAGAGGCTCTTCCTCTTTTCTCACCACTCACCAGAGGCAGCCCCGCACAGTGGTTGGAGAACTAGTCTTGAGTCAGAAAGACCTCGATTCCATTCCTCTCTGGACACAGACTAGCTGAGAAGCCTAGGGTAAATTCCTCAAATTCTCATTGCTCCAGGCCACTGTCTAACAAAGGAAGAAGCAGAAGAGCTCAGATTTGCATTGGTGGGCTGAGTTCCTCCTACTTCAGTTCCCTTCATCAATGAAAACAGCCATCAATGAAACCCACCAAGTAAATAAATAAATATTTGAATTTGAACCCTGGCTCTATGACTTACCACCTGTGTGACTGTGGGCAAGTTACTTAAAGGATTTTGGCCTCAGTTTCTTCATTTGTAAAATAATGAAGTTAAACCTGAAAACCTCTAAAGTCCCTTCCAGCTCTAAATCTAAGACTCCATCTTTCATTCATTTTTGTTTCTAAAGAATGGACTCTATCTAGGTCACCACCCTTTGGTTTGATGAGTGTGGCACCATGTTTACTACTGACTATATTACAACCTTTGAAACTCATATTCACTATTTATATCATGTCACATTCATCAACTCAGAGTCACTGGCTTCATGTCTATCCTTAGAAACAAAGTTTGACAGATAGCACAAAGACCACTCGAGGATCATAGTTCTCCAAGGAAGATAATAAAAACATGATAAATAAAAAATCCTGAATGCTGCAATGCCCAAAATGCTACAAGAAAACCACCTGAAATTTCTAAATATGGGGGGAAGCAACAATGAAAAGAATTCATAGATATCACCTCCAGAAATGGAGAGGAACCCCCTATTTCAAACTCCAAGACACACAGTGGTTAAATTTAACAACCTCAATAATAAATGACAAATTCTATAGGCAGCCAGGAGAAAGACCTTCAGCTAAAACCCAAGATCATTCTATACCCATTGGAAACCTCAGAAGGATATGAATAAATAGCATATTCTGAAAAGCAAAGTTCACGTTGCCACCCAAAATGATATACCTTGAAAACCTGGGCCAAGTCATCGCTGAAAAAAGATGGATATTAAACAAGGTAGCCATTGGAGGCATTTGGGGTAGGGGTAGGGGGGAAGGGGGAGGATAAACTCTCTGAAGGCAGGGCCTCTTCTATTCTGGGTGTGTATCCTTAGCTGTTAGCACAAGGTCAGGCATGTAGGAAGTAGGTATCTAATAAATGCTTCCTAAACACAATTGTTATCACATTGACTTGAACTAAGTGCTGGTTCTGACATGCATTTATGGAATTCAAATAAATGTTAGAAACAGAAAAGTATTCAAGGAACCCTCAAAGCCCACTTCCTTGTTCTCATTCAGAGGCGTTCTCTCTCTGTTTCTCTGTCTCTGTCTCTCTGTCTCTGTCTCTCTCCCTCCCTCCTCTCCTTTCTCTCTCTTTCTGTCTCTCTCTCTTTCTGTCTCTCTCTGTCTCTCTGTTGCTCTCTCTCTTTCTCTCTATTTCTCTCTCTCCCTCTCCTCCTCTCTCTGTCTCTCTCTCTCTCTCTGTCTCTGTTTCTCTCTCTGTCTGTCTCTGTCTCTCTCTCTCTGTCTCTGTCTCCCTCCCTCTCCCCTCTCTCCACTAACTCATTTGAGGACTAACAAATGGATGTTGGGGGTTTGCTGAAGGTTAACCAAAGTCTTATCAACATCAAAGGGCAGTCATTTCAAAGGAAACAGAAAATCAGATAGGTGAGACACATGTCCCAGAGGCACAAACATGAGAGATTAAAGAAAAATGAGTTCTCCATATTCTGCCTAGTCATTCTGTTCTCCACACAGCATGATCACAGCATCTTAGGATCTCAAAGTCTGAAGGAGGCCAAGCCACCATCTGGCCCTACCTAGACATCCCTTCGATGGCCCACTCCCTAAGTGGTCCTCTACCCTACACTGGGAAATTTCCAGTGGAGAAAACAAGCCTACTCTCTTCTAAAGCTGCTCATTCTACTTTTGGACAGCTCCCATTGTTGGAATCATCAAACTGATTCCTCTGTTTCTATGCTAAATAAAAAAAAAATCCAGAAATCAATTTCTACTTGTCCCATTCCATCTTCCAATCAGAAGCAGGGAGCAACAAGGAAAAACAGTTTGGGATCTACAAAGGAAAGAACGATATGCAATATGTGGGTGCCCATCAAGCCACTCTCTGCTGCCCTCATCATCATGTGTCTGCAATTACCTAAAGGATCTCTTATCCAAAGAGCTTCCTGGCACACATGTACCAGGCTGGATGACATGAATGTGAGGTTTAGTTCATACTAATGCTACAAGAAAAACCCTTCAAAAAGGTGCTTCCTCCTCCTCCAAGAGTAAGCAGTTGGTAAACTTGAGATTCCTTGAAAGGAGTTTTCACTTTTGTCTTTATGTTGTCAATGGCTCAGACACGGTAGGCTTTTATGAGATGTCTGCCGGATAATGTTACTATTAGTCAAAAAGGAGTGCAAGGCCCTAAGTGAGGTACTGGAGCAGAAAAAGATGGTGTCCCTGCTCTCAGTGAGCTTCAGCTTAGACAGTTATATGTACCAAGAATAACCAGGTCTTGGTTCTTTTTCTCCATAAGTATAGCTCAACCAGGCATTGAGAAATTGGTGAACTAAAGCCACCATTTTGAAGGATACAGTATTATGAAGGAACTATTCCATCAAAACAATGTTACAAGGACAACTGGCTGAACCATACCAAACCTATAGGGTTTGCTCAACGTGAATGGATGTTACAATGAAACATTGTGGATAGAGTAATCTATCTGAATATGGCATCAGATGTCTGATTCTCTCTAATGAAAAGGAAGAATCCGCTGCTTTCGAAAGTTCCAAATTGCAAAATATTCTTGAGGAAAGGAATAAGAGAAAAAAACTGTCATAGGTAAGGCATGCCAGAAAGACTGGTTCTGCAAGCAGAGGATGTGGCTTCAAACTCTTATTCTTCTGCTTATTTACTGAGTGATCTTGGACAAGTCACCCTAGTCTTTCTTGGACTCATCTTTCACATCTATAAGATGAAAGAATGAGAAAAGAGGACCTTTGAAATTCCCCTTCTATTTCTCCAACCATCCTCAAACAAACTAACAAAAAAGGATTAATTGAACAGGCAAACTCCCAGAAAACCAAATTCATGGGCAAGATCAAGACATCATAGACTTCAGGTCACCAGATTTAGGGAGCAGAGACACCTTAGAGGTCATATATCAGGGCTTGTGAAAAAGTAGAACTTTCACTATTCCCTAGAAATTAAAGAAAATCTCCCAGGCATCTTTCCATCTCCAACTCAGACACCCACACTCATCTATTTTCATAGCACTTGAAAGCAGTTTTCTATATCGCAGGCTTTACAGTTTCCAAAAAACTTGTGGGCCACAGTTTTCCATTGAGCTCAATGACTAGGACAGGAGAATGAATGCCACAGGCATTTAGTCAGAAGCCCTGTGGTTAGGATCTAACCTAACCATGGTCAGGCTTTCTCATCTGTAAGACTAGAGAATCTGACTTGATGGTATCTGAGGTCCCTGCCAGCTCTAAATCTGGGACCCTAAGCCACTTAGCCTCCCTTGGCCTCAGTTTCCTCACTTTTAGAATTCAGAGTTGGATTAAATGGTTTCTGGGACCTCTTCCAGCACTAGGCCTATGATCCTATAACCTCTCCCCACCCCCTTTTGTTTATTTCACTAAAACATGGCTACTACAAGCCATTTTATTGTTCAGTCATTTTTAGTCATGCCTGACTTCATGACCTGATTTAGAGTTTTCTTGGCAAAGATGCTGGAGTGGTTTACCATTTCCTTCTCCAGTTCATTTTACAGATGAGGAAACTGAGGCAAACAGGAGTTAAGTAACTTGCCCAGTGTCACACAGCTAGTAAGTGTCTGAGGCCAGATTTGAACTCACCAAAATGAGTTTTCCTGCCTCCAGGCCTGGTGCTCCAACCACTGCACCACAAAGCTGCCCTTCCAGCAACATGGTCAGCCTTTTTATTTGTAGTTTGAATTTTGACCCAAATGATTATCTTGATTTGCTGGATGTCCCTTCCTTGCACCAGAAAGAGAACATTTTGAATTTTAGGATTTCATCAGTTCTGCCTTTCATTTTCTAAGCTTTTAAAACATGATTGATGTAATGCAAGTAGGATCCATATCTACCATATAGTAATGCAAGACAAGTTCAAAGATCATCCGTGGCTTGCTCTAGGAAAAAAGAAGACGTGGAGGTTTGATGTCCACTAGTTGTCTGGCGCAGTCAGCTAGACAAACACGAGGAGGTGAGCAAGGTCTAGCCAACCTCACTACAGACCACAGACGTTATGAGATATTTTCTATGCGGGCAGGGGAGGTAGAGAGGAGGCACAGACTGGCCTCTAATTTAAGGCTTCCCAATCTAATCTTGGCACTAATTGACTTCTTTTGGTCATCATACCAGCCACAATAGGCAGGTCCCTCAAATATTTTTAAGATCATTTTACAGATGAGAAAATGAGGAGTCAGGAGCTGTTTCACTAGCCCAATGTCAGGTGTCTTTTAAGCATCAGAGGTAGCATTTTGTACTAGGCTCAGTCGTTAATTAGCTCTCTGCCTTCTGCACCACACATTTAGATAAAAGAATAAATTGGAAAAGAGAGGTAGTCTGAACGATCAGAATGTGTGATTTGTGAGAAAAAAAAAGTCTGCTCCAGTATTTGACATTAAGTAGGTACAGAATAAATTGGATTGGACCAGACAGAAGGAAGAGAAATTCACAAAGGTCTACATGGGAACAGTGGAGTAGCATGACACAAGAAATCTAAAGACTGATGCTCCTTAATGATGAAATCTGGAACAAGTCCATTCATCTCTGAGCCTCAACTTTGCCCATCTGTAACATGGAGGTCAAAAATTTATCACTGGCGTGATCTCCCCTTGTGAGGAACTTATGATCAAAGCAAACTTATGAGCAGTACAAAGCAAACCTTAAAGAATCACATAATGAGCTATTATCAACATTAGATAATACATCATTATCAGAACTGTAAGCACCACAGGGGAAGGAGCAGTAACAATTTCATCTGTTATCTCCCTCCAATGGAGTTGAATGGTGGAGTGTGCCCAGAACATTGTGGGTTACTGTCTGTGGCTACTCAACCAATGTTTTCATGATTGCACCGAGCACATCCACGCCATTATCCGGGACAGTAGTAAAGCCTGGAGGGTGGGGGCTGTGTCTGGCTCCATCTCATGTTCTGCCCCACCCCCACCCTTTAGCACACTGCCATCACACAGTGAGTATTTCACAAATGTTGATTTCTAAAGCAGGTTTTTCACCACCATTGGCTAGTTTAAATCTGCCTCACTATAATCTCAATCACAGATTAAGTATGGAAGAGACCTTTGAGGTCACAGAATCTGAGCTGAAAAGGACCTTAGAGACCTAGCCCAACCCACTCATTTTATAGAGGCAGACATAAGGTCCAAGCAAGGTTACACAAGAGGAGTCAAAAACAGAATTTGAACCCAGACCCTCAAGCTCCAGTTCCAATGTGCCCTCTACTGTCCCCATGCTAGCAAATCCTGTATTCACACATAGCACAAAGGACTGAAAGTCTCTTTCCCACTTGCAAATTCTATGCTTCTCAAAAATTTGTCCCATAGACTCACAAATTCCAAATTAGTGAGGTCGGCACTAATAAGGGCTTGATTGTTATCCACAGGGAAATCCAACAGTGACTTTATGGAGTGTCGCAGAGATGCAAAAGGAATGAAAAAATCAGGCTGTGAGAGAAACAAGATCAAAGAAGTACATTTTTAGTGGGTCTTATTCTTGAAAATGATTCCATCCTTCATGACCTTTGCTCATACCACACACCCAACTGTTTATAAGTTATCAACAAGTAAATGAAAGAGGAAGTCAGTCCCAAATCTGCGGTTAATCAAGTGAGATTTTTGTAGAGGAGGCCTTTCCCAGCCTGGAATTTTCCCTTTGCTTTAACCAATGACTCTCTCTTCCCAACCCCCACACCATAAAAGTGGATAGGGGCTGTGGAGGACAAGGGGCAAAAAGCCATGAACTTGAAGACTCAGAGAGAGTAATCAGTGGGAAAGACTGGCTGGGAGACCTTGGAGGTTCCCTCCTCTTCTCAAAAATAACTCATCTAACAGAGGGATGGGCAACTAGTTACTCCTTTAAAAATACAAATTCCGTTAGTCAAGTGTCACTCATTTACACCTTCGTGTGAATGAACCAGTGGAGAATTGATTCAGTGAATGGTTGGTAAAGCCCAGTGCTTTGTACATGAATAAAGCTAAAGCAGAGAATCACTGAGCTAGGGCTAGAAAACCCTGAGAAGTCATCCGATCCAACCATCTTTTTGACAGTTGGGGAAACTGAAGTGAAGGGGTTAAAGCCACATGTCCAAGACCCAAGGCCTAAGTATCTGAGGCAGGATTTTACCTCTGGACCCCTGACTAAAAGCTCATCACACTGAATTAGGACAGAGAGAGAAAAGAGGCAAGAATCTTGGATTACAAGGCAATCTTCAGGTGAGGTACTCTGGACAGTAAAATTTAGCAGGGAGAACAGTGTTTGGGAAAATTAGTCTGACTATATGACCTCTGTGGTCCCTTTTAGCACTAATCTATGATCCTAAATCACTTTTAACTTCCTGGGCCTCAGCTTTCTTTTCTGAAAAATGAGGGGTTTGGTTCAGTCGGCCTCTGAGATCCCTTCCTGTACTAGATCTCTGGTCTTGTGTGTGATGTTCCGTCTCTGATCCAAATGCCTCATCTGCCAAATGAAGAATGGTCAGAAGTCCCTGGCAGCTCTAGGATCATGTCAGTTTCTACCCTGGAGGTTCCTTCCAAACCTAGTTCTGTGGTGCTATAACTAGTTTGCAGGGCTACTTTTCAAGGTAACCTATGCTGGGCTAAGCCCTTTACCAATTCTGAGACATTCTATCACGTAAAAGTCTAGCTCTAGTTAACCCACCCTTGTCCCAATGGAAGAAGAAAGGAGGAAGGAAAGAAAAAAAGTAAAAAAAAATGAAAGGGAAAGGAGGGAACTTCAAGGAGGCAAAGCATTCCTGGGCCTCCTGCTTCCTTAATTTGTTATGATCTATATGGGAAAGGATGGTATCAGGGAGGGAAAGCATTCACCCAGAGCCTTTAGAAAACTTCCAAGCTGTTAGCAATGTTCCAGTCTCACTGGGCCTCAATTTCAAAGGACCTAGACAAAGCGATGTCTGAGGTCCTGCCCAGCACTGGGTTTATGATGCTCTGAGTCTCGTCTGCCAATCTACAGAATATTCCTGAATCACAGACTTACTTCCACAGTTCTCCTGTCCCCAGAAGACTATTTAAGAAATCCATATCCCTGGTTTTCCACAATCCCAGACAATAAAAAGAAGAAGGTAGTTTTCACTATAGCCATGCAGGAGTTGATAACATGGCTGTGGTTTTTTTTCCCCAAAGCAGCTGGAAATCTTATCAGACAACCATGGGTGTGTCTCCGGGCAACTCCCCAGCACATGGCACTAGGGCAGATTCCTGGGCAGCAGAGCAGCAGACAAGGCAGCATGTTTTCCATTCCACACCAGAGTAGGCATCAGTCCACACACACACACACGCACACACACATGCACACTCACACACTATACATGACAAGTATCAGAGGCTATTTATGAATCCAGTCAAGGCAAGAATATTAGTTGTGTTTGCACATACTCAAATCTAAGAAAAATACTTGAAATCCCTCCTTCTCCCAAGAGCTATAGTGTGGGAAGAAGTAAGTCGATGTTGAAAAAGCATGTGAAGCATTATAGTTTTCCCAATTCCTTGGAAATGACCATAATCTCCAGGCCTCTTTCCCTATCCACTTCACAAGCCCTATCCACACGCCAGAGCTCAGCATGTAGTTGATGCTTAATAGATGTTTCTTGATTGACTGGCTGACATCCACACTTGCATTTTCACAGCACTGGAAAGCAATTTCCATCTAAGGAGGTTTATGGCATCCAAAATACTGGTGAATCTTGGATCATCTTGGATTTGCTAAGAGAAGCCCAGAAAGATCCTAATAGCCAACAGCTACCGTGGGAAAGGCCCTCAGAAGCCATTAGGTTCACCTTCATTGTTTAGATGAAGAAACTGAAGCTGATGGAGAAGCAGTGACTTGTCCAAGGTCACACAGGAAATAAAAATGTCAGAGGTCACAGGAAGGCCCTGCAAAGCAACTAGAGAGGCGCAAAGGGTAATCATGACCCCACAACTGCATGCAGGCTGCAGCCCTGAGGGCGAGGCAGCAGAGGACTCTAGCTGGCTGGCCAAGGAAAAACTGGCCCCAGGTTCAGAGGTCTCTTGTAGCCAGGCTGGGGAAGAGAGAGCACAGAGTGGAAGGAATGAATGGACCCCAACCTGTCTCACCTCGAGTCACTTAACTCACAGTTCACAGACGTAACATGAAGGAATGAATGAAAAAGCATTTGTGAAGCTCTTACTGTGTTCCAGACACTGCACTCAGCGGATACAAATGTTAATAGCAAAACAACTCCTCTCCTTAGGGAGATTTAACTATCTCTGGTAACTGAGTTCATCAATTAACACTTAATAAGCACCTACTATGTGCTAGAAGGCAAGGGGCAGCTGAGTTTCCTCTCTTTCTTGGATTATCTTGTCTACCTGAGGCAGGCTGGCATGCCACCTCTGCAGGAGTAGAGGGGGAAGGCTGGAAAGGATCTGAGAAAGCACCCAAGTTTTCTTGGTGGTGATGGTGGGCTTTGGGCCCCATGGTTAATAGGGAAATATGTTCTGCATGATTTCACAGGTATACTTGATATCATATGGCTTGCCTTCTCAGTGAGTAGTAGGGTAGGGGCTGAAGGGAGGGAGAGATTTTGGAACCTGAAATTTTAAAAAATGAATATCAAAATAAATTAGATATTAGATAACTGATAGTCAATGAATTTTTTTTTAAAGCATCCAATCCAACTTCATGTTATAGATGAGGAAATCATGTCCCAAGGAAGTGGAATGGATTGCTCAAGGCTACATAGGTACTAAGTTGACACATATATGGGATGGATGACCAGGGAGGTGGCAGAGAAGGTAAACAAAGTCATGGGGCAACTGCCTTCTCCTAGAATGGCAATGGTAATTTGATGGCTAGGGTGGAAGGCTGAGAGGCAGAACAGGAGAGATTCCAAGGAGGGGAGGGTCTAGATATGGTGAACCATCTGAATTAGAGCACAGGGTCCCAAGGAAGCTGCTAGAGGGGACCCTCAGAAGCAGGATATGGAAGGAAGAGGGCAGAATAAAAGAATTACTTCAGACCCTCCATCTAGAAGTAGGAGAGGCCTTAGAGGCCCTCGAGGCCAACCTCATTTTACAGGGGAGGACATGAAAGGATGGATTCAGTGTCTTACCTATGGCCACATGGGCCAAAGGTGAGGCCAGAAGTGAACTCAGGTCTTCTGTCTCCCAATCAGTGAACTTGAATCTCTCCTACTAGATTCACAAGACTTTGGTCGCCATCTTAACAGGGCTACCAGAGGACCTAGCTTTGAATCTGGTATGCAGCCATAATAAGTAGATTTCAAATGTTTATGTTCATTGGATTGACATCTTTGGTTTTCACACTACCTACATTTCCCAAAGCTTCCCTCCCTTCTCCTTCCCAGAATATTCCCTTAGAAAAGGACCCAAAGAAGGTGGGGTGGGGAGCCTACTCACTGAAATTAATCAATATAGCTAACAAGTCTGCCATGATATCCATTGTTCCACATCCAACAAAATTATTTAATGAAAGAAATTTTTAAAATATTATCTATCTGTTCATTTTAAGCCATGTAGTAGATTAGCTTCTTCAGGCTAGACTATACTCAATAATTATGCAAAGACTTTCAATCTCTTTTCACTGGTATGAGTTATTACATAAGGTTGAAAACCTACCACAAATGCATTCCTTCCAAAAGAAAAAAAAAAGACAAGATGATCTGTTCTCTACAATTGAATTTCTCTATCTACATTTCCCTTTTTGAAATCTTCAGTCAGCACTTTAAGGGTGCAGACTTTCCACTGCCATATGTCCTCAGTTTAATCCATACTCCATACTTCTGTGTTTCCTGGGAGAAATTCATCTTTGCATCTACACTCCCAGGGACTGCTATGGACCTGGCAGCCCACTTCTTGCTCATGGTCAAGTTTTCCCGGACAGATCTTTTTTTCCCTCATGGAATGGCATTCTAGCCCGTGGTTCCAACTGAACCCAGAATCCTTTTCTACCATATCCACATTCCATTCTTCAGCTTTGATTTCCTTTTGCTTTTTCTAAACACACACTTGTGTCCTGGTCCCTACTGGCCTTCGTTCCATTTGTTTCCATTATACAAGAAAGCACCAGGTTCAATTTGGTTGCAAAAACAGCTACTGTTTCCTGCTTGCTTGATTTAATTTCCCAGAAGTCCACGTTTGGCGGTCCTTCCATTTCAGAAGAAAAATTGGACTAAAGCTCCCCAACCCCAAGGTCACAGACAAATGTTTCTCTGCATATCATAGCAGGATTGGCACCAGTGTTGGCATCTAGCAGGGAGCAGAATTTGGCTAGCTTCCTTTTGGATAGCATTAGCCCAAGTCACTTCTACCTACCCCAAAGCTGATCCTGTCCTCAAATTTCAACCTTTTTTCTATGCTACAAACATTTTTACCCTATGGAGCCAGGACCAAGTTGCTCAAACAACTGCCAAATATTGGACTGCAGTGAATTTTCTGTTTCTAGGATGGAATTCACCTCTTTGCTATGACTCATCTCACATCTTAATCTACGCCCCATATCCATGCCACATTGACCAACCTAAAAGAGAGGCACACAGCTCATCTTTGTAAAGTCCTTTTATTTGCCCATGAGCCAATCTACTCTTCCTTATCTGACTTGCTGTAGAGAGAACTCAATCTGCAACATGGATTGGGTGTGGGATATTCCAGTTTCTCAAATAGTACCAGTCCATCTGAATGGGGCCAGCTCACATTTTCCAAGGGAATGATGACGGAATGAGCCAGGCTTGATAAATGCTGAAGGTTGCTTCCACTTTCAGGCATGTGACCTTTAAACATGTCACGCCAGGCACCATGGTTGGTTGACAGCAATTTTCACAGATCTGCTGAATGTTAAAGGGCAAAGGGACTTGAGAGATTTTAGTCATAAAATCATAGGCTCGTGACTGGAAATCATCATTGTTGTTGTCGGGTAGTTCCATGACCCAGTGGACCATAGTATACCAATACTGTCCATGGATTTTTCTTGGCAAAGATGCTAGATAATGGCCATTTCCTTCTTCAGTGCATTAAGGCAAAGAGAAGTTAAGTGACTTGTCCAGGATCACACAGTTAGTAAATGTCTGAGACAGGATTTGAACTCAGGTCTTCCTGACGCTAAACTCAGTGCTCTATCCAATGAGCTCTCCTCTTCAATATACCTTGCTTCCTTTCAAGTAGGGCAGAATAATTTCCATAGGAAGTCATCAATAAACATTTACTAAGTGCCTACTATGTTCCAGGCAATGTACTAAGTGCTGGGGATACATGAAGAGGCAAAAGACAGTCTTTGCCCTCAAAGAACTCACAGGCAATCAGGAACAGAGCAAATATGTAGAGCTGCCAGAAACTGAGACCCTGGGAGTGACCAGTCCAGGTCCCGGCAGTTCTGTAGAGATGAGATGAAACTTTAGAGTCACTAATCCTTCTCTCCCATTCAGAAGATGAGGAGTCCAAAGCCTAGAAGGCTCAGAGGATGATAACAGAGATCTCAGAAGATACCTTCTCCATCTTCTTTTATAGAAAAGGAAACTGAGCCTCAGGCATGGAAAATGACTTAACCCCAGTCCTGGAATTCCTTCAGTGTCACAGGATGATAGATTTTGAGGTGGAAGGAATATCACAGGGCACCTTGTCTGACCTCTGAGGCCTAGAGAGGGCAGTAACCTGCCCAAAGCCCTCATCAAAGGATTCCAGGAGGGGAAGTCAGAAGGGTCACTCTCTCCCCTACACCATGACTGAAATATGATTTGCCCTCTTGGATCTCATATGCACCCAAATGGAATGACCATCCATTTTCCTCTGAATGAGTGGTGTTGTGTGGACCAGACAGATACACTCACCTTTCTAAAATGAGTCTCAAGGTCTCCCCATTTCCTAACAGGACACCTATGTTTGTGTCCTGGAGCAAAGCTACTGAGCCCAAATGTGAAATCTTTGTTTCTAGATACAGCGCTTGGCACACAGCAAGGGTGTAAAAAATGATTGTTGATGAACTTTTCGGAAATACTGAGCACTCCCAGTTAAAAGGAAACGAAATGAAAGTCAGCCACAGTGACCTTCTCCACTTTGCTGTTGCCAACCCAAGGCTCCTACCACCTTTCCATTCCTCACAAAAGTTACTTCCCAAACCTTCCCAAAAGGGCTTGACTTCTGCAGTTTAAAATTCCCAAGCTTTCCTTGACATATTCACACACCCATCAATGTGGCACTGGGCAATTCCATGTCATGGTGCTATGGATGGAATTGGAGATCTCAGCCAGAAAGTTTCCATTATCCATCTGCTCAATGGGATAGGATGGGAAGATCAATTGACTGGGAACCAGGAGACCTGAGTCCAGGCCCTGGCTCCAGCCTTGGCAGGTCATTTGGACCTTTGTTTTCTCTTCCCTGTTTTCCATGTGACTTTGCTAGGAGAGCACCGAAACAGGAGTCAGGAAGACCTGGGTTCAAATCCTACAACTGGCTACATGGCTTTACATACACCCTTTTACCTGTCTGAGGTTCTTTTTCCTCATCTACAAACTGGGGATATGGACAGTACCTATCTCACAAGGCTCCTGTGAGGTTCAAATGATGTGAGAGACATAAAATGTTTTGTAAACCTAAATCACAAAAAAATCTAAGTTATTATTACCATCTATAAAATGGGAGTAAGAATATCTACCACAATAGACCCAAGACCCAGGATCCATTCCAAGGAGCATGCATTGGGGAGGCATTACACAGCATCTGAAGGTGCAAGCCTGATGGCATGGAGTCTAAGGACCTGGCTTTGAACACAAGATGGACCATTGGTGCCTTGGCCAACCTTCTGGGAGACATTGTCCCTCCCTAGACCTCAGTTTCCACAGCTGTAAAATGAAGAGGGTTAGACTAGATGGTTTCTGAGGGACCTTTCACTTCTTTGTGTGTGTGTGTGTGTATTTGTGTGCATGTGTGTCTAGATATGAATATGTGCATATGAAGTACTAGTAAGAAAGGAACCCACTAAGGACTTTCTCTGCTGTAAGACCAATGTCAGAGCTGCCTGGAGAAAAGGGCATTGTTTGTGAAAGGGATGTTCCCAGAAGGAATGTGCTGGGCCCCCTTTGCTGGTATTGATGGACAGGTGATCCAGTCATGTGGCTGCTCCTGACCACAGCATTCATCACATGCCCTTCATTCAGCTGCACAGCCTGGGTGCCTCTTGTGCATGGCCTCCTGTGTCTCTTCCACCAGGGATTCCCTCACTCACTAAAGGGGCTGGGCCCAGGGGTGGGGGTGGGGTGGTGGGTGGCCAATGGTACCTATAGAGTTTTCTATTTACTGTTCCTCACTCCTGCTACATGACCAAAGAATCACAGATCCAGAACAGGAAAGAGCCTTAGAGGTCTTCAGGTTGGATCCCTTCCTTTTCCAGATAAAGAAACTGAGGCCCAGAAAGGTGAGTCAATTTGCCCAGAGTCCCATTGCAAGCAAGTGTCTGAGGCACATGCACCCCCAGGTCCTCCTGACTGAAGCCAGTCCTATGGATCCCCTCAGTCATGCTGGTTCTCTAGTCCATTTTTTAATTTTTTATTCCTTAGTCATGCATTTTTTTCACTTTTAACATCTCTTCTTTCTGAGTACATCCCTGTACCTCCCTTGCCCAGTTGAGTCACCCCTTATAACAATGATTTGTTTCTAAAGAGGAACACTAGTTCAGCCAAACTAACCAATACATCTAGCAACCAGGTGTGGCAGGGTCTGCACTAGATCCCCCCCACAGTCCTTATTTCATGCAGAAGGGGACATTTTCTCACCTCTCCTGTGCCCAGCCTTCAGGGCAGGGTGGCATCCCTGAAAGGGCTTCTCCTGCACACATGAGGGTCCAGCCTGCCCTGGGCCACCAGGCCTCTCTCTGCTTCACAGTGGTGCCAGTCAGGATGACTCCTTTTGCCAAAAGAAGGGGCCTTAGTGGTATCTAGTCAAGCCCCTCATTTCAGAGAGGGCATTGAGGACACACAGACATAATCTTAGACTGGACAGCTTGCTCACTCCTGACTCATTGTTCTCTCCACTGTGCCATGATCTTTGGGAGTGAAAGTTGGTATGTGCAAAGTAGCTGGAAACATTTATTATGGGGCAGAGTCATCAGGGCATGAAGGACCAAGGAGTGCCAGCACTGCAGTGCGAGAATCCTGAGGGTGAGTCCTGCATCTTAACCATGCAGACTCCGCCATGTAGTCACAAAGGTCTAAGTGAGCTACCTATGGGCATCAATTGAGATGAAGTAACCCATCTGGGCCCCCAAATGTCCCCTGCCCAGGATCAGAGCTTTCTTCCCTCCCCATAAATGAGGATCCTTGCTACTGGGCTCCTAGCTGATCATAATAATGTTAACATTTAAATAGCATATACTACATGCCAGACACTATGCCAGGAGCTTTATAATTATCTCCTTCAATCCTCACAAAATTCTGGGAGGTAGGTGCTATTAATTAGTATACCCATTGTACAGATTAGAAAACTGAGACAAGCAGAGGCCAAATGACTTGCCAGGGTCACAGAGCTAAGGAAATGTCTGAAGTTAGACTTGAATTCAGGTCTTCCTGACTCCAGGCTGGTGCTCTATCCAATGCATCACCACCTAGCTACCCAGTCCTAGCTTTGTTCCAATTCTAACCCTAAAGGTATATCCCAGAGACCCTGGTGAAAGAAGGCAGCCCACAGACACAGCCCTGTCACTGATACTGATCCCAATACAGTCTTTCTCTTTATGGCACAGGGCATCTTGATCACAAACAATCTGTGATGAATAAACCTTTTTCCCCTTTGCACCCATCTTTGGGAAAATGAAAACATATCTCTATTAGAAATGGCCTATCCAGCTTTAGTTCAATTCAGTAGCTGAGCCATCCTGTCAAATGGTAGCCTGGATTCAAAAAATGGGCCAAGTGGGAGCTGCAGGGTTAGCACGGCACCATCCAGTAGATGTCATGCTATTTACAGAGCACGGGCTTTTATGGCAGCTTCTAACCATTGTGAGCTATGCACTGCACCCCCCACACCCTTCTTCCCCCCATCCCCCCCACAGAACACACTTGCATGTAGCTTGCTACAAAGAAGGATGGAAGATGTATTATCTTATATAAGAAGAGAGACCACGTGCAGCCTCTCGGCAGGCATCCCCCTCAGGAGTTGAAGAAACACTGTTTTTTATGAGGCTTGTGTTGTGTGGTGAGAGTGAGAGCAAGACATGGAAGAGCTGATAGCTAGGAAAAGGAGTAGGAATTAATGAGATGTTACATAGTATTTTTTCAAATGCTTCCTTACTCGACAGGAGCAGCCAAATCACCATTGTCCTAATGCAAGAGAGATTCTGCTGTGGGAAGGAAAGATTCTCCAGGGCTCTAGATCCCAGCCTGGGCCACCTACTAGGTACTGGATCATGGACAAGTCACTTATCTCCCCCAGGGTCTAAGTTCCTTCCAACAGAAAATCAGGGGGTTGGCCTGTGTGACTTCGAAGTTCCCTTTCCCAGCTCTAAATTCATGATGCTATAAACTATTAATCTTGTAAACTCTCCCCAACCAAATGAATCAGCTCCATTCAGGGACTGTATGTATTTTACAGAATCAATGCTTCCTCCAGCCTCTCACAGAAAGTAGGAAAGTGCTCCAAGTCCAGAGGTCTCAAAGCATCATATGTGGAAAGCTGAAAGAGACCTTCTCATGGTGATATACAAAAACAAGAATCTGGGTTCAAATCCTAACACTGTTACCCATGTAATCTCAGGCAAGTCACCCTCCATGGACCTCAGTTCCTCATCTGTAAAATGAAAAGGGGTTGAATTACATGACATCAAAGGCCGTTCTGGTTCTCTATCTATGATCATATAACTTTGTCCTACCCCTCATTTTGCAGAGGAAAGAAAACTAGAAACCCAAAGAGCTTAAAAGCTTAGAAGTTTTTAGAATTTTCAAATTTTAGATTTTTTTTAAACTTTAAAACCAGTTCATCTGACTCCAAAATTAGGTATTCAAGAAAATATAGTTAACATTGTGACCTTAAACAAGACATACAAGTACTCAGCAGTTTTTAGTTACCCCCTCTGTAAAATAAGTAGATAGTACACTATATGACCTCTATAGTCTATTCCAGCAGGAACCTTTGAAACTTTATGAAGATTCACTGTTGAAATGGTGGTCCTTTTTATCAAAGCATCCAAAGAAAAGCAATGAAAAGTTTCTATATACACATACACACACACACACACACACACACACACACACACACACATACATACACACACACACCATCTTTCATAAAACTTCCAGGTTAACAAAATGGAAATATTCTCTATTTCTGTCTAGTGGTTTCAGAACCTCTCTGAGGGCTTCTCATCCTACTCTCACCACTTAGACAATAATGACAGTTTCCAAAATGGCAAGCATCTGACCAATCCCTAACCTGCAAAGCTTGACAACTGCACATCTGGGCAGCACCTCCTGACAGGAATGTTCCATGACCAACAGTTATAAAATAAGCCAAAAGAACACTGAAAATTTTGACCAAAGGAATATGGGTGGAGGGGAGAGGAGGCAGGGAATGCCCACATGAAACTTAAACCCTCAGGTAGCAACACCTGATGCAAGAATGCCAGCCCTTACATGTTTCATGTCAGGGCACACTACTCTGACTGTCATGTCAGCAATCAGTAAAATTCTGGTGTCATGAACAAAAACTTTCCCTGTCAGATTTTAGAAAGTTATACCCAACGTAATATTTACATACAGATGGTACAAGCTAGAGTTCAAAGGGACCTTCCAAATGAACTGATCCAACCCCTCTCATACTATAGAAGGGGAAACTGAGGCCTAATAGGATGCACAGATCTACTAAAAAGAATGATGGAGAGAAGGATGGAGGAGGGAAACTGCTGTTAATAAGAGCTGATATTTACAATAGGATCTCATGATCTCCAAAGCATTTTGCATAGATAATTCCATTTGTGCCTTGTGATGATGAGATGAATTGATACCAGTAGGATTACTACTCCTGATTGACAAATGAAGACATGTGGGCAGAGTGCCAAAGCTAGGAAGTGACAGCTGACAGCAGAATTCAAGTTCAGAGAGGGCAGAGACCACTGGGGCCTTCTCCCCATCTAGTACACGAGCCTGTAGAAAGCACTTAATGTTGCAATGAGCTTCATGGGTATGGAGGTCAGATGTTAAAAACAAGTCTTACTGACTTCAAAGTGTATTCCATCAGGGCATCTCTCTTCTACTTTCAGCTTTGAAAAAAAGAGCACAATCCCTTGAGATGGCTTAGCTTCTGCACCCCAGAAGGATGCAGCTGAGCAACTTCCTAGGACCCTCCCTCCTATTTCCTAGCAGAACCCCAATTCCCAACATGCAGCAACTCTCCCAGAACCCAAATGTCTTTAACAGTTTATACATGGAGACCATATCTGGACATCACTATGTCCAAAACAAATAGGCCAAACGAAGTTGTGCAACAGTAGTCAAGAAGTCTCCATGCAGATATTTATCAGGTTAGGAGGGCACCCAAAGAGCATGATTTCTCCACCTCTGGCTAAATTACAAATATGTGTGTGGATGTTTGCATTTTTCTTCTGAGGAAAATAAACATATCAATATCCAGCACTTTCTATCTCAATTTAAAACCACACAGTCAGGTGGCACTGTAGGTAGAGTGCTAGGCTTGGAATCATACAGCCTCATGCACTTACTAACTGTGATTCCGGGGCAAATCACTTGTCCTCTGTTTACCTCACCTTCCTCAACTGTAAAATGGGGATGATAATAGTGACACCCACCTCACAGGGTTATTGTAGGGATCTAAAGAGATATTTGTAAAGTGTCCAGCACAGTACCTGGCACACAGTACTTGGCACACAGTAGGCACTATTTAAATGCTTATTCTCTCTCTGCCTTCATACAAACAGGAGTTAAAGCCTGAAGTCCTCCTGCTCCTTTTGCCAGCATGAATTGTTTGAATTGTGTGAGTGAATTTTCCTGCTCCCTGACAGAGTAAGCTGGTGGCTGTGCTGGTGAGGTTGCCCAATCTTGGGCCAAGTCTGTGTGCCCAGCCCAGACCCTAGCATCGCTAAAGTCACAGGACAGAATGGAAGCTGAGACTAGATGAGAAGGAGAACAAGAAGTCAAGTTCCCCCAACATTCACCCCAAGATCCAAAGGCTGATAGGCCACAGCTCCCTTTCCTTTCTTCAATGCTACCCATGAAGGAGCTTGGCAGGGAGGCAAGCCTCATTTGGCCTTCTGAGACTTCCATAGCACTGACCACAGGCTATATCAGTCAATTCTAGTCAATCCAACCTGCTGTGGCAGCTCCCCCCAGCCAGAGCCACCAACCCCCATGGTAGCTCCCCCCAGCCAGAGCCACCAACCCCCATGGCAGCTACCCCCAACTAGAGCCACCATACCAGTCAGCCAAGGGCACCAAGAGGCCCTTTCCCATTTCCCAGAAATTGCTTCTTGGTACAATGGACATGATTGAAGAGCTCAGGACAATTGAGTGATGGCCAGAGTGCTGGATGTGGGTTCAAATCACCTCTCATTTGGTTTCTGTGCGACCATGAGCAAAACACTTCCCCTTTCTCTGAGACTAAGTTTCCTCATCCGTCCAATGATGCCAATACCCATAGCTCTTACCTCACAGGGTTCTGTGAAGCTCAAATGATGACTATGGGGAATGCATCAACCAAGCATTCATTAACCATTGGATAGCATTCCAAGCACTCTGTAAACTTCAAAGCACTGTAGGACTGTGGGCATCAGTATCACCATAGCTACCATTTATGGAGAGTTTTCTATGTGCCAGGCACTGTGCTGAGTAAGCATTTTATAATTAGTATCTAAGTCTCTGAACAACCCTGGTGGGGGAGGGGGGGTTGCTATGGTTATCCCCATTGCACAGGTGAGAAAACTGAGGCAAGCAGAGTTTATAGGGTTACATAGAAAAGAAGCATCTGTGGCTTGATTTGAATTCAGGTCTTCGTGACTCCAGACCTGGTTCTCTACCACTCAACTACCACCTGCTTCTAAAAATAGTATCCCCCAAAACAAACCAATAAAATCAAGGAAAGATTAATGTCAGTGACTAAAGGACAGGAGAAACAGAACAGTGCTCATCTAAGACAATGATATTAATTGACTTATGGATCATGAAATTTAAAAGCAAAGACAAAAATCCAGCAATAGCAACAAAACTTTCTAGATCAAAACGGGATGGACATGCAGAAAATAAATGCCTGTCACTACTGTCTGACCAGTCTGATTCTTTTTCTCTCCCTCTTCCCCCTCCCCTAAATGGAGACCCTTTGCCTTGAACAGCACTACCTGAAGGTGGAGGGGGGCGTTAGTTCATCTTCTAAGAGGAGACGGCAAGCATCAGTAACTACAGGGATATATGTAGGGGACTTGTGATAATTAGGGGTTTATTTACATAAACACAAGCACATGTATAGTACACACAGAGAAATCAAAATGTGGGGGGGTAGGGGAAGAGGGAGGGAATACATTCTCTGCATAGCTTAATGAAAACCTCTTTCTGCAAACCCTGGGGGTTACTGAACTCACTAGACCTCCAAGGCTAGAAAGAGGTTTATCACCACCAATCAATGGGAGTGTTCAGGAATCCTTAGCCAGATGGAGTGGGTTTTTGTTTTTAATTAGGAAGGAGCCAGCAAGCATGTTTTGCAAATAAATAACTTAGGCTGGCAAGGAAGCAGGGAGGAAAGAGAGAAATAGGAGGCAGGGCCTCAACTGACAAGGTCCCCATCTATGACACTCCATTATCCTGGTTCCGTGACTGTGCGTGGCTGTTGGTCATGTCTGAAGAGCCCTCCCTCTCTAAAATCCTCCATTTACTTCAAAAATTTGCTTCAATATTGCCTTCGATGCTGTCTTCCATGGTCCCAGAACTGCCACTTTCCTGCCCCAGCCTCGGTACTTATGTTGTACGCATTCTTTATAGATACAGACATGTGTATGTACCTGTTGTCTCCCCTCCCCCACATCCACTAGACTATGAGCTCCCTGAGGGCAGGAACTGTCTTTACCGTGTCCTTCAGCACCCAGCACAGTGAATGACACACAGTAGGCACTTTGATGCCTGTGGATTAATTGGTTAGTTCTTCCTATTGTCTCTTGACAATTTTTTCATCTACTCATTTAATATCTTTTTTAAAAATAGAGGCTGTGGGGGAGGGGCCAAGATGGCGGAGTAGAAAGACTCACGTATGCTAGCTCCAAATCCACAGCCCATAAATTTCCTGTAAAAAGAACTCCCCATAAATTCTGGAGCAATGCAAGCCACGCAGAAACACAGTGGAGGAGATTTCCGTTACAGAGAGCCCTGAAAAACCGTCCCCAAAGGTCCGTTGTGCAGCGGACAGCAAAGCCCACCCCTGCACTGCCCTGGCCGTGCGGCCCAAAAGGAGCAGATCCGAACAGGCTTCAGGGATGGAACCTCCAGCAGCCGGGAAGGTCCCTCCACCCACAGGCGCTACAGGTCAGTGAGAGAGACTTCTGGGCTGGCAGAGAGGGGAGAGGGGTGTCTCCGTGGCTTAGGCACAAGAATGAGAACAAGTATGAAAAAGTAAACAGCAAAGAGAAGTCATATGGGACTTACCAAAGGTGAACTGTTTACATTCCTACATGGAAAGACAATATTTGTAACTCTTAAAACTTTTCAGTATCTGGGTAGGTGGTGGGACCACACACACATACACACACACACATGCACACACACGTACACACGTGCACGCACACACATACACAGACAGAGAGCACAGAGTGAATTGAATAGGATGGGACCATATCCTAAAAGCAATTAAGGTAAATGGTGAGAGAGAAATGTAGTGGGAGGAAAGAGGGTGAAATGGAATGGGGTAAATTATATCTCATTCAAGAGGCAAGCAGGAGACTTTTTAGTGGAGGGAAAAAGAGGAGAGCTGAGAAAAGACATGAAGTTTACCCTCGTCACATTCGGCTAAAGGAAGGAATAAAATGCACACTCATTTTGGTACGAAAACCTATCTTACAATACAGGAAAGTGGGGGAGAAGGAGATAAGCAAGGGGGAAGGATGATGGTAGGGAGGGCAATGGGAGGAGGGAGCAATTTGAAGTCAACACTCGGGGAGGGACAGGATCAAAAGACAGAAGAGAAACAATGGGGGACAGGATACGATGGAGGGAAATACAGTTAGTCTTACATAACATGACTGTTATCGAAGTCATTTGCAAAGCTACACAGATTTGGCCTATATTGAATTGCCTGCCTTCCCAAAGGGAATGGGTGGGGAGGGAGGGATGGGGAGAATTTGGAACTCAAAGTTTTAGGAACAACTGTTGAGTATTGTTGTTGCTACTAGGAAATAAGAAATACAGTTAATGGGGAATAGAAAGTCATCTGGCCCTACAGGACAAAAGAGAAGATGGGGACAAGAGAAGGGAGGGATGACAGAAGAGAGGGCAGATTGGTGATAGGTAAAATTAGAATGCTCGGTATATTAGGGTGGGGGAGGGGACAAAAGGGGAGAAAATTTGGAACACAAAATTTTGTGAAAATGATTGTAAAAAGTTAAATGAATAAATTTATATTATATTAAAAATAAAATAAAATAACATAAAAATAGAGGCTGTGGGTTTAGATTGTAGATGGATGTAGAGAGCTTGTATGTTTGGAGCATGCAGGACCCTCTCATAGCCCACCCAGTTCAATGCTCTCACTTTACACACCTGAGGTTCAGAGGGGTGAAAGAATTTCAAATTATAAAAGCACCCACTTAGTGTGGGAGGTACCACCTAGGCCACCCTTAGCAGAGAGAAGAACCCAGAGCCCACAGACGGTCAAAGCACCTTGTCCAAGGTTCCCCTGCCAGTGCTAGGCACTGGGGAGACACAGAGAAATAAACCATTCCCTGACCTGAAGGACCTCACATTCTACAAATGGTGGGGGGAAGTGAGAGCCCCGTGGATATTCCAAATAAACGAAGAAGAGCCTTAAACCTCAAGAAAGCTACAAACACAGCTCAGCAGGGCAGAGGAAGCCACTAGATCTTGGCTTGTGGCTTGAAACCCTGGCCTGCTGCTAGTGTCTGTCTGACTGGGCTGCACGGCTGCTCTATCTCCTGGTCTCACGTCTGTCATCTATAAAAGTGAGGATATCGTAATGGTTGAAGAACCATTCCCAAATCTCTTTCAGTTTGAAATTCCACAATCTAGTAACTAACCCCCACCACATACAGGGAAGTACCAGCGTTAAAGCTCTCTCCACCTGGAAGAGATGACTGGGAGTCTGGTTGCTAGGTTACATAAAGTGCCCTGGATTCTGGATCAACAGACTTGGGTTTGAATCTCAGCTGAGTCCGAAGACTTTCTCCTTATCTCCTGAGCATGTGGAAAACATGGCAGTCAGACTAGATGACTCAAAGGCCTGTTTCCATCTATGATCTCAGGACTGGCATCCTAGAAACCAGACTTGCAGCTCAAGGCCCTGCAGGGATCACTCCTGGCAAATGGGTGCCTTGGCTGGTCACCAACATGAAGAGCACAGTTATGAAAGAAACATCAGCATTAACTAAGGAAGGGACAGGGTGGGGAGAAGAAAGTGCAGTTACCATTCAGGTCTCTGCTTGGTCCCTTTATCACAATTATACAATTTCCATTTTCATTGAACTCCCTGTAAACAAAGACCATATGAACCACTATGTATAAAGTGCTAATTTAAGATACGACTAGCATTTCCACCAGAAGTCCAAACATACAGTGATGGTAGAGTAACCAAAGTCACAGCAATAAAAATATCAACAAAT
Source organism: Bettongia penicillata ogilbyi (assembly GCA_023548195.1). NCBI lineage: Eukaryota > Metazoa > Chordata > Mammalia > Diprotodontia > Potoroidae > Bettongia > Bettongia penicillata. Next base: position 10,438,987 of record JAJHZJ010000134.1, on the reverse strand, counting down.
TAAAATGACATCAATATTCAAAAAACGTTCCTTGAATGCAGGAACAGTAACCAACGGGCTGGGGATGCTGTATGCATTTTGTAAAATACGTCTTCTAAAGTTTTTCATAATTTCTTAGTCCTGAGAAGACCAGCAAGCACTGCCAACTCCTCAGGTTGCTAGTGGTGTCTAGGCAAGCTTCCTATGAAAAGGAAGCAGGTGAGACAAAGCAATGGACTTGGGAGTCAGGGAAAGTCGATTCTAATCTTTTTTTTTTTTTTTTTGGGCAGGGAGCCACACTTGCTAACTTGGTGACATGGACAAGACTTTTAGTTTCCTTATCTATAAAATAGGGATAAAAACCTTTGCAAGACCATCTCTTCCCTCTCCAAGTGGTTGTTAAGAGTCAATTGAGAATGTGAGTACAAAGAGTTTTGCAAACTTGGAAGCCCTCCATGAAAGCCAGCCATTGGGAGGTCACTCAATGAAGAGAATAGCAAGCTGGCCTCAGAGGGAGGAAGACCTGGGTTCAAGTTCCACCAGGATGTAGGCTGAGTGACCTTGGGCCAGTAACAACTTCTCAGTTCCTCGGGAAACTCTTTAAGTCTAGCCTTTCCAGAGTAGGCATTGACAGAAGAAATTTTGTCATCCAAAATTCCCCATACAGGGCACTGCATTTAGAGTGAAGAAGACCTGGGTTCCGATTCTGCCTCAGATACTTACTAGTTCTGGGAATTCAAGCAAGTCACTTAAGATTTCAGTGCCTCAGTTCCTTCATATGAAAAATTCAAGGGTGGCACCATGGTATCAAAGATTCTTTCCAGCTCTAAATCGATGATACTGGATTTGAGATTTGAAGCCAGGTTCAGCTCACTTCATGTCTGTAATCCTAGCTGTAAAATGGGTTGAACTCACTGGCTTTCAAGGTCCCTTCTAGATCTATCTCTATGATCCCATGAGAACACAAAGTCACCTCCACCACGCTAAGAGCAACTAATTTCAGGGAATAATTTTCAGAGGTTCAAGCCCACCTCACCTCCCTCATTAGATTGTGAGCTCCCCGGGGACAGGAACTAATATAGCCTCAGCTGAGAGCACAGTGCCTGGCAGATTGTAGGCACTTCAGAAATGCTGACTTAACATGACTCAAGGCCTCCAGGAATAATTCTGGGAGCTCAAACCCCACCCCCCAGACAAACATCCATTCCCCCCATCCCCACCCCATGGGGCTGGTGATGCTCTCAGAAGTCATCCCATCATGGAATTTCTTTTCTCAAAAGCTTCATGGAACTTCTCTCCCTTCATGTGTTTGCACATACACACAGACAGACACAGACATACACACACTGACCCATGAGCTCACTCAGCATTGTTGTTCAGTTGTTTTCAACTGTGTCCAGCTCTCTATGACCCCATTTGGGGTTTTCTTTGCAGAGCTACCAGAGTGGTTTGCCATTTCCTTCTTCAGCCCATTTCACAGATGAGGAAACTGAGGCAAGCAAGGTTAAGTGATTTGTCCAGTGTCACACAGCTGTTAGGTGTCTAAGGTTTGAACTTAGGGCCAGTAAGTTGACTTCAGGACCAGTGTTCTGTCTACTATAACACCCAGCTGCCCCACTGGCTAAGTGTACCCTCCCCCACTCTGATCTCACTGCTTTGTGTTTATGGGTAATACCCAGCTCTCCTAGAAGCTCTGAGCACTTGATGGCATCCCACTTTAACCAAGTCCTGGAGAGTGAAGTCCAAGGGAGGTATTATTGCTGTATCATTTTATAGCTGTAGGAGATGAAGTGCCTTTGTCAGTATGGCCATACAAGAAGTCAGGACAGTGGGCCCACAACAAGACCACTGCAGATTACAGACCAAACAAACCTGGAACAAGACTGAAACCTAATCTCCTCGTTTATATTTGGAAAAATAGGCCCAGGGAGGAGAGGCATTTTGGCTAAAATCACACCACAGGTGAGTAGAGGGTCGGGGGGAGAGTCAGGATTACCTGTACCCTGATTTCTAGCTCATGGCTGTTTCCAGCAAGTCAAGGGTTCTGGTACAACCAACCAACAAGCATTTATTATGTATCAACTGTATACCAGGCAGTATGCTAGATGATGAGACAGTTCGGAGACAGTTCCTGCCCTTGTGAACTTTCACTGTACTGACAAAGCTCCCCAGTTCAATTCTCCCTCCACCAGAACACCTAGTACAGAATTTTATAAGGGGTGACAGGGAATGAGGAAGGAAAGGTAGGGGATCTTTTCATTTGAGGGAGGAAGGGCAGGAAAGATAGTAATATTTCAGAATCTGAAGGGTTGTCATCTGGAAGAAGGATTCCCCTGGATCTTCTTGGCCCTACAAGGCACACAGAGGAATGGGGGAGCAAGCTTGAACACAACATGGTTGCATTCAATGTCTGGAAAATCGTCCTAATCAAGTGAGATCACCCATGGAAAACAAGTGAAAAACCTGAAAGCAGCACATAAATTGGTCTATTATTATGAATATAGCCATGACAGTCGTCCCAAAGTGGAATGGCGACTCAGAAGGTCATGAGATCCTAAATTTACATACATACACATGCATGGGGACATGCACATTCCCACATGCCAAGCTTCAGGTGGATGACAGATCTGAGAGATTGCCTGGAGGTCTCCTGAACAGATACTTGTTGCTCTGGAAGGCCTCTGGGATCCCCCAGAAAGAACAGTGGACTTGGAGTCCCAAGCCCTGAATTCAAGTGCAGCTTTGTTTTTAATTACTTAGGTGCCGGTCAGCAGGTCATCTAACTTCTCTGGGCTTTAGGTACTTGACAGCCACTGAGGCTCTATCTAGCTTTACATTTCTAATTCCCTCCAACCCGGAAATTCTGTGACTAGGAATGGCTCGAGGCAAGACAATTCAGGTCTCTAAGCCTCCGTTTTCTCACCTGGAAAATGGTTATAACACTGGTTTAACTGGGCAGGTGAGAGGAAAGAACTTTATATACTTTAACTCTCTGAAAAAGAAAATGGAATTATACATCAGAAAAAAAAAATCTAAGCACCCACCTAAACAGTCTTCTCAAATACATAAACTGAGACATAGCCCTGATTTCACATGTGTTTTCTATGTGGCTGGCACAGAATGAGAAGAAAGCTTGGTTTCTGACTAAACACATTTAGAAACAAACTAGGCTTCCAGGCAAGATGCCAGAAGAGGGGTAGAACCCGTATTCACCAGAATACAACTAACTAGATTGTAACTACATTTTTTACAAAGAAAAATATTGATGGTATTATTTCTTACATCTTTATTTCTAAACGGATCCCTCTCTCTTCCCTAACTCATCAATCTAACTGCTGTTACAATGAATAAAAAAGGGGTGGGAGGGCAAGCCCTCTGGCCACACTGATCAACCTATCCAGAAATGATGACAGTACAGTCTAGGTTTCATACTCATTACCCTCCACTCCTGCAAAGAAGGCAAACATTCTCATCTCTCCTTCGGAGCTAAGTTCGATCATTATAATGGCACAGAGTTTAGCTGCTCCTTTTTTTGTCATTTAGAATTAAGTAAGCTTCAATTCTACCCAGTTGACATCTTTCAGTTTTTTTAAAAACTTAAATAAAATAAAGAAAACAAAAATCCTTCTAAATATAGAGTCACTAAATATGGGTCACTGTTTTGAGTCACTGGTGGTGAAGAATGTTGAGAAGAAATACAAAGATACATACTACATATAAGCTGCCTTCGTAAAGCTTCCAGTCTAGTAGAGAGGATGAGACAGATCCACTCACAGATAAGATGAGAACACACCTCATTGGCATCCCCAGTGCCTAGCCCAATGCCTGACCCACAGGAGACCCTCATTAAATGCTTGTTTAATTGGACTACTGAATCCAACTCAGTTAAGAGGCACTCAGGTAAGGAGTCCTTGAGGTCCCAGATAATGAACAGAAGAGAGTGACTTATAATTAACACATCAGTAAATGGGAGCTTCTCAAGTGATCTTAACAACAGTTTGTTCTGGGAAGCAGGTTTATTGTTCCTTTTAGAGCTCCCCCAGGCTTACACAGCAGTCATCAAAGAAAAGATTTTCTGGGGTGAAGGTAGGGGAACTCGGGAAAGAATCTTGGAAAGTCTCCAAGTTCTCCCAGCCCCATCCCAAGGACACAGGCTGGACCTAGTTTTCCTTCTTGACTTAGCTCAGGATCTGTCATTTCATATTTACTTCAGAAATGCTCACTGACTTGAATTGAACCAAATTCCCCAAGCACCAAGCAATGAGCTGCGACAAAGTCCCCTTCGAGGAAGCAGAAAGCTGTATTTGAATTGAGTCCTATCCCTTCGTCTCTGAAATTCCCCCATGACTCCTACCTCTCCACTAAGAACAAGCCAGTTGTTTCATTTCCCTGGGCAAAGGGAAAGTCAACAATGAGCTTTGGCAGTTTTGCCAAAATGAGCTCATACTGCCAGGTGGCTGAGCCACCCAGAAAGGTCAGACAGCCTTGCCTGCCTCCTCAACTGGGACGAGCCTTTGGATAGTAAGACCTCAAGCAACAAAGACCTGCTGCAGCTCGGGTCCTAAGAACTCCAGGAAGAAAACAGTGAGGCAAGAACACTATCTCCAAACCCCTTTCCCCCAGAGTCAAGCATACAGTAGGTACCTAATGAATAATTGGCAAACAGGCATTACAAAGCAGAGGCATTGTGGAATGGGGGAAGGATATAGATCACTGACTTTGGAGTCAAAAAGACTGGGGTTTAAGGCCTATCTCTGATATTTACTAGTTGTACTCAAGTCACTTCGTTCTCCCTCAGCCTCAGTTTCCTGATCTGTAAAATGAGGTTATTGAATCAAGTGGCTACTGATGTCCCCTCCCCCTCTATATCTATGAACCTACAAGCTCTACAACTTGTTACCTATGTGACCTTCAGAAAGCCACTTGCTTTCTCATCTTAAAAAAGTAAGAGGGTTGGCGCTCTAGAGCTACCTGCCTTTGGATTCCTCCCAAAATATTATTTACCATGTATGGACAGACTTCAGATCTTGAGATGAAGACTTGGAAAAAGAAACACCAGCTAGTAAGCCTACAGACCAAGCTGTTCACATTACAAAGATGCCTCTAGGAACTCCAACACATGCCCACTACAAGCCCCTTCCCCCAAGTTAAGAAATGACTGTAATGGACAACTAGCTACCCAGTGAATGGCAAAGCCCTGGTTGCTTGGGCTCATCCTTCATCCTATCACAGGAGAAATATTGCCAGCTGACAAAGCACATTTTCCAACCCGGAAGTAGGTTTGCATGGCAATGAACAGAAGGGTGACATCAGCGATGTGGCGGAGGGTGGGGGGGACAGGGACGAGGGGGATGGGAATGGGGACTCAACCAAAGGGCTGTAATCAGTTTCACTCCTTCAGACTAGCTGGAGGAAATGACTGAAATTCATGTGAAATCTTGCTGGGGAATGCTTTCTTTCTAAGTCCTGTTTTCAGTGGTCAAGATCTTCTCTTTAGTAAAGCAGAGATGCACAGGTTCAGGGTCTTATGCACACTAAGAAGAATTATTTGTAAGAACCACATCTATTATTGAGGAGCACATGGGAGCTGGTGAGGGAGCTAAGGGCAGCTGTACCACCAGGAAACTTGGCTGAACTACTCATTTCCTCACCAAAACCTTTGTTCACAATGGTGGAGAGGGAAACTTCAACCTTGCCCCAGTGTAGAGGGGAATTCTAGATGAATAGCATCTGAGGGTTCACAGAATAAACTGGCCAGAGAACTAACTGGCCTTTGAATCAGGAAGATTTTCATTCAGAGGCAGTGAGTACAGCAGAAAGAGTGATGATGCTGGTGGGGGGATCTGGGTTCAAGTCCTACATAGGAAGCTTACTACCCATGTGACCTTGAGCAAGTCAGTGCATCCTCCCTGAGCCTCAGTTTCCTCATAATGGAAACAGAAGGTCAGACTAGATGATGGCTGAGGTCTCTTCCAGTTCTGGAGCTATGAACACACTAGTCACTGGTGTGACCAAGGGTAAGTCACCTAATCTTGCAGTATCCCCACTGGAGTAATTAATTAAATTTAATTAAAAGTTACAGGTTTTCCAGTGTTCCTAAATGAAGCTCCCCATGCCAATAAAAGCATAGGTCTGGATCATCCAACACCCCAAAATAAAATAAATACTCACTAATGTGAAAGTTCAAATTTTCCCTGTGTGGAGATTCATGCCCAAATTATACTGTAAAAGATCCAAATCTACTCATATCCTTTTGACCCAGTGGACTCATTACTGGAATGATGCACTAAGGAGGTTATGGGAGAGGATGGATAGAAAGGGGGTGGCAGGAAAGGCCTAGCCCTATAAAAATATTCTCTATTAGCTTTATTTTTAACAACCAAAAAAAGAAAAGAAAAACAACTGGAAACAGCCCATGTGTCTAATGAGTGGGAATTGACTGAATAAACCCTGGTATTCAAGTGCAAATGGAATATTACTGTGCCACCAGAAACAACATATGTGAAGAATCCTCAGAAATATGGGAAGCCTTCTATGAAGCCATGCTAGAGGGGAGCAAACTGAGCCAGAGCCATGCACTCCCTGACCACAACCAGATAAATATTAGAAGTAGCAGCAGCAGCAACATTGAGAAACGTACCCAGAAGAAAGAGTTCAGAAGGGGTCAGACAAACACAGAACAGTTTGGTCTCTACCTTGTTAAAGTGAATATATACTTTAAAAAAAAGATTTTTTTTTGTATTTCTTCAGCCTTAGATGTTTTTAGCAACTAACCACCAAGTTTAACATTGATTAAAAATAAGATTTTATTAATACACACACACACACACACACACACACACACACATATTAACCAAAGTCTCCGTCAGCCATTCTTCCTGGACAACCATCCCTTGTAACAGAGAAACAAAGAATAAAAGGGGAACAAGGGTTGGAACACCAACAGCAACAAATGAAAAAAACAAAACAAACAAACCCATGCATAATATGCATTTGGCTTAGTAGAGGCACAAGGGGAACAAAATGGACCTGTATAGGAAATGCCCTGTGATGAAATTCCCTCCACAAACAAAAATGACATTGGTACCTGCTCTTTAATTTATAACCTTACTGAGTTATCTGGGGAACTCAGAGATTAAGTGACTTGCCCAGGATTATACAGCCAGTATGTGTAAGAAGTGGGGCTCCAAGCCAGGGCTTCCTAATTCAGGGGTAATCTCTCTAGTGTCCCACACAGCCTCTCATGATAATCAGGCAAAAGGAAAAAAGTCATCTATGAGTCACTTTCCCGCTTTCTTCTACAAACTTATAAAGTCCGTTTTCTACTTCTGTGACTCCTTCCATTGCTCAACCTCTGGTCCTCAGTTTCCTCATCTGTAAAATGAAGTAGTTAAACGAGATCACCTCTAAGGCTTTGATTAGCTGGTCTCTAGATGGGGCCTATAACCTCCTGAGCACCAGGAAAACTAAATCAGAGCCCATCATACCTGTGTGACCTTGGGCAAGTCATTTCCTATCCTCTAGGCCTGAGTTTTCTCAAGTATAAAATGAATTCAGTGCCCTCCAAAGTCTCTTTCAGCTCTAAATCATGTGTGGACTTAACTAATCTCTCTTTCTAGTTTCAGCCAGGATTTTGTGACCTCAGGCAAATCCCTCACATTCTTAGGGCATCCATTCCTCTCTATTAAATTAATTAACAGTTCAGAGGAGACTAACTTCTAAGTATGAGTAAAATATGCTCCCCAGCAATCCATTATTAAAATGTCACATAATTCATGTGGCTTAGATTGAATAAAGTCCCACACTTTCAGGTACCTAGAAGTAAATGTCAACACGTTCAGCAGGCCCAGAATGTTCAGAAGCCAGTGATTGGAAAATCCCCTGTTCTTTAAGGACATGAAACCTGTTATTGTATACAAGGAACCTGCCATGTCTCCTCCTCCCCCTTGTCCTCTTCTGTCAGTTTCTACCATCACTAAGCAAACTGAGGCAGAAGGCCCCCATTCCAGCACTGTATTAGACAGATATCAAGGCAGGGTAATGGACATCACTATAGTGTATTTGCATTCTGACAGTGTAATAGAAATCCCGGTAGTGTGACAGACATCCTGACAGTCTGACAGACATCAAGGTAGTGCAACAGATACTGTGGTCATGTAACAGACATGATCTTATCCTGGTAGTATGCTACATATCATGACAGTGTCATATAGACATCCTGGTAGTGTGATGGAGATCGTGGTAGTGTAACAGACATCATGGCAATGTGCTAGACATTGAAGCAGTGTAACAGACATTGTGGTAGTGTAATAGACATCCTGGCAGTGTAAGAGACATTCTGGTAGTGTGATATATATCATGGTAGTGTAGTAGACACCATAGCAACGTAATAGACATCCTGGCAGTGTGAGAGACATCCTGGTAGCGTAACAGACATCATGGCAATATGCTAGACATTGAAGCAGTGTAATAGACATTATGGTAATGTGATAAACATAATGGCAGCGTAATAGACAACCTGGTAGTGTGAGGTACATCCTGGTACTGTAATGGGTACCATGGCAATGTAACAGACATTCTGGCAATGATGCACAACTTACATTGTCTCTTTATCACTCTGGTACAAGAGTATGAAAGAGTCAGTCTTATTCCATCACAAACAGAAACGAACCAATAGTTAAGAAAGTGACAAATAGTGACTGTCTTTAATCAGAGATCATGGCAACTATAGTTCTGAAAGGGGGATTTCAGAGTAAATTTCTTCTTGGAAGAAACAAACATTTAATAACACAGAATTGCCCCAAAAGGATTATAAACTATCTCATGAGGTATGTCCTGCCCCGCCCTGCCTCCCAGGTCTTTTAGCAAATGCCGGATGTCCACTTGCCTAAATTCAGTGTACCTAGCCCATTGTACCTAGCCAAGGATAAAGCAGGGACTTAAAAATTACCTGCTCACTGTTTGAGTTTGTAGAGAAGATTCTTTTTTATCAATGAATTGGTCTCTATGACTGAGATTCTGCAACTCTTCAGAGGTTCAGTTAGTGGTGCTGTGATAGAGTGCTGTGCTGAGCCTTGAGTCAAGAAGACCTGAGTTCAAATTTGACCTCAAATACTTACTACCTAAGTGACTCTGGGCAAGTCACTTAACCTTTGTGTGCCTCAGTTTCCTCAAATTTAAAATGGAGATAATAATAGCATAGACTTTCTAAAGTTGTTGCAAGGATCAAGTAAAGAATTTAGTACAGTGAATGGTACCTAATGTTGCATTAATAAATGATTATTCCCTAACTCTCTCCCTCCCTTTTAACATGGAGACCATGAATTTATATTTCAATATTTTGATAACTATTTCGATAAAACTAGTTTCCCTCTATTTCATGCATTTAAAAACTTTCTTCTGAGAATGAGTCTATAGATTCCCCAGGCTGTCAAAAGGGTCCATGACATGCAAAAAAGGGTTAAGAGCATTCTTCCTTAGAGTGACTTAATGTGCATCAGAAATAAAAAGGTACAGCACTGATACTAGGGGGAAAAGGTTCCCTGAAACACAGAGTTTAGAAAATGTTGAAAGCATCCCTGCGTAATTGAGAGTGGGTGACAGATCAAGTGCAGGAAGAAACCTTCAAGGTCATCTGATTCAACCCCTCCTCTTATGGTTGAGAATACCGGAGGTAAAAGAGGGGAGAGAGATTTCCCAAAGTCACTTATAGCTAGAATTTTAATCCAGGGCTTCTCTCTCAAAACCCAGCAACCTTTCTATTATGCCATGCTGCTTACATGTAATCCAACATCCTCTGAGGCCAAAACAGAGATAGAACTGACAGCTCCACATTTTTGGTCCACTAAGTGCTAACCCTGTGACCTTTCCTCTAGCATGCATGCCTCAGAATAAGCAATGCCTTGGAAACCTAGGTTACAGGAAGCTGTACATGGATAATTTGGGTGCAGAGAAGTGAACAAGACAGGGTTGCTCATGAATTTACAGCTACTTGGTTAATCCCAGCAGCTGGGCCATTTGGGGCTTGCTGCTATTTGCAGGGAGTGGGGAGGGGGGGAGTGTCATTTCAAATCTGGGACATTTATCTCATCAGAACACTATCATCATTACAAGGAGAAAGACCTAACACTGACTATCTGCAGTCAGTTTTTGAATGCTGGGACCGTTTCTGCTAGAACATAACTATCAAAGAGGCAAAGATGGCAGCTTTACTGCTTTTAGGAGACACCATAACCAAGTGGATATAAGTGCTAAGAGAAAAGACTGAGGCCCAGCCCCAAGAACTTGAGATGTGTGTCCAAGAAGGAGAAAGCAAGAAAGCATTGCACTCACCATCACTGTGGACTCTGCCAATGAAACTCTTCCATTTCCTCAACTTTACAACTTATTTAAAAAATTATCCCACAGATGAAAATGGCATATCAGGGCAAGCACAAAGTTCCAAGGCCTGGTATTTACAAACTGCATAACCTAAGTCAGGTCATTTTGTCTCACAGAATCAGGTTTAAAGCTTCAATTCCCTGAAGTCACCTGTTCCAAGCTTCTCATTTTACAGATAAATCAACTAAGAGACAGAGAAGTTAAGTGAACGATCCAAGGTCTCCTGGGGGCGGGGTTCAGAATCAAGCCCAGAACTTGACGTCAGATGTGCTAATGCTAAAACTATCCAGCTTTCTACCATGCCACAGGCAGCCTTCTTGGACCTCAGTCAACTCTTTTATTAATGGGCAACAGCATACTTGGCCACCCTACCTTGTAAACTCATTTGGGCGCTAGCATTATAAAAATGGAATAATAGCTGACATTCAATCTGTGCATCAAGGTTTGCAAAGCACTCCACAAATATTCTCTCCCCTGCTCCTCACAATAACCCAGGGAGACTCCTTGGAGATTCGACAAGAATTATTATTCACATTTTACAGATTATGGGGTCATAGACCTAGATCAAGAAGACAACTTAGAGACCATCTAGATTCTAGTCCTACCTTCTAATTTTTACAAATGAGGAAACTAAGGCTCAGAGAGGTAAAATGACCTAATACCACAGGATCATAGATTTTATAATAATAGCACCTACTTCCCAGGATAGCAGTGAAGAAAAAATGGGATAATATCTATAAAGTGTCTTGCAAACTATATAAAAAGGTAACAATTATTATAGTTATTATTCAGAGGGAGAGGGTCCTCAGAGGCCACCTCTTCTGACTTTGTCATTTTTACAGATGAGGAAACTGAGGTCCAGACAACTTAAGTAATTTAACATCAGAGGTTAATTGATTCAGAGCTGGAAGGGACCTCAGAGGCCTCTAGCCTTGCCCCTTCACTTTATAGATGAGACAATGGAGGGCCATTGAGGTAAAGTGTTTTGCCAAAAATGGCACAGAGAAATGGTTCAGAAAGGCAGTTATGTTCATCATCACAGAGACTAAATGTTGGACACTTGGATTTGAACCCAGGTCTTCCTAACTCCAGACCCAACACTCTATCAGAGATTGCACAGAAAAAGTCAAAATAGGCCTGGCTTGGGCTTGTGAACCTTCACTAGCTAATACAAAAGAAGAGTGCTTAGGTCTGCTTGTATAGGTGCAGAGACCTCAACCACCCCCTTTGTCTCCCTGGCTTAGACTCAGTCTTTAGAGTTGGACCAGTAACACATGCTCACTTTTTAACACAACCTTTCAACAACCAATTGAAGGTCCCTTCCACTTTGCACCAAACCCAATGACAGAATCCTCATCAAAATAAACTCATCTTTCAACTGAAACATTTCAATCATTTCAGGAACAGCTACTGGAAATAAGCAACTTCCAGGAAAGGAGTGAGGGGTTCAAGACAGGCCTTGCTCTTGCTAGTTTTATAATCTAATTGGACAAGGTGAAGATAACCAAGATATGGGGGCAAATGAGAGATGGCCAAGGCATCTGCAAAGCACTTTGAGGAGAGGGAGACCACTGTCACCTTCATGGAAAAGGTGGCTCCTGAGTGCGCTCTTGAAGCATTTATTTAGTATCTTCTGTGTACAAGGCCTGGGCTAGTAGGGCAGATTCAAAATTAAAAATACAAATTACCACCCTTCCCTTCTCCCCCAGAACTTTATATTCTGTCAGGGAGAAAATATGTAAATAGCTAAGTCAATACAAAATACTTTACAAGTAAACACCAGGAAATTTCAGCAGAGACATTAGTAGCAGAGATGTTTAGAAAAAAAAAGGTCACCAATGAAGGGAAGGACTTCACCAGGGCTATAAAGCCAGGATCCCACTCTGGGAAGAAGAGATAAGAGTGTGGGCAAAGGTCCAGGAGAAAAGGGAAGGAAGGATAAAGACAGGAAGTGGAGAGTTCTACTAACTTTACTACACCTAGAGTATATGCATGACAGAAAATAACATAAAATGAGTCCATCAGAATAAGATTATAAAGGGCTTTGCATTAGAAATATATCTTTTATTCAGACAGCAATAGGGAGCTACAGAATGTTTTTGAGTAAAGTAGTGACAATGTCATAACAGTGCCTTACAAAAACAACTTACCCAGTAGTGTGCAAGGTGGGTGGGAGAAGAAGTAGTCAGCAGGCAGAAAGACTACTTAAATCAGTTTAGGTGAGGGAAGAGAAAAGATCTTGAACAAAAGTGGTCATGGGGTGAATGAGGTGGAAGGTCCAGATGAGAGAAGAGTAGTGGGTGTGGGAACAACAGGACATGAACATTTAAGAAGCTATTAAAGTATGGGGATTGGTTTGGTTTCTCCCGAATGCCCTGAAAAGCCCTCTTCTGTCCTAGCACAAAAACCACTGTCTTAACCCTAGAATGCCTCACTGTCAAAATACTAGCATCTTGGACAGGATCAGAATTCCACGATAAATAGACAAAGTAGCAGTAAACCCTTTGGAAAAGATTGTTCATCTATTACAATGACTTCCATAAATGGTTACACACTCTGCAGTGCTACATTGTATTTACCAACAAAAGGCTCCAGAGAGATATAGTCACAGAGGCACAAATTCACTACATCAATAGAAGCTTTGGAAATAAACCTAGAAAGGAGTCCCGTTCATGATGATTCAAGATTATTTTTGAAACAGAAGCAAAAAAGTGATTTTAAAAAAATGACACCTCTCCATCCAGTGGAATCAGTGGGTGAATGAGCACATGATTTACTCTGACAGTCTTTGCTCACACTAGCCCCAAACCTAGAATTAATTTCAACACAGTAAATATTTGGTGCCTGCACTATGACAGGCACTGTGCAAGGCATCAGGGGTACAAAAAGCAATGATTCTTACCCTCAAGGAGCCTAGACGCATTCAATCAACAAGCATTTATTAAGCAACTACTGTGTGCCAAACACTGTGTTAGATACTGGGAATGCAGAGATGAAAATGCAAGTCCCCTCCCTTATGGGGCTTTCTAGTTCTATAAACTTCTATGAAGCACCTACTATGTGCCAAACACTGTGTTAGATACTGGGAATGCAGAGACGAAAATATAAGTCCCCTCCCTCAAGGGACTTTCTAGGCCTCCCAATCTCATAAACATCTACGAAGCACCTACTATGTGCCAGGTACTGTGCTAAGTGCTAGGGATACTTAAAATAAAAAGAAAGAAAGGCCTTGGCCTCAAAACATTTATAATCTAAAGGAAGATACAACAGACCAAAAAAGGCAAGAAAAGCTGAGAATGAAGGAAAAAAAATAAATCTATTACACCATGTAGAAGGGATGATATTTGGAGGGGAGGTTTTTAAAACCATCTCAAATTTGAGGAATACAATTTGTCACCCGAGATAGGTCACTTAACCTCAGTTTGCTGATCTGTTAAGTGTGGATAATAACACACCTGGGGCCTCCCTTCACAAGGTTGTTGTAACAATTTAGTGAGATAATGCAGACCAAGTGCAATGTGTAAAATTAAAATCACAAAATAGGTGGCTGCTTTCATTTTTATTATTAGCCTAGCCCGGTGATTTCATAGGTGCAGGGAACACCCAGTGAGGACACACTTTCTGCTAATGTGGTTATAACTATTGTGCAATTCTGACTTCTAGAGGTGCCCAGACATTGAGAGTGCAAGTAACTTGCATGGTGTCACACTGCCAGAACATGCAAAGGTAGCACTGGGGGTGCTGGTGGCTATTAATAAATAAAGCTTGAAGGAAGGGAAATGATTTGTCCAAGGTCACACAGCTACTAAGCAGCAAAGCTCTGCTGGAAACTCAAGTCCGCTGACTCTAAGGACCTGTGGTTCATTCCACTGCCCAGACAGCTGCCTTAGTTATATAAAATGCAGGTTGAAGTTCAGATAAACCAGTTAAAATCATTACAAAGGATATATTAATGGCTGTCACATCTGCATTTCAAGAAAGTAAGCACCCAGAGGGCAGGGACTGCCCCACTTTTCGGTCTACCAGTTCCGCTACTAGGCACACGACAGGAACAAAAGATCAACTAAGTGTAATTAGGTTTAAACAAATGGTTAACTAAATCTAAACAGGTTTCAAAAAGTGGAATTCACTAAGTTGAAGACAGAGAGGGGGAAATACTTGTTGCTCTAAAATTAGATTCAACCAAAAACTCCTTTGGACCCTGAACAAAAAGTCAACCAGACATTTTGGTGATAATTATGAAAAGGGGGAATTCTGAGGTAGACTAGAGAATCAAGAAAATGTATGCTTTTGTTGGAGGCTTTTGCTTTTAAGCATCTGCAATGACAAGGCCTTGATGTTAGACTCCAAGGCCTGGTGAGGAGGAGCCTGATATGGACAAGAAACAGACTGCTCCCCAGTCTGCCTAAGCCATAGGCTGGTCATGGACTGTGGAGTCCAGGGAACTCGGGGGAGCCTGATTCTCAGAGCATGGTGGCGTCTTTGCTCTGGTTTACACCATGTCTATGGGATCGAGGCTTGCTTCTAGTTCTGTCCAATCCAAAAAAAAAAAGCCACAGAAAATTCAATCCATTTGGCCCACAGTGGTGGGATAGCATGTCAAGTCTCAGATCAATGATTTTTAAAAAATCAAATATTTCTACATTGGCATAAAGTGGGCAAGAATTTTCATCCATTTCAACCTCAAAATTTCCCCAGAATTCAGGAGTCAGAGGAGACTTCAAGTTGAGTCTGCAAGACTCCAGTGGCTAACAGCTGGCTTGATGTGTGGAGTGGGTTGTCACTGTAAAAGAACCCTAGCAACTGGCACTAATGGAATGTTATGATTTGTAAAGGTCTTTATGGTTGTCCTTTCATTTCAGCCTCCCAAACATCTAGGGAAGTAAGTATTGTTACAGGGATTATTATACCCATTTTATAGATAAAGAAATAGAGGGTCAGAGAGACCAGCAAGTATTAGGGATAGTGCAATACCCCCCTCCACCTCCCTGTCCTAGAGTCCACTGTGCTAATTGTTCTGCAAATATTGAAGGTATACTTGTTCCTAACTGCTGGCATACCTCTTGAACCTGAAACTGGGCCACTCTAGATTTCAAATACATCAAATGGTGATTTATGCTCTAGAAGAGCATAAAGTCCTTAAGCACAGGGAGTGTCTCACTTTTTTCACTCTGTGACACAGAGTAGATGCTTAATAAAAGTTACAGACTTTTTGGTATGCATGTGGTAGAAGCATACATTGAGAGTTCTAACTCTTTCATTTTCTGGAGGAGAAAACAGAAGTGGGGGAGGGGACAGTAAATGACTTGGCCAAGATCACATAGGTAGTAAGTATCAGGCAGGATTTGAACTCAGACCCTCTGGACTCTAAATTCAATACTTTTCCCCTGCATCATGCCCTGTATGTGTCTACATATTGTTTCCTCTGATAGAATGTAAATTTCGTGAAAGCAAGAATAGATTCATTCTTGCCTGTGTATCCTCAAAGTACACCTAACATAAAATCTAGTGCTTTAAAAAGTATGTTGATTAATTCCTTGATTTCAGTGGTGTTGGGTTAAACCCATGTCCCAACCCCTGGAACAACTGGTGATCTTATTGAAGCTCCACTGTTAAGCTGGAGATTTACTATTACCAGGGACAAAGTCTTATGAAGTTGCTGTCATTGAAAATCTCTCCCCTTTGTGGAAAAATTGGAACACTAATATACTGCTGGTAGAGCTGTGAATTACTCCAACCAATGAGGAAAACAATTTGACACTATGACCAAAGGGCAGTATAATCAGGCATATCCTTTGAGCCAGCAAATACCACAACTAGGTCTCTATCACAAAGAGATCACAGAAAAAGGAATGGGATCTATATGTACAAAAAACATTTAGAGCAAAGAATTGGAAATTAAGGGGATAACTATCAATGAGGAAATGGCCTTTGGGTTGTGATTGTGATGGAAGACTATTGTGCTATAAGAAATAAAGAGCAGGATGGTTTCTGAAAAATCTGACTTCTAGAAAGTCTTCTAGAAAGACTTCTATCAACTGATGCTAAGTGAACTAAGCAGAACCAGGAGAATACTGTATATATGGTAACAATGCAGCAACATTGTAACAATGATTGACTGTGAAAGACTTAGCTACTTTGATCCAGACAATGATCCAAGATAATTCCAAAGGACCCATGATTTTAAAAAAATGATATCCACCACCAGAAAGAGAACTGATGAACTCATTGCAGATTGAAGTATACACACATACATATAATACATATACATATATACACATATATGTACAGGTATACATATATGTATATATGTTTATTTTTCTTAGAGTTTTTTATTCTGTGTTCTCTTTGGTACATAGCTAAAATGGAAACGTGTTTTGTATGACTTCACATGTACAATCAATATGCAATTGCTTGCATTCTTGATGAAGGAGGAGTGGCAGGAAGGGAGAGGTGAATTTGGAACTCAAAATTTTTTTTAAATTAATGTTAAACTTTTTTTACACATAATTGAGGAATATTTAATGAAATAAATAAATATGTATAGGGTTGGGGGGGGAGAATCCATTCCTTTACAGCCAACTTGGGGACCCACTTCTCCCAGTTTAGCCAGGCTTGACCTTAGACCTCACAGGTCATCTCTAGGTCTCTACTGGGAGCTTTCCTCACTCGGTAGGCACTGACAGAACTGAGGCTTCACTCACAAAATCTCTTGCGACCTTGGGCTCATCTCCATATCACAGTGCAACATCAGAGGAAGACTTTAGCCTAAGAAAAATTCACACATCACTGAATAAAAAACACAACTTTTTCCTTTATAAGAAAAGAGGGTAGCACCCATCCATCATGCTGACAAGAAACAGGAGTGGTGAGTCAGAAGGTGTGACTCTAATTTGAAAAATTAGCCTGACTGCTAATCCACATTTCCTAAGAACAACCTGGCCTTGTGATTCCTGAGCAAACATACTCCTTTGTAGTAAGCAAGAATAAGGTAAATAATAGCCCCATGATGCTTCCATCCTCTTGGAGTCAGTACTCAGCTGTTAGCTCTCCCCCTCTCTTTCCCACTGGAGTCCTGGGGAAAATAAAGCATGTCTGCCCCAGGGGGCTACAGTCAACTGAGGGTGAGGCTGGTAACTGGGAGACACTGAAGAAGCCAGGATCCTTGTGCAAGGAGATGAGGCAATCCAGGTGGAAGAAAGCTCTGGAAATTTAAGCTCTTACTTTACCCCTAGTTCAAATGAGAAACTGATGGACTGGCTGAGTATGTTGAAAGGAGGAGGGAGAAGGACAGAAGCATGGAGGGAGAGGAGGGAGAAAGATAAAAAAAGAGATCCAGAGAGAAAAGGGGGAGAGAAAATGGAGGGGGAAAGAAGATGGAGGAGGGGAGAAAACGGAGAGGATGAGAGAAAAAAGGGAGAGAGGGAATAGAGAGGGAAAGAGAGAAGAAGGAAGAAGGGAAGAGAGATGCAGCGCCCCCACATGTCCCCGCACCACCCCCCACACACAAAGCTATCATCAGGGAGCAGAAGGCCTTGGGAAGGGGGAGGTGAGAGGCTCTGGAGATTTCTGTCTATCTTTGCACTGATGACTGCTCATGCAAGGATTTTCGATTTTCTCTCCTCCCTCTTTTAATTCAATCTTCCCCTATGATATGGGAGCCAAGTCCCTCCAGTGATGGCAGGAGGGTACCGCCGCATTGTTCCAGGTTCCCTACTAGCACACCTAGGTCCTCTGGGATACAAAGACCAAGAGAAACCAGGTGGAAAAATTCTAGTTGAATATGGGAATGTCTCGATGGCTGGAGATCCCATCCTGCCACAAGATGTGTCTTTGCCTACTTAAGTTAAAATGTGTATGGGGAGGAGGAGGAGGGGAGGGAAGTGCCTGGAGATGCTTACTGGCAGCTGCAAGTTCTGCTATCTGTGACCTCAGCTCTTTACAGTCAGAGCAGTCCTGGCTTCCCAGGCCTTGTAATACCCAAAGCCCAGAAAGCAGGGGCCAGAGTCTGGCTAATCTATTTAGCAAAGAGGGCTGAGACCAGGCCTGGATGAATTATCGATGTCTCTCCAAAACAAAGGAAATGGCAGTAATTTATAGCTCCTTTATCCCTTTGCCCCTCCCGTCACCTCACCCTCCACTCCCTACCTCCTTAGCAAATTCAATACCCTGGAAAGGAGAATGGCAGGATAGAAAATAAACATGATCTATATCCCTTCTTGGGAATAAATGGTGCTACTTAAAGGAACTTGAGCGGTGGGATTGGGAACTGGAAGGGTTTGAGCTTTTTGTTTGTTTAAAAAATTGACTGACATTTTTCTTGTTTTAATCATGGCCATTTTTCAATCATGCCCCACCCCTTTGTAACAATAAGTGCATTTAAATAAAATAAAATACTACATTGGTCACATCTGCAAATGTATGTATGCCTCACTCTGCACCAAGAGTTCACCACCTGCTTTCCAAGAGACAAGAGGTAAGCTTCTTCATCAATTGGAGGAGTTATTTCTACTAAGTCTCTGGGATAGTTTGAAAACCTTATTCTCAAACTCAAATGATAGAAGCTTCAGAGTGACAAATTGAGGCTTAATGTCTAGAAAAACTTCCTAATCCTTAGCACTCTTGCCAAGTGGAGTGTTCTGCCTCAGGCCATGGTGGCAGCTCCCTCCTTGGTGAAGGTCTTAGAGTACCACCTGTCAGACATGTCAGACGTGAAGGGGATTCTTCTGGGAGGGAGGATTATACTATATATCTCTGAGGTCTCTTCTCATTTTTAAATCTTATGAGTCTTTTTGAGAATAGAACAGAGAATGTGGGTCAAATTCCTGCCTCATATCCTCTCTATGTGACCTTAGGCAAGTCATTATCTAGGACTGTAAGTTGGTATCTAGGACTGTAAATTAGCAGAAGGGCTTTCTTCACTTGGGAATTCCCTATATTAGTGAAACCAAAGGTCCACTTCCAATCCCTATTATACTAGGTTACCCTATAGATCTGCAACTGGGAAGGAAATCGCCCATACTGGGAGGTCCTAAAGCTCAGGCATTCTCCAAATGTCTGAGGAATCCTTTGGGAGAAAAGAACAGTTGTAGATGTGCATTAACATTAGCAGTTCCCTCACCGGGGCCTCCCATTCTGATGAAATTCCAGGTTTGATCCAAAAGAGAAAGTGAGCCGAGCTAGTCCCAGCCACATGTATAATGCATGGACACTTGGAAGGACTGGAGGAGAATGGAGATCCCAACACATCCCTGCTCATCATAGGCTCTTCTCCCCATTGTCCTTTTGCCAGTCCTTCCAGGGCCTGCACTCATTGTGTTGTTGGCATGGCATGATCGCAGCCAGACTCCTTATTGTTTCCTACCTATAAAACACTACCCCAGGCTTCACACCTTTGCCTAGGTTGGCCCCATTTGTCAGGAATGTGCTCCCTCCTCACCCCAACAATGCAGCTATGGTCAGAAAACTGGAATTGGAGAAGCATTTTCCATCTGTCTCTGCACTGATAAATGCTCATGCAAAGGTACTGTTTTGTTTTGTTTTTTTCTCTTTTGGTAAGGAATGGGCATTTAAGTAAGGGAGAAGAATGTCTTGATGCTTGCTGTTAAGGAAGTAAGAACAGGTAGGTCAATTACTCCAAGCTCCTCAGTTTGGGGAGTATCTGACAGGAACCTCTCCTCTGCTGTACCTGCAGCTGACCTAGGCTCCTAGTTCCTGATGCGTGGGGAAGACCTTCTGAACATTGGCTGGTGATATCTAAGAGGCCCGGGAATACCATTCATAATACTGCAGCTAACTCTAAACCTGCCTTGGCATTTCAATGTAAAGTCACTTCCCAACCTCTGAGCTCCTGGGCTATGCAAGGTCAAAGGATAGATAGGGGACCGCCATGTCCTGGAGCAATGAGGTAAGAAATGGGCACAGTGCATTACACAAAGTTAGAATTTCCAGGAAGGTGGCATAAAAGGGCTCTGGGACTTCAGAGAAAAGGGGCAAACTCTCTTTGGCTGGGGAAGCCAGGGGGAGGTATTGGGGCTAGGCCAGGAAAGGTGGAGAGGATGTCTACAAGATGGCTGTGTGATAGAGAACCAATGTGAATAAGGGCACAGAAGGATAACACACCAATCAACAGCTATTAAGCACCTACTATGTACTGAGGACACAAATATAGAAGTGAGGCAGCCCCTCTCCTCAAAGATGTACTAAGACACAATATAGTCACAGAGAAACAAGTGACAATATATAGAAAACATACATCTTTATCAGTGATTTGAATGAAGGCATTGATAGCATGTTCATCAAAAGTATTAATAACACAATTTAGGAGGAAGAGGATAACACATTCAGTTGTATCAAACTCAAATAGAAACAGATTCCTGAGGGCAGCAGGTTGACTTAGAAAACCACAAATTACATTATCTACGTTGTATTGTATTTTAATTTCTTTTGTTCAACTTTTCTCAATTACATTTTAATCTGGTGGGGCAGGATGCCACTCTCAGGCAGTGAATCTGACACCTCTGTACTAAACGAAAGCAATCAAGATCCAGAAAAGGCCTTGACAGGCTAGAACATTGAGGCAAATCTACTAGGATGAGACTTAATGTGGATATATATAAAGTCTTATGTGGTTCGAGAAATCAATGGGACAACATATAAGATGAAAGCGAAATGACAAAATAGTTCGTCAAAAAAACAGTTTGTATGTTTTAGTGGCCTCAAGCTCAGTGTGTCACCAGTGTGATATTAGCAGCTAAGAACATGAATTCAATCTCAAACTGAATTAAGAGAAGCTCAGTGTTCAGGACTGGGGGAAGGGGCCGGAGGTTGATGATCCCAGTTGTTTGTCCCTCTCAGAGCACATCTGGAGTGCTATGCTCACAGCTGCTTTAAGAAGGACAGCGATAAGTTGGACAAAGTCCACGGGAGGGCAGCCAGGATGATGAGGGACCATGAGTCCCTGTCAGTAGAAGCAGCTGAAGGAACGAGGGAACATTGGAGAAAACAGACTCTGGGCAGAAGCTTTGAGGCTGTGTCCAGGGATGAAAGAGAGATGAGACTTTAACTATTTACCCCAGATGGCAGAACCAGGTGCAAAGGGCTACATGTCCATCCATGTAAAGAAACCCTTGCTAATGATTAAAAGTAGCCAAAGGTGAGGAATGTGATGAAAGTGGGGAAATATGGAAAGATCTACAGAATCCGGAGCAGAGTGAAGTGAGCCGAGCCAAGAACACAAAGTGTCCAATGACCACCATGGAAGCAGAAGGAACCATGATGGGGACAAAAGGAAAATGCTTCCAATTGGAAGCTACAAAATGATAAAGAGCAAACATGACTTGGCATAGATATGAGGAAACATGCCCTCCCATGCCTCCCCTAGGGGTCATACATATGTGCACACATTTTTAGACCTTTGTTTTCTTATTTCTTTTCTTTGTCTTTAAAAATCCTATGTGTTGTGTAGGATGCTCTTTGGGAAGGAGGAGATACAGGGGAAGTTGTGGTGACATAAGAAAAAAAACCAGGAAGTGAATGGATAAGCAGAGTGGGCAAGCAGGATGGCAAGACTGAGAACCAGGGTGCCCAGAAAGAAGATGGCACCCTAGAGAGAAGAGCTACGATAATGTCCAAAGATGGGCCATACAGACCACCGTCAGTCCACGTCCCTTGTCCTTTGAAACATGTTCTGTCCCAACAGAAATAAAAGCTAGGTGGCAGGGGGCTCTTGCTCACCAGTGCCTGGCAACTACTCCAACCACATGGTGGTGGGAGTAGGGAGAAGGGAGTGGGAATGGTGGGGGGGATGGACTGGGATATTTGCCTACTGTACCTGCTGCAGGTAACAGAGTATTCCCCACAAATAGTCATGGAAGGCCATGATTGAGGGGGTCAGAGAGGAGGAGTGCTGAGCTCAAAAGGTTGATGGAAAATAATCCCATCTTGCCTCCCTACCAGTGGTTGATAAATCATCCCATGGGTTCGTGTCCCAGCTCTCATCTTGGAAACCACTGCTCTAGAAAGTCAATATGTTTCCCCAGAGGGCAGGACCTGGAGTCAGAGGACCTACATTCAAATTCTGAATCTGCTATTTAATATCTGTTTTGACTTTGGGCAAGTCACTTGGGCTGAGTGCATTCATTCATTCAGTCACTCACTCATTCATTCATTCATTCATTCTGGGCTTGAAATTCCTCAGCTGCAAAATTAGACTATTGGTCTAGATCAGTGTGGTCAAACTCAAATAGAAATGGGGCCACACATAAAGATTCCTGCTGGCAGCCCACAGACTTAGAAAACTACTTTTTGACATTATGTTATATTAAAGGGCAGCTAGATGGTGCAGTGGGTAGAGAACCAGCCCTTGAGTCAAGACACCTCCTCTTCCTGAGTTTAAATCTGGCCCCAGACACTCACTAGCTGTGTGACCCTGGGCAAGTTACTTAACCTACTTGTCTCAGTTTCCTCATCTGTGAAATGAGCTAAAGAAGGAAATGACAAAAAGATCTTTGCCAAGAAAACCCCCAAAGAGGTCATGGAGTTAGGCATGAGTGACAAATGGCCAACGTTATATTGGATTTGTACATTTTGATACCTCTGGCCCAGAGGACCTCCCAGGTCCCTTGTAACTCTGGATCTGTGAATCTCTTATTCCTTAATCAAAAATAAGTTCACCTCTAATAAAGTGAACAATCTCATTCATACAAAAAGTTGTACACATACGAAGACCCCTAAACAAAAGCCCATGCCTCCATATCCATCTCTTTACTGTAGTCATTAGGAAAAAACAAACCAAAAACAACATACCAGATCAGAACAGAATCTCCTCTATCCCAAAGCTCAGCTTCTCCTGGCTGACTTTCTCCTTAGACAGTGTAGGTGCTTAATAATTAGAACTAGGTTTGAAGTAAGAAGACTTGGGTTCAGATTCTACCTGTGCAACCAAAGCCTCCTCCTCTGTCCAGTGGTAGGGGTGGAGTGGGGTAGAAGAGGGTTACATGGACTAGATGGTGTCTGAAATCCCTTCCAAGTCCAAAGCTCTGAATTTGTAATGGACCTGGACCCCTAGGCTCCCATCAAATTATAAATCTGTATATAAGCCTATGAGCCTAGAAATTACAAATTAATTAGTAATCTCTTTCAGGGGAGAGTTTCCACAGTGGGAATCCCAACATGTATAAAATCATAAGTCCAGATACCACCAGCCCGACACACACCATAAGAGAGGAGAGCAGTGAAATATACATAGCACCTTAGCACACAGAAGGTGCTTGCAATCTGTGAAATGAATGGAGATGACCATCAGAATGTCAGAAGTCATAGATTAATTCTGAATAGAAAGGGAGGGGGAAAATGGGGAGGATGGAGAAAGGAAGGGAGGGAGAGAGAGATGGGGAGAGAAAGAGAGAGAGAGAGAGAGAGAGGAGATTCACATTCACACACACACACACACACACACACACACACACACACACACACATCCCATGAAGTCTAACATTTTCAAGGCCACACTAGAAGCCACTTGTGAGCGTGCTTGAGAATGTAAGCAGAATTCTTCTCCCAAAACAATGAGATTAAAATGTTTCCCATCCTTTTTTTTTTGCTGTTGTTTTGGGTTTATTGAAACTACTGACCGCCACAGTAATTACAAACAGCCTGTCAGGGCCACTTCAATAGAGCCAGGGCTGTCTGAATAAACAAGCTTTCCAAATGAAGGCAGGGGGCTGCAGGAAGGGGCGGACTCTGCCCAGTTCCCACACCCCTTGGTTTGGTCCCCTGTTTGTGAAGGATGGTGAGAGGTGATTGGGGCTGCCCTGGAATGAACAACACTGGGTGCTATCAGCTCCCTATCCCAAACCTTGTTCCATCACCTCAGCCCTATTTTTAGCGGGCGCAGCATGGAAAAAGCTGGGGCCCCTGTATGCAAACAGTTTGCTTTGGGGGTTATTCAATGCTTCCATTAACAATTGATTGTGACAGGGTGTGGGTATTTGTAGCTTCTGGCTCCAGTCCTCCTCCATCTCCACAGCACTACACAGATGCCAACATCTGGAGCTGGTGAAGAAGCCTGGGAGTAGGGAGTTCTAGCCTGGCGACCCCAGTTCCATAGTTAACCCAACTCTGCCAAGGATTCATCAGTCATCACAGGCTGGAAAGTCACTTAACCTCTAGCAGCCTCCAGATCCTCAAATGTAAAGGGTCAGGGTTGAACATTAAAGCATCTCAAGTCTTATCCAGTTCTAAATCTATGATGGAATGATAATCACTTCTCTGACTGGGCCTCAGTTTCCTCATCTGAAAGACTTTGCCTCCATGGCTTCCAAGCTCTGAATCTATGATCCTAAAACAAGATTATTTCCAAGACCCCCTACAAATCTAAGCCTGTGAGCCTATGATATTCATATTTCAAACTGGAATGAAGCAAATATGCCCTATTCAATTCACTGCCAATTCCAGAAGCATTGATTAAGCACCTATTCATGCTCTACTCTGACTTCAGACCTCCCTGGCTTCCATTAAGTCCCAAATAAAGTTGACCTTCCTTAAGGAAGCCTTCCCCAAACCTTCTTAATTTCATTGCCTTCCCTCTGTGAATTATTTCCTATTTATTCTGTATATAGCTTGCTTTGTGTATGTTTGTTTGCATGTTGTTCCCCCCTCCCATTAGATTGTAATATCCTTGAGGACAGGGACTTTCCTTTGCCTCTTTTTGTATCCCCAGTGCTCAGTACATGGTCAGACACACAGTAGGCACTTAATAAATGAATAGGTGCTGCATATACAAAGAAATAAACCACAGCAGTCCCTACTATCAAAGAGCATACATTCTACATGAAACAAAACCAGTTCTTGATCATTTTAGATCATAACATTTGAGAACTGGGTGGGGCTTCTGTAGCCATCTAGTCCAAGCATGACATGAGAGGAGAATACTCATTATAACACACCGAGTAAGTGATCATTCTGCCTCTGCTTGAAGACCTCCAAGAAGGGGCAATGCATTTCTTCCATCACTTTAAGGCAGTCCATTTCTCTTTGGGACAGCTCTAATTCTTGGGAAGTCTTTGTGGACAGCCTAAATTGGCCTCTCCAACTCCTCTCCCCCACCCCACTGTTCTGAGACCAAGCAGAGTAAGTCCATTCCTTTTTTCAGTTCCTTCAACTGTCGCTATGTCATGGACTTCAGGCCCTCTGAACATCATGACTATCATGTGTTAATGTCCTCCTTAAATCATGTCACCCAGAAATGAACATAGACAAAAGACAGGGTTCAAGCAGTTCTGAGTATGCTAGGTTAATCACTCCCTGTTCCTCAAAGTTGTGTCTCTCTCGGTGAAGTCCAGGGTCACATTAACTTTGGAGGGGGGCTGCAGAAGAATGAGGAGTGATGAGGGAAAGTTGCAGAGAGGCAAATTTAGAGTTCAGATCAGGGAAAAAGTTACTAACAATTTGAGTTCTCTGAGAATGGAATGGGTTGCAGGTTGTTCTTCAAGTATAATTTGGACTAGATGCCTACCGAGGTCTTTTCTAGGTCAGAAATTCTGTAATTCTGTGCACATTTGTATTTTATTGGGAAGTCAGTAGGGAGCCATGGAATACTGTTGAGCAGGAGAGTAACAAAGTGAGAGCAGACCACTAGAAAACTGACTTGAGTTGTGTTAAATAATAGGAAACAGAAGCTCCCATTACCCAATAGAGATCATGTTTTAGAAACAACTGAGAGTCATCTGTTTTGTCAAGCCTGATCATTTCACCAGGGGTTCCTAAGTATGGAGAAAGGGAAGATAAGTGAGTAGGTAGTGAAAACAAGTCAGAGCAAGTTCCACAAAAGCTAAATGTGTGATGTGTACTGCAAAGCAGGGAAAACTCTTACTGGGTTTTTAGCTTTACATAAAAAGCACTGGAAAATCTACTTTGGAACCATAACTAAGACAATACCAGTCCAGATTTGGAGAGGGCTCTGGAGGGCTGCTCT
Organism: Bettongia penicillata ogilbyi; assembly: GCA_023548195.1. Classification (NCBI taxonomy): domain Eukaryota; kingdom Metazoa; phylum Chordata; class Mammalia; order Diprotodontia; family Potoroidae; genus Bettongia; species Bettongia penicillata. The sequence goes on along the minus strand of JAJHZJ010000134.1, from coordinate 10,412,652 downwards.
GGCTGCAGTGGCTTGTTTCCCCATTCTGAGTCATCTCCTCTCTTCTCCTTGAATCTCTACAAGTTTTTGAGGTAACTGGAGCCTTTCTCTGGTTAGCACAGCACTTTCCATATGTTATCTCATTGGATTCTCACAACAGTTTTAAGAGGTAGGTATTCCAATTATCATGCCCATTTTACAGATGAGGAGACTGAGGTTGAAAGGTTAAGTGAGGAGCATAAGGTCATGACAGAAGGGCATTTTGAGGTCATTGCATCCAACCTTATTTTACAGATGAGGAGATGGAGTCTGAGAGGTTAAACTGTTTATCTATGGTTATGCAGCTAGCATCAGAGAGGAGATCTTGGACCCCTCTTCTTTCTGACTTACAACCCCAGCATGTTATCCACATCATACTGTTCCTCAATGGTGGACATGGCTCCAGACAGATACAAGATAATCTCAAAACCATTCCAACACTTGTAAAACCATTGCAAGAAATAGAAAGTCTGAACTCTCCAAGTTGGGAGGTATCCTGTGAATGCTGGTCACCCACTCAAGGCAGATTCCCTCTAACAGTGAGACTCAATGGGCTCCTGAGGCTTTCTGTTTGAACGGTGACAAGGGGCTGAGCTATCTCAACAAAGCAATGCCTTCCCTTTGGGGGCAGCTCAACTGGTTAAAAAGTCCCCCCCCCCCCCTTCCTCAAAGATATATGTCCAACGTTTCTGGCATTCTGCCAATCTTATCCCAAACTGCACCTTGCAACCCAAGACAATCTAGCCACACCCATGCATTCAACAGTCATCATGAAGGTCTTTTTCCTTTAAGGGAAGAAATCATCATATAATTTTAGATCTGGAACTATAAGGGACCTGAGAGGTCAACTAGTCCAATGCTATCAATTTTACAGCTGAGGAGATGGAGGCCTAAAGTGGTGACTTGCCTAGGGAAAGAAGGGAAGAATTAGAGAAGGTAGGATTTGAACCCAGATCCTCCAACTTCGATCTCCTCCATCGGTACTGCAGTCTAATTTCTGTTCTGACTCAGTTCACATCCTACCTTCTACTGCTCATTCTGGTCACCAGTGCCTTCCCTCTGGGATCATGTCCCATTGACACAGGACTTACACGTCTATTTGCATGTTCTCTCCTCCACTAGGGAGGGAGCCACAGAGATGCTTGAGGTCAAGGACTATGTTCTTGTCTTTCTCCGTATCCCCAATGCTTAGCATAGTTTCTGACTCTGTAAGGTGATTAGTAAAGGCTTGTTGAGGGATTGATTGATGTATTTCAGACGTACACTCAAGGTAATATTTCTTTCACACCCAAACTCAGCCACCAAACCCAAGAGGTTGGAGGTAAATGTGACGCCCATGCCGTTCAGTGGTGAACATCAACTTTTCAGCCCTCCCAGAAGGGATCACTGGGAGAACTCACCTTAAGGCAATGGTGCAGGGGAGCCAAGCTTTTGAAGTCTGGTAAGAGGCCATTGAGTTGGACCCCCTCCAAGTATGGAGGAGGCAATGGAGATGGGCAGAAGAGATGACGAAGATCACTCAAAAGGCAGAGACCAAATCTGATCCCAGGTTCTCGAAGGTAGCATTGGAGCTCACCCTCTGGATGCAAACAGTTAAGATGGTGATTTCCTGCCCAAATGAAGTGGGAATGACAGCCAGGAAAACTAACTGGAGGTGTGGGATAGCATATGGAGAGAATGCTGGACTTGGGGAGAGCAGCTCTTCCACATAAAACCTGTGTCCTTGGACAAATGATGAAATCCTTCTGACCCTCAATTTCCTCATCTATAAATGAGTGATTTCTAAAATGGCTTCTCATGAACCCTCTGCCTGTAAATTGGGGACCTTGTGAATTACTTTTTGTCAGAGGAGGGATAGGAAATGTTTTTTTACCCCCAAAGTAACACACACACACACAAATGCACATCAAATACATACATACATATATAATACTCACATATATACATGGATGTTCATATATATACTCATGTGCATACATACCCACATGCATATACATATATAACACATGTATATTGAATAGTAAAAAATTTCTCAAAAGCCAAGACACTCATAGATCCACTTTCATTTCTGCATATTAATTTTTCTGAGTTACTTCATTACATAAAACTAAAAGATTTCCCATTCTGAGTTTACTTCAACCTTCCACTTTGAAATCTGCAGCAGATCCCGGTAACAGACAGGGTAGGTCAGTCTTACTCTCAAGAAAGAAACCAAGATCTGCCCCATCCATGTTCCCACTCAGCCCCTGACACAGTAAGTGCTTAGTAGGTGCTTACCGGTAGATTGAAAAGTCAAATCCCTATGTCATCAGTCTGGAAAGACAATACATTGTATTTTTTTCACGAGTCATAGAAACAATATTCCATTAAAACGTAACAACAATTTTTAACATGGAAGCTGGCATGTCAAATGCTCATAATATTAAGATGACATGAAACCTTCACATAGAAAGAGAGAGTACTCTTGTGGCCGAAGTCACAAAGTCACAGGCCAGGCTGATGCCTAAGTCACTCCTCAGTCTGTCTGTTCCCAGAGAGGCCCTGCAGTTTTCAGGGAGCTGCTCCCCACTACGCTTACTTGGTCTGATGCAACAAGTAGTCACTTACTTTATTCACTTTTATAAGAGTCCACAGAACTTCCCAGCTCAGTGACTAAGAGCAGGATAGTGACTTGGGCAAGTCCTGCTCCTACCTGACTCCATCGTGAAAAGCTGAGAATAAATAAGATGAAGAACAAACAGCATTCAAAGATTTGGGATTTACTTGTTCCACACAGCCAGCCGGCCAGCCAGCCAGAAACACCGACTTTTTCTCCATGCCCTGGTTCTTAGTCTACTCCCAAACCAAATGAGTTAAAAGACTATCTATTCAAGATAACTGTTCATATCTTAGGCAAGTCAACAAGCATTTATTAAACTCCCACCATGTGCCCCTCCACAGACTGCTAGACACCTTCTCCCATGGCTTAGAAGATTTCAGGCCTTTCTAACTTTCCTTTCAATTCCTCTTTGTTTCCTCATGCTCTCTTTAAAGGGACTGTTCTCATGGCATCATAGATCTAGAGTTGGAAGGGGCCTTGGAGGTATGCTAGGCCAATCCTTTCACTTTACAGAAGAGGAAACTGAGCCCCAAAGTGTTGAAGTAACTTGTCCAAGTTCACATTGGTACGAAGTGACAGGACTAAATCTGGAACCTCCTTAACCATCTACTATCTCTTTCCAGTCCAGCATCCTCAGCGGTCTCCATGGCTTCCATCATCAACTCGATGCAAATAACTCCCAAACTGAAACACCCAGCCTTGCCTTTAGGACCAACCACTGAATGTCCCAGTCATACCTCAAACTCAATATGTCAAAATTTCTTGGTCCTCTCTAAATGCCATCACTCACATCTGTCCCCTCCTTTCAACTCATCCACCACAGCCTTAGCCCAACCCCCAACCACCTCCAGTCTGGAGCAGGGCTTCTTAAACTGGGGGTCCCAACCTTGGCAACAAGATAAGGGTTCTGAACGGGCAATGGCCAAAAATTAATTAAAAATCCAATTTGTAATGAATCCGAGGTCTTCCTGGCAGCGCTTGCATGACTGACATGAGCACCTTCCCTGCAGTCTGGCTTCTGAACATAGAGCATGCACACTTTGTACTGCACATGCCCTCAGGCCATACAAAAGGACCTAGAGTGGAAAAAGTTTAAGAAGTCCTGGTCTAAACTATTACAATCACCTCCTAATTGACCTTCTTTCTTCCACCTTCTCTTCTCTCCAGTATACCCCCCACACAGCTGCCAAAGAGATATTCCTAGAACATAGATCTGATCACGTCATTCTTCTATTCAAACTAAACTGCAATAGCTTCTTATTACCTGTAGGCTCAAATATAATCCTAAGCTTAAGTCCTCTGACTCAGTATCCTTTCTATTCCTGTCCACTGCTTTGAACATAGTAGGGAGAAAATAAGCCTGAGTCCAAAGCACAATGAAAGACTCTGGGGGCCTAGGTTTAAATGCTGCCTCTGCTACCAACTACCTATGTGACCAAGAGCAAACTATTTCCCCTTTCAGTACCTTCATTCCTCACCTCTAAAATGAAAGGAGTGGGCCAGATGATTGCCAGGATGCTTTCTGACTTTAGATCTGAGATCACTTAGGTAGCTCTAGGTTCAAATCCTGTTCCTCACACATAGACTATGTGACCCTGAGTAAGTCACGTAAATTCTCAGTTTCCTTGGCAACTCTCAAAGGCTGGATAGAAGTTGCAGAGCAGATTCTGATCTCCATTGGTAGAAGGGAGTCTCCTGCCACCTCACCCCCTACCAATGAAATCACAAACACTGAAAAAGAAAATTAATGACATAGCTTCATAGCTAAGTAGACTTAATGTAGCAAAGGTAAAATGGGTCAGAGTATTTTTTTAAGCTCCTTCACAGCCCCCACCCCTTACACACACACACACAATGATTAAATACTTTTCCTTGTGCTGAGCAAACAAACTGCTCATATTTGTTTCCTGAAATAAAAGATTGCTGTCACCTCCACCCCCTATTCTCCTCTGGTTCACAAGAAGCTGGGTCCCTGATTCAGAAGCCAAGAGCCCTTCCACAGTGACAAGGCACACTTAGATATGTTTGCTTATCACCAAGCAACAGCTTTCTAAGCATTTCATCAGCCATCCTGGGTCTTCATGGAGACAGCCAGATGGAAAGAGGAAAATCAAAATTTAAGAAGTGTACACTTGCCCACACAACCCACCTCCCCAGTTAGGAAAACCAGGAGCTCTGACTGAACATTCTCCAGGGATCACAAATTGATGGGAGATCAATACATTCTTGAAAGTCTCTGCTAACTGAAAGTCTGTCTGCAGGAACAAAATGATGCTGGCATCTCCCAGGAACTGAGAAGACTCTGATATTAACAAGTCAACATTTGGTCAGTTTCCTGTGGGCAAGTCAATGCTGTGCTGTGGAAAGTGACACTCTAACCCCTGAGGAGAAAATAATAACAAGGCAAATGAGGTGGGAAAAGAATCCTCTCAAACTAACTTTTAAAACAAAACCAGTTTTTAAGGTGTGGAATGAGGACACTCCAACAGGAAGACTATTCCCCCCTCTCATCTGATAGAAGGTGCAAAGGAAAGAAAATGTGTCTATGAGTCCAGAAGACTAGTAACATCCCTTATGTCCCAAACAGCTAAGAATCTAATTGGATACCCCAGGGTGATCTCTGAAAAACCTGGGAGTTCCAGGGAGCCCTGGAAAACAGCGTGGGCTGTATCAAAACACTAGCACATGCATCCATGATGTCAGTGTCTTGCTTAAGTTCCTAAAATGCTGACTGAAAAATGAAACAGTTCATCCACCAATCTTCCAGAGACAAAGCAGGAGAATTCTGGGACCCTCCAGTGCCAACAGTAGAATCTACCTCTCTACCTCTGGCCCAAAGTATCCCCATGGAGCCAGAAAGGCTGGTAAGCCAAAGCCATGAACAGTGAGTCATTCAATCCCCAAAACATTTTCTATATGGCTTTAAGATGCAGTTACTAGTTTTCAAAGGGCTCAGACTTCCCTTAGGTGTCTGATATTTGTGTTGGACTAGGGCTACTGTCAAAAAAGAGTTCATGTTCCCAGAGCACATGCCGTTAAATCAAGTGCAGGTGTTCAGAAGGGGCAGGAAACATTGCTGTCTGATCAGTGGGGATGAACCCAGGAGCTGAGCAGTGAGGTCAGCTCAGCCCAGCTCCCTGAGAGGATGCTCAAGCCGACAGTCCTCTCCTAAAGGAATTGAATAGGAATTGGGAAGGCAAATAAATCCCCAATGATTTAATCCAAGTGGGAAAACCAGGCACAGCCAGGTAAGGCTTTTACCTGGGAGGTTTCATCTCCACTTGGGGCTTTCGTTTGGGGAAAGTGTTGTCTCCAGGTGAGCAGGAAACTCATAGTCAAGTGTTTTGGAAACTGGAGAGGGACAAGGATGGAAAGGTTTGCAGCCTGCAAATGTTCTGAGCCAATGATGCCCAAACATCCTGGCAAGTGTGTTGGCCCACCACATGGGACAATTCACTCTACCAGGAGTAGCAGGAACCCTGAGGAGGCCAACCTGGAGAGCTGCTCTGGACCCCGTTTTCTGAGAAGGGAGCACTCAGTGAGAGGTCAGGCAGGCTCCAGCCCCATTCACTGTCTTGAGTGAGTCTTCCCAGAACAAAGATTCAGACAATCAAATCTGGCACCACACCAAATCCGGCCCAAACACAAGAGAGGTTGAACGGCTGTCCTAACCTTAGATGCCCCAGAAATGAACACATTCTTGCTTTGGTCCACTCCACTGATCCAAAAGCCGGCTTAGCATTGCTTCAAGCAAAATGGGGGGGGGGGGGGCGGGGGGGGGCTTAGGATTTATAGTAGTACCCCCGCAAGTCAAAGCAACTAAGCAACTATCATTTCCATAAACAGCTAAAGAAGACTTATTTTCATAAACACAGAGGACAAAGACACTCATTTCCATAAACACCCAGGTCAAAGATACTCCTTTCCAAAACACCCAGGTCACAGAAGCTAATTTCCATACCCCACCCCCCATCATGGATTCCAGGGGATGCACAGCACACATGGTGCTATCTCTGAAATACAAAGAGAAGGGGCTTTTACACTGCAGAAGGACCCCTAATGTCCACTGAATACAACTTTTTTGTAAGTGGAGAAACTATAGACACTATTCACTGAAGTCTCCGAATTGTTCTTTTCTGACAGGCTCTCAGCTCGCCGAACACTTTTCTCTCCCTGTTTCTATAAAAGAGATCGCTGCCTACCCGCAGTCCGACCATCCATCCATCTATCCTCTATCCCATCCATCCATCCCGCACTCTCTGACTTGGGTTTTCCCTGGGTCATGCCGAGAAAGAACACGAGCCCTAATTTCTGGGATCCAGAGGAAAGAAAAAATACATTTTACATGCCTCGAAATGCATCCTTTCAGGAAGTGTCTCCTCACGAGCAACTAAGCAACTGGGACCAGGAATGCCACGACCCTGCCCGGGGGAGTCTGGGCTGTCCCACAACACGCACTGGCGGCCTGGCGCATTTCAGGACTCCCAGTCCAAGACCGCTCTCCCCCACCCCCCGACTGGGGCTGGGCTGTGCCAGCCGGCTTACCCTCGATGGCTATGACATGCTCCCGGATCTGGCTCTGCAGTACGGGCTCCTCCACACGCTCCAGCAGCTCATAGATGGAATAGATGTTGGGGTGCACGGACTCGAAGCGCTGGATCTCGGCCCGGATGGCAGCCGAGTTGGCCAGCTGCTGCTGGTAGTTCATGGTGCAGTAGCGCCGGGCCCCGCGGTCCGGCCGGCCGACAGTCAGCCCGTCAGTCCGCCCGCACGCCGTGCCCTCCTCCTCGTCCTCCTCCTTCGGCGGCCCAGGTGGGCTGGGGGGCGCGGGGGGCTCGGTCAGCGGGCGCTCGGGGGGCACCGAGCCGCCATGCAGCGACGGAGGCAGGCCAGGGCCAGGAGCAGCTCTCGCTCCCTCCAAGGCTTGGAGACCCCCGCGATGTCCTCGGCTCAACCTCCGCCTCCCGCTCTCCTCCCCGCGGGGTCGGCGCTGGAGGGAGCGTCGTCCTCCTCGACTCCCGCGGCTGCTGCTCGCTCCTCACCCCGCTAGCTCGGGCTCCCGCGTAGCTGCCGCTGCCCCGGCCCCGGCCCCGGCCCCAGCCCCGGCCCCAGCCGCCCGCGTGGCCGCCTGCCCCGGCAGCCTAGGCGCTTGGCCGCCGCGGCGCAGCCATGGAGCGGCCGCGGGACGCGCGGCGCGGGGCCGGCTCCGGGAGCCGGCTCCCCCCGCGCGGGGCTCCGGGCGCCTCGGCCGGACGGAGGAGGGGATGGAGGAGGAGACCGCGCGATCCGGGCTGCTCCGGCCGCCGGGGCCGCTCGGGGAGGCTGAGCCCCGGCGGTGGCGGTGGCGGCGGCGGTGGCGGAGCCTGCTCTGGCCCAGCCCCGGCCAGCAGCCCCCGGGCCCCGCGGCCGCCGCTGCCGCTGCAGTCCTCTCTCTCCTGCCGCCCGTGCTCCTGCTCCGGGCTCCCGCCGGGGCTCTGGGCCCACGTCCCCCAGCCGTCCTCCCGCTCGGGCTCCGGCTCGGGCTCGGGCTCCGGCTCCGGCTCCTGCCCCAGCAAAGCCAGAAGCCGCCTCCTCCTCCTCCTCCTCCTCTTCCTCCGCCTACCCCTCCGCCGCCGCCGCCGCCGCCGCGATGCCCCCGCCCCCGAGCCCGGGCCCCTCCCCCTCCGGGCCCCTCCCCCTCCTCCTGGGCCCAGGCCGGATCCTGGGAATTCGGGACGAGACTCCACCCCGCTCCTTCCTCTGCGCTTCTTGGGACTTGTAGTTCTGGGCAAGTCTTCCTGCCCAGGGACCCGCCAGTCGGTCCTCCTGCCCTCCGCCCACCCCTCCCCTGGCCGCCAGCGGGCCCGCGGCGCGGGGTCCCCTGGGAATATCCCCGGGGCCAAGATGTTGAGGGCTAAAGGCATCCCACGTGGCCCCGGGACGTCCTCCCCTCTTTGGTTCGCCATGTCCTGCAGCTTCTCTGAACCGAGCTGCCCCCCAGCTTTTCGGGCAGGGTGCAAGGAGAATGGGTGGGCGGTTTGGGTCGAGGAAGACTGATCAGTTTCTTATTATTTCTCATTTTTTGGAGGCTAACTGAGGATGCGGATGTAGAAAGAGGAATAGGAGGAGTCGTGGTTTACAGGAAAATCTTTTCCCTCTCCCTTGGCCACTCTGCTAGCTTTTCATTTTTATTTTAGCATAGACGGTGATTTCATCTGTGAAATCGAACTCGTAAGGAAGAAATTCCTTCCGGTGGCTTACAGTCATAAAGCTGCCTAGGACTTGCCCGGGGTCACATAATCAATACGGGCCAGGACTGGAGCCCAGGTCTTTCTGACTCCAAGACTGCCTCTCCCTCCTGTGCCCCACATTGGTCTTTACAATAACACCACACATTTTTTAGTCCTTTTATTAATGATAATAGCTGCCATTTATATCAGACTTTAAGGTTTGCAAAGTACTTTACATACAATATCTCTGGAGTTTTCACATGGGATCCCGGTGCTCATCATTGAGAACAGTGCTTCCTTCAGGTGTGGTCCAACCAGAATAGGACTCTCAGCTCTACATTCCCGGAAGACAGGCCTTTCCTAAGGCAGCTCAAGATAAAATCACCCATTGGCCAAGTGCAGCTTCTGGTGTTATGAGTTAGTTCTAGCTTTTCCAAAACAATATGCAATTATACAGTGAATGTCAGAATATTCATGCTCTTGGATTCAGTGACCCTCCTCCTAGAACAGCGCCCTAAGCTTCCTGCAATGGACTCCCACAACTTCCTCTATTATGGGGAAGAACTGTCAGAGAGACACATAGCTGGATAAACTATTCCTAACTACTGTTTGTAGAAGCAAAACAACATGAAAACTCAACCAGTCTATATGTCAATAGTTTGGTAGATGGCTAAACATCTTATGAAATCTGAATCTAATGGAATATACCCAAAGTCCTGATGAATATGCAGAATACAAAGACATATGGATAGACTGCTCTGAAATGGCACAGGGAAAAAGCAGAAGCCCAGCCCAGCCCATTATCACCCTGCAGTTGAGACAGACAAGTGCTATTTATTACTCTTTGGGGGAGGAAGAGGATGTAGAATACCAGGATCTCTGGGGCTCTCTGAGTTGTCAAAAATAGGTGCAGCACCTGGTGTGTTCTCCCTTCCCCCCTCCCATTGTGGGCCAGTCCAAAATCATCCTGCCTCCCTCCAGAAATGAATCAAAATCAAAATCAGCTAAAGGGCAGACTTATGTAGTTGTGGGAGTGGTGGTGGGTAATGAAGAAAATATCACTAACTTGGAAATCAAAGGACTTAGGTTAAAGTCTTTTACCATCAATGTGATTTTCAGCAAGTCTTAATGTCTTTGAGCTTTGGTTCCCTCATCTTTAAAATGAAAATGTTGAACCAGATGTCCTATGGGGGACATTTGAGCACTAGAGACCCAAGAGAGTCTAGGATCCATGTCCAAGTCATAGCTGAGTCATTTTATTGACTTGTGACCTGACATATGCCTTAATTTTCTGAACTTCTGAAACATCAGCTAAAGTGTTTAAGTGGCAGTCAGATGATAGAACACCAGACCTGGAGTCAGGAACATCTGAATTCAAATCTGGTCTCAGACATTTATTAGCAGTGTGACCCTGGGCAAGCCACTTAACTCTATCTCAGTTTCTTCAACAGTTAAATGAACTGGAGAAGGAAATGGCAAACCACCCCAGGATCTTTGCCAAGAAAACCCCAGATAGGATCACTAACAGTCAAAGATGACTAAAATGACTGAACAACAGCAAATGTGTAGTTGGGTTGTGATATGCAGAAAGTCACAGCTTTCCTTGAAGAAATGATAGAGAAATATATCCCTCTGGAATCGCCTTACTTGCACTACACTAGCAGGATACGTTTTCCAAGGGGAGAATACCACTGCTCCCCTTCAGGGCTCTAGAGCTAACCCTGAGAGGTATGGTTTCTAATACAATTTTTTATGATCCCCTCACCTGCTCTGCTCTCCAATATCCATCAACTAGTTGATATCAATTAGTATTTACTAAGAACATATAGGAAGAACAGACAGAACAAAATATTCTTCCAACTAGAGTTTGTCTCCTCTCTGAACATTCACAAAGTCCCTGGGGATGGAGGGACTAAATTTAAAACACAGATATGGTGGGGGTCACATGTAAGGAAGACATGGGGCCAAGGGTTATCTGGATCAACCTGGCCATGGGAGTTCTTTTCTCTTTTCCAGGAGTCCCCACTCCCCACCAGGAGAGCCCCACTTTGGTGCAAGTCTCCACTAGTGGACAAGCTGCTTCCTTACTCAGCTTTCCTGGCTGCATGCAGGGTAAGGTGTCTCATCTGGGTCAGTCTACTACTAGATTAGTGGAGTCTTTTAAATGACTCTGATGGATTTCCCCATCTCACCATTTACTGGAGTGGTTCCCTTTCAGAAAACCCTTTCGCCTAAGATCAGGAAAAAATAAATACAAATGAAACAGTGGCACCATCCACTCAGGGACACAGTGTATCCAGGTGAGATATATGTCAACTGGTGCCTCTTCCTCATCCTGTGGCTCACAGTAATTCTCAAAAGCCATTGAGAAAGAGAGGATGGTATCTACTTGACCCTTTATGTATACATACTCAGTTCTGGCTAAGCCACCATGAGTCCTTCTGCCTCCAGAGTCAATTTGGAGACTTTTCATCCCAAAGATTGGATTGGAACCAAGCAAGAGTGTTTGCCTATCATCCAAGGACTGGCCCATCAATGACCAGTCCCCTCCATTATCCATCAAAGAATATTGAGTGAGTAGGGCTCAAAGTGAGCTTAACTGACCACAAGGCTAAGGAGTTAGTATGTTATGGTGGCCCCAAACCTGCCCTAACTCTTGACTCCCCTCATGTATCATTTTAAAACTTTAGTCATTTACCCCTGAAACAGAACCCACACTTCAGGAATGGCACCATGTAACCTAAGTTCCACGCACACTGAACATCTCCCATATCTAGTCTGGTTCTTTTGTCTAGAATGCTAATGCTATCAATAATAATAGCATTACATAGTGCTCTAATTTGGGCAAAACACATTACAAATGTTTTCTTTTCTTCTCAGAATAACCCTGGGCAGTAGATGTTTTTATTTTTTCCCAGTTTACAGAAAGAGGAAACTGAGGCAGACAGAAGTTTAAGTGGCTTCTCAGGGTTAAGGTCTAGAAAGAGTCTGAGGCTGGTTTGGACTTAGGTCTTCTTGATTCCATGCTCTATCCACATCATCCCTTACCTCCATGCTTAGAATCCTTCATACTCATCAAGGCTTTCAAGTACCAGCTCCTACAAGAATCATCTCTTGATTTACCTCCCTCCTCCCCCAGCTGTTAGTGCTTCTTCCCCCTCCCCTCAAAATTACTTTTTTGTTTAACTCATACTTACTTATACACCACGTGCAGGGAGCCCCTAGTAAAATGTAAGCAAGCTCCCTGAGGGCAGGCACTGCTTTATCTTTGTTGTAATGTGCTCAGTGTCTAGGAGAGTGTCTGGCATATTGAATGGCATCCACCAGCCCACGTCTTCCCACTGAGCTCATTTTAACTGGAATTTTTTTTAACCAGCTCAGATATTTTCAAGTTGACTCAAATTGATCAACGGATGCAGTTTGTGCACTTTCGGCTACATTTCAGCAACACATTCAAATGCTAGAGTTCACCCCAGTGATCCACTGCAGAGGGTAGAGCTTTTTGGTGACCTGATGTCTTCATATGGAATGCAGCAACGATGCCAAGCCACCAGCACTGCTCCTTCTACCTTTTCCCCACAATTGAAAGTAGGTAATATATGCTAAGAACTGAATGTACTCAAGGGCCTAACATTGTAACCAAATAAAACTTAAAACAAAGTTAATCTAATGGTTCAGTAAGGCTCCTAAGGCAACCACAACTCAGTGGAACACAACTGTAAACCTGTGAGAAAATTGAAAAAAGATCTGTGAGCTCTTGAAATAGCTCCCACAAAACAACTGAGTTTAATCCAAGCCCTCAGGCTTCCACCCAGGGCTTTGCTGATTTATTTCATATATATGTAGTATACGGACCCCAAAGATGAACCTACATTCAACATTTGCAACACCAGGACTCCGAAACCCCCAGCAACATATTTACTTTTACTTATGTACCAAAGGACACGTTTTGTTTAAAGTTAAGGCATTCATGAAAAAGTGCAGTAAAAAAAAAAAAACAATGGAATATTTCTCCCACAGCCCTGGGTACACTTTTCCACAGGAAAGTCAGTTCAAAGAGGAGACATGCATCACAGCCCCTTTGAGGGTCTTCTCTCAGTCTGCACTCACATTGCTGTGGTGTGCTCCCAGAAGGTGGCTGCTATGCCCAGATCCTAGAAGAGCATGTGAGTCTCCTATTACACGAGCTACAAGTATGGCTGGCGGGCTTCTTCTTAACGAATTTCCAAGAGTCGAAATTAGATCAAAGCAAAGACATTGAATAAGAACCCTAAGGAACGTTACCCCCACCTGCACCATCCATAAATCTGTTACTCAGCATGACAAATACTTAAAGCTTTGGTGGGAAGACTGATTAAAATGGAAGTACAATAGGGAGGTGCACGCACATATATGGAGTGAAACCACGTGTCCCAGACAACACAGAACCCCAGTCCTTCAGGGCTCTTCTGTCCTCTGGAGACTTCTCAGGAAGAGGTCTCCTAGGGGAGTCTTCAGGAAGCCACCTCGCTCCCAAGTACAGATTCCCCATGGGGTAAATCCCTCACCAGGATTCTCAGCATCCTTTTCTCTCCATAGAGTGACTCTTGAGAGCTGGGACTAGGCATTCCAATTTTATAACTGAATTATATACTCTGAAGCTGCTCCTGGCCTCTAGTATATCCATTTCAGTCTGAACTATGTGTGTGTGTGTGTGTGTGTGACAATTTCTCTTTTTCCTTAGCCATGCCTAGAACTTTCTCAGGTTGACTCTCCAACTGCTGAAGACTTTGTTCCCTACTGAACAAATAGCTTTGCTTTTAGATGCCAAGGTCAGGGCAGAGAGAATAAGAGATCCCCCTTCCTTCCTTCCTTTCCCCAATGTACCCCGGTAAAGACACAGGGGTCACATTTCATAAATTTGCACTGAGCCTAGATTCTGTGAAACTCTTGATCTTCCCAGACTGAGATTCCAGGGCTGCCAGGTCATACAAAGGCTGCCAGAAGTGTGGCTAATTTCTAGTGGCCATCTCTTAGCTCCTATTTTAGTTCAATGACACATGTTCACACTTTGTAAGAGGACACAGACCTACTTGCACAGTTGTTTTAGTAGCTCATTAAGAAAACTTATTACCTCTGATGTCTTATTTGTGCTTTCTATCAATGCATCAGCTACCCTGATATGAGGGATAGAGTGGGAAAGGGAGGCAAAAATTAAATGGTGGAAGACCAACTACCTCCCTATCTAAACATGTGGATTATATATGAAAGTACACACAGAAAACATACGAGGTTGAAGAACGTGCAGAGGAAGACAACTTGTACCACAAGAATGCAGGGCTGATGAGGCAGCTAGTGATGCATTGGATAGAGCCCTGGGCTTACAGTCAGGAAAACCTTAGTTCTAAAGCCAACTTCAGGCACTTACTCAATGTGTGGTCTGGGGCAAGTCATTTAACCTCTATTTCCCTCAGTTTCCTCATCTAAAAAAAATGATGCTAATAATAGCAACTACCTTACAAGTTCATTGTGAGGAACAAATGAGATAATAATTATAAAGAGCTTAAGATAGTGCCTAACACATAGTAAGTGCTACATAGATGTTAATTATTATCATTAATGATGATGGCGATATCTTCTGGTGCCATTGTCAGATTGTCTTCTCTGGCCTACACCTGATCACCCTGTTATATTTCTTTTCTTTGCTGAACTTTCATATTATCATCTAAGTAATCTCCATTCTAGCATGGGTTTTTTGACTATCAATTGGACACACAACTATGCTGATTTCTTGGTTCCTGTTGGGTAATATTCCCTGTCATTAGTTTCTTGCCTTCTATTTGTCAGGACAATATGGCAGCAACCTCAGTCTGCTAAAAGTGCAGTGCCTAAGAAGCCTCTCTCCAATAATGAAAAAACTGACTGACAAAAGCCAGACAGAGTGAGCCCAGGCTAAGATCAGGTCTTTTCTTCTTGATCATCTATGTAGGGATATTTGTTCTAGTCTGAGTCAAAGTTTACTTGGGGAAAAAATGGAAGCTGAGGAGATATCATCAACTGGGGATTGGCTAAACAAATCATGGAATATAAATGTGATTGAAAAATGTTGTGCAAAAGATGAAAAAACAAAAAGGAAAAGGACTCATGGGTACAAAAATATTTATAGCAGCGTTTTTAGTGGTGTCAAAGAATTGGAGATTGAGGGGATGTCCATCCACTGAAGAATGGCTGGACAAGTTGTGGTTTATAATTGTGATGGAATTCTTCAGTGCTTTAAGAAGTAACAAACAGAATGCTCTCAGAAAAACCTGAAAAGATTTACATGAACTGATGCAAAGTGAAATGTGTAGAACCAGGAGAATGCCGTACACAGTAGCAGGAACATTGTAAGATGATCTGCTGTGAATAATTTAGCAATACTATGATCTAAGATAATTCTAAAGGACTTATTATGAAAGGTACTGTGAATGCAGATTGAAGATACCTTTTCTTTATTTTTCTTGAGGGTTTTTTAATCTGTGTTTTCTTTGACAGTATGACTTACATGGAAATGTGTTTTGCATAATTATACCTGTATAACCTATGTGAAACTGCTTGCCTTCTCAATGAGGGGGTAGATGAGAATTTGGAACTCACAATTTGAAAAAAAAATGTTAAAATTGTTTTTACATGTAATCACAGAAAAATAAAATATTAAATGAAAAATGTAAAAAAAAAAGAAAAGTACTGTGCAGTAAAAGAAATTATGAAGAGGGTGGTTTCAGAGAAACCTGGGAAGACTTGTATAAACTGATGCAAAATGAAGTGAGAAGACTAGGAGAAAAAAATATACAATGACAACAGTATTCTACAAGAAAAATTTTTGAAAGACTTCAGAAATCTGGGAGATTCTTGTGACAGCAGTAACAGCAGCAACTTCAGGAGCTCTAAGTCAGAGACAATAAGGGGGTTGAACATTTGGTTAGAAAGCAATTATAGGGGACCCTTTGTCAGCACTAAGTACAGTTGGTGCTGATTGGCAACTCTATTGCCCATAAGCACTTCTGGGTCACAGTTCCAGGGCAGAGAGGACCACTTGTGGTCAATCATAAGGGAGATGGGGCTCTGGTCACAGTTCTAAGGCAAAGAACACTAGTACTTGAGACTGCAGGGGAGCAGTGCCCAGGTAAAGAGCAGACTACAGACCAGTAGATCAGTGACCATACTTCTTCCTGGATTGTACCACCTTGGAAGCACTGAAAACGTGCAGATTCCCAGAGTAGCTTTAAAAAGCAACACAGAAAAACCTGAAGGTTAGGAAAATGCCTACCCCCACCTCACTCGATCAGAGTCCAACTTTAATATAAAGTTCAAAGTCAATAAGTTGGCTGGAAAAGTGATCAAACAACCAAAAAAAGAATTTGACCATAAAAAAAATAAAGCTACTCCGGTGGCAAGACATAAAGTCAGAAGAAGACGGCAATGTGAAAACAGCCACAAGCAAGCAAAACTTCAATGAAAAATATTTATAGGACCTAAGTCCAACAAGAACTTTTGAAAGAGCTAAAGCAAGAGATGAGCAGTAGAAGAAAACTAGGGAAAAATTAGAGTGAGGCAAGAAAATTATGAAAAGTGAATTGACAGTTTAGTAAAAGAGGCACAAAAATAACACCTTAAAAAACAGAATTGGCCAAATGGCAAAAGAGACACAAACATTTACTGAAAAAAAGAACCCTTAAAAAGCAGAAGAGGCATGCTATGAGCAATGATGAGCAGTATTCTCTCAGAAAAACCTGAAAAGACTTAGTTGAACTGATGCAAAGTGAAATGAGAAGAACTGAGAGAACGTTGTTCACAGTAACAGCAATATTGTATGATGATGTGACATAGTTATTCTCAGCAATTCCCTCATCCAAGATAATTCTGAAGGACTTATGATGAAAATTGCTTCCCTTCTCCCAAGAAAGAGCTAATGAAGTCAGAATGTAGATAGAAGCATATTTTTAAAAAACTTAAAAAATTTTTTCTTTACTTTTTTGGCCTGTGTTTTCTTCCACAACATGACTAGTGGAAATATACTTTGCATGATTGTATATATACAATCTAAATTAAATTTCTGGCCTTCTCAATGAGGGGGGAGGTAAGGAAGGGAAGGAGAGAATTTGGAACTCAAAATTTAAAAAAATGATGTTAAAGTTTATTTTTGCATGTAATTGGGGGAAAATAAGATACAAACTAAATCCTCTTCCCACTCCAAGCAGAATAGGCCAAATGGAAAAGGAAATACAAAAATTTACTGAAGAAAAGAATTCCTTAAAAATAAAAACAAAATAGGCCAAATGGAAAAGGAGGTGCAAAAGCTAACTGAAGAAAAGAATTCCTTAAAAATTAGAATTTGTCAAGTGGGAATTAATGACTCCATAAAGCATCAAGAAACAAGAAAAAAAGTCAAAGGAATGAAAAAATAGAAGAAAATATGTAATATCTGATCATAAAAACAACAGACAGAAAACAGATCAAGGAGAAAAAATTGAAGAATTGTAAGACCACCTGAAGGCCATGATAAAAAAAGAAGTCTAGATATCATATATAAAGAAATTATCAAGGGAAACTTCCCCAACAGCTTATATCCAGAGGGCAGAATAGAGGAAATCACCAATCACTTCCTGAAAGAGATCTCAAAATGAAAACTGCCAAGAATATAATAGTCAAATTCCAGAGCTACCTGATCGGGGGAAAATATTGCAAGCAGCCAGAAAGGAACAATTGAAATATTGTGCAGCTATAGTGAGGCTGACACATTAAAGGAGTGGAGGACTTGGAAATATGATATTCAGGAGGGCAAAGGAGCTAGGATTACAACCAAGTATAATCTACCCAGAAAAAACTGCATAATCCTTCAGGGGGAAAAAATGGGTATTTAATGAAGTGGAGGATTTCCAGGCATTGCTCATGAAAAGACCAGTGCTCAATAGAACATTTGACATTCAAACAGAAGATTTAAGAGAAGTATAAAAAGGTAAACATGAAAAATAATCGGAAGGACTCAATGGAATAAATTGTTTACATTTCTATGTGGGAAGATGACACATAATTCCTAAGAACTGTATCATTATTAGGGCAGTTAGAGTTTACATAGACAGAGGGCATAAGTGTGAATTAATCAAGCTGCGATGATCTCCTAATGAAAAAAAATGAAGAGGTGAGAAAGGCGGATGAACTGGGAGAAGGAGGAAGGGGAAGGTAGAATGGGGGAAGTTTTTTCACACAAAAGATGAGCAAAAGGAAGAACTTTTATTGTGGAGGGGGAAAAGGGGATATGGACAGTGTTTGGACCTCTCTCTTATTGGAATTGGTTCAAAGAGGAAAGAATATGCATATTTACACTCAGCTGTAAAAATCTATTTTACCCAATAGGGAAATAGTAGGGGAAGGGAACAAGGGAAATGGCATGGACAGAATGATAAAAAGGTGGGTGGATTAAGGGAGACGGTGGTCAGAAGCAAAATAGACTTTTGAGAAGGAGCAGCTAGGTGGTGCAATAGATAGAATGCCATCTCTAAAGTCTGGAAGACCCGAGTTAAGATCTGACCTCAGACATTTCCTAGCTATGTGTTCTTGGACAAGTCACTGAATCTTGTTTGCCTCAGTTCCTCATCTGTAAAATGAGCTGGAGAAGGAAATGGTAAGCCATTCCAGGGTCTTGTCAAGAAAATCCCAAATGGAGTCACAGAGAATCAGACATGACTAATAGAACATAATGACAACAAAAGGATGAAAATAGAGGATAAATAGGGGAAAAAAAGGATAGAGGGAGATATGCAATTAGTAATCATAACTGTGAATGTGAATGGAATGAGCTCACCTATAAAATGGAAATGAATTGCAGAATGGGTTGGAAACCAGAATCCAACAATATATTGTTCATAAGAGACACACTTGAAACAGAAACACATACATACACAGAGTTAAAATAAGGGGTTAGAGCAGAATTTATCATGTGTCAGTTGAAGTAAAAGGGCAAGGGTAGTGATCAATGTCTCAGATAAAACAAAGGCAAAAGTAGACCAAATTGAAAGAAATAATCAGACAAACTCTATCTTGCTTAAAGGAACCATACATAATGCAATAATATTGAAAATTTTTGCAGCAAGATGTCATTTCTCAAATATGTAGGTACCTGAGTCAAATAAAAAAAATAAAAGCTATTTCCCAATTGATAAATGATCAAGGGATATGAACACAGTTTTCAAAAAATTAACAATCAAAACAATCAAAAAAATCAGAAATCAAAGCTATCTATAATCATATGAAAAAATGCTCTAAATCACTACTGATTAGAGAAATGCAAATTAAAGCAACTTCAAGGTACCACCTCACACCTATCAAAAAAGACAAATGCTAGAAGGGATGAGGGAAAATAGGTACACTAATAGCCTGTTGGTGGAGTTGTGAAGTGATCCAATCATTCTGGAGAACAATTTGGAATTATGCCCAAAAGTCTATAAAACTGTACATACCCTTTGACCCAGGAATACCATCACAAGGTATGTTCCAAAAAAAAGGTTGAAGAAAAAAGAAAAGAATCTATTTGTACAAAGATAGTTTATTTTATCCTCACCACAACCCTGTGAAACGGGTAACACGACATGGCAGATAGAGCATTGGACCTAATGATCTGAAAGACCTATGTTCAAATTCTGCCTTAGGTTTTAACTAGCTGTCTGACCTTGGTCAAATCACTTAATTTCTCTGTGACTCAATTTTCTCATCTGTAAAGTGAGAGGGTTGGATTCAATGACCACTAACATCATTTCTATCTCTAAATCTATGATCTTATCCTTAAGATAAGTTGGTGCCTTCCCTCTCCTTTTCTTTGTCTCTCTCCCTCTCCCCTTTTCTCATTTCCTTTCTTCCCCTTCATCTTGGAAAGGTCCTAGAAATAGAGCCAGGAGCTATCTGGGTTTAAACCATTTTGAATACCATGATCCTTAGGCAGTTGAGCTTTTAAATGGAGACAATAATACTCAAGGTATCAACCTATCATATGCTGGTAGTGAGTTTGGCCTTAAAAAAACCAAGCAAATAAACAAAAATGAACAATGACCCTACAGAATGTTAGAGCTTGAAGCAACTTAGAAATCACTGAATCCAAAACCGTTACTTTACAGATGAAAAAACGAAAACCTAGAAAGGAGAAATGATTTCTCTTAGGTCATTCACACAATAAGTAGAAAAAACTTAGGAGTACAATCATAATTGCTCAGACCCCAGTTAGGAGAATTATTTACTTATAGGCAGAGGTTTGCTTCTCTTAATTGAAATATGTATTTATCTCTAGTTCAGTTACATGCTTTTTATGGTTGATGCAAATTTCAGGTTCACAAGTAAAGGAGCAAACAGAATATATTATAGTTTCTGTTAAAAGACAGGAAGAGAAGTAGGGGAAAGAGCAATTTCTTGGCATTTTCCTCAGTCTTCCAAGAAGTAGGTAGAACTTGTGGTTTTAGTCTAGTCTCATGCTCTGAAATGTCTATATGACCAGTGGTCCTCCATGATCTTTCCCTCTTCTCTGCTTCAGATCATCCTTACTTCCCCTCCCCCTCCTTTTGCTTGTTTCCTGTGTTGCTGATTCTTTCTCATTCAACTCAAGACTAACTGACTAATTAATGCCTATTTCATGTCTCTCACTTTCCAACTTTTTGTGTAACTCTTTTCAACATTTCCATCTCCAGAGAGATTTAAATCTCTTAATCTAGTAGAACTTTGCCCTCAAGTTCCAATCCTATAGTAGTGTCTATTCTTCCTAAGATGGGAAAAAATATGACTTTCAGGGTCTCTATCAATTATTCCATGTTCCCACCTACTCCTTATAAAGCTCCCAATCCAATCTTTGCTAGAATGATTGTTACAGAGATTTTATTTCTTCAGTTTAGAGTATAAACCTAAATACTACTACTGACTTAACACCTCCCTTACATGTGAAGCACTTTCTTCTTTGTGGTGTGAAAATATCAAAATGTCTTCTGGGGACACAACAACAGATTGATTTTGAAGGTCAGCAAAATGTCATTAATGAAATGTTGAAAGGTGGCTGGGCCATTAACCTATCCAAAGGGCATACACTATTCCCAGTCACGGAATTAGAGACTCAGAGCTAGAAGGGACCTGAGGCCATCTGTTCTAACCCTTTGCTAATAACAAATCAGCTCTACAACCTCTCCCACAGGTGAGCACTTGCTTTCCACTCCAAAACCTTAGGGAATGTGACATGCACAACCTCTTGAGGCATCTCATGTCACCTTGTTCAGCTATAATTGTTTGGGAAGCCTTTCCTATATTAATCTTAAATGTGTACCTCAGAAACTTCCACCCATTGCTCCTGATTTAACAAGTCTAATAATTCTTATACACATAATTCTTATATATGACAGCCTATTTGAAACTTGAAGACAGCTAACATGCTTCCACTGAATTTTTCTAATAATGTTGCCAGGTCACCATAATAAGACAGTCTGTCACTAACCAAGCCAAAAAAAGAAAAGAAAAGAAAAGCCTATTCAATGGCTTCTCCTTGAGATAGGAGAGCAGACTCCAATCCAATCGACATTTATGAAATACCTATTATGAGCAAGGCACTGGGGGATGCAAAGATGAAAACAATATTCCCTTTCCATGAGGAACTTACATTTTACTGTTAGAAAAATATATAAAAATAAATGTATAAATGGTCACTTGATAAGGAAGATAAAATGACTATTTCAAGGAAGAGTACATAGATAAGTTAGTCTGGTATGGAGAGTGTCTGGAGGGGAGCAAGAGAAGAAATGGAGAGGAGAGGAAAGGGGAAACAGAAGAGGAGAAAAGAGAGTAGGGGAGAGAGAGAAGAGTGGAGGGGAGACAGAAGAGGAGAGGGGATGGGTAGAGAGAAAAAGAGAGAGGAGAGGGGAGGGGAGGGGAAGGTTTGAGGGAATGTACACAACCAGGAAGTGGGATCTGGATAATGATGTAGAAAAGTTGACTGAGAAAGTACAGTGAGACAAGCAGGAAGAGAACAAGCATCACAAAACCTCAGGTAGGACGGAGTATTCCCATAATTTGTTGAGGCGTAACAATTCCAAGAGAGTGAGTGATATTACCCAGAGTTTGATGTGAAAAAAAATGGGAGGGTTCTATTGCCAAACACCTCAGTTTGTGGGAGAAGGTTGGTTTTTAATGATAACTTCATGCATAAAACGGTATAATATAGACTAGGCAATAGTACCAGTCTCTGATGCAGTATCTCAAGGCTCTGTCCTTGGTCCTAGTCTTATCAAAAAATTGA
The DNA here is from genome assembly GCA_023548195.1 of Bettongia penicillata ogilbyi. Lineage (NCBI taxonomy): Eukaryota > Metazoa > Chordata > Mammalia > Diprotodontia > Potoroidae > Bettongia > Bettongia penicillata. The sequence continues at coordinate 10,390,544 of JAJHZJ010000134.1, read as the reverse complement.
GCAACAAACATTAATTCACATTCTATTCACCCAGAATTTCAGACTCATACTGTCTCAGGGGAAACAACTGGATACATCTTTTCTAAGGAACCATCTATATAAAAGTAGCTACAAAATACAAAGTAAATACAAGGTAATTTTCTTCAGGAAACTACGCAAAAAGATCTCTTCTTGGAGGTGTTTGAACTGAGTTGGAAGGCATGGAAGCTTTCTAGGAGTCAGAGGTGAGGAGAGAGTGCACTCCAGACCCAAGGTGAAGCTAAGGAGTAACACTGATTGGTTGTCCGGGTTGATTTCTTCTCCAGGAACTCCTTCATTCCTCTGACATTGCTAATCTGCTGAGCTCATCCCTGAGGTCTAGAGTTTTCCTGTGTAGAAGAAGAACCATTGCTGTAGAGAGGAAGGAGTTATTACTGACAACATAGAGTTCTTGAGACAAGCAGAGTAGTTCCAGGACATCACACATGGCTGCTGGAGCTGACTGAGCTATGAATTAAAGAAGCCAATCTGGACTCTGCCCTTTACTGAAACTGTGAGTGGGGTAGACTGTACGAGTCCAGGAAGAGTAAATGAATGCATGATAAGGTAGTCACTAAGCACTTAGTATATGTCAGGCACCATGCTTGATATTCAGAAAATAGCTACAAAAGTGACATATATTTAGTGCTTTGTGCCAAGTTCTGTGCTAAATGCTGGAGATTGAAAAACCCAAGTCAAACATAGTCCCTGGCTTCAAAGAGCTTCTTTTTTAACTGGGGAATACAATACACACAAGGAAATGGCAGCGAGATAGGGGAACTCTGGTCCAGACAGCTACAGGTATGTTGAATCAGATGTCACAACATTTTCAAAGAAAAATGGCAGAGCTGATGGAGGTGAGAGTTTTAATTCTGGGCTATGGGTTATGATATAAATGTTTTAAGGTTCATGTATTATATGTCTAATCATGGCAAATTCTGAATCCATGTATTCTGAGTTATTGAATTTTAACTGTTTGAAAAAGTGAGTTGTAAGATTTTTAAAAGGAAGGATGACTGCATTACAGTAGGTGGAAGACAGGAGGGATGACTGCCTTTTGACTATTATCATCAAGATGGTTGCTCAGCTTTACCATAGAGCAGGTGAGGGTGAGAAACCTGGATCATGACTTTGGAGGGAGCTTCCCCAGCAAAGAAGGTAACTTCCTTCCTAAGGCTACTGAAAGGAACAAGAAAGCAAGCAATAAGCATTTCTCAGTGCCTTCTATGTGTGGAGCATGTATTAGATTCTGAGGATATGAAGACAAAAGTGAAAATGTCTACCCTCGATGAGCTTATAGGGAAATAATCTGTACACATATTAGCTATATACAGAATAGGTGTGATTTTGATAGAAGGCTCTAGCAGCTAGGGAATAGGGATGGATAGGCTGCATGGAGAAGGTAGAGCTTGAGCCGAGTCTTGAAAAAAGCAAGGTTGAGGAGCTAGAGCATTCTTCCTTGCAATAGGAGCCAGAGAAAAGGCACAGAGATGGAAGATGGACTGAACAGTGTGAATCTAGTCTCAATGCTTTCCTCCAAAGAGGCCTTTCCTTCCAATAAGACACAAAGGTCAGTCTGGCCCATGTGGATCAACTTCCTGTCAAAATGAAGTGGATTGTCACATGATATGTTATCTTTACTGTTTCTTTACCTGTTTCTGTATTTTCTGCCCTTGAATGTTTAACTTCCGGTTCTCTCTGGTTTGGAAGTGATTATCTACCTTGGTAATATCTCTTGTTAATCTTGAGCATGCTTTGATATCTACTCCTGTAGCTTCACTTATCTTTGGGATATCTGGGAAAACTCTGACCCTAGTATCCCCTTTACCTGTTTCAACTTCTGAAACCTTAGCCATCTTTTCATCATAATACATTATTATTTCTATTTTATTTATACAAAGTGTTATTGTTATCAGTTATTTTTATATGACAGTCATTTCTAGATATGCCACTTCCCTCTTTGTTCACAGTGAGCTTTCCTTTTTCACAAAAAACCTCCCAATTATTAAAAAACCTAATCAATAGAACCACCACATCTGCCTATGGATGCAATGTCCCACACACAGCCCTGTAGGTCCCTATGCAAAGGATAAATGTTTACTTATCTCTTCTCCTAGACCCACTAGATTTTGAGCTCCTTGAGGTCAGAGACTGTCTTTTGCCTCTCCAGGTATCCCCAGCACTTAGTACAATGCCTGGCACACAGTAGGCACTTAATAAAGTTTTATCGAAACATTGATTATTGACCAAGGTTATAATTGCACATTTAACATTTTTTACTGTCTTTTCATTTTCATCATTGCAGTCATTAAACACATTCCTCTCTCTGTTCTATTTTCTTTACTGTGCATCAGTTCATATAGGTCTCCTCACAGTTATATATTCATCACATCCATTATTTCTTCTAGAAGAATAATATTCCATTATATTTATGGACCACAACTTGTTTAGGTATTTCGTGATCAATGAACATCACTTTATTTTCTGTTCTTTTCAATTACCAAAGTGCTGCTATCAATATTTTCTATCATCTCTGTTTTAAAGAAGGGGAAACTGATACCCAATGGATTTAATGTTAATATATTTGCATAGGTCCTAAACAAAATATTTTCCATCTGTTCTCTCATTTGAGCCTTGCAGCTACCGCCATGAGACTTGGAAACCAGGAGGTAAGAAGCATTTTATAGATGAGGAAGTTGAGACTCAGAGAGGTTAGGGGAACACAGCTAAAACTTGAGGCAAGTTTGAGGAACCCTTCTGTAGGGCTGGTAAATTGGCTTGTATATAGAACAACAACCGCAACCACAAAACAAAACCAAAGCCAACCCCAAAGAGGTGCTATGGCAGATATAACCAAGCACAGAAGGAAAGTCTGAAGAAAGAATGAGAGAAATGGCAAAATGCCCTGAATCTTTGGAAATTCCATGTTTTGTTTTGTTTTGAATCTCAGACAAATCCTACGAAATGAAGACTAGCTCCCTAGAAAGGGTCAGCTAAGAAAAACCATACTAAGGCACGTTTACCTCTGGAAAGCAAAGGTGAAAGGCATGTAGCTTACAGAAAGAGCAGTCTCTCAAGGGCATCTTCTGTCGGACACAACTGCCAGTTGCCTGAAAGCTTGTATCATTGTCTATACCAATTTGTACAAGAGTGGACCGCCCCCTCCAGATCTCCAGCCTTGTTCCCCACGTTGGTCTGGCTACATCTTGAGTGCGGTCATTTATGGGCATCCACAACATTTCCATAAAAATCACCTTCTCCATGAATCAACGGTGGCTAATTCCAAGTTTATGCAGCCTTCCCTCATAAATGGAAAGATTAATTTGCTTACACACGCACTGTGAACTGATTAAAAAACTTGTTTGATACACACAGACTTTGCTGATGAACAAATTAGGCATTGAGAAATCAGATGCAAATGAGGAGTTTACATACACTATGTAAATTATGTCATCTCCCTATTCCACTGAGGATGCACATCTTGGCTAGGTTTCAGCGCTGGAGCATTCAGCCAGCTCTGAGGAGAGGAGGAAAGTCTCCCAATTCCTTTCCCTGCTCCTTCCTCTCATTGTTTCTTATCCCCAGTGGTGACAAGCCTGCCTGAACTTTACTGGCGCACTTCTCTTCCATCACAAAGTTGTAGCTGCTGTAACTTCTGCTCAGGTATGTTTAGGTATGTGTATATATAGATATATATATATGTATATGTATATGTATATATGTATGTATACATATATTTATTCATACACACATGAAGGTATGTATATATAACATGTTTGTATAATAATATATGTATACACACACAGTCCAACTTGTGATCACATAAGTCTAGGGATCTCCTTTGGAGGATATTTACTCTCTTTGTCTGTGCAGGCTGGTACCTGCTCTGTAACATAATAGTCTTAGAGGGTTGCCTGAGGAGCTGAGAATTAAGTTACCTAAGCAGAGTCACATGATCACTATATATCAGGGGCAGGGCAGGTCTTCCTGACTCCAAGGTTGACTTTCTATACTGTATCACCCTACCTTTCACATTTGAGCACTCATCACAATCTTTATCATTGCATCATCACATCATTACTACTGATGTTTAAGTAACTCTTTTAGATTTGGAAAATATTTGCTTAGTCAGCTCCACTCAGACTTGAATAAAGTGTCACTCTAATGTACCCAATAATTGACCATCCAATCCTTGCTTGAAGAACCCAAAGCAGGGGAAACCACTGCCTCCCGAGAGAGTCCAATTGGACTTTTGGAAAGTTGAGATTCCTAGGAAGCTTTTCCTGATATTTAGCCTAAATTGACCTCTCTGTAGCCTCCATTCATTGTTCCTAGTACTTCCTTTTGGAACCAAGCAGAAAAAAAAGTTTAAGCCAAGATAATATATCCACCCTCTACTCCTAATCCATTCTGCTCAGTAGTGTTTCTAGTTTCTTCAAGAGTTTTTTATGTGGCAGGCTCTCCACTCTCTTTACCAATCTGGTTGCCTCCTCTGCTCATTCTGTAATTTATCCATATCTTTCCTAAACTGTGGCACCAAACACTAGGGTCTAAACCACAATGTGGTGAGACCCATCACGTCCCTAGCTTTGGACACCAGGTCTCCTTCCATACAGCCTTAGATGATATTAGCTTTTATCTTTTCCTGACTGCAATGTCATCCTTTTAATGCATAGTAAGTTTGCAGTTCACCATCTTCTACCATGCCCGCCCCCCCCCATCTTCCACACAAACTGTTGTCTAGACACGCCTCCCCCATTCTGTATTTGTGAAGAGGAATTTCTGAGCCCAGTGTAGGCTGGTGCATAGCTTATATCCCAGTGCACAGTGTTCTCTGCAGGCCCTTCTGCCAGCACTGTGGGCTTTGTCCAAGCCTTGCTTTTCTGGCTTTGAGAGATGCCTACCGCTCCACATTCCCAGCTGGCTCTCTCTGTAACAGAAGGCCACCTCCCCTCGGGACAATTTCAGCTATTCTAACAATCCCTGACAACCTCTCCATTTTCTCTTTGCAGCTCCTGAGCTCCCCTTTTGTTAATAAGAACTCTCTGGGAAGGACTGAGCCTCAGCCCCCTCTGTTACTCCCTGTCATCTTCCTGGTTAGTGGCTAACCTTTCACTGGCAGACTGCATGGCTTGTCCTGGCTGTCAAAGATCTTTGGCATGAAATCAGCCTCTGAGTCAGAGCGGGATGTGATCACAGAGCATTCAATAGTCTCAATTCCTTATATTCTGAGCCACTTAAAAATTGTACCATGACTAAAGGGCTCCCAAAGCTTCCATGAGTGACCTGTTATCTCAGACAACAGCTTTAGCATTTATGGTTTGTATACACCTTTAATGCAGACAGGGCTGTATGGGGGATGGAGTGCTAGAATGGGAGACAAAAGACCGGACTGTAAGTCTTGGTTCCACTAGTATCTACTCATGCTATCCTGGGCAGCTAATTTCACCTCTCTGGGCCTCAGTTTCCTCATCTGAAAAATGAAGGGATTTATCTAGGTGGCCTTGAAGTACCTCTCACCTCTAACTCAATGACTATGACTGTGGAAGGAATTTTCACACTGGGGTCATCCCAAGATAGAAAAAATCATAGTTCTGAACACCCCCCCTCCCCGGAAAAACAAAATGAAATGAAACAAAACAAACAAAAACCACATCTAAGCATCTACTGTAGTCTCTTGCACATAGTAGGCATGTTCCATAAATACATTCATTCATGATCTTTCTGGTCCCTTGCAGCTTTGACAGTCTTTGAATTTTATTGTGTTGGGGGCTGTCTCAAAGGAAGCCTGAGTTTCTATCAATGCCTGCGTTGTGTGTCTTCTTAGCAGGAAACCTTGCCCGATATCTTCAAAGTTGTTAAAACTCTATTCTCCTTCCCCAAGTTTTTGTTAAAATTTTATTTCCCGCATGTCCTCTCTACATTTATCTGAGAGCATATTATGCCCAATAGAAGATAAACTTTTGGAGGATAGAGATATTTAATTTTTGTCTTCATATCTCCAATGCTAAACACAACACCTGTCTGCTATAAGTGCCTAATCAAATGCTTGTTGGTTATCTGTTTTTGTGTTCTATCCCCTTCTTCCTCCACCCCTCCCCCAGGTAGAATGGAAGCAACTGAAGGGAAAGAACTGGCTTGGTATTTTTTTTGTTTTGTTTTGTTTTTGTATCCCCAGCACCCAACAAAATGTCTTTTTTTTACTTTTAAAATTTTCTGTGTTATTCTTGGTTTTTAAAATTAATTAATTTATTTTTAGTTTCCAACATTCATTTCCACAAGATTTTGAATTCCAGATTTTCTCTCCATGTCTCTCCTCCCCCCACCCCAAGACACCATGCATTCTGATTACCCCTTCCCCCAATCTGCTCTCCCTTCTATCACATTCCTCCCTTCTCTTATCCCCATTCCCTCTATTTTCTTGTAGGGCAAGAAAGATTTCTACACTCCATTACCTGTAGATGTTATTTTTCAATTGCATGTAAAATCAATTTTTGACATTTGTTTTTAAAACTTTGAGTTCCAACTTCTCTCCTTTCCTCCCTCTCCACCTATCCCCACTGAAAAGGTAAGCAATTCAATATAGGTTATACTTGTGTAGTTATGCAAAAGACTTCCACAATAGTCATGGTGTGTAAGACTAATTATATTTCCCTCCATCTTATCCTGCTCCCATTTACTCTATTCTCTCTTTTGACCCTACCCTAAAAGAGTTTACTTCTAATTATTGCCTCCTCCCATTTGCCCTCCCATCTATCATCCTCCTACACCCCACTTATACCCTTCTCTCCTACTTTCCTGTAGTGTAAGACAGATTTTCATACCAAATTGAATGTGTATGTTATTCCTTCCTTCAGCCAAACGTGATAAGAGTAAGCTTTGCTCTCTCTCTCATCTCCTCTCTTTTTCCCTCCATTAAAAAAGCTTTTTCTTGCCTCTTTTATGAGGGATAATTTACCCCATTCCATTTCTCCCTTTCTCTTCCCAATATATTCCTCTCTCACCCCTTAATTTTATTTTTTTAGATATCATCCCTTCCTTTTCAAGTCACCCTGTGCCCTCTGTCTGTATTATATAATCCCAAGTACTGAGAAAAGTCTCAAGAGTTACAAATATTATCTTTCCATGTAGGAATGTAAACAGTTCAATTTTATTAAGGCCCTTATGATTTCTCTTTCCTGTTTACCTTTTCATGCTTCTCTTGATTCTTGTGTTTGAAAGTCAAATTTTCTTTTCAGCTCTGGTCTTTTCATCAAGAATACTTGAAAGTCCTCTATTTCATTGAAAGACCATTTTTTTCCCCTGAAGTATTATACTCAGTTTTGCTAAGTAGGTGATTCTTGGTTTTAATCCTAGCTCCTTCAACTTCTGGAATATCATATTCCAAGCCCTTTGATCCCTTAATGTAGAAGCTGATTGATCTTGTGTTATCCTGATTGCATTTTCACAATACTCAAATTGTTTCTTTCTGGCTGCTTGTAGTATTTTCTCCTTGACCTGGGAACTCTGGAATTTGGCTACAATATTCCTCGAAGCTTTTCTTTTTTGGATCTTTTTCAGGAAGTGATTGGTGGATTCTTTCAATATTTATTTTACTTTCTGGTTCTAGAATATCAGAGTAGTTTTCCTTGATAATTTCATGAAAGATGATGTCTTTGATAGGGCTTTGATTGTGACTTTCAGGCAGTATTATAATTTTTAAATTTTCTCTCCTGGATCTATTTTCCAGGTGAGGTGTTTTTCCAATGATATATTTCACATTGTCTACTATGTTTCATTCCTTTGGTTTTGTTTTATAATTTCTTGATTTTTCATAAAGTCATTGGCTTCCATCTGCTTCATTCTAATGTTTAAGGAATTATTTTCTTCAGTGAATTTTTGGATTGCCTTCTCCATCTGGCCAATTCTGTTTTTTTTTTTAGGGCATTCTTCTCCTCATTGGTTTTTTGAATCCCTTTTGTCATTTGGGTTAGTTTATTTTTTAAAGTGTTATTTTCTCATTTTTTGGGATCTCTTTTAGCAAGCAGTTGACTCATTTTTCATGATTTTCTTGCATTGCTTTCATTTCTCTTCCCCACTTACGCTCTACTTCTCTTACTTGTTTCTCAAAATTCTTTTTGAGCTATTCCATGACCTGAGACAAATCCATATTTTTCTTGGAGGCTTTGGATGGAGCAGCTTTGACTTTGTTGTCTTCTGTTTACATGGCTTAAGGAGGAAATAACATACACACTCAATTTGGTATGAAACTGTTACCAAAGTAGTGTTCTATAGTAGGGTTCTTTTCTCAGTTTCTGCTCATTTCCCCAGCCATTTACTTGACTTCTGAGCTCTTTGTCAAGGTAGTTCTCTGCTTCCAGTAGGGGTGGGGGGAGTCTATTATCAGCTGCTTGACTCCCCACAATCTGTGAGCCTAGAGCTCCAGAAACAGTGGCTGCAATTACCTCTGCTACTCTTGTGACTGCTGTGGGTTCCTCCACCTCCTCCCTCCTCCGTTACCCTGGGGTTGGGGCCAGACCACTCCATTCTCCTGCACTGATCCCACAGGCTTTCTCCACTGACCTTCCAATTTACCCTCAGTGTTTTGGGGTCATGAAGTCTGGAAACCACAACAGGTGTGAGAGGTTCAGTCTTCCCAAGACCTGCTTAGGTCCTGTCTGTGCCAGTGTGGCCCATGCTGAACTGCACCCTGCCCCCTGTTTGGTGTGGAGCAATAGACACTTCTTAGAGACCTTCCAGGCTGTCTTGGTCTGGAGATTTGTTTCACTCCATCATTCTGTGGGTTCTGTAGCTTCTTTTTTACAGATATTTGACTGGGTTGGGGGCAGTGCTCTAGAAAATCCATGCTGTTACTCTGCCATCTTTGCTCCACATATCCTAACACAATGCCTTACATATAGTAGGCACTTGATAAATGCTTATTGAATTAGATTAGGAACACTGTGATGTCCTGGATAGACTGCCAGTGTTAGGAGGCAGTCAAGTCCTAGTTTGGAATTTTGCCTTTGACCTTTTATTAGCTTGTGGCCATTGACCAAGCTATGTCTCCTTTTGAAGCCTGTTCCTTGTCTATAACATGGAGATGATTCTAGTAGAGACCCCTACCTCACAGGGTATTGGGTCCAAAGGAGATAATGTATATCAGATGCTTCTAAAACTTCCACACACAATACAAATGCCAACAGTTATTATCATAAACTGGTATAGTTCCCCAAGGCCATTTTAAGGATCCTTTGGATGGGCATAAAATAACTTAGACTGTTCCCTGACAACCCTGATGATGATCAAGGAGAGACTCTTTTACAACAGCATTTGCCCATTCAACTGAGGAAAGCAGACAGAACTTCCTTCCCCATAACATCCTCTGCCCTCTAACTCCCCTGCCATTTTCTCATTTTCATGGTCAACTAAGAAATTGAGTTAATTTAATATTTTGGCTTCCTATCCTAGAGTCAGTTGTGCTGCAGTGGCAAAAATCTCTGGATTCTGAGTCAAAAGAACTAGGTTCAGATTCTGGTTCTGTGGCTCATTACTAAGGCAAGTCCTCTTGTGACTCAATTTCCAGGTCTGCATAGCAAAAACTAGGGTGAGGCAGCTGGAGTTTTACCTCAGGATGTCAAAGTTTAAAGGGCACTGATAACATGTCCCTTAAACTGACTAAAATGAATGAAGTATATCAGATAGTTAGGCTTCTTTATAAATTGGTGGGGTTATAATGAGGAACCTCTGTCTGTCAAGGCAGAAGGCATTTTGCCAGGAAAGGTCAGAGGTACCACTTGAACACAAGCCTTCCTGACTCATGGCATAGTTCTCTCCACTATGCCACCTTGTCACTCAGACTTGCCAGATAGAAATAATAATTAGCTAAAAGAGGAAGCCACCAGTTGCAGTTCTTTCTCTCCTGGAGGGCACTCACCCCTCACAGGTAAGCCTCTCTTTAGCTTTGCCATTTTGGCTCTTCATTCCAGCAATAAACAGGCTCTATCCCAAGCTCTTTCCTCTCATAAGACCTTGTGTTCCAAGGTCTGAGGCCCCTCTTCCCTTGGAAACTTGCCTTCGGGCCTACATAGTTGCTGACCCTGACTCTGGGCACCTGAGGTACTAATTCCAGATTCTTTTGACTTTAAATGACCAGAGGACATCCAAGACCTTTTCCAGTTTCAAATCCTATAATCTCTGAGCTGGGGATGCAGGGGATGGGACAGGAAAGGGCTGAGGCTTAGAACTGTGCTACCTACAGCATTTTTTATCTATATTTTTATCAACTCAGTGGATTTTCCAAGTACTTCAGGTTTGTTGTAAATGGTTTGTTGTTCACATCCCCAGCCTCACCTTTCATTTCTAATTGCTGCCTTCCCTAACTAACCCCTTCTTAAAGTTCAGAGTCTCTAAGCTCCCTTCTCTACCCTACTTTTCCTTCCCTTCCTTACCCTCCCTTCCCTACCTCCTAAGTTCTCACATTCCTGGGTCCAGATTGAACTGGAATGTTTGAATCGGTGAATTTGACACTGCAATGTGCCAGATAAGGCTTAATGAAAGCCTTGCTTCTTTTCACAGGTATTTCCATATCAGGTAAGGGAAAAAAACCTCAAATCAAGCTTCTGCGGGGTTTTTTCACCTCAGGTCAAAAGAGTTTCAGGAAAGGAATGTATCATAGGATCTCAGATTTAGAGCTGAAAGGCATCTCAAAGGACATTGACTTCAATTCTCTCATTTTCCAGATGAAGAAACTGAGGCCCAGGAATTTGAACAAAATGATACAGGTAATAAGTGTCAGAGACAAGACTTGAACCTAGGGACCCTCACTCTAGAACCATCACTTTTCCCAATATGTCACATTTTCTCACTATCAATATGCCCTGTGGGATAAAGGATATTTCTGGCTATGGTCATTTTAGGGAAGAAGCCAGTACAAAACAACCCTTCCCTGAAGTATAGGGGAAAATGTGTCTCAGCAGAGGGATGAAGGGACCCTGGGGGTTTTGGCTTGGGAATGGTTATAGCATGTGATTGGATGGGCTACCAGTGGTGTGGGAGTGGTGATTGCCTTGAGAAGAAACTGTCCCTTTCCTGGGAAGACACATATCCCCTCTAGCTGTTGGAACCCTGAGACAGGACTCTCTTTGCCCCATACTCGTTATGATTATGCTAATACAAGTTTTAATTGAGGAACTCTGAGTAGCAGCCAGGCAGCCTGGTGAGAAGGTATTTTTGTGTGGGGGATTTTCTGGAGCTTCTGAAATCACACCATCTAGAAACAATTTTCTTCCTCCTACACCTAAGACTGGCTCTCATTTCAGGTGTGGAAACAGATCATCAAGTAAACATTGAGCTGTTTTTTCTTTAGCTCAGGCTGCATTGGGCTCAGCTTACAAGGCAGCTTATGCTAGCAGGGTGATGTTCCTTCCCTGGCTGAGTCAGCAATGACCTCACCGCATTATTCTAGGTTGATCTCGTGACAGCTAGCAACCAAGTAGGCTGGAATTGTAGAAGGGAGGAGCACACCCAAGGTTTCCAGGTAAAGAGAATGGAGAAGACCCAGTGGATGAGTCTTGGCACAACCAGATGAGCCAGGAGACTCTACACTTGTTAGAAATTATGATCTTGATCAGAGGAATATAATTAATAAGAGCGAAGGAGAAGAGCCAATCTACATTCCATGGTGAGCCTATCACAGAAATCAGCCACTCACTGACCACATAGTCTTTTACTGAAAACTTACAGAGGCTCATAATAAGAGAAAGTTCATCTACAAATTAGAGAAAAAGATGTTTCTTTCAGCCAATATTGGATTCTGAAAAGCCAAGTTGAGACCTTCCAGTCTCTCATTTAAGTGTCCATCATAAAGACTCTGCCTTGGGAGTCTGGCTGACGCCTCGATTGATATACGGATGTAGGAGTAAGGCTCCAGTTTACGATCAATTGACTGCAAATGCTTACCTCAGCACTTTTGTTCTGCTCAGCTCCTTGTCTGAGCCTCTCTACCCCTCCCCCCACTTTGGGGCCATCCAGTCAGCTTGGGTAGCAGAGAAAGGATAATAGTGAAGAATTATCCAGAACAAAGGTACTGATGAACCTAGGTGTGCATGGAGTGAGGGTCAGGTGGGTGTGGGCTGCATAAATGATTTACACTTAATGCATATATATGCTGATGGACCACTGGCCCTGCTTACAACCTAGCCCCTCATCTAGGGGATGAAAAGGAGAAAGGGTCAATCATCCCCACCAACTGCTACCCACAGAGGAGGTGAACCTGAAGCAGCCAGGCACCCAGAGTGGGAGACATATGCCAGGCAAGTCAATCCAACTCTGTGACCATCCTAACTTTTATTTCCCCTCAGACTGAGATGGAGGCAGCCCAGGATCTTGAACTCAAGTCCTTGGAGTAGCAGGAACCCTAGATCACCTGTGCTACTTCTAGCCCAGCCCCCATAGCCATCATCCATGGAAGATGTGTGGAGATGCCACCTAGCAACTGCCTCTGCAGGGGCTGCAAGCTTTCTTTCCTCAGCAGCCATACAACTGCAGGAACTGAAGACCTAGGAAACAAAGTTCTCAACTTCCCATCCTTCCCATGATGATGGCTCAACATCAGAAATCGATGTGGTTTTATCAATGGAAACAACACTAAGGAAGAGTCCTTTCCATCTGCCCTGCTGCAGCACCCTAAGGACCATAGGACCTCTTCAGCTACCCTGAAGCTAGAAACTCCTCTAGGTGTGGTCAGCCTGGTAAAATGTAAGCTCCTGGGGTGGGGGTAGGGTACTATCTCACTTGATTAATTTGAATCTTCAGCATTTACCACAGTGGTTTTGTACATAGGAAACACTTAATAAATGCTCATTCATTCATTCATTCCTCGAGATGCCATTTCAGCTCTTTGCCATTCATAAGATCCTCAGTATAGAACCTGAATGTACTCAGAGACTTCCATGCCCTCATCATGAAAGGTGAGACCCAGAGAAATAACATGCCCAGACACACAGCTAACAGGTGTGTTAGGTGTGGATTCCAGGATTTGAATGGAAGTTGTATGGCTCCAACTCCAGGGCACTTTCTAGTCCACTATGCACTTCTCTCCCTCCCATCCCTGAAAGAAGGAATAGAAAAGCCCAGAGGTGTTTGATCAGATCCCAGGTCAATGCCACTGGCTCCAGCACAAGTAGGGGCACAGAGCCATGACAGTTCAGGAGCTGCTGCTCTCTGAATCTTTCCTCCTTGCTATCACCCCTAATGGATATCCCATCTGCCACCCTCTATCATTTCCTCTCTCCAATCCATCCTCCACAAAATGCCTAACTGATATTCCTAAAGTCCAAATCTGACCATGGGACTCCCTTTCTCATGAAACTTCAGTGGCTTCCTCCTGTCTCTAAGACCTCTACTGGGTGTTTAAAGTCCTTCACAACCTGGTTCCAACTTCTCTTTCTAGATTAACTTCCCATAATTCCACCTTATGCATCTTATGCTGTAGTCAAATCACCCAAATTATCATTAGCTATGTTGGAAATTCTAAATATTCCTTCCATGTCTTTGTCTGTTTCCCATGTCTGGAATCCACTTTTTCACCTCTTCCTCTTCTTGGGGTACTCTTACCTCCCTTACCGCAAGGCTTAGCTCATGCAACTAATAATTATCATCATAATATTTAATATTAACATAATGCATACTATATGCCAGGCACTGTGCCTTTACAAACATCTCATTTGATCCTTAAAACAACTCTGGGTGTCATTCTCATTTTACAGATGAGGAAATGAACACAGAGTTTAAAGGACTCACCCAAGGTCACAAAGCTGTTAAATGTGTGATGCTGGATTTGAACTCAGGTCTTTTGACTCCAGGCCCAGAATTCTATTCCCTGGCCTATCTAGCTGCCTCAAGAGGCCTTTCTAGATTTCCCCAGTGTTCATTCTGTCTCAATCCCAAAAATTACTTTGTGTACATTTTGTATTCATTTTAACAGTGGACCATCTCTCCCTGCAGCAGAATGTTAGCTCTTTTAAGATGGGGAGAATTTTCTTTTTTGTCATTTATTACCAGAACTTAACATAATGTTTAGCGCATAGTGGGAGCTTGGTGAATTGAATTGGACTTCCTGGGATGCTGTGGAAATTTCATCTAGTTTTCAGCCTATAACCCCTCTTCTCTGTTTCACTAACTCCATAGTTTTCTTTCTTTCTTTCTTTCTTTCTTTCTTTCTTTCTTTCTTTCTTTCTTTCTTTCTTTCTTTCTTTCTTTTCTTTCTTTCTTTCTTTCTTTCTTTCTTTCTTTCTTTCTTCTTCTTTCTTTCTTCTTTCTCTTTCTCTTCCTTCTTTCCTTCTTTCCTTCTTTCCTTCTTTCCTTCTTTCTTTCTTTCTTTCTTTCTTTCTTTCTTTCTTTCTTTCTTTCTTTCTTTTCTTTCTTTCTTTCTTTCTTTCTTTCTTTCTTTCTTTCTTTCTTTCTTTCTTTCTTTCTTCTTCTTCCTTCCTTCCTCTTCCTTCCTTCCTTCCTTCCTTCTCTTCCTTCCTTCCTTCCTTCTTTCTTTCTTTCTTTCTTTCTTTCATATGCCTTTAAATTCAACATGTGAAGAAAATAAATTCTCCATTTTTCCTTTGGAATCTGTGTGTCTCTGATATCAACCTATCACACTACACATGTTGTATCCTCTGCAACAGGATACAACTCGTTCTTGCCTAAAGGAGGGACCACAAGATCTTTCTTTTTTTTCCACTCTGGGTCTTTTCTGTTTATTCTCACAGGACAGTCCCTGGTTTTTATCTCCCAGGTCCAAATCTTCACTATGCCTTGCCTCTTTCTCTACCAGTCCAGGGCCATGACAAGAGCTGTAGCCAGGCCATCTCGGTGTAATAGTGGTGGGCAGGTCAGGAATGGGGGAAAGGAGAAGACCCAAGGGAAATCCCGCTGGGTGCTTTTTCTTTTTTTTTCTTTAATATAAATTTATTTATTTAACTTTTACATTCATTTTCACAAAATTTTGGGTTCCAAATTTCTCCCCTTTTATCCCCTCCGCACACCCCAATACACCAAGGATTCTAATTTTCCCTATCACCAATCTGCCCTCTGTTCTATCATCCCTCCCTTCTCTTGTCCCCATCTTCTCTTATGTCATGTAGGGCCAGACGACTTTCTATTCCCCATTAACTGTATTTCTTATTTCCTAGTAGCAACAACAATACTAACCAATTGTTCCTAAAACTTTGAGTTCCAAATTCTTCCCATCCCTCCCTCCCCACCCATTCCCTTTTGGAAGGCAGGCAATTCAATATAGGCCATATCTGTGTAGTTTTGCAAATGACTTCCATAATAGTCGTGTTGTGTAAGACTAACTGTATTTCCCTCCATCCTATCCTGCCTCCCATTGTTTCTGTTCTGTCTTTTGATCCCATCCCTCCCTAAGAGTGTTGATTTCAAATTGCTCCCTCCTCCCATTGCCCTCCCTTCCCTCATCCCCCCCACCCTGCTTATCTCCTTCTCCCCCACTTTCCTGTATTGTAAGATAGATTTTCATACCAAAATGAGTGTGCATTTTATTCCTTCCTTTAGTTGAATGTGATGAGGGTAAACTTTTTGTTTTTTTCTCAGCTCTCCTCTTTTTCCCTCCACTAAAAAGTCTCCTGATTGCCTCTTGAATGACATATAATTTACCCCATTCCGTTTCACCCTCTTTCCTCCCACTACATTTCTCTCTCACTGTTTACCTTAATTTCTTTTAAGATATGGTCCCATCCTATTCAATTCACTCTGTGCTCTCTGTCTCTGTATGTGCGTGCATGTGTGTATGTGTGTGTGTGCACGTGTGCACATGTGTGTGTGTGCGTGTGCGTGTGTGTGGTCCTACCAACTACCCAGATACTGAAAAGATTTAAGAGTTACAAATACTGTCTTTCCAAGTAGGAATGTAAACAGTTCACCTTTGGTAAGTCCCTTATGACTTCTCTTTGCTGTTTACTTTTTCATGCTTGTTCTCATTCTTGTGTTTGAAAGTCAAATTTTCTTTTCAGCTCTGGTCTTTCCATCAAGAATGCTTGAAAGTCCTCTATTTCATTGAAAGACCATATTTTCCCCTGAAGTATTATACTCAGTTTAGCTGGGTAGGTGATTCTTGGTTTGAGCCCTAGTTCCTTTGACTTCTGGAATATCCTATTCCATGCCCTTCTGTCCCTTAATGTACAGGCTGCTAGATCTTGAGTTATCCTGATTTTATTTCCACAATACTGGCATTGTTTCTTTCTAGCTGCTTGCAATATTTTCTCCTTGACATGGGAATTCTGGAATTTGGCCACAGTGTTCCTAGGAGTTTCTCTTTTTGGATCTCTTTCAGGTGGTGATCGATGGATTCCTTCAATACTTATTTTGCCCTCTGGTTCTAGAATCTCAGGGCAGTTTTCCTTGATAATTTCGTGAAAGATGATATCTAGGCTCTTTTTTTGATCATGGTTTTCAGGTAGTCCCATAATTTTTAAATTGTCTCTCCTGGATCTATTTTCCAGGTCAGTTGTTTTTCCAATGAGATATTTCACATTCTCCTCCATTTTTTCATTCTTTTGGTTTTGTTTGGTGATTTCTTGGTTTCTCAGAAAGTCATTAGCCTCCATCTGTTCCATCCTAATTTTGAGAGAACTAATATCTTCAGTGAGCTTTTGAACCTCTTTTTCCATTTGGCTAATTCTGCTTTTGAAAGCATTCTTCTCTTCATTGGCTTTTTGAACCTCTTTTGCCAATTGAGTGAGCCTCTGTTTCAAGGTGTTATTTTCTTCAGCATTTTTTTGGGTCTCCTTTAGCAAAGTATTGATCCGTTTTTCATGCTTTTCTTGCATCTCTCTCATTTCTCTTCCCAGTTTTTCCCCTACCTGTCTAACTCGACTTTCAAAATCCTTTTTGAGCTCTTCCATGGCCTGAGCCCACCGGACATCCACCTCGGATGTCTGGGATACAGAGGCCCTAACCTCCATGTCTTTCCCTGATGATAAGAATTGTTCCTCATCATCAGAAATGAAAGGCAGGAACATCTGTCCCCCAAGAAAGTAGCTTTCTATGGTCTTATTTTTCTTCCTTTTTCTGGGCATTTTCCCAGCCAGTTACTTGACTTCTGAGATTCCTCTCCACCCCCACCTAGATCTGCCCAGCTAGTGCTTGGGGTCTGAGATTCAAATGCTGCTCCCCAGCCTCAGGGCTTTCCTGTAGCAGGCACTGCTGCTATTCAATGTGAGCTTAAGTTCTGGTGCTTGGGTGGGGGCAGGGCTGCCTCCCAGGCTCAGTTCCCTCAGGTGGTTTATGTGGAGACCTTTGGTAATGGCCCTGAGCTCCTGCCTTCTTGGGGAGTTCCGGGCCGCTGCTGCCTCTGCTGCTGCCTCCGCTCCTGCCTCCTGAGAGGGCCCGAGTCACAGAGACACACTGCCCCCCTCTTGGCCAGCCCAGAAGTCTCTCTCACTGACCTGTAGCGCCTGTGGGTGGAGGGACCTTCACGGCTGCCAGAGGTTCCTTCCCTGAAGCCTGCTTGGATCTGCTCCTCTGGGGCCACAGGCTAGGGCAGCACAGGGGTGGGCTCCCTGTCCAGTGCGCAATGGTCCCCTGGGGATGGCTTTCCAGGGCTCTCTGGAACGGAAATCTCTTCCACTGTCTTTCTGCGTGGCTTGCACTGATCCAGAATTTGTGGGGAGTTCTTTTTACTGAAAATAAATGGGATATGGGTTTGGAGCTAGCATATGTGAGTCTTCCTACTCCACCATCGTGGCTCCTCTGGGTGCTTTTTCATTCCGATTTTTGTAGAGAAGAAAAATCAAGTTTTTCATTTTATCTCTGTATCCTGGAGGCAGTATGGTGCAGTGGACCTGGAACTCAAAAAACCCTCAGATCAAGCCCTGGCTATATGACCCTGGGCAAGTCACTTAACTTCCTAGAACCCTAGGAAACTCTTTAAGACTACAAGTTCCAAAGAAGGTGCTCATCTGATTCTATCTTTGACACTTAATACCTCAGTAACTGTGGGCAAGTCAATTCATTTCCTGGGCCTCAGTTTCCTCATCTGTAAAATAGTGCAGTTAGACTAGAGAGCCTTCAAGGTCCCTTCCACTGCCTATAATGTGCATCAGTGAAGGGAATTTCCACACTGACTGATCCCCAATAACCCTCTCCCTCGCAAAAAATTTCTATCACCTTGCATGTTGCCTTGCACATAGTAAGCATGTAATAAATGCTTTCCTTCCTTCAGAGTTAAGGGAAACATTCAGGATAGCCTTGAAGGGAAAAAGATCCTCCCCACTGAGCTAATACCTATAGAGTGTGATAATATACTATAGTGTGCTCTGGACATGTGCCACTTAAATGTAATTATTATTATCATTGACAGTATCACATAGCATTAATCATAATAAATCATACTCATAATCATATATGATTAACACAAGTACAAACACTCATAATGACAACTGCTTGAGCAGCATAAGTGATCAGCTGATTATCCTTATGTGTGTGTGTGTGTACCTGCACATTTTATATATGCACACATGTGTATGTATGTATGGGCAGTGAGGTGGTGCAGTGGATAGAGTGCCCACCCAGGAATCAGGAGAAATTGCATTTAAATTTAAATTAAATAAAACCTCTAGGCAAATCACTTAACCCTGTTTGCCTCAGTTTCCTCATCTGTAAAATGAGCTGGAGTAGGAAAGGGCAAATTGCTCTATCATCTTTCTCAAGAAAACCCCAAATTGGGTCCTGAAGAGTTGGACATGACTGAAGTGACTATACAACAAAAATGTCTAAGTATATATATGTAAGCATGAGTATACATGTAAACGTCCAAGTATATGTATCTGTGTATCTCTGCTTCAGGTCTTTCAGACCTTGGACCCTTGAGTTGGAGAGATTTCTACTCTTCCCTTACTCCTTTAGTCACTATTGTACGTCAGTTTCATGATGGCATGTTTGCATACGTTCTGGATAGTGGACAAAGTTCTCATGCCTTCCCAGTCACCGATATAGTGAAACAGTGCTGTGTGCTTGCTCCCATGCATTTTGCCATGTTGTTTTCAGCCATGTTGTCAAATGCTTTCAGTGAGGATGACCATGACATCAAGGTCAACTACCATGCCGATGGTAAGTTTTTCAGTTTGAAAAGGCTCCAAGCCAAGACAAAAATGGAGGGAGTGTTGGTGCATGATTTTCTGTTTGCAGATGATTGTGCACTCAATGCAGCCTCTGCAGTTGAGAAGCAACAAAGTATAGATCAATTCTCTGCTGCCTGTGCTAATTTTATCCTAATAATTAACACCAAGAAAACAAGGTGCTCCATCAGCCACCACCACATTATAAATATGTGGAACCATTGTTTATAAAAATGGAAAAGTTTTGAATGTTGTGGATAAAAAGCTGGTAGTGTACTTTTCAGGGATGTACATGTTGACATTGAGGTTGATGCACACGTTGCCAGAGCTAGCTCAGTGTTTGGGAGGCTCCAAAGAAAAGTTTGGGAGAGAAGAGGTATTAGACTGACTACTAAACTGAAGGTCTACAGAGCCCTTGCGCTGACCTCATTGTTGTATGCCTGTGAAGCATGGACAGTCTACATACCAGGAAACAGAATTGATTCCATATGAACTGTCTTAGGAAGATTCCGAGGATCACCTGGCAGGATAAGGCAACAGATACTGAAGTCCTTGCTTGAGCTGAACTGCCAGGTATTCAAACTATGCTTCAGAGAGTGCAACTCCAATGGGCTGGTCATGTTGTTTGAGTGCAAAATGTATGCTTCCAAAAAGACTATTGTAAAGAGAACTTGCATGGGGCAGGTGATCACATGGTGGCCAGAAGAAACGATACAAGGACACTCTCAAGAACTTTGGCTTTGACCGTGCAACATGGAAGACACTGGCACAGGACTGCTCAGCATGGCGTGCCCACTTCAGAAAGGGTGCTGCATTCTATAAGCAAAGCAGAATTGAGAGAGCACAAAGTAGACGTAGGATGTTCAAATTTGGGATATCCACCCCAAATGTTCACACGGATTATCTGTGCCCAACCTGTGGTAGAGCACTCCGAGCTCATATTGGTCTGATCAGCCACAGTTGGACACACTGAAATTTCACTTTATCACAGTGATGTCATTTTGGTCCTCTTCAAAGATGGAGGACAATACCAACCAACCAACCAGTCACTACTGCAATCATCAAAGTTCTGGGTCTCAGGCAATCACTCCAATAATAAGCATAAAAAATGCAATAAGTTTAACCTAGTTCACTGTTTACAAAGTACTTTGATACTCCAGTGCCAAATCACAGAGTGATACAGTCTGAAAGTTAGAAGGGACCTTGGCTGCCTCTGCTCCAACTTATGAAATATGAGTTAGAATTATATTATAACTGTAATATACCAGAGATGTGACTGGTCACCCATTCTCTGCTCAAAGACCTCCAAGGCGGGGAACCTCTCCCCCTAAGGCAGTCATTCCATTTATGGGCAGCCCTAACCATTAGGAAGTTCTTCCTGACATCAAACTCAACGAGACCTCTTTGCAGCCAACCCCTCATTGTTCCTGGTTTTGTCCTGTGGGGCCAAGCAGAAGAGAGCCAGTCACTCCAATCACACCAGTCATGCCATTCATGCCAACCACGTCAATGGGGGGCAGTCCTTCAGATACCTGAAGAGGACCATCATGTCCCCTCTGAGTATTCTCTTCTCCAGATTAAGCATACCCAGTTCCTTCAGCTGATTTTCATATGTCATGGTCTCAGCTCCAAACCCACCCTCCTCAGGAGGCCTTTCCTTTTTCCCCTAACTGCTGGTGCCTTCCTTCTTAGGTTACCTCCCATCAATGTGCTCCCTTCATATGTGTATGTGTATGTATGTATACATGTATGTATATATCAGACAATATGAAAACAACTGTGGGCATAATGTATGACAATGATATTATTATAAATGACATAATAATGTTATATAATACTATAATATGGTATCCTATTATAATATATAATATCTATTATGCCTATGTCTGTATTCATGTTGTCTGCCCCATTAGACTATGACCTCCTTGAGAGCTGAGACACATTTGCCCTTTTTGTGTGTCCCCAGATCTTCACACAAAACCTGGCACACAATAGGCATTTACTAACATACTGTGGACAGATTAAAATGCATAATTTTTGGTGCTCATTACCACCCTGCGAGGGAGGTAGGGCAGGAATGACTGAGGCTTAAGGTCACTGGCTGGAATCCCACTTTTCTTAATTCCTGGCCCGTGCCTTTTTTCCTTCCCCCTCCTTCAGACTTCTGGGGCTGGCTCTGCAAATTTTTTTTATGGCCATTGCTAAAGCATATTTGAATTTTAAATTAGTTTTCTAGCTTTGAAAAAAAAGGAACCAAACTGAACAATGTGAGATGCCTCCTGGTACAGTGGAAATTCCAAATTCAAAGCCTGCCTCTGACAAATATTGACTGAGTGACCCTGGGCAAGTCATTAATTTTTCAATGGTTCAGGAAACTTTTAAAACTCTTAGTTATAGAGCAGGCGCTGCTTTCCTTTGGGAGTTTCCTAGACCAACAGAATCCTAACTCTGGGCCAAAAAAGATTAAGTACAATAACACCCACCACGCAACTTTAACAGAAGTCACCCAGCAAGTTCCTGCACCCTCTGACTTGGGCCTGAAGGAGAGAATGAATGATGGAGCAGGTGATTTTTAGAGCTCTCTGCCCTTGGGAGATGGTGGCACTCTTGGCACAGCTGAATTTTTCAGGCATTCTGTGCCTGAGTCCTCAGGCCATTTGTAGCAGAAAACTTTCCCATAAACACAGAGCTAAAGAGGATTTGACCCAAGAGCAGTAGGCTCCAGAGCCTCCATGGTCTCTTCCGCAGAGGTGCCATCTGACTCCTTTGTCCTTCCTTCATCCAACACTCACTTTTAGGTTACTGTAGAATCATGGGTCAGTCTAGACCCAGTGATTGCATGAATTGCCACTGTGCCACTCTATAAGGTTTAGGCTCAGAGGATTGTAGATTTAGACTTGAAATGAGCCACTCCCCTCATTTTACTGTAACAGATCTCAAGCATGGCTCATGCTTATGTGACCTTCTTCATTGGTGGAAAGAGTGATTACTCAATGCTATATGTCTTCATGAGGGTTGGCTTAAGAGATTGGGATCAGAGACTTTTTACCCAATTTAAGAGGATATATATGGTTCCATATTCTCTTTGGGGAGAAACATGGACAGAAAGAGAACAGACTTTGAAGGGCAGACATGTAGGGAAACTTGGCTCCCAAACATGTCCCTCAACTCCAGCTAGTCTCTCTAGAGACTGGGAATTTCCCCTTGTAAGAGATCAGGGGGTCTTTCTTATTTGGACTGAGATATCTCCCTCCTAGTAGAAGAGCTCATTCACTGTGTATATAGTCTGGTACATTCTAATCTTTCTAAATGCTCTGATTTCTGTTTGCTATTTGGTTGTAAAAAATGGATGTATTGCTTTCAGTTTAAGATAGTATTTTGTGTAACTAGCATTTAGTGGGAGGGGTCAGACTTTCTGACATAAGCTTGGGGCACTCTTTGCTCTTGAAGGCATCGTGAACAGGAAAACAGATTGAACCTAAGTGGGGGAGGGGCAACAATCATTACCCTAGACTAGCAATGTTTTTTGGGTGGTAGATGGATATAAATCTATTCTAGTAGTCATCTTGTAGGAGATGAGCATGTTCAGTCTTATATTCCCTTCTGCTCCTGCCCAGGTAGAAATCAAAGTCTCCTCTTGACAAGTGGACAGAATTCCCAAGACATCTACCAGAGCTTTCCCCAAATCTGCATTTAGACAGCCCATGTGAACCTACATTGCCTACACAGGCAATACGTATCTTTTTAAAATTTATTTATTTATTTAACTTTTCACATTCATTTTCACAAAATTTTGGGTTCCAAATTTTCTCCCCTTTTCTCCCCTCCCCCACCCCAATACCCCAAGCAATCTAATTTTCCCTATCTCCAATCTGCCCTCTCTTCTGTCATCCCTCCCTTCTCTTGTCTCCATCTTCTCTTTTCTCCTGTAGGGCAAGATGACTTTCTATTCCTCATTAACTGTATGTCTTCTTTCCTAGTAGCAACAACAATACTAAACAGTTGTTCCTAAAACTTTGAGTTCCAAATTCTTCCCATCCCTTCCTCCCCACCCATTCCCTTTGGGAAGGCAGGCAATTCAATATAGGCCATATCTGTGTAATTTTGCAAATGACTTCCCTGATAGTCGTGTTGTGTAAGACTAACTGAATTACCATCCCTCCTAACCTGCCCCTCATTGTTTCTCTTCTGTCTTATGATCCTGTCCCTCCCCAAGTGTTGACTTCAAATTGCTCCCTCCTCCCTTTGCCCTCCCTTCCATCATCCCCCCTTGCATTATCTCCTTCTCCCCCACCTTCTTATACTGTAAGATAGATTTTCATACCAAAATGAGTGTGCATTTTATTCCTTCCTTTTGTCAAATGTGATGAGGGTAAACTTCTTGTTTTTTGTTATTGTTTTTTTTTTCTCGGCTCTCCTCTTTTTCCCTCCACTAAAAAAGTCTCCTACTTGCCTCTTAAATGACATATAGTTACCCCCTTCCATTTCACCCTCTTTCCTCCCACTACATTTCTCTCTCACCATTTCCCTTAATTTCTTTTAAGATATGGTCCCATCCTATTCAGTTCAATCTGTGCTCTCTGTCTCTGTATGTGTGTGCATGTGTGTATGTGTGTGCGCATGCATGCATGTACATGTGTGTGTGTGGTCCCACCACCTATCCAGATACTGAAAAGTTTTAAGAGTTACAAATATTGTCTTTCCATGTAGGAATGTAAACAGTTCACTTCTGGCAAGTCCCTTAAGACTTCTCTTTGCTGTTTACTTTTTCATGCTTCTTCTCATTCTTGTGTTTGAAAGTCAAATTTTCTTTTCAGCTCTGGTCTTTTCATCAAGAATGATTGAAAGTCCTCTGTTTCATTGAAAGACCATATTTTCCCCTGAAGTATTATACTCAGTTTAGCTGGGTAGGTGATTCTTGGTTTGAGTCCTAGTTCCTTTGCCTTCTGGAATATCCTATTCCACACCCTTCGATCCCTTAATGTACAGGCTGCTAGATCTTGAGTTATCCTGATTGTATTTCCACAGTACTGGAATTGTTTCTTTCTAGCTGCTTGCAAGATTTTCTCCTTGAGCTGGGAGTTCTGGAATTTGGCCACAATGTTCCTAGGAGTTTCTCTTTTTGGATCTCTTTCAGGTGGTGATCGATGGATTCCTTCAATATTTATTTTGTCCTCTGGTTCTAGAATGTCAGGGCAGTTTTCCTTGATAATTTCATGGAAGATGATGTATAGGCTCTTTTTTTGATCATGAGTTTCAGGTAGTCCCATAATTTTTATATTGTCTCTCCTGGATCTATTTTCCAGGTCAGTTGTTTTTCCCATGAGATATTTCACATTCTCTTCCATTTTTTCATTCTTTTGGTTTTGTTTGGTGATTTCTTGGTTTCTCGTAAAGTCATTAGAATCTATCTGTTCCATTCTAATTTTGAGAGAACTATTATCTTCAGTGAGCTTTTGAACTTCTTTTTCCATTTGGCTCATTCTGCTTTTGAAAGCATTCTTCTCTTCATTGGCTTTTTGAACCTCTTTTGCCAATTGAGTGAGCCTATTTTTCAAGGTGTTAATTTCCTCAGCATTTTTTTGGGTCTCCTTTACCAAGGTATTGACCCGTTTTTCATACTTTTCTTGCATCTCTCTCATTTCTCTTCCCAGTTTTTCCTCCACCTGTCTAACTTGCTTTTCAAAATCCTTTTTGAGCTCTTCCAAGGCCTGAGCCCACCCAACATCCCCCTGGGGTGTCTGGGGTACTGAGGCCCCGCCCTCCACGTCTTTCCCTGATGGTGAGAATATTTCCTCGTCAGATCTGGAAGTCGGGATCATTTGCATTTGTTCGAAAAAACTCTCTATAGTCTTATTTTTCTTCCCTTTTCTAGGCATTTTCCCAGCCAGTTACTTGACTTCTGAGATTCCTGTCCACCTCCGCCTAGATCTGCCCAGCTAGTGCTTAGGGTCTGAGGTTCAAATGGACTTTCCCCAACGCTGGCCGCTAATCAATGTGAACTTTAGTTCAGGTGCTGGGGTGGGGGCAGGGCCGCCTCCCAGGCTCAGCTCCCTCAGGGGCTTTATGCAGAGACTTTCAGGAATGGAGCAGGTGGGGGGGCGCCTCCCAGGCTCAGTTCCCCCAGGGGCTTTATGCAGAGGACTTCAACAATAGAGCGGGGTGGGTCAGGGCCGTCTCCCAGGCTCAGCTCCCTCAGGTCGCTTATGCAGAGACTTTCAGTAATGAAGATCCTGCCTGCTGCCACTGCTGCCTCAGCCGCCGCCCACGCCTCTGCCTCCGCCGCTTCCTGCCCCTGTCTCTGCCACCACCGCTTCCTCCTGAGGGGGCCCGAGTCACGGAGACACTCCACTCCCCCTCTCATCCAGCCCAGCCTCTCTCAGTGACCTGTAGCTTCTGTGGGAGGAGGGACTTTCCCGGCTGCCGGAGCTTCCGTCTCTGAAGCCTGCTCGGGTCAGCTTCTCTGGGGCCGTGGCCAGGGCAGCGTTGGGGTGGGGTCTGCTTTCCGGGGAGCAACGGACCCTGGGGACGGCTCTCCAGGGCTCTCTGGCACGGAAATCTCTTCCACTCTGTTTCTGTACACTTTTCAGTGGTCCAGAAGTTATGGGGGTCTCTTTTTACATTAATTCTATGGGCTTTGGTTTCGGAGCTCGTAAATATGTGTCCTTCTACTCCGCCATCTTGGCTCCCAGGCAATACGTATCTTAAGGAAATGGAAGGAGGAAGAAATTGAAACCCTGAAAGAAATGACTTGTCTAAGATCCCACCTGTAGTAAGGTGGAAAACAAAATGCTTTCCTGCCAACAACATATTGCGGTAGATACTGGAGATCTCATTCTCCTTCAGAGATATCAGGTGACTGATCCAGGGATACATATATGTATCAAAGTCATTGTTCAAATCCAAGTTCTTATGGCCTTCTGATCCTGTGTCTTTTCCACTATGCCCTGCCTCCCTGTCCTCTCACTCCATCTCTTTTTTGTCCTTTCCTCTCCCTGCATATAATCTCAGAGGAGGAACATGTGTTCCTTAGAGATAATGGTAGCAGTTTTTTCCCTTATTATCAGTTGCCTTTCTTCCAGGATTAAAATAAGCCACAGTATAAGGCCTTTTCCAAAGCTTGGTGAAATCAGCCACTGTATCTCATGTATGTCAGTTGAGGACCATCATAGCTTTACTATAAAAGCTAGGCTATAAAAGCCTAACTCTGCTCAAACAAGGTCTCCTGGTGGCATGGAGGCAATTTTGGGGTCTCCAAAGCTGGACTAGCAGAGCCCAACTGGTCTTTGTAGACTTTAAAGATGGGCTGTGGGTCTGGGCTGTATAATGGACTGTGGGGCCACCATCTTGGGTCTGGCTGAATGAACTTTCAAGAGGCTTGTCTCTGGATATGGGAGGGAAGGAATATCCTACTTCAACTCTCCTAGACCATCTATTATGTATTGCATAGTGATCACAAGCAGTGGGAGAAAGGAGTACCTGCACCAAGGAAACCACAGCTCCTTGAAAATATTGAAGTGGGTGGAAATTGCAGAGAGGAGATTTTGGCTTTATGTCAAGAAAAACTTCCTAGCAATTGGAGCTAAACATAAGAAGAATGGTGGCCTCAGGAAGAGGTGGGGCCCCTCTCCCTTAGAACCAAAAGGGACTTTAAAGGTCATTGAGTCCAATTCCCTCAATTTCTGATGAGAGAAGGGTCAAGCCTAGGATTGCACAGTTGTTCATTATCTGAAGTGGGACTCAAACCCAAATCTTACTGGCTCCAAATCCAGTGCTCTCTCTGTTCTGATTCTTCAAGCAGAGACTGGATAGTTGCACTTGTTGGGTATGTTACAGAAAGAATTCTTGCAGAATTGGACTCCACCAAGTCTAAGGGGCAAATTCAGGTTTGATTCTGAACAAATTTCCCATCACCAGATCAGATTCCTGTCATGAGAGCTGACCAGGACTTCTGTGACCATCTTGTCAAAAGCACATGCCAAAGGAATCCCCACCATACCATCTATGATAAGTGGCCATCGTGCCTTTGCTTGAAGATCCCCAAGGAGGGGGAACCCCAACTCCTGGAGGCAGCTTTGGAACAGCTCGTCTTGTTAGAAAGCTTTCTGGATATGAAGCCTCGATTGGCATCCTGATCCACACCAATGTTGTTCTGCCTTCTAGGACCAAAGAGCACAGGCCCAGCATCTCCTCCACATGATATCCTTTCAAACACTCATCCTCCCCTCCCCTGAGGCTTCTCTTCTCCAAACTAAACATGTTCAGTTCTTTGAATCAATTGTCATGGACTCAGATCTCAGACTTAGAGCTAGATAAATTATCTAAGTTTATTTCATAAGTACTTTAAAATAATAAGAAAATATGAAGTCATAGAGCCTAGAGTTGGACCCATTTTCTCAAACTTCAAATTGAATTCAATTCAACATTTGTTAAATGCCCTACTGTATGCCAGACACTGTGCTGGGTACAGAGGACACAAAAATAAAAATGAAATATTCCCTGCCTTCCTGGGGCTTGCTGACACCCAGGGTCCCTGAGAAAGGTCTTTTATGGGATTTAGCAACTGAGCTAAGCCTTGAAGGAAGATCAGAATTCCAAGAGGTTGAGGAGAGGTAGGAGATCCTTGGGCAGGGGGGAGGATGAAGGGTCTGTGGAAAAGTTGGGAGGTAGACATGGAATGCCATGGGCAGTACTGGGAAGTATGCCACTGGGCCTGGAATATAGAGTTATGAAGACCCATAGTGGGAGCACATGCAATATGAAATTAGTCTGAAAAGACTGGCTGGAGTCAGAATGTGAAGGATTTTAAGTGACTAGCATGTACAGGGATTTGTATTTAGCCCAAAGGGGCCTCTCATATGCTGTTGCATCAGCCCTTCTGCATGCCTGGAAAGCATTACCTTGTCCTCCGTCTTTCCCTTCCCCCAACTAAGATCCCAGGTTGCCTTCCAGGGTCTGCCCAAGAGCCACCTTTTTCTTGAATTCTGTCCTTATTCCCCCACATACCAGAGCTGGCCAATCATTATACTTCTTTGAATCCATTCTTGTAATAGTGAACCCTAACAAGACGTCAGCAAGGCTGAAAAAGAAAAAGGGACAGGCCAAATACACTTGCCTTTCCTGTTTGTGTGACCATCCTGATTATTCCATGATATCACCTTTCTGTAAGACTTCTTGGCCATCTATCAGTTAAGAGGGAGTTAGCAGGCTTAAGTGCTAGAGTTGGACGCAGAAATAAAATTTGGGATGACCCAAGTGGCTTAATCATTTGAATTTTTACTAGGCATGCTATTCATTCACTGAGCTCCCAAATGCAGGAGGCATGAAAATAAAATTTGATAAAATGATTTCTCATTATCGTCTACAATCAAATGGGAGATTGTAGAGGGTACATTCAGTCCCACTAGTTTGCAGGTTCCTCTGCTGCTAAAAATTGGAAATTTAGTGGAGAATGAATAGGGCATGTCAGGAGATAGATGCGCTCTTACAGATTGGGTAATTGACTTTGAAACCCAATATTTGCCGGTAAATAGATAAAATGCTTGCGAGAGCACATTTGACAAGTAAATTGTGTGGCCTTAAACCCTTTCAGGAAGCAGGCAAGATATAAATAAATGAAACAATAGATTAAACAACTAAATAAATAGCTAAACAGCAACATTATTTGCAAATAGGCAATACTATATGAAAAGCCACTAGGTTTTTCTGCCTTGTAATTTGTAACCATTTCCCACTGCAGATGAGAGCTTCTATTAGTAACAGAGTCCTGGAGAGAGGGACAATAGAGAGTTTAAATACTTCTCTCTGCATGGCCTGGGACATAATTTTACCTTTCATTGCCTCAGTTTCTTCATGAAGAAAATGGAAAGAACAGTACTTGCAGAAACCCAAGCTCATGGAATTGTTGTGACAAGAGGCTTTTTTAACATTAAAATGCTATAGTAATGGAGGTTTCCATTACTAGATGGTGGATTGGGGCAAGATGGCCAAATCTCGTTCATTTCAGTCTCAATTGCCAAGTACATGGATCCATGATTGTATGTTCAAGTTTCTTATGTAGAACGTTCTTTTTCTTTTCTTTTCTTAGGGACCACTTTCCATAAGGCACATTACCTGAATACTTTCCCTCCCCTACCCACTTCACTAGTCTTCTTTCCCCCTTGTAATAACTTCATATTACTTTGTGTCTATGCACATAAACACATATCTCCCAGTCAAACATAAGCCCCTTGAGGGTAGGGACTGACTTTTGTTTCAGATTTTGGATCCCTTGAGCCTAGTAGAATGCCTAGAACACAGCAGCAGCTTATTAACAGTATGTTGGATTTTTTTTTAACTTTTCATCTGAAGGAAGTTTGTCCTGAGTTTATTTATTTTTCTCCTAACAGTTTCTTCAGGAAGCTGTTTCTAGGTAAGAGTCAGAATATGAAACAATGGACAGAAGACGTGAAAGATGGATCGAAACTATTGGTCCTGGAAAATGTCTGTTCTTTACAAAATTCATGAAGCAATTGTTAGTCTAATATAGACAGAGAGAAGGTAAGTGACTTGTCCAAAATCACAGAGCTAAAAAGCAAGTGTCATAGAGAGGATTTGAACTCAGGTTCCAAATCTTCAAATCCAAGATTCTCTCCATTAGACTCTACTGCCTCTTAAACAATCAACAAGTATCTATGAACACCTCTTCTGTGCCTGGCACTCTGTTGGGTGCTGGGGTTATCAGGATAAAAGTGAACAAGTGCCTGTCCTCAAGGAACCTACATTCTCCTGAAGAGATAAAAATAGGCACTCAGATGAGTAAATACAAAATACATACAAAGAAAATTCCAAGTGATAGCAATGGAGGGTCAAGCAGAGGTATCATGAAAGCTTTCTTGAAGGGACTATTTTTTTCTTTCGACTTTGGGTTCCCAGTGCCTAGCAGAGTACTTGGCATATAATAGATAGTTAATAAATATTTGTTGAAATTGAATTTTTCTGAACTATCATTACAAAGGAAATTTTCCCCCAAATTTCTCTTTTCCCATTAAGAGTTTCTGTGGGAAACCTTGGAGAGAGAACTTGAATGAAGATGATTGAGTTCCATGTTCTCTCCTCATCTCTGCCTCTCAAAGTCTTTGTCACAGATTTCACAGAACTTCAGAACTGGAAAATTATTGGTCCAGAGGCCTCTGATCTTATTCTAAGATTAGAGCTGTCCACCCTGGAATGGATTCTCCAATCACAGTTGAGGTCACTTTGTGGAAGAGGGTTGGGTTGGTTTGGTCTTACTGTGTCCTGGTGCTCAAGGAACCATGGTCAGTGTGAACACTACAGTGCCAGAATGAATGACTCAGGGAGACACCCCCTGGCTTATCTCTTACCCTTCACATATTCTATTTCCTCCCCAAATGCTCTGTTACCATCCAGGATGGCCTCCTTCTTGCTCTAATTCCATACCACTAGGTGGTCATCATACCCTGTTCCCAACTACTCATGCACCAGTATCCTTCCTATTTCCTCAACCTCCTAAATACCCTGACTGAAATGTCAATATGGTCAACACTCTGTCTACATCTGATGTCACCACAGCGGAGACCACTGTGGGGAGAAGTCTTCCTCATTCACAGAAGTCCTCATATTAATGCTCTCCTTCAGCCCCTTAAAACTTGGCCCCAGCCTCCCTTTCCAGCCTTATCATGGCTACACACATTGTAGTCTAGCTAAGTTGACATTCTTGCTGTTTTTCATACACAATTCATCTCTTCCAATTTTCCTGCTTTCCATTGGCTCTCCTATATGCCTGGAATACAGGTATACAGACATACCTACATATATGTGTGTAGCAATGCTTCCAGTCCAATGAATACATGTATACATGCCCAAATATCTATAGCAATGCTTCTAGACCAGTATCTATATCCATACACACATACACATGTACACACACAAACACACATACACACATGCACACACAGACATCAGACAGGCAAATCAGTCTAGTAAAAACATCAAGGCACCCTCAGGAAAAGACAGGTCCTAAGCATGTCCTGAGCAAATCAAATCACTACTACCTTAACTACCATCTCCCCTCAGAACATGATGAGACAGCACAGGGCTCTAAACCCAACAGCCTTAGGAAAAGCAATGCTTCCAGTCTAGTATCATCCTGGGAATTAGCTCCAGTGGAAATGACTGGAATTAGCTCTAGTGGAGCTTTCCAGTGGAAAGTAATGGCTCCTGTAATATCCATAGCTACGGATGACCAGAAAGGAAAATTCTTACCACCAAGTCTTTTGTAGTCACTGCCCACAATTTTCAGAAATTCCATCAGAAATTTTATCAGTGGAAATTAAATTAAAGAGGAGGAATCACCATCTACTTTGCCAATGCACACTAAAGACCACGGAACCTTTCCATCTTACTTAGAGCTGCAACCTTCCATATGTCTTGTTTTCTCTGTTAGAATGTGATTTCCTTGAGAACAGAATTTGTCTTACTTTTCTATTTGTACCCTCAATGCCTTGCACACAGTAAGTGCTGAATACATGCTCTGTTCACATATCTGTGCATTTATATGTTGTCTGTACTGGCCAGACTATAAGCTCCTCAAGGACAGGAGCTATTATTGCTTTGGTTTTGTATCTGTCCTGCTTAGCAACAAGTTTGATATATATTAGGAACAGGATACATGCCTGTTGATTGATTGAAGATGCTGACTCAGTAACCCCATCAACTGCCTTATTCTCCTAAGTTTTCATGCATTTATTCAGTCAACAGACATTTATTGAAAATCTATTATGTGCCAGGTATTACACAAGGTGCTGTGGGCAGGGCAAAGAAACATATGATCTAATACTTGCCCTCGGAGCATTTGGAACCTGGTAAGGATTGTAAAATTCAAATAGTATCTGTATCACAATCTAGATTTTGATAAGCACCCAAAGAGATTTTGAAAAAAATACTCTAGAAATTCAGAGACAGACATGTCAGATCTTTTAGCTTCTCACTTAAGCCTTTTTCTGAGATGTGTGTGTGTGTGTGTGTGTATGTGTGTAGATTCAGTTATACTTTTTTATAGCAATTAACTTGCTTTTAGCCTAGGGGCCATATAATGGCTCTTTGCTATATGAGATCCTTTTCTCTGCTTTTTTTTTAAATGGAGTTTGTTGGTCCAAAAATTATTAATGCAGTCTCAGTAATTCAGATCACCCAATTAAGTAAATTTATTATATTCAGTCAGAAGTTTGGTTCTCTGCCTTAATTTAAATTTCCTGTATTTCTATATAACCCAAGACTTTTTCTACATTTTCAGCAAAATCAGTATAAAAGATACAGTTAAGCAAAAGAAATGAACAGAATGTGTTACAGTGCTTATTACTGGATAGGTGTGAAAAACTGGGAGAATGTTTCTCAAAGAGGTCATTACAAACAACTAGTAACTTCATTTGGAGTCAGTCCTCTGTTCCAACATGCCTACAGGGTTCGGATGGCTCCCTTCAGTCTTTCCTTTATCTACTATGGCTCCTTTCACTTCTCCCTTTCACTAGTTGGCTCTGTGTTAAAGATCCTTTCCAGTGGAGCTTGTGAGTATGGATGGGACTGGGGAGGATCTCATGGCTGTTTCTGTTGATGTTGCTCAGGTCCATTAGTCTCTATTACTTCCTCTTAATTTGCTCTCTTGCAGGTAGTGTTTTTTAAAAAAAATTCTGGAAATGATTCAAGACCCAATTCCAGCACACAGATTGCAATAGTCCAAATTACTCTCAGGACTTTGTGGGAATGCTTGACCCTCTGAACTACAAATTCCAGAATGTCACTCAGTTCTCAAACCCTTATTAAATATATATTAAATAAATGGTTGTTGGCTGTTGTCCTTTGTTATCGAAGAGGACTAAAATGACATCATGATAAAGTGAAGTTTCAGCATGTCCAGTTGTGGCTGATCAGACCAATACAAACTCAGAATGGTCTACCACAGGGTAGGTACAGATAGTTCATGTGAATACATGGGGTGGATATCCCAAATTTGCACATCCTGCGTTTACTTTGTGCTGTCTCAACTCTGCTTTGTTCAAAGAGCACAGTACTCTTTCTGATGTGGGCATGCCACACTGAGCAGTTCTGTGCTAATGTCTCCCATGTTGCATAGTCAAATCTAAAGTTCTTGAGAGAGACCTTGAGAGTGTCCTTATATCACTTCTTCTGACCACCATGTGATCGCCTGCCCCATGCAAGTTCTCCATACAATAGTCTTTTTGGCAAGCATACATTTTGCATTCCACAACATGGCCAGCCCATCAAAGTTGCACTCTCTGAAGCATAGTTTGAATGCTTGGCAGTTCAGCTCAAAGGACTTCAGTGTCTGGTACCTTATCCTGCCAGGTGATCCTCAGAATCTTCCTAAGACAGTTCAAATAGAAGCAGTTCAGTTTCCTGACATGGAGCTAGTAGGCTGTTCATGTTTCACAAGCATATAACAATGAGGTCAGCACAAGGGCTCTGTAGACTTTCAGTTGGGTAGTCTATCTAATACCTCTTCTCTCCCAAACTTTTCTTTGGAGCCTCCCAGACACTGAGTTAACTCTGGCAATGTGTGCATCAACTTCATTGTCAATGTGTACATCCTTGGAAAGTACACTACCAAGGTAAGTGAACACATCCACAGCATTCAGAACTTCTCCATTTGTTGTAACCAGTGGTTCCATGTATGGATGATGTGGTGGTGACTGATGGAGCACCTGTGTTTTCTTGGTGTTAATCATTAGGCCAAAATTAGCATAAACTGTACAAAATGTACGAAAACATCTGCAAAGATGATTCCACTCACCATCAGCACATGGAACGTGTGCACACTAATAGACAACACCAAATCCAGTAGACCTGAAAGAAGAACTGCTCTTGTTGCAAGAGAACTCAACAGGTATTGCATCCAAATAGCAGCCCTGAGTGAAACAAGGTTGGCAAATGAAGGCCAGCTTACTGAAGTTGGAACTGCATACACCTTTTTCTGGACTGGGTGCAGTGAAGGGGAGCACTGTGAAACCGGTGTGGATTTTGCAATCAAAAATAATCTAATCAGTAAGCTGTTATGCCTGTCAAAAGGAGTGAATGACAGACTCATGACAATACAATTGCCACTTACAGGAAAACACCATGCCACCATCATCAGTGCTTATGCTCCTACCATGATAAACTCTGATGAAGTCAAAGAAAAATTTTATGAAGACCTAGAGACTTTTACTGTCAATGTGCCAAAACAAGACAAGCTTATAATTCTGGGAGACTTTAATGCTAGAGTAGGCTCAGACTACCAGACTTGGCAGGGAGTCCTAGGGAGGAATGGAGTTGGAAACAGCAACAGCAATGGTCATTTACTGCTGAAGACTTGCGCATCACACGACCTTCTCATCACCAACACTGTCTTCCATTTACCTAAATGCAGTGAAACTTCATGGATGCACCCTCACAGTAAACGCTGGCATCTAATAGACTATGTGATTGTAAGGAGAAGACACAGACAAGATGTAAGAGTGACAAAGGCAATGTGTGGTGCAAAGTGCTGGACTGATCATAGACTTATCTTTTCCAAGCTAAATATTCGCATTCATCAAAAGCACTGCCCCCAAGGCAAAATGACTACCAGAAGAATTAATGTCAACAAATTAGAACTCTTCTCTGAGTGTGAACAGTTTGTTGCTAACTTGGAGGGAAAGTTGAGCCAACACAGTTGGAAACAGTTGAGCAGAAAAGGAGTGGGCAGCTTTTAGAGATTTGGTGTACGGTACTGCATTTGCTCATCTGGGTCAGAACACTCACAAACACCATGATTGATTTGATGAAAATGATGGGGAAATTCAGAAGCTGCTAAATGAAAAATGGAAACTTCAGCATTTACCAACAGGATAGTTCATCCACCTCTAAGCATTTAAGGCAGCATTTAATTCCATCAAAAACAAAGTACCAGAAAAACTCAGAGAGATGCAGGATTCCTGGCTCAGTAAGAAGGCAGATGAAATTCAGTTTTATGCTGATAGGAACCATCCAAAGTGCTTTTATGATTTCCTGAAATCTATTAATGGACCAAAATCCTATGGTGCATCACAACTACTCAGTGCTGATGGAGCCACATTGATTAGTGATAAGGCCATGATCCTAGAGAGATGGGCTGAACACTTCCATAGTATTCTCAACTGACCATCATCAATCAATGTTGAGGTCATTGACCTTTTACCTCAGGTTGAAGTCAATCCCTCCTTAGCTGAACTTCTAATTGAAGAGGAGATTTTGAGGGCCATTAGGCTCCTTTCATGTGGCAAAGAACCTGGTGGTGACTCTATTCTAGTTGAGATTTACAAGGCATGGGGATCGATTTTGTTCATACAAAAGCTGACTGAAATTTTCCAGGTTATATGGCAAGAGGAGGTTATCCCCCAGGAGTTCAATGATGCCTCCATTGTCCATCTCTATAAAGGTAAAGGGAATAGATTGTCCTTCAACAATCACAGGGACATCTCTCTCTCTTAGTTATTACTGGCAAAATTCTTGCTAGAGTCTTCCTTAATAGACTAATCTTTCACCTGGAAGATGGTCATATACCTGAGAGCCAGTGTGGCTTCAGAAAGGACTGAGGAACAGTTGATACAGCGTTTGAATTAAGAAGAGTATTGGGCAGTGTGCAGGAAATATAAGAGAGGGAGAGTAAACCAATTTGGAAGCTACTTCAGGAGTTGAGGTAAGAGCTACTGAAGGTCTAAACTAAGTCAGCAGCAACCACAAAGGCAAGGAGAGATGTGTGAGATATTTCACAGGAAAATTCCAAATGGCTTGACAATTGATTGGATATGGGAGATGAGGGAAATGAAGGAAGAAAGAGGCAAAATTAACAGTATTTTATAAATAATAGAGATGGAAGGGATTAAGAGATAATCTACTCTAATTTTATAGGTGAGGAAACTGACGTTAAATGTGGCTTAGTAGATTGCCTAAGGTAATATATCAGAAATACCAGATCCAGGATTCCATTCAAGATGTTTTGACTTTAACTACTGTGTTTTTCTCAAAGATCCTGGCTGGGAGTGATGAGGAGTGGGGCGAGATTTGGTTTATGCTGGTCTGTAATCACCAGTGACTACCCCTCTTATGTAGATTTTGTACTCCAATGTTTCATCTCTGAGTATAGATCTTAACTTCATATGTACATGATTATGTAGCTTGTCCTTTGTTCTTGAAGAGGATCATGACATCAGGAAAATGAGGCTATGACATGCAAATGAATTGCATTTAAGTGAGGAAGGGTTGTGTCAAGTCACCAACCTCACTTTCTCCTTCAGAGCCATCTTGGTCCAGTGGCCAAATATAACTCAGAATGACTGGAGATGGCCTAGGAGACTTTAATTTTTTTAAACTAAAATCTTTCTGAGTTCTCACTTTGGTTGAGGCAAGACCCATTCAGTGATTAGAGCTGTTTAAGAAGAGAGCCAAGGGATGAGCTCAGAGGCCAAAATAATAGATATATAATGGAAATTGAATAGATAGGAGCAATGAATCATAGCACCCTTTTAAATAAAACTTTGTTTCTGCCTTTTGTTTTTATGTCATAATCATTTCACCTTAAATCCATCCTTCACCCCCCTCTCCTGCCTCAACCTAAATTGTGCCACTATTGGCTTTGACAAGAAAACTAAACTTCAGCAGACTGAAAAGCACCTGAAAGGATGTGAACACATTGATCAACACATGATTATGAAGAAAATTTCTATAGAGAAAATCAGCCAAAGAAGGAAAAATAAGCATGTTCCCTCCGGAAGGCATCGAGGTGCCAGACTCTGGTATTTCACCCCTCCGGGGAAAGAGCCACTTTGCCAAATGCCAGCACTTTGTTGAGTGCCAGGAATGAAAGTAACAGAAGCAAATTGTCTGGAAAGGAGATTTTCAGAAATGTACAAAGGACCCTCAAAAATATTTTCTTAGTCACTTTATATGTAATAAAAAATAAAACATATTTTTTATGTCATCATTGCCCCACCCATTGTTTCAATTTAGAATTTAAATACCTATGGCCTAAAAATTAAAAGTAGCATGTGGCTATAAATGGGCATTGCTTTTGAATTGGTCCTGTGTGTGTATGCCTCTGTGTGTGAATGTGTGTGTGTGTGTGTGTAGAGGGCATGGTAGAGTAATAATAAAATTAATCATTGTTAACATCTGTACAGCACTTGCCATGTGCCATGCATTGTGCTAGTTGCTCAGCATGTCCACGGACCAGCAGGTGGTGCTTGACTGGCTCTAGCTCACTTCCATTGTGCAAGCATGAACAACTCCTGCATTCCAGTCTTAAGGAATCTGTTCCTCATCAACTGATCTATCTTGTGTAGTTGGGACCTCCTTGGTCCCTTCAATTTCTAGATTTTCCCCTAAGTATCTCCCAGATTCCTACTCAATCTAAGGGTATGAATTTTCCCAATAATAATTATAGCTTATTAAATGGCTAGAGCCCCCATTCCCCAAAGAGCTTCATGTCTTTCCAATTTTGTGTGACTCCCAAAAGGATCACCCAATCATATGTAGATTAAAGTATATTTACTAAGCAGAGTCACAGTTAACAAAGTACAGGTGCAAAATTCTGGAATAACAGGCCTATTATTGGGCAGGGTCTGAATTCTTAACACTTCCTTTCTTCTTCTGTGGCATACTTGAAATGTTTTATTTTTATTGTTTTGTTTTTTGCATCCTAGTTTTAAGATTATGTAAGGGAAAGAAAGAGGGAAATTGTCTCATCTAGTGTCTGTTCTTTCCTGTGCCTTTCTCAAATAACAAGAGTTATTTCTATACCTTTCCTAACAAATCTAGAGGAAATATCAAACTATCACTGTTTCCTGATGTCCAGGACTTGGGGGTCTGAAGTCACCTGGGTTGCTTGATGTCCTAGGCATCTTTTCCTAATGTTCCCTGGGAACCCAAGCAGGGTGGGAGTTTCTGAAGTGGAACCAGAGGGGCCATCCCACCCCCAGAATAAGAATCCATCAATCAAGTCTGTTAATCAAGAGAGAATATCACTATATGAAGAGAAAAAGAGACGTAGAAGTGCAGTGTAGACTCCCATAGAAAACTTCTGGGCAGGGGGAGGGGAGATTCCATCGTCTCTTCCCTATTGATCCAATCACCAGCCTACCTATTTGAGTTACAAGTCACACTTTCAATTTCTTCATCCTTTCTGGGGGAAAAAGTGAACATGTCTACAACTCCATGGCAATCCAATTCCTTTCCATCCAGGTTGACTTGGAGGTTCACAATGATCTTGGGCAATGTAGCATTGAGGAGGAGAACCCCAAAATGTAATTCTGCCATTGAAATTTTTAAGAAAAGAGTGATTAATTAGAAATCCCACACAAATCTTCTAAAAAGCTTACTCATAAACTCATTCTATAAAAAGAGGATCTGATATTTTCTGTGTGGGATATTTCCACAAAACCTCTTCAAGGGACTTGAAACTCCAATATTGTCCAGAATCAGAGAATTTTAGAGCCTATTAAAGAGCCTCAGCAGGAGTCAGTCTAACCTATGCCTGGACAAGGATCTCCTTCCAACTCATCAACTCAATTGGCATCCCAACCTCTGCTATGGGTCAGCAAACACAAAGCATTACCTCCCTGTCAGCTAATCCCACATCGGGTGAGCTTTAACTATGGGAAGACTTTCTCCAACACCAGTTTTAAATCATCCTGTCTACAATATTCAGCCACTGTTTCTAGTCTGTTTTCTCAGGATTTGCAGTCTGCCTCACAAACCCCAAAGTCTGGTAAGGATGGCTGTCACTTCTACATAAAGAAATCATGCTAGAAGAGATCCCAGACAAAGTAAGATGGTAGCTTTAGAATGGAAAGAGACATTAGACGTCATTTGGTTTAGCTCTTCTCACTTCATCAGTGGGAAACCAAGGTTCCAAAGAGTAAAATAGTTTGTGTGAAATAAAAAATGGAGTAAGTAGGAGTGGTAGGATTTGAATTTATGTCCATGCCTCCAGATCTAGCACTCTTTATACTGCATGGCATTGCCATTTGTTCATTCACTCATACAACAAATGTTTAAGACTATGCATAGTATAACATATGTGTTCACACATGTGCATGCATATATACATATAAACACAGCTAAGTAACTTGTCTATGGTCACAGGAATACTACACTTTGAAAGCAGGGCTCTATGCTGAGTCTTCCTGACTCCAGGGCCAGCTGTCTTTCACCGTGCTAAAGTAGATCCCCTTTTTCCAGGAAATACTCAGCCTGGAAGTTACAAACAAGCTGCTCATCTGCATCAGTGGGCGGAGTTTGTACACTAGGAATACTCCCTAGGGATTCATCTCATCATTGGTCTGATTAAAGGCAACAAAACATAGACCCAAAGCAAAGACTCCAAGCCCAGGCACTGTTTGGCACTATGGGATGACCAGACATGAAACTTTTACCCTCAAGGGACTCACAGTCTAGTGGGGAAGGATGGCATATGCACAAATAATGATGATACAAGGTTGTATTGATGAGGTTCATAAGCATGTTTCATGCACAGTGCTTGGGAGACCCATACTAAGGGGACTGGCCAATTGTGATTCCAGCAAAAATCAGAGCAGAAGCCTGCAGGTGCACAGGATTGCTTACAGAGCTCTGTGCATGGGAATGCTGGCTGGTGATGAAGGGTGGAGAGCTAGAGCTTGCCGCTTTCCCGGCTTACATCCAAAAAAGCAACGTGTGTGACAGCTTGCTGAACGGAGAGCTCTGTTGAAAGTCAGGGATGGCAGATGGGTTGGAGGCAGCTAAGAGTATTTAGAGTTGCTAAGCAGGTCACATAGCAGGGATGAAGGACAACAGATGGACCATGTGACTCTGAGAATAGATTCTATTGGTCCTAAAATGGCCAACCAGGAGACTAAAATCCCCAAAAGTGGAGCAAATCAGTGGACGAGGTGTTTAGACAGAGATGGAAACAATGAACTTGAAATGCTGGGTTCTTGAGTTTGGCAAACTGTGGCCTCATCGTCACCTGAATGATGATGGATCTGAATGAATAAATGAATGAATCTCAATAATTAAGTTAGGGATGCGAGGGATGAGGAGAAATCTTGTAAGAGAGAAGGGAAACTTTGAAAAGCGTCAAAACAAGACAGAAAAATTTTGAAGGAAGGAGTTGACAGGCTATGGGAAATAATGGGATTAAGAACTCAGATGAATGACTGAGGAATGGTTAAACAAATTGTAGTTCACTTATATAACTGAATATTATTTTGCCACATGAAAAAACAAATCTGAAGAATTTAGAAAAGCATCTTAAAGCTCACTCATTTTTTTAAACTATTTTTTCCAACATGTCACTGCATTTCCTGTCTCTGTACACTGGCTATCTTCCATCCTAGGAATTCCTTTTTCTCTTCACCTCTGCTACTTCCAATTTCTATTTACTTTCAAAACTCAACTCCAGTCCTGCTTTTACCTGATCCCTCTCCCCAGCTGCTACTGCTTTTTCTTTCCTTTTTTGTTTATGCTCATAAGCAGACATGTTCTTTCCCCCATTAGAACATAAGCTCCCTGAGGACAGAGACTGTCTCACTTTTATCTTTATATCCACAGTTTCAAGTTCAGTCCCTGAAACAGAGCAGGTGCTTACAATGCTTACGGATCGCCTGGTGTAATGACGTAAGGACTCCTGCAGAGCAGAGTAAGAGCCAAAAATATGATAAAATATGACTACAACAATGTGAAGAGAAGGAAGAAAAGAAGGAAGACTAGAACTCTTTGTAATTTGGACACTATTGAAGAATTGAGAAAATTGAAGAGATTCCCTTCATTTGACAGGTGGGGGACTATAGGTGTAGAATATCACATAGATTGTCAAGCATGTTCGATGGGCTAGTTTGACTGAACAATTTTTAAAATCTCTTTTTAAAAAATCTTTCTTTTTAAAACATTATTCAAAAATGTAGTTTGCTGCATAAGGGAGGGTAAAGACTTGAATATGATGTTAAAAGAAAGAGAGAGATTATTACCATTATTGATGATGCAGCGATGCTGATAGCAGCGCAATGGAATGGTTAGCTTTGGAAAGCACAAACTTTTCATCTAAATAAAGGAGGAAAAACACTTTTCCCAGA
The DNA here is from genome assembly GCA_023548195.1 of Bettongia penicillata ogilbyi. Taxonomy (NCBI): domain Eukaryota; kingdom Metazoa; phylum Chordata; class Mammalia; order Diprotodontia; family Potoroidae; genus Bettongia; species Bettongia penicillata. Next base: position 10,349,293 of record JAJHZJ010000134.1, on the reverse strand, counting down.
GCTGTGAAAAAGAACAAGTAAATGAATGCAGAAATGATGGGTAAAGCTCTTTCTGTTTCTAATATGAATAAAGAATAATCAGAGGGCAATGAGAGAGGCAGATATTCTAAAGAAAAGAAAAGAAGGTACCCTTGTTGTTGGAGAAAATCAAGCTAAACTCCATTGGGTCTTCTAGCGTGTGCTCTGTCCAGTCCTATAGACTAGCTAAAAAGACCTCAGCCTATGGAAATCTTCCCACCTGGCAGATTCCCTTTCTTTATTTTTGGCAATAGGAAACAAATAAGATCTAAGTAAGGCTAACGTAGGTGGGTTTCTTTCTCAGTTTCCCCAATTGTGCTTTCTCTCTCTGTCTTTCTGTCTCTGTCTCTCTTTCTCTGTCTGTCTCTGTTTTTCTGTCTCTCTTTCTCTTCTCTCTTTCCTTACTCTCCCCCCCTTATGTTTAATTTTTTCTCTCACCTACATCTTCCAATATATTCTTCTATGCCATTCCTTTCAAAGGATATCCTTTGAGCCATCACTTAAACAAATAATAACAAGGAGGGAGAAAACAACAGTCCGGCAAAGCAATACATTTATACATACACATATATATTATATATATGTATTACACTCATACATATATAATATGCCTATTTCTATACATATACACACATATACACATATGTAGTTTGATTTTCTTGGGAGTGTTCAACAGCCCCACCTCCATGATTCTGTATTCTTCTGCTCAGAACACTGGGATTTGTTGACATTCTATTAAGAACATTCAATTTAACAGACTTTTTTAAGTATGTTGCACATTGTACTAGGTACTGGAGACACAAACCAAAGTTGTATCTGTCCCTATCTCCAAGGAGCTCACATCTCTATCTCAGCAGCTAGTACCTGTGTGAATTCCCAGAGGCTGGCAAGCTTCGCCAATTTTTGTCCTTTATTTGTCCTTGTGGTTTGCCTTGGGTTCATTCTTCTGGTGTTAACCTGCCTCCTCATGTGGGAAACTAGGCTTCCATTTTCAATTCCCTCCCCATTTTGGACTCTAATTCTGGCTCTAGTCTAAAAGTTCTCCCAAGAAAGAGAGAAGGGAAGCAAAACAGTCTGCAGAGTATAAACACGGATCAGGTATGGATCAGGTAATTTTATTCCCACCTAGAAAAAGGAATGCTAAGTCACTCAGGACCATACAGTGATTGTGACAGAATTCAGTAACTTACTAGTGCAGTCAGTTAGGAGGCTAATATTCAAGCTTCATTGGGGTGTTGTAAACAGATTCTTTGGCATTTGTATTTCACTACTACAGCCTGATGGAAACTGAGTAATCTTTTTCTCCAGTGATCTCTCTCTGCAGGCAAGTCTTTCCCTTTCACTGGTCTTGATGCCACAATGGCTTTACTGGCCATTGGACTCAGATGGCTCTGGAGGAGAAAGTGAGGCTGATGACTTGACATCCTTGCCTCACTTAAATCCAATACACTTGCATGTCATGGCATCACCTCCCTGATGTCACAGTTATTTTCAAGAATGAAAACGAAACAACTAGCCACTGTCCTGTTCCTTAGTTAACCAGAAAATGCAAGATGTTGGTTGACTTTTGGGATCACAAAAGGCTTTCTACCAAAAGAAAGAGGATGCAAATGGGAGGTGGCCCCATCCCAGACATAGCCTTGTGGGCTGGTGGATGAAAATGAAACCTGACCAGATTCTCTGGACAGTTTAAAAGAGTCATTCTTGTTCTTTAAGGATGGAAGAAGAGGACTGAGGGATGGGCTTGGAGTTCTGACTCAGCAACAAATTAAAAGACCTTTTGTCATCACATAATAGGAAGCCCTGAGTCACCAGGCTGAAGATACCTGTGGGTGCTTTGAGAGGGGTGGGGTAGGACAACACACATGCTGGCATGCTGGTTTAGCTTATCCCTGGGTGTCAATATGTAGTCCACAGTAGGAAGTCAATGTGTTTGCAGATAAGTATATAAGCAAGTCATATAGAATCTTAGTCCTACAGCTGAAAGGGACCTCAAAGGCCATCAAAATCAAACATTTCACATTATAGATAAGGAAACTGAGGCCCATGAAAGTTATATGACTTCTCAAGGTCACTCAGGAAATGTGTCAGAGGTGGATTGTGAACTGAGGTCCTCTAATTCTGAAGGTAGTGTAAAAGAAAAGTCATTTTAAGGAGGCCGTTACTACATGGTTTTCCATTCAGGACTGGGGACCTGCAATTCAAGTTATTTGCAGAATTGTAGCAGGAACCAAATAGACACCACAAACCATGCATAGCACTCCCTTCTGAAGTACCCACATTGACACTGCCTCCCATGAAAGGTGCAGAATTCAGACTACCTGAAGCCCTAAAAAGTCAGGTTTTCTTCACTCTATTTGGGGGAGCTGATGGCCCATTTTAACCCCTTTATTCCACTGTCAGGCTGAAAGATTCTGGCAGGGCTCCAGACACCAGGGCTCTGGTACAAAGTGGGAACAGAGTTTCCTGACTCACATTTCTGGGCTAACTTGAGGCCCAGTTAATGGCAGCTGGTAAGGAGAGCATCTACAAACTCCACATTGGGAACAGAGCCATTCTCATTTGCAGTCAATATCAGGAGGGCAACTTGGATACAGAAGCTACTTGAAATATAACAAATTCCAGTCCATTGCTCCCCCTTTACAAAGAAATCTGTTCAGTCTTTGCAGGAAAATAGCAACATATTGCCTGTTCTTAAGCAGGATCATATGCTGCCATATTTCTGAGACTTAGAAAAAAGCAATGTTTTAAAACACATGGATGATTTTCAACCCAATCTTGCCTCTTATTGAATTGGGGAGGGGGCCCCTAGTCCCCTTAATCTCTTGGTCCCAGAAGCTTTCTTGGAAAAAAAAGATGCTTTAAAGTTCCATCCAGAATGAGGTCAAGGAAAGAAAACAGAGAAATTTGGAATGCTTGTGGAGACTCTCCTTCATCCAGCAAATAGAGCACTTAAAGTCAGTGGAAAAGAGGAGATATTGAAAAGGTGTTGGTGTTGCAAACAGCACCTGTGGGCAGCCTGGTCCCTAAGGCCTCCATGGATTATCTGACTCCCACCTGCCTTTCCATTCTTATTTCATATTATTTCTCTCCAGAGCCTTGTATAGGGCATAGCACATATACAGGCTTGTTGATGGATAGATTCATGAATTTATTTATGCATTCTCTGTTGCATTCTATCTGTTCTCCTTGCGTGACATTCCATCTCCCCCTTCCTGCCTCTATGTCAAGAATGTTTTCCCTCCTCCCCTCTGCCTCTTGGAATTCCTCACATCATTCAAAGTACAAACTAGGTACTAGCTCCTTGCAGCCTTTCCCAGTTCCCTAATTGTTAATTCTCTGCTTCTTGAATTTTCTTTGTGTCATTTTGCATAATGTTTGTAGTGTAGTACTTACATAGTATCCTTTTGTGGCTCACTCCCTTAACCTCAACTCTACCACTGAGCTAGTTAACCCTGAAGGTTATAGTAATTTTTAATACTGTCATTCATGAGCCCCACTATGGTTTCCTCCCTAACACTGATCAACCCATGCTGTTCCATTAGCTTTTTACAAAGGGCTTTACTGAGAGAGTACAGCAAGAGCACTAGTTGTACAAATAAACTCAGATCTAAATAAGTGAAGTAATATTTATTGTTCATGTGTAGGTAAAGCCAATATAATTTTTTCAATGCTTATTTTGCCCTCTGGTTCTAGAATATCAGGGCAGTTTTCCTTGATAATTTCATGAAAGATGATGTCTAGGCTCTCTTTTTGATCATGGTTTTCAGGTAGTCCCATAATTTTTAAACTGCCTCTCCTGGATCTATTTTCCAGGTCAGTTGTTTTTCCAATGAGATATTTCACATTCTCCTCCATTTTTTCATTCTTTTGGTTTTGTTTGGTGATTTCTTGGTTTCTCAGAAAGTCATTAGCCTCCATCTGTTCCATTCTAATTTTGAGAGAACTATTATCTTCAGTGAGCTTTTGAACCTCTTTTTCCATTTGGCTAATTCTGCTTTAGAAAGCATTCTTCTCCTCATTGGCTTTTTGAACCTCTTTTGCCATTTGAGTGTACCTATTTTTCAAGGTGTTTTTTTCTTCAGCATTTTTTTGGGTCTCCTTTAGCAAGGTATTGACCTATTTTTCATGCTTTTCTTGCATCTCTCTCATTTCTCTTCCCAGTTTTTCCTCCACCTGTCTAACTTGATTTTCAAAATCGTTTTTGAGCTCTTCCATGGCCTGAGCCCATTGGATATCTATTTCGGCTGTTTGGGATACAGAGGCCTTGGCTTCTATGTCTTTCCCTGATGGCAAGCATTGTTCTTCCTCATCAGAAAGGAAAGGAGGAAACATCTGTTCCCCAAGAAAGTAACCTTCTATGGTCTTATTTTTTTTCCCCCTTTCTGGGCATTTTCCCAGCCAGTTACTTGACTTCTGAGATTCCTCTCTACCCCCACTTAGATCTGCCCAGCTAGGGCTTGGGGTCTGAGATTCAAATGTTGCTCCCCAGCCTCAGGGCTTTCAGTGGTGGGAGGGGCTGCTATTCAATGTGAGCTTAAGTTCTGGTGCTTAGGTGGAGGCAGGGCTGCCTCCCAGGCTCAGTTCCCTCAGGGGGTTTATGCAGAGATCTTCAGTAATGACCCTGAGCTCCTGTCTGCTCCAAGAGTTCCTGGCTGCAGCTGCTTCTGCCACTGCCTCTGCTGCTGCCTCCCGAGGGGGCCTGAGCTCTGGAGACACCCCACTCCCCTCTCGGCCAGCCCAGAAGGCTCTCTCACTGACCTGTAGCACCTGTAAGTGGAGGGACCTTCACAGCCGCCGGATGTTCTGTCCCTGAAGCCTGCTTGGATCTGCTCCTCTCGGGGTGGTGCAGCCAGGGCTGGGCTCCGCTTTCTGGTGCACGATGGACCTTTGGGGTTGGTTTTTCAGGGCTCTCTGGAACAGAAATCTCCTCCACTGCATTGCTATGTGACTTCCACTGCTCCAGGATTTGTGGGGAGTTCTTTTTATGGGAAATTTATGGGCTGTGGATTCGGAGCTAGCATATGTGAGTCTTTCTACTCTGCCATCTTGGCTCCTCCCCCCAATATAATTTTTAAAATGACCAATTAACCTAACTAATTCAATGTCATCTCAATTAAATTACTCAAATTTATCTTATTGAATTAGAAAAAATAATAACAAAGTTCATTTGGAAGAATAAAAGGTCAGAAACTTCAAAGAAATCAAGGAAAAGAAGACATAAAGGAAGTAGATTTAGCAGTATCAGACTGCTGTGTTATAAGGTGAGAGCATTATTTAAGTGTAAAAAGGATAATCTTGATTACTCTAAAAGAAAATTTTCTTGTTTAAATAAAACCTATATACCCAAGAGCAGAAGGAATGTAGAAAATGTCTCAGATAGCTTGGGAGTGGTTTAGAATATTGCTGTGGTGTAGAAAATGATGATCTGGTTGATTTAGAAAAACATGCAAAGACTCGACTTACAAACGAAAATGCTATCCACCTTCAGGGAAACAGATGATAAGAAGAAATAAGAATAGTAAGGTCTTAGGTATATGTGTTTGAGTGTATATGTATGTATGTGCTTATAGATATCTATGTACCTATATGGATGTGTGTACATATGTATGCATCTATATAGTGTATGTGTATACATATACATACATATGTATGCATCCACACTTAGTTGTAGCCTTCTTTAGGGTGGGGGAGGAAGGGAAAAATAAAGTAAAAAATATACAGCAGAGAACAAAAGAAAATACCAAGGAAGCAAAGAAAAGCTGGGAGGCTTTGAGAACAATGTGTAGGATTTATTATATAGGTTTTCTTGAAATGGAAATTTATTGTTTAATACAGAATCCTTTCTTATTGTCTGTTGTGCACATGACAATTTTTTTCTTTTCTCATTCTGTATTTAAGCTTAAAATAAAAAAAATTACAAAAAAAGAACAGTTACAAAAGAATTCCTCCAAACCAGGGCATACTTTCCCTTTGTGCACTAAAAGACTATAAGGACAGTGGTCTCAACCTTCTGGTACAGTTGCAGTAAGACACACATGTAGGGAAGTGTATGGCCAAGAGATACTTCCCAAACTTGGCCCTGGACATTCCCCCCCTCTTTTTTTTTTTTTGCAGAATCTTTCTGCAATACACCCTAAGTGTAGCTCTCTGCTGTGAGTCGAGAGCCAGCATTGATCTCCACCATCAGAATTCATGGTACCAGAAGCTCAAGTTACCATTTTTTGGGAACTAATCATTTTTGCGCTTGTCTGCTGATGCTTCCTCTATCATCAGGTGTATTCCTGCTCCTGCTTTTAATGGCCAATGGGATGTTTCTCAGCTCTCATAGACTTTCCAGTCACCCTCAGACTTTCTTCTCAACATACTAATTCATCTGTTGGGGCAGCTAGGTGGTGCAGTAGATAGAGCACCAGTGCAGGAATCAGGAGGATCTGAGTTCAAATCTCACCTCAGACACTTGATACTCACTAGCTCTGTGACCTTGGGCAAGTAACTTAGCCCCAATTGCCTCATCCTGGGTCATCTCCAGTCTTCCTGATCACTGGATTCAGATAACTCTGGAGCAGAAGTGAGGCTGGTGGCCTGCACAGCCTTCCCTCACTCAAAACAAAGTCATGTCATTATTTCTCTGATGGCATGGTGTTCTTCAGCAACAAAGGATGAACACATACTAATTCACCTGATATCACCCATGACCAAATGAAGTAGAAATGTTGAATGCTCACAGATGGGTTGGTGGGTGAGTGGAGAAGCAAGCTAGCTGTTGCTCTGCTCCCATTGGATCTTGTAACATTTCTCCTTCACTGGACTCCTGGGAAGGGAATAACACAATGACCAGTAGATAAGTGACTCTTCCCTTTGGAAAGCACACTTGGTTTTGACTCCTGCTTCATCAGTTCTTCTGATGGATACTCAGCCAACCAGAGAAGCCGACAACCTCACAAAGCATCAGCCCATTCCACCATAACCACCTCAATCTCTCCTGGATGGAGAGTGCTAAGTACCTACATGAAACTGAATTGTTCTACACATACTCTAAGGGCTGAAAGTAGGCAGGGAATATTGACATCTGCTTTAAGGTCAGCCACATCTGTTCTCCTCTCCCTCTCCACCTCACTCGCCCCCTCATTGGACAATTCTGCATTCAATTTATCTGTATCCATGTTGTTCCTCCAAGTACAAGGTAAGTTCCTTGAGGAAAGAGAGTTTCTTTTCACAGTGTCTGGCATATAGTAAATGTTTAATAGAAGCTTCCTCAATTGATGCAAATTGAACTGTTCAGGGCAACATTTATTCAAGGTTTCTTGGGTACAAGGGCGCAATAATGCAAATAGGAGAAATAGAAAAAATTCTCAGGAAATTCATAGAAAGGAAAATTCTTCAAAATAAAGAGTCTATCAATTATGCCACCATATCTTAGAACTCTGCCTGCCTCACAGGGAAAGAAACAATTTCTGAGCCTCAAGCTACATTTCCAACACAAAGCACTCATAGGGTCTATCTTTATTCATGGAACTGAACTTAGTGACTTGAGACTTGTCTTTTAGCCCACTGAGAAAAGTAGGAGAAAGCTACAAGCTGGCTGAAATAAAGGCTAATAACAGTGGGAAGGGAGAAGGCTTAGAGATTTGAAATGGATTCTTTCCATTTAGTTTGCTGTACTGACATTATCTGTTGTTATGGATCTACATGGACACAGTAGCAGAAAATTAGTCATCATGAAAGACTCAAAAGTTGCTTCTTTCTGAGGAAGAGGATCCAGTTATAGATTAGGTGTATTTGGTCATGGTTTAATGGCCAGATAAAAATGGTGCTCATTAATTGTTCATTGTCAACTAAGAACCCAATTATTCTATTGCGCACCTCACATCTTCATCTTTTCCACAAGCATGGAAGGAAAAACTGTTCAATGCTTTGCTAAAATCTAGGTCAATTATATCCATACTATTTTGTTCATCCATGTTTTCAGCAATCATGTCAAAAGAGAAAATGAGGTTGTTCTGGCCCTATGTGCTCTTGAAGAAGCAGGCTGACTCTTTGTCACTATATCTTTCATTTTTAGATATTCACTAACCATCTCTTTAATGAGGCATTCTAGAATTTTGCCCAGGTTTGAAGTCAAGGCCACTGGCCCATAATGAGCAGATTCTGTTCTATTCTCTTTTTTGAAAATCAGGACATTTTCTCTTCTTCAGGCTTGGAGCATGTCTCCCTCTCCTTATGATCTTTCTTTTAAAATTTGTATTTTAAAATGATTTTTGCATCTGTCTTTCATTTTCAAGTGACCTGTATTACCCAATGCATTACAATTCCCCCATATGAGAATTATACCTTATGATAAAGTACCAAGAAAGTAAAAAAAAAAAGTTAATCAAAATGAAGTAGAATATTAAATGAAGTCTGGCACGATCTACCATATTCCATTCTCATGATCCTTCTACTTCTTCAAAGGGGTTGGGGAGAAGTGTCTTTTTATAGCACTTCTTTGGGACCAAGCTTAGTCATTATAATACTACTGTGTGCCATTTCAAATATTAGGGTGTTATTCATTCCATTTACATTTTTGGTAATCATATATGTATATGTTTTACATGTGTGTATACATACATATGTATATGCATGTTCATACACATATATGTTTTGCTTAAGTTGCTTTGCACCAGCAAACCATAAGTTTTCCTCTACTTCTCTGTATTCATCAGATATCCTTGACTGGCTCTGCAGGATCAACTACCAAAAATACTTAAGGATGCTGTTTGTCTGAACCAGGTGACTTGAGCTGCTCAGAAGCTGGCTGATCTCTTCCTCTCTCCTTACTCACCTTGAATGTCAAACTCTTTATTAATCCTTGCTCTATCCTGTTCGTTTCCACTTCTCACTCTCTTTGCAGAGGAAGTATCGGCAAAGCAAGACTTGGGTAGCTCAGTCTTGCCTCTGGGGTCCATTATAATTGTTCCATTTGCTCTAAAGAGCAAATGGGCTTTGATCTTCCTCTTTGCCCAACATAATGAAGTGCAACCTCTTCCCATTGTCATTAGCTTCTCTCCCCAACTCCAGATCTAGAGCTCTGGTGCCCCCACCATTATTCTTAGAGAACTTTATTACCCTCTCCCATTATTTGCCCTTTCTCCCCTCTTCTACTCCTTTCAAACAATTTACCTTTTCCCTCTTCATCTAGATGTAGAAGGTCTTGAGAATTTCCCAAACCTCCTGAGGTTGACCTCCCCTGGAGAATCTGAGTCCATTAGGATTGGAACTATCCTTTCTCTGAATCCAGTGGAATTTGCTCTTTCAAAAAGCTAGGGCACACACTAGACGGTACCTTCCTCTCTTCTTCTTCTATATAATAAACTCTAGGATGGAGCATTCTCTCCTTCATTACCTCTGCCCACGGTCACATCGTGTTTTATCACTACACCTGCTATTCACTGGTGAGAATCAGAACCAGAGGAGGATTTTTTCTTGTTGATTCTTCTACATTTTCCAAGGTGCAATAACCTTTCTAGCAAGTCAGGAAATGGTTAGCTGCTTTGTTTTCATCCTTATAATTGGCCCATCCTTCCCTACTATACCTTTATACTGTACCAGGCTTGGATCTGTTTCCCAAATGCCTCAGTTATTCCTGGTAATCCAACATTTTTGGCAATCATTGTATATATATAATATTTTCTCATAACAATATTCTACTTCCTTCCTTACCAAAATGCCATTCATCATGCTTTCCCCCTCTTGTTTCATGATTTCCTTATGTGAGCATATTGTCTTAATAAGTAGTGCTACTTTGGGTTAGCTCTAACTTATACCATATTCCTTGGGGAAAAGGATATATTTATAATATTTGTGATCAGAAATTAGCTATTGTTATTGTCTCTGTCCTTATATGAGCCTAGCACAGTGTTTGGCGCACAGCAAACACTTAATAAATGATTTTTGATTGATCAGTAATATGTATTTTATATTTTCCCCCTAAATTTCATGTTACAAACAATTTTTAATATTTTTTTGAATTCCAAATTCTATCCCTCTCTCCCTTTCCTTTTCCCTTCCTAAAGCAGTAAACAATCTGGCATAGGTTATATATATGCAATCATGTAAAACATTTCCATATTAATCATTTCAGCAATATGTTTTTAAAAGAAACACAAGTCAGACTAATGTGTTTTTATGGTTTTACACTTCCTTTTTATCATGCCCCTTTGTCAGATAAATGATTATCCACATAACCTTAGTTTCAAAATTTTCAGGTAGCTTCAAAATGGTTGTGTGTATCAGAGATTCAATGTTCAATTCATGTGCCCAGGAGTTTCCCATTAAGGAGTGGTACTTTGGAATCCACTCACTTCTACTTGTCTACCATTTTGAATTTTCCATTATTGTGCTCAAAGAAATGACAAGCAGACTAATTTCAGAAAAGTTTGGAAATACTTACATGAACTGATGCAAAGTGAAGTGAACAGAGCCAGGAGAACATTGTACACAGTAACAGCAGCAGTATATCATGATCAACTGTGGATGACTTAGCTATTCTCAGTGATACAATCATCCCAGACAATTCAAAAGGACTCCTCATGAAAAATGCTTTTTACCTACAGAGAAAGAACTGATGGAGGCTGAATGAAGGTTTAAGCGTACTATTTTTCATTTAAAATTATTTTTGGTTATTTTTTCCCTTTGGTTCTTTCTCTTCTTTCACATTACCAATATAAACATGTGTTTTGTGTGATTCCACATGTATAACCTATATAAAATTGCTATCTCTCTCAGAAAAGGGGCAGTTGAAGGAGGGAGGGGGGAGGAAGAAAACCTAGGATTCAAAATTTTTAAAAAAATGAATGTTAAAAATTGTCTTTACATGCAGTTGAGGAAAATAAAATATTATTTAAAAAAAAACCATACCGCCATTAGGGTGCTTATCTTATCCATCATTATTAGCACCAACCATCTGAGTGTGAGATTCTGTGAAAATCCATTCTTAATTAGCAAACTGGTAATGCTAATATATTTGCTCAAGGTCTCTATTTTGTAAATTGAGATAATGCACACAAAATATTGAAATCAATGTGGAAAAAGACATTATAAGAAGTGTGACTCTACAGGACAGAGATGGATATCTAGGTATATCCTCTTACCTTCTGGTAGAATCTTACAGATAATTATTATGGATTTCTACAAAATGAATGACTGGCACCATCATTTAAGTGATTTTGGATGCTTCTTTCATTAAGTAACAAGAAGAAGGAAATTCATAAGTCTTATGAATGCTAAATCATCTTAGCTTTTGGGCTTGAAGGGGCATTAGAGACCATTATAGTTCAACCCCTTTGTTTAACATATGAGGAAACTGAGGTGCAGGAATGTTAAATGACTTGTCGAAGGTCACACAAATAGTAAATATGAGAGGTAGGATTGGAATTCAGGTCCTTTGACTTCAGAACTTGTGATACTTCCATTGTACCACACTAACTTCTTGGTACTTTCTTTGCTTCCCATTTCATGATGAATCGATCAATCCATAAACATCTATTAAGCACTTCCTATATGTCAGGGAATGCACCAAACACTGGGGATACAAAAGACAAAGTGAAATAATGTTCACCCTCCTGGAGTTCGCATACTAAATGGGGAGGGGGAAGAGGAAAAATTCACAAACTAGAATATGGTACATGGGCTGAGTCTGGAAGGGAACCAGTGATTCTAAGGGGAAAAGGTAAGGGGAGAGAGCTAGCCAGGCCCAGGGGACAGACTATTCAAAGGTGTGGAGATGGGAAACAGACGTTCACTAAAGCCTTGGTCTCCTCACTGAGAGCTCTGCTGGCTTCCATTGCAGAATGACTACAACACATAGATCTGGGCCCTGCAAAAAAACCAGGCATGTTGAGTCGGCTTAGTACCATATTGCTTAATTGCCTCTGGCTGGCTGGCTTTGCTTTGATGATTAAATGACTAATTTTTAAAGTGTTACTGTGGTGGTAAAATCAACCTTTTACATTCATTAGAATAGAAAATGATAACCTCTTCATTTGATCCAGCTGTTAAGTTGTCATTTCACAGTCATACTTTCTAAAGGGGTCTGCAATGATTGTTATGCTGTATGAGCACCATCTGTGCCACTTTCCCTTCTGGCTCCTCAAGGAGTAACAGTTTCCTCTCTTGAAGAGAGAATTTGCTTTCCAGAAGCAGCCAAGGCCAGACCACAAGCCACTGAGTCCTTGAGTTGAACTGGACCTGAGGAATCATTCGATTCCATCTTCCATTCAATGCAATAACCAATCCTACTGCATTCCTGCCACATGGCCACTAACCCTTTCTAGGGATAGTAAGTCCATTTTCTAAGGCAACTGCCATTGTTGGATGACTCTGGTAGTTATAAAGTCCATTGTGCTGAGCTAGAATTTCTTCCTTCTTTCCTTTTTCTTTCTTTCTCCCCTCCCTCCCTCCCTCCCTCCCTCCCTTCCTTCCTTCCTTCCTTCCTTCCTTCCTTCCTTCCTTCCTTCCTTCCGTCCTTCCTTCCTTCCTTCCTTCCTTCCTTCCTTCTTTCCTTCCTTCCTTCCTTCTCCTCTATTTCATTTAGTCAATAAGCATTTGTTAAGCACCTATGATGTTCTAGGCACTGGAGATACAAAGAGAAAAAAAAAGAATGTGTTCTGTCTTCAAGAAGTTTACATTCTGTTGGATGTATGCATGGTGTAGGAAAGTCAGTATACAAAGTAATTTCTGAAGGGAGGGTACTAGAAACTGATAGAACCAGGCTAGGTCGCATAAAGGTGATGGTGACTAAAGTGGATTCTGAGGAGTCTGACCTTGATGGAGAGGGCCTCAAGTCCTTGCTATTTCAGAATCAGTGGGAGGAATTGGACATGTATCCAAGACTGGATGCAAAATCAGGGCTGGCGCTCTAACTATTATGCCACCCAGCTAGAGAAGTTTGACAATTTGTGAAAGAAGATTCAGACTCCTCTGGGATGTATGTACCCATTTTCTGCCTCTAGTCCTTTTGATGCAAACATACACATATACATACCATCCTCTGTCAGTGGTTTGTATTTTAGGGCAGCTTGGTGATACAGTGGATAGAGCACCAAGCCTGGAGTCACGAAGACTCATCTTTCTGAGTTCTAATCTAGCTTCAGACATTTATTACCTGTGAGCCTGGGCAAGTCACCTCAGTTTCCTCATTTGTAAAATGAGCTGGAGAAAGAAATGACAAACCACTCCAGTGTCTTTGTTGAGGAAAAACCCAAATGGGGTCATGAATAGTTGGACGTGATTGAAATGACTGAACATCGTATACATATATAATAAAGAAATACACATGCATATCTATTATATATATCTATTGAATGAACACATGTATTTTTCAATCATTTCAGGCATGTCTTACTCTTTGAGACTCATTGCTATGGTGACCTTTGGTGAATCTTGCTGTTTTTCCTGTAGTGGAATAGAATGAAATAACATTCCTTAGTGTTGGGTAAAGGTTGGTTCATCCTGAGTCTTCTGATACTCTCTCTTAAGAATGGATTCCTGATAGTTATCAGGGAGACTCCTAGGTAGTCTGTACACGTTTGGCATCTACTTTGTCCTGGATCAAATTCCAAGACATACTTGTACTGTCTTCCTTGTGCCCACCTTTGTGTTAGAAACACCAGATAGCAAGGTGTGTATGTTGTGTTTACACCCCCCCAACCATATACACTATATACATAGGTGTATATATACATACATACACATGCATATATATTTAAATGTAGATATGTATGTATGTAAAGAAATTCTACATACACATACATGCATACAAATCTGAGGTCTTCAACAGGTCCCAATTTGACCGAAGCAATGCCCATTCAGTGATTAAGGCTTAATAAGAAATGAGGCAGAGAATGACCTCTTTGCCTATAAAAAAACATCTACCTGGGAGGGAAAGACCCTCAGAGTTTCTGGTCAAAACAGAAACAACTGCTATTTACATTCATTTTTGCCAATCATGACTGAAACAATGACAAGGTAGAACTTGGCCTGGGACCTATTGTTGGCCAATCAATGAGACCTAGAGTGATTTTGGATTAAGGCTGGTCTTTAGTAAAGAAAATTCACTGAATGAGTGTTTCCTCAGTCAAACTGAGACCTATTAGAGATCTTACTGCATCCTGGGCCATCTCTAGTCATTCTGATCTACATCTGCCCACTAGACCCAAATGGCTCCAGAGGAGACAGTGAGGCTGGTGACTCTGTACAGTCTTCCCTCGCTTAAATCCAATTCACTTGCATGTTATGGCATCAGCTCCCTGATGTCATGGTCCTCTTTGAGAATGAAGGACAAATAGCCACCTCTGTGAGTGAAAAAGGGAACTGCCCACTGGAGATTAAACTGGAACTGGCCATTTTCCCTTCCTTCCTTCCTTCCTTCCTTCCTTCCTTCCTTCCTTCCTTCCTTCCTTCCTTCCTTCCTTCCTTCCTTCCTTCCTTCCTCCCTCTCACTCTTCCTCTCCCTCCCCCTCTTTCTTTCTTTCTTTCTTTCTTTCTTTCTTTCTTTCTTTCTTTCTTTCTTTCTTTCTTTCTTTCTTTCCTTCAACTTCCTTCTCTCCTTCTCTTCTTTCTTTCTTTCTTTCTTTCTTTCTTTCTCTTTCTTTCTTTCTTTCTTTCTTTCTTTCTTTCTTTCTTTCTTTCTTTCTTTCTTTCTTTCTCTCTCTCTCTCTTTCTTTCTTTCTTTCTTTCTTTCTTTCTTTCTTTCTTTCTTTCTTTCTTTCTTTCTTTCTTTCTTTCTTTCTTTCTTTCTTTCTTTCTTTCTTTCTTTCTTTCTTTCTTTCTTTCCCTATGTCCATGTAGAGTATCACACCTTACCTGTAGGTACTCTGTCCAAAGGGAATGTAAATTTTAATCTTATATCTACATGCCTTTCATGTGAAGGTCCCTCTAAAGTCACCGAAGACTCATTTGCCCTCAAGTTAATCAGGAACTTTCCCCTCAACCCACCTTACACAAGGAGAATAGATAAGTGATGGAGGAGGTTCAAGTCTGAATATGCAAAATAAAGTACAGTGAGATAAAATGCCAGTATCAACATGGCTTGCGTGTTACGAGGAATTTTCTAAAGCGATCAATGTGAAAAGACCAATATTAACAAAAAGCATGAAAAGTATCCAAGGGGCATGGCTGAGAACATCCTGCCCAAGATGGTTAATAGATACAGGCATCAGGTCACATGCACAGAGCTGCTTGAAGTCTTAATTGCCGTGAAAGAAGATCCAAGCAAAACTTGTTTCATGAAGACAGAAGATGTTGCTGAGGGGTTTTGCCAAGGAAAGCTGTTCTTTTTATGTGTGTTTTTATTTGGGAATGATTTCTGAGGAAACAGTCTGCTTATCCACTCAGTCAGCTTGGCATAGTGGAAGAAGCACCAGACTCAGTGTCAGAGGATGTGGCTTCATTTCCTGGCACTGCTGCTCGTGACCTTGGGCGAGTTACCTTCCCCTCTGCCTGTCAACTTCCTCATCTGCTAAATGCCTGGCTGGACAAGATAACTTCCAAAGTCTAGGACCTGATGGTGATGTTTCTTGGTCTGCAGCGGCTCTTGCTCCCCCTTTAACACTCCTTCCTAGAACAGTTGTGGATTTGGGGCAGGAGATCAAGAGATGAAATGATAAAAGACACAATTGAAGGAGAAGAATATACTCACAGCTGGAGAGACCGATGTCATGGTCAGGTGTTGTCCTTCCTTCTTGAAGAGGACCAAAATGACATCACTATATTGGGATCAAGGAGAGTGTGTCCAACTGTGTCTGATCAGACCAGTATGAGCTTGGAAGGCTATGCCACAGGTTGGACACAGAGTCCATATGAACACTTGGAATAGAAATGTCTCTAAATTTGCACATCTCATGTTTCCTTTGAGCTATTGCTCTTCTGATTTGCTCATTCTTTGATGAGAGCATACCATGCTGGGTGGTCCTGTCCCAAAGTCTACCATGTCTCACAATCTAATTCAAAGTTCTTCGGAGAGACCTTGAGAGAGTCCTTGTCTCTGACCTCCACGTGAGCACTTGTCTTGTGGGAGTTTTCCATAAAATAGTCCCATATAGTTTCATTTGTGACTTCTTGAAATATAGCATTGGAGGTTCAGGCTTTGATAAAGGATTGATAAAGGATTCAAATGAAGTTGATTGACTATGCCTTAAACCCAAATCACTCTGGCTCTCCTGTATTGGACAACAGTAGGTCCCAACCCAAGTCTCACTTTGTCATTATTTGGGTTTTGTCCACTCAGAGTGAATGTAAGGAGAAGAAAGTGATGTTGGTGACCTTGCACAGCCCTCCCTTACTCAAATCGAAGTCAACTGCAAATCAAGTCATCATCTTGATGTCATGGTCCTCTTCAAGGATGAAGGGCAAACACAACCTGTGAGTGAGTAGCAGTTCCTCTCCTCTCTTCTCCTCTCCCCAGGGGAAGGTAAACTCCATGACAAAACACTGCCTTTTTTCTTTTGGGTTTACTGGCTACATTTCTTGCTCAAAGATCAAGCCTTAAATCCAATTCACTCTGGAGTTCATAGACTGGACAACTCCCCACCCACCTAGCACAGAGTGGATGTAATAACTAAAATAGTAATTGTTTCTCTTTTACCCAGGAACCCTGAGGGTCTTCCCCTCCCAGTTTGATTTTTTTTTTTAATTAAAGGGACCATCCCTTGAGTAACTTAAAGAAACCTATTCATTGAATGGGTGCATCTCACTCAAAAGTGAGAATGTGACACGACCTTAGCCTGAAAGGGCCAGGGTCTCATACTGCATCCTGGGCTATCTCCAGTTGTCCTGATGAATATCATGTTACTGGACCCATATGGTTCAGGAGAAGAAAATGAGGTTGGTGACCTTGCACAGTCCTCTGTCAAGGTCAACTGCAAGTCATGTCATCATCTTGATGTCATGGTCCTCTTTGAGAATGAAGGACGAACACAACAAATAGCAATTGTTTCTGTTTTGGCCAGAAACCCTGAAGGGCTTCCCCTCTCAGATTGTTTTTTTTGACTGGATAAGAGTCCATTTTTGCCTCATTTCTTACCTAACTTTAATCACTGAAGGGGCATTGCTTCAGACAAACTGAGACCTGGGAAAGACCTTAGCTTAAAAAGGCCAAAGTCTCCCATTGCATCCAGTGCCATCTCCAGCAATCCTGATCTATATCTTGCCACTGTGTCCAGATGGATCTGGAGAAGAGAGTGAGGCTGGTGATTTTGCACAGCCCTGCCTCACTTAAATCCAGTTTACTTGCAAGTCAGGCCATCACTTTCCTGATATCATCAGTCTTCTTGAGAACAAGGAACAAATGACAACAGTTATAAAATGTTTGGCATTCCAACAATATGACTAGCCCATCTGAGTTTCTGCTCTCCGCAGTAGAGTTTGAATGTGAAACAGAAGCTACTCAGTTTCTTTCCATGGTGCTGGTATACTGTCCAGGTTTCGTAGACATCCAACAATGGTAGGATGATGACAAAATGACTCCTTACCAAGGATGGCTTCCAAGATCTCTCACCTTGTTCCATGAAGGATTGGCTGAAGCTATAAGTAGTCAGCAGTCCTAACAAGTGATAGAAGAAGGGGAATTATGCCAGTATCAATCATTATGAGATCTGATTCATAGTGGAAGCTGGCTTTCACACTCCAGGCTGAGCTGAGAGTCTGCATCCAGAATTGCTTCATTTTTGCTTGATGACTGGTCCTGTTGAATGCATGATTAAATGTCCCATGGTGACTGTGTT
Organism: Bettongia penicillata ogilbyi; assembly: GCA_023548195.1. Taxonomy (NCBI): domain Eukaryota; kingdom Metazoa; phylum Chordata; class Mammalia; order Diprotodontia; family Potoroidae; genus Bettongia; species Bettongia penicillata. The sequence continues at coordinate 10,331,513 of JAJHZJ010000134.1, read as the reverse complement.
GTTTATGTTCAAGCTGGACATTTCCTAGAACTCCCAAGTTGCAATTGAGCCTTTATCTGGGGCATATTTATTATTCATTGTTCTCTTATAATAATGATAATATTTTCTGAATAATTCACTGTTAATTTACTTATCAATTCTATGCCAAAAAGGTAAGAAAATCACAACTGGTCACAGTTCCCAAAGCATTATTATTTACTTTCATTGAAAGCCAGCTTCATGATGATGGGGTACTATTTCTCAGGGTCATTGAAACATAGCCAGTTCAAGGAGATTGGGTTTCTCTAGTGGGGGAAAGTTTGAGAGCTGACTTTTGATTTAATAAAATTCACAAATCTGCAAACCCATTGACAAAGAATTTAGTGCCGTTTCCTAGAGGGAGGAAGTCAAGCTGAATGACAGAAGGTCCATGTTCCTCTGAGAACTATAGAAAGTCTAGCACTTACCTGGGGCTTATATCACATGCATATTTCCAAGGTGGGTACAGGATTTTCCAGAACCTAGACCCTCCAATCAGGAAAGGGGCTCACTCACATTGTCATCCAGTGGCTAAACAGCAATCCTACAAGAGACTTTTCTGTTTGTACATCATGGTTAGTGAGTAGACACTGGGTCTTCAGATACTATGAATCATGTTAAGATTGGCTTGAAGCTTCTCCCATCCTCAATACTTAACTGAAAGTTTGACCATCCTCCTCACCTCTCAGAACCTCAGTTTTCTCATCTGTAAAATGAGAAAATTACATCACTTAAATCATATGTTTAACCCTCACATCCTATCCAACTACCCACTCAAACCACCTCATTATCTTCCTGCTGACACTAGGTCCACTTCTCCTCATCTAAAGTTGTACATTTCATGTGAAAGTTGGACTTTGGTATCCTGGACCTTCATAATCCAGGATCTTGGGCCCTGGGGAAGTTAATATACTCATCTTTGGAGCTCCTACCCTAGGGCCCAGCCCAGTTGGTGGGTCACTCCTGCAACTTCCACTATCCTCTTCTTGCTCTGGTCACAGTAATCAAATCAGTAGTGCCATTACCTCTAGAAAGGGCATGCCAAGGCATTTCCCTATACCGTATCTCATCATTCCTGTGACTCCCCAGACCCCAACTCCCTTTCCTGACTGCCACTCCCCTATATGTTTTCTCTTTTTATTTTAATGTAAACTCCTTGAGGACAGGGGCTGTCTCTTTTTTTATTTTTTATTTCTTTTTTGCCCTTTTGGCATAGTAAGTGATTACTTGGCACACAGTAAGTAATTAATAATTCTTTTTGTTTATTCATTCAATGACATGGAATCAAATCAACTAATGGAAGTAAAGAGTTTTGCAAACTAGAAAATACTAAATGTCAGCTGTTTTCCTCTTCTTCCCCCTTTTCCTTTTCCCCCCTTCCCCTGACTGGTCACGCTTAAGAACACTTGCTTAATTAAACTGTAAAAAAAAGTGGTGTGAGAATATCTTTGCAGGTGAAAAACCACAGTAAATGATTTCATTTTCAAAGAGTACATGTTACCTTGTCATCCACTCTTGTCAAGTTCCCAAGAAACTGAGTTTTATTCTTTATATGAAAAAAAATATGCTTATAAGACTCTTTGGAGTTCACTGACAGCATTTTGCACAACCTTGTCTGCAGTGCAAAAAGAGGGTTTTCCCAGAGAACATAATTCCAATTTAGCCTCCTGTTTCTGCAAAACTGGTGTGGGAAAACATCATGGAAACAGTAGGCATTCAAGTAATTCAAGGGCAAGGCAAGAGAGCTTCCTCTTTGTCACGGACTTTTCAAGCTCCTTGGAGATGGTTGCTAGAGACTGGACTATGTTTTCCCCCTATTAGAATGTCAGCTTCTTCAGACAGGGACTCCTTTATTTTTGCCTTTGTCTTTCTGCATAGAGCTTGGCACATAGTAGGTGCTTGAAAATGACTGTTGTTTTTTCCATAAAGGTGCTCCTATGGTATATCTTGGTGATATGGAGATGGCCCTGCATCTCCTTGGAACACAGGTCTTAAGATCCACTGTGTCCTGGCTATCTGAGGGTCAGCCTTACAAAGTTCGGAGATTCTCAACAGGGTCAAAGGGTGATATTTTTATTTTTTATCAGGATAATTGTAGAACATTCTATAATTCAGAGAGGGGTTGTGAAATATGTAAAGATTGGAATCAGGGACCCTGGAGAGATTCATACATACATGCATATGTACATACACCCATACATTCCCATCCCCCCATACACACACACACACACACACACACACACACACACACACACATATATATATATATAAATACAAAGACATACATATTGATACATAGCATTTGTTACTTTCTCTTTTACCTTAAAGATCCCTAGCAACAAGGTTCAGGGAAGCACCTTAGCCCTGCAGAGTCACTTTTTTTTTACAGGTTAATTGTAGGTTCTTATAAAATTTTCCAAGTGGGCAGAGGTTCCTGCCTCTTTTCACTAAAGGTTACAGATTCTCCTGAACTCAGATTTGAACCCTCCTCCCCCCATACACAGAGTCCCCATGTGTTAATTGGAAGTTAAGAGCCCCACCTGAGTGTCAAGTAGTTGCAAATGGGGCCATATGGAAAAGAAACAATGAGGACCTTGGGGAGTGTAAACTGGCTGGCATGATGGAGATGACAAATAGAAAATCAGGGATGGTCTGAGATGCCTGGAGATGATGGAACAGAGAGAGATCTACTGAATACATATCTGGAGGGAGTGACAAGTCTCCTAAGGGAAGAAATAATTGCATTAGTTGGAGACAGAAAACAGACATGGTCACCAGCTTTTGTGTTTTCTCATGGATAGCACTGGCTGCTTTCTGAAGCTTGGGCTTAACCTACCTTTGGAGCATTTGAACAACAACATTCAACAACATAATTGTTGTAGGGGTCTGGGGTGACTGAGATTCTCATCCTCTCCCAGTCTCACTAAGGGGATTCTCTCTTTGGACCCAGACATGTGCAGACTGGGTTTAATCCTGGGGAGAAACTGGTCTCTGAAAAAAGTTTAGGCTCTTTTTCTTGAACTTTGGCTTTCTACACCTCCAGCCCAGAGTCCTATCATTTAAAGCTTAGGCTTGGTTCATTTCAATATTCTTCCCAAAAAGGAGTATGTAGTAGAAAGATACTCAATATTTAATTGGATATGGGACAGCTATTTATTTCCTCCACACAAAAGAAATGGTCAAAAACACAAGACTGGCAAGGATGCTTTAATAAAAATTTAAACAAGTAACAGTGGCTTAGAATTACTTTTGTATTCTCCTGGAAGGCTGAGACTTAAAATATCAAATTAAGAAACACTGTAGAGGGCTGCTGAACCAGTCTTGAACCTTTGACATGACTCTGTACTTTCTCCTTCTTGGCAGGAATTAGGCTCCTCTGACTCTTGGTGGTTGTCTTTTGTCTTTTCCTCCTACAAGGATACTAACTGTAGGAACTTTCTCTTCTCGTGCAACCAGAACCAACTGAAGGAACCCAGGAGATCCCAAACTCCTTAGTTCACAATGACACCTTTAGGATGGGAAATATCTAACTCAAGATTATCACTCTTGTCTATGCTCAGGAAAGAAATATAAAGCAGCAGTGGTAGTCAGGGCTTGGAGATCCATTCTGAAGCTTACCTAGTCCAGAACTTTTGTTGGCTTCCATGTGTGATGTTTACATGTTCTAACAGAGAAAGTGTCAAACACGCTAGATAATTGAGAGAGAGAGAAAGAGACAGAGAGAGAGACAGAGAAAGACAGAGAGAGACAGAGAGACAGAGACAGAGATAGACAGAGACAGAGATATAGAGAGAGACAGAGACAGAGAGAGAGACTGACAGACAGACAGAGACAGAGACAGATAAAGAAACAGATTGGAGATAGAGACAAAGAAAGATAGAGACAAATAGACAGAATAGATAAGAGATAAAGTAGATGCTGTCTCTGTTTTTAGTCTGATGTAGTGTCCTACCCCTTCTACCCTCAGAGTGGGTACCAAGGGGCCACCTAGGGTTTGCTGTGTCATTCCAAGGCACCAAGACTTTCACAGCTGAGTCCATTTCCCTAAGAATTGGCCAGGGAGAGTACTCAGCACTATGTAGGTATATGCTCTAGTTTGAGCAGACTGGGGGGGTGGGGACTGCTCTTTACCCCCATTATAAGTCTATCCAGAATGATCATAGGATAACCAGTTTTGAGCTGGAAGGGCCATTAGAGACCCCATTGTCCAAACCCTCTCATTTTTCAGATGAGAAAACTGACAGACAGGGAGTTTCAACAACTTGCTCAGGGTGATAAAGGCATGATTTGAACTTAGGTCTTCCCAGCTCCAAATCCAATATTCTGTCCATTACTCCATGAGATCTCTCCAGAGTTTAATATTTCTAAGTATTGTCCTTATTGGTGGAAAATCTACTGTCTGGGTTTTCTTGAAGGACTCAGAAAAGAAGTCCTCTCATTGGACCTAAAGGCCTAGGCTCAGACTCAGTTTGAGGGGACGGAGGCACCATTGGGTTGAAGGGCATCAGGTATTAGAGTATGATTGCTTGGAAGGCTGTAACACAGACTGTCCATGAAGGCAAGAAGAGATTTATAGTCATGAGCCTTGGGTTACTCATGGTTTCTCTTCCATGAGTAGGAACCAGCAGCAATAGTACATTTCTGTGACATTTACACACATTCACTCAGAGCTAGGTACTGTTATTATCCCCATTTTATAGATGAGGAAGCCAAGGCTCACTGAAGTAGAGTCATTTACTTACCCAGGACTATGAACAGATGAATGTCTGAGGCTGCATTCAGATCCAGGGCTTCATCTCCTAACTCTGTTCTTTGTGCCCGGAATGCCTTCCCCTCTCACCCCTTGCTCCTTAGAACCTCTGTCTTCCTTTGAGATTCAGTTCCATTGCTCCTTTCTACAAAAGCCCCCAGCTACTGTGCCTCCTCTCTCAGCCTGCCTTCCATCTACTTGGTCCAAATCTTGGATGCATCCAATGACCTTCTTGGTGGTCATACCTCGAAGGCTTAGAACAGTGCCTGGTACATAGTGACTGCTTAGTCATGCTTCACTGCTTGTTTGGAGATTGTTTACCATCTCCAGTCAAACACTCTTTCATTGACATCAATAACCAACATTTATCCAGTGCCCACTGTGTGCACAGAAGGTCTACAATTCTGCCCTGCTAGTATTGCCTCTACTGATCCTTTGTGCTTGGTTCTGAGGTATAAAAATAAAAATATAAGAGTCATTTGACTCAGTGGGATATGACATCTGCACAGTAACTTGACTATAATGCAAGCCCTGGTGTGATGGAGGTGATAGAGAGATCTGGACAAAGCACAGTAGGGAAACTGGAGGAAGGGGGAGAAAGCTCTTAGCTGCTGAAGGAGGAGTAATCTGGGGAGGCTTTTGAGAGGAGGAAAGTGAAGGGATCTGAGAGCTAGAGATGAACTTTGATGGAAAAGAGGCTTGGCTTTGTTTGTTTTGCTCCGTTTTAATGTAAGAAGGAAGTGGTCAGACTGAACGGGCAAAAAAAAATGCACGGCTCGGTGAATTTGGTGCATGCAGCTGCCAGTGGAGATGCTGTGGGAGAGAGTGCAGATTTTCTGTTGATGATTTTGTTATTTTCCATAGAGATGCTGGAGAGGGAGGTGGTTAAGCACAGTGGGTTAGATGGGAGTCCTTTCCAATCCATCACTAGCCTTCCTTGAGTATGGATTTACTTTAACCACAGAGGACGCTCAATTTCTATTCGTAAAGACTGATAGCCTTTTCACTAGCTCTCGGGGCCCATGAGAGAGTCAGAGAAAATGTCATGCCTTGACCTCATGTAAAGATTAATTGGCAAACCCTCAGACTCAAAGGAAATATGGAGAGAACAGAGGGAATGGGAGAGAGAGGCGGGAGGAGGAGAACAGGGAAGAAGAGGGAAGGGCACAGGAAGGAGGGGGAGAGAGGATGGGAGATGAGGTGGTGGGAGGGGTGAGAAGTGTAGGAAAAGAGAGGAAAAATGAGTAAGAACACTTTGTCCACATTGTCATCATTAAGGAGAATGAACTTCTGTATTTATTCCTTAGTTTAAAATTTAAAAAGGCAGGAACCAATGGATAGCACATGGGGCTAGCGGCTCACAAGGCTGGGTTCCAGTGCCAGCTCTGTTGCCCAGTAGCTGTGGTCCAGAGCAGTGGTCTCCATACTTTCTTGACCATGCACCCATCAGTGAAAAAATGTTTAATCATGCATCTATAATCTGTGGCTATTTACTTATTCATAAATTGTGTAAGTTACATTATAAAATGCATACAAAGTAGATATTTACAAAGGATGGGATCAATAGGAAATAATCTTTGAATTAATCCAGAACCAGTGGAGTTTATTAAACCGTGCTCACCTCTGCTTTGGGCAAAAGCCTCTGGAAGCTGTGTGGATGGATTGGAGATGGGGCAGATTGGACCCTGGGAGACTCATTTGAGAGCTACTCTCATTCCTCTTTTTCCTTTCTTAAAAAACATCCTTTGTTATAAGCTGTGGTGAAGATGTGGAAGTGGAGGGAGGGAGGGAGGGATATGGGGGAAATCTGAGAGATGAAAACAAAAGATAGCAGCAGCAATTTCTTTCAAAAGCTGATGACCATGCAAGACCATGAGGGTCTGAATTAGGATGATGGCTGTGTGAGTAGAGAGAAAGGGAGGGTGTTGTGGAAATAGAAATGGTAAGAATTGGCACATGATTGGATGGAGGGGGTGATGAGTGGAAGGTACTTGGGGAACCCAGGTGATGGGTGGGCTGATGGTGCCTGGACAAGAACAGTAAAGTTCAGCAGAGGAAGGAGTTCTGGAGGTGAAGCGAACACAATAAGAACTGACATGAAGATCATGGTCCATTCATGCCTACTCATCCTGTGTGATTCACTCTGTTCCACCCAAAAGGGGGAAAAGGGGAGGAGATGGAGATTTGCCACTCACTTTTCCAGAGCAAAGAGCCCATCTCGTGCGAGGGACACCTGCCACAGCTATAAGGTGACCTGAAGGACAGGGATGAGTGGGGTTCAGGCTCCACTGGCATCTACACAGCTGTTGCTGTGGGTTCCTAGGTTGGGGGTTGGGTTAAAACCACCCTGAGAGGCCCATACAGTAGCTAGGAATGGAGATATTAAGAGATTGTACAAGGGAGGGAGAATGTTGAGTTGGGGAGCATTGAGGGATGAAAGTTGGTGTGACTGTATTGGACACAAGCCATAGGATCAGAATTCACATGCACACTCTCTTTGGATAAACTTCCCTGGGGGAAAGCCATGCCTTAAACTTTAAGGTGGCTCTAGTTCATACTTTGGAGGCTATTGGAGTAACATTGAATTTGGGTTGAAGGCACTTCAGACTCTTACAGACCATGTGACCCTGAATAAATTACTTACCTTAGTGCCTCCAGACATCCCTCTATATCTCCTATTTACAGAGAAAGATCCAGCATGGTTTCACAAAGGAATCTTGGCTTCAGGAGCTCCTTGTATCCGTGAAAACATTGATTTGGTGTAGAAAACAAAACAAACGAAAAGCTAAAACCTGAGTTCAAAACCTGCCCCATTTACTAGCAGTGTGACCCCAAGTAAGTCACAGAAACTTTCTCAGCCTCAGTTTCTTCATCTGTAAAATAGGGATAATACCAGGTTGCAAGGATCAATTGAGATTAATATTTAGAAAATGCTCCATAAATTATGGTTAATAAAGATAGCTAGCATTTATACAACAAATTCAATCTATAAAGCATTTTTTCAAATATCATTTCATTTTATTCTTATAACAAACCTGAGAGGTAGGTGCTGCTACTATCCCCACTTTACAGATGAGGAAAATGAGGTACAGCAAAGTCCAGTGACTTGCTCAAGGTCTTACATCCAGGAAGTGTATAAGACTGGATTTGAACTCAAGCTTTCCTGACTCCAGCTCTAACATTCTATTCATTGTATTATCTACCTGCCTTCCTTCTCTTATTATTATTAATCCCACAGGTAATAGGGAGCCACTGGCCTCTCTTGAGCAGTGGAGTGACACTGGGCTTTAGTAATCTTACTTTGAAATCTACATGGAGGATGGATTGGAGAATGAAGGAAGGAAACGTGTTTATTAAGCAATTTTTATGTGTTTAATGCTGTGCTTAACACTTTCACAAATCTCTCCTTTGATCTTCAGAACAACCCTTGGAAAGGAGGTGCTATCATTCTCATTTTATAGTTGAGGAAACTGAGGCAGGCAGAGAGTAAGTGAACTACCCAGGGGCACACAGTTAATGAGTGTCTGACATTTTCTGGACTCAAGATTGGAGACGGAGATTCAGAGTCTGTTGCACCTGAACATGCATTTTAGGTGATGTTTGTGTTTGTGTTACAGACAATAATCATCATTGGTGAAGAGCATACAGGAGTGATGTTGGCTCAGACAGGAACAGGGGCCACTGAACAGTACATGAGGATCCCTGTAGGCAGACTTAGAAAACTACAAATTAATATCATCTATGTTGTATTATATTGTTAATTATTTTGTCAAACATTTCTCAATTATATTTTAATCAGGTTTAGGCTGCTCTTGGGCCCTGATGACACTGCTGGGTGCCTTTTTGAGGAGGGTCACTGTTCTGTCCTCCCAATAGGTTTACCTCTTCTTGCAGGGCAAGCCCAGGAGGTAGTAACAAGGCTTCTTTGAGGGAGAAGGCAAGGGGATAAGAACATTCTGGTGGGGGCCCTTTTGCATGGTCTATTGGATGACCAAGTTTCTTCTAGTTCTTAGTGCTAAGAACTGTGAGAATTTCTCTTTAGCTCCCTTCCTTTCCATGAACTCCATCCATTGGAGCCTGATTTTCTCCAGGCTTCCTGATGAGTACTCAGGAAAAGCTTTCCAGAATGACTTCAATTTGTACAATCTGTTCAGTAGAGAGAATCCTTGTTCTACAATTGGAGACTGGGTTCAAATTTGTCTTTTGACTCAATGCAACCAAAATTCCGAGGGATGTATTATACTGAGAAAGAATTTTTACAGCTAATCTTGGGGATAAAGGCCTCATTTCTAGAATATATGAAGAACTGAGCCAAATGCACAACAATACAAGGCATTCCCCAACTGATAAATGGTCAAAGAATATGAACAGGCAATTTTCAGAGGAAGAAATTAAAGATATCTATAATCATATGAAAAAATGCTCTAAATAACTATTATTTAGAGAGATGGAAATCAAAACAACTCTGAGATACCACATCATATCTATTAGATTGGCAAACATGACAGAACAGGAAAATGACAAATGTTGGAGAGGATGTGGGAGAGTTGGAACACTAATTCATTGTTGGTGGAGCTGTGAGCTCATCCAACCATTCTGGAGAACGGTTTGGAACTATGCCCAAAGGGCTACAAAAATGTGCATACCCTTTGACCCAGCAATATCACTTCTGGGACTGTATCTCCAAGAGATCATAAGAATGGGAAAGGGTTCTACATGTACAAAAATATTTATAGCAGCACTCTTTGTAGTGGCCAAAAACTGGAAATCAAGGGGATGCCCATCAATTGGGGAATGGCTGAATAAATTATGGTATATGAATGTGATGGAATACTATTGCGTCATAAGAAATGATGAACAAAAAGACATCAGAGAGGCCTGGAAGGACTTATATGATCTGATGCTGAGTGAAAGGAGCAGAACCAGGAGAACTTTGTGCACAGCAATGACAACAGTGTGCGAGAGTTTTTTCTGGTAGACTTGGATCTTCATAGCATTGCAAGGACATAAAAAAAAAATTCCCAATGGTCTTCTAAGGCAAAATGCCTTCCACATTCAGAGGAAAAACTATGGAATTCAACTATGGATCATTTCGTGTGTGTGTGTGTGTGTGTGTGTGTGTGTGTGTGTATTACATTTTGGTTTGTTATATGATTTCTCCCATTTATTTTAGTTCTTCTACACAACATGACTATAATGAAAATGTATTAATAGGAATATATATGTAGATCCTATATAGAATTGAATGCTGTCTTGGGGAGGGAAGGGGATGGTAGGGGGTAGGTAAGGGGAGAAAAATCCAAGTTTTATGGTAGTGATTGTAGAGCATTAAAAATAAATAAAATGAATATATTTTTAAAAAATTGTCTTTTGCTATTTACTACCAAGGCAGTCTTTGCCATCTCTTTTGAGGTCCAAATGTCTTTGGATCTCAGTTTCCTCATCTGAAAAATGCAGGAATTGGATGAGATGACTTCCAAAGTTCTTCCTGGATCCCATGATCCAGTTGGAGAAGGCCAGTGAGAAACTGAGAAGTGTCCAAAGGGGCAACCAGGTCAGTAACTGGATGAATCTATTGTAAAGGAGTTACTGCTGAGGAACTTAGAGAACAGAAAGTTGGGGGAGCATGGTCACCGTCTTCAAGCATCTGAAAGGCTCTTCCAAACCGTGTTCTGATTGGTGCCCATGGGTAAGACACAAGCAATGGGTCCAAGTCACAAGTGATTGATTCAGGTTTGATGTCATCTTCAAAGCTGTCCAAAGTCAGAATGGGCAGCCTCCAGCAGGACTTGGTTCCTTTTCACTGGGTGACCAAATTAAGAAGAGCTTAAATCACAAACTGGATAACTATTTATCAAGGATATTGTAAGGGCATAGAATGCTGGATTTGGAATCAGGAAGACCCAAGTTCAAATCCTGCTTCAGACATTTACCAGATCTGTAAGTCACAACCTCTCTCAGTTTCAGTTTCCTCCTTCTTAAAATGAGGCTAATGATTTTTTCTTTTTTTCCTCTTTTTTATGTTTATTTATTTACTTTTAGTTTTCAACATTCATTTCCACAAAATTTTAAGTTCCAAATTTTCTCCCCATCTCTCCTCACCCCCACCCTGTAATGTCTTGCATTCTGATTACTCCTTCCTTCAATATGCCCTCCTTTTCTATCAACCCCCCCTTCCCTTATTCCCATCTTCTCTCTTTTCTTGTAGGGGAAAATAGATTCCTATACCCTATTACCTGTATTTCTTATTTCCCAGTTGTATGCAAAAATGTTTCTCAACATTTGTTACTAATACTTTGAATTCCAACTTCCTTCCTCCCTTTCTACCCATCCCCACCGAGAAAGCAAGCAATTCTACATATGTGTAGTTTTGCAAAAGACTTCCAAAATAATCATGTTGTATAAGACTAACTATATTTCTCTCCATTTTATCTTGCCCAGTTATTTTATTCTGTCTTTTGACCTTGTCCCTCTCCATAAGTGTTTACTCCTAATTACTCCCTTCTCCCATTTGCCTTCCCTTCTATCATCCCCCTCACCCTACTTGTCCCCTTTTCCCCTACTTTCCTGTAGTGTAATATAGATTTTCATTCCACATTTAGTGAGCATGTTATTCCCTCCTTAAGCCAAATGTGAAGAGAGTAAGCTTCACTTTTCCCTTTTCACCTCCTCCCTTTTCTCCTCCTTTGAAAAAGCTTATTTTTACCTCTTTTATCAGTGATAATTTGCCCCATTTCATTTCTCCTTTTCTCCTCCCAATACATTCCTCTCTCACTTCTTTTTTTGATATCATCCCTTCTTATTCAACTTACCCTGTGCACTCTCTCTCTCTCTCTCTCTCTCTCTCTCTCTATATATATATATATATATATATATATATATATATATGTATAATATATGTCTGTGTGCATGTGTGTGTGTGTGGGTGTGTGTATGCATAATCCCTTCCAACTACCCAAATACTGACAAAAGTCTCAAGAGTTACAAATATTATCTTTCTGTATAGGAATGCAAACAGTTCAACTTTAGAAAGTCCTTTATGATTTTTCTTTCCTGTTTGCCTTTTCATACTTCTCTTGATTCTTGTGTTTGAAAGTCAAATTTTCTTTTCAGGTCTGGTCTTTTCATCAATAATGCTTGAAAGTCCTCTATATCATTGAATGACCATTTTCCCCCTGAAGTATTATACTCAGTTTTGCTGGGTAGGTGAGTCTTGGTTTTAATCCTATTCCTTTGATTTCTGGAATACTATATTTCAAGCCTTTCAATCCCTTAATGTAGAAGTTAAAAGATCCTGTGTTATCCTGATTAATTTCCACAATTCTCGAATTGTTTCTTTCTAGCTGCTTACAATATTTTTTCCTTGACCTGGAAACTCTGGAATTTGGCTACAATATTCCTAGGAGTTTCTCTTTTTTGTATTTCTTTCAGGAGGTGGTTGGTGGATTCTTTCAATATTTATTTTACTCTCTGGTTCTAGAATATCAGGGCAGTTTTCCTTGATAATTTCATGAAAGATGATGTCTTGGCTCTCTTTTTGACCATGACTTTCAGGTAGTCTCATAATTTTTAAATTGTCTCTCCTGGATTTTTCAGGTTAGTCTTTTTCCCAATGAGATATTTCACATTATCTTCTATTTTTTTATTCTTTTGTTTTTTTTTATAATATCTTGGGTTCTCATAAAGTCATTAATTTCCATATGCTGCATTGTCATTTTTAAACAACTATTTTCTTCAATGAGCTTTTGAATCTCCTTTTCCATTTGACTAATTCTGGTTTTTAAACCGTTCTTTTCCTCCTTAGCTATTTGGGCCTCTTTTCCCATTTGAGTTAGTCTATTTCTTAAGGTGTTAACTTCTTCAGCATTTTTTGAGTCTCCTTTACAAAGCTATTGACTCACTTTTCATGATTTCTTGCATTGTTCTCATTTCTCTTCCCAATTTTTCCTCCACCTCTCTTACTTGATTTTCAAAATCCTTTTTGAGCTCTCCCATAGCCTGAGACTATTGCATATTTATTTTGGAGGTTTTGCATGCAGCAAGCTTGACTTTTAGGTCTTCCTCTGAAGACCTAAATTGTTCCTCCTCGTCTGACAGGATGGAGGAAAATACCTGCTCTCCAAGAAAGTAAACTTCTATGGTCGTATTCTTTTTTTCCCTTTTTTGGGCATTTTCCCATCCAGTTACTTGACTTTTGAGTTCTTTGGCAGGGCCAAGTTCAGGGCTTAAATTCAGATCAGCTGCTCAATTCCCCCAGAGTTTTTAAGCAGAGGTGTCCCAGGGTTGTGATTCAGATCAGCGGCTCAATTCTCCCAGGGCTGGGAGTGAGTGGGGGTCCAAAAATGGAAGCTGCCATTGCAGTGCCTACTGCCAGGGTCCAGAGTGTGTTCCCCTCTCCTGGATGACAGAGCCCTTTCACTGACCTTTGAAGCTGTCTGTGGCATTTGTGGGTTGAGAGATCTGGGAACTGCTGCTGCTGGTGGCTTCCTGAAATCTGTTCAGGGTCCTGTCCCTGCCATAGTCAGGTTGAGCTCCATGCTTCCTGGACTGTGCTGGGTGCCCTCCCAATGATTTCTTGTTCAGTCATTTTTCAGTCATGTCCAACTCTTCATGACTCTATTTGGTCTTTTCTTGGCAGAGATACTGGAGTGGCTTGCCATGTCCTTTGTGCTGAGAGAAAGCCAAAATGATATCACTGTGTTGGGGTCAATGTCAATGTGTCTAATGGTGGCTGATCAGACTGATGCGAGCTCAGAAGGCTGTATCATGGGTTGGGCACAAGTGGTCCATGTGAACATCAGTAGTGGAAATGACTAAATTTGAGGATTTCATGTTCATTTTGAGCAGCAATTCTGGTTTGCTCATGGAATACAATACCTTCTCTGATGTGAGCATGTCATACTGAGTGGTCCTGTGCCAGTGTCTCCCATGTCTCCCAATCAACTCCAAAGTTTTTCAGAGAGACCTTGAGAGTGTCCTTATATCAATTCTTCCAATCTCCCTGTGAGTTGGCTTCTGTGATTTCTCTGTAAAATAGTCTTTTAGGCAAATCTACATTTGGCATTGGAACAATGTGGCCAGTGCATTGCAGTTGCTCTCTGCAGTAGAGTTTGAATGCTTAGCAATTTGGTGGAAAAAAAAAAAACCCTCAGTGTCTGCTGCCTTCTTTTGCTAGGTGATCTTCAGAAACTTCCTAAGACAATTCAGATGAAAGCAATTTTGTTTCCTGACATGTTGCTGGTAGACTGTCTAGGTTTCACAGACATACGATGAGGTCAGCATGACAGCTTTGTAGACCTTCAGTTTGTTAGGTAGCCAAATACCTCTTCTCTTCAATGCTTTATTTCAAAGCCTTTGGAACACTGAGAGTTCTGGCAATGCTTGAATCAACCTCATCATCTATGCATATATCTCTGGAAAACATACTGCCAAGGCAAGTGAACATGTCCACAGCAAATTTCTCCATTTGTTGTACCCAATAGTCTCACATATAGATGGTCATTGCTGGCTGGTGGAGAACCTCTGTGTTCCTGGTATTAATGGTTAGGCCAAAATTAGCAGAAGAAGCAAAGAATAGATCTATGCTTTGCTGCATCTCAGTCTCAGAGAGTGCATTGAATACACAGTCATCTGTTAACCAAAAGGTCATCAACAGTTCTCCCTCCATTTTAGTCTTGGCTTGTAGTCTTTTAAAATTAAATAATTTATTGTCCTTGGTGCCATTTTTGTCCTCATTGGAGGCATCAAAGAGCATAGTAACAAGCAGACAGTCCTGCTTCACTCCATTGGTGACTGGAAAACTGCAAGAACATCACTTATCATCCAGAACCTATGTAAGCATGGCACATCATGACACTGGTGAACAATACTGTTGAACTTCTCTGGGCAATGAAATTTTGCCATGATCTTCCACAAGCTCTTATGACTGACAGTACCAAAGGCCTTGGTAAGATTGATGAACATAGTGTACAGACCTCCGTTCTGCTCCTGGAATTTCTCCTGGGGTTGTCAGGCCACAAACACCAAATTATACTGGTTCCTAGGTAGATAGCCTTCCAGGTAAGTCTATTAAGGAGGACTCTGGCAAGAGTCATTGCTGGCAATGACTAAGAAAAGACGTCTCTGTGATTGTCGCAGGACAACCTATTTCTTTTTCCTTTGGAGAGATGGACAGTGGAGGCATCCTTGAACTCATGGGGGATAACTGCCTCGACATATAACCTGGAATATTTCAGTCAGCTTTTGTATGAGCAGTGGACTTCCTGCCTTGTAAATCTCTGCTGAAATAGAATCAACACCAGGCTGGGCTAGAGAGTCCCTGAGGTCCCTTCCTACTAAGAGAGTCTGTGATGTAGAATTTGCCCCAAATTGACAGCCAACTCCTAATTAATCATGGAAATGGAAACCTTCTTCCCCAGTGACCCTCAAAAACGGCTGGATCACGTGTCACACACTTGACACATTTTGTGCTGGTAGAGTCAAGAATCGTCTGCTTGTCTCAAGCTGCCACTTGGTCAGGTCCAATTTGAGGGGAAATTGAGCAAGACTCAGATGCCAGTGTCCCTTCTCCAGTCCTGCTGTCAGTGCTGGAGATGCTCTCTCTGGGAACCTTTGGCCTCCACTGGACTACCTTGTCAGAACTTGATTTTTTTTGGGAGAGATTGGCTCTCCATCATCATCTGAGTGAGTTTCGGGAGCATGCATAAGTCTGGGTCCAATACAATACTCTGAAGCTTTCACTTTGACCAAGAACTTAACCCACCATCTGTGAAGTACAGAGTTCAAATTACCTTGGACAGATCACATTACTAAATTTTTGTGTCCTTATTTGATGGCCTTCAAGGATCCTTCTGCCCCTACATCAATGATCTCATGACCTCTGAAGAATCATTTCATTTTATGGGTTTCAGTTTCCTCTTTTGAAAAAAGAGGAGGTAGGATAAGCTGTCCACAGTCTGAAAGCTGTAATCTCAAGCATGATCTTCCCTATTGTGCAGATGGATAAACTGAAGCTCCAAAGGGGTCCATGGAGCAGAGGGAGAGGGGGTTTCAGTGGCCATTGAGTCCTGTTTTCTTGTTTTACAGATGAGGAGTCTGAAGCACAGAGAGGGAGAATGACTTGCCCGAGGTCACACAGGCAATAACAAAAGAGCTAGGATTTGAACCCAGAGCAAGGTACTTTCCACTATACCACACACTGCCTCAGCAGCATGCTTTAAATCACAGACATGATGTGTCAGAGTCAGGATGCATAATTGTGAGGGGTCACACAACTAATGTCTGCCTTGGGTTTTTTTTAACTGAATAAAACAATGCTTTTTCTTTCAAATTCATGTTGTTGGGGATCATCTTGGCAGGGACCTGGCAGCTCCCCCTGGGCAGAGGCCAGGGCCCAGAGGTTGACTTGAACCTCTGTCTGGTGGAAAGTCAGTGGCAGCTGTGGTGGCAGCAGCAACATCAGACTGAGGACTTTCTCACTGAAGAACCCCAATACTTGCAGCATGATTTGTCATTTCATAGTACAAACTTTATCAGCATCTAAAACTAAGTCATCAAACACATACAATAAATGATAAACTCTAACATGAAACATGACTTTTAGTCAAGTTGAACCAACTGAACCAGTAAACAGCAAAGGATGGAGTAAAACGTATTTTTTTCTTTTCTTCACTTCCCTTTCTCCTTCCTTTTCTCCTCCTTTCCTTTCTTCGACTGTCCTTCCTTTCATTTCCTCTTCCTTCTCTTCATTCCTATTTCCTTTCTTTATTCCTTCTTTTCTCCCTTCTTACGTTCCTCTTTGTCATCCATTCCTTTCTTCCCTCCTTCCCTCCATTCCTCTGTTTCCTTCCTTTCTCCCCCCATTATAGCAGACAATTCTACTGCTACTAATCTCTCTGTCATGTTATAGTGGTCTGCTCATATTTCTCTGCATTCTCCATGTGTATTTTTTCTAATGCCATCATAATATTAAATTACCTTAATATACTATAATCTATTTTCAGATTCAACTGAGTGAAAAAACACACTCATTTTGTGCAGATCCTTATAGGGAAGAGGGCGGAATTATTACACACTCATTTTACAGATGGAGAAAATGAGGTTCTGGAAGCTAAGGGACTCAGAGAATCAGTGAAGCTAGACCTCAATCTATTCTCAGAGCCTGCTCATGGTCAATTCAATACAAATGCTGCTCCATCTCTGTCTTCCTGCATAGGCAAGAAGCAATTAGAGAGAGGGAACAATTCTGAACTCTTCTAGAGGGTGTGTGGATGAGATAAGCCATTATCATTTCCATTTTCAGTTTCTACCATTCAGAATTTCCTTCAGGTCAGATGACAGCCTGACTACATTCAGATGCCGAAGATCCCGAGTGCATTTTCTTGTATAATAGATTACCGAGAAATAAGGATTAGCTCTCCTCTCATGTTTATTCACCCTAGAGTCTGTCCTATGATTACAGTACAGTTTAGCAAGCTGGGTGATTTTCCCTGTATTCTTTCCATGATGCATTCAGTATCATTCATCTTTCATTTAGACCTATACCCATGAATAAATTGTGGGTGATCGGTACAAAATTGAGGGGATGGAAAGGGGAGGAGATACAGAGAGAAGAGAGGTAAGTTACAGAGCGGAGTGGAAGTGGGAGGGGGAGAGAGGCAGAGATGCAGGCTGCCAATGCTCAGGCAAAGAGAAAAAATGACAGGGACCAACATATACTGTTAGGACAGTACTTGAACATAATCAAATGTTCAGGAAACTTTTTTAAAAAATATAATGATATTCATTTAAACATTCATTGACTGTCCCTGCGGTCCAAGCACTGGGGAAGGTAGATAATTTGGATAAGTCTCTCTCTTAAAGAAACTTACAGCTTAGTCTCCAGAAATAGCTTAGAGTTCCTAGGGGAGGGGACTGTGGTGGAGGGATTCCTAGTGTGGGAACTCTCTCCAGTAATACAAATTAATACAAATTACCACCCATCCATAACTTAATAGTTTCATCCTAGGGAGGACCCTGAGGAAAAGAGAGGCTCATGAATTTCCCAGTGTCAAACAATCAGCAAAAGCCAAGAACTCGGATTTGGACCCGTCTCCTTGCCTCCAAGCCCATCATTCCATCTGCTGCCTAGAAAGGAGGAAAACCAATTCATATTTTATACAGTGCTTCAAACTTTACAAAGTGCTTTGATCACTCCAACTCTGTGAGGCAGATAGTACAAGGATGATTATGCCCATTTTCGAGGTGAGGAAACTGAGGTTCAGCCAAATGGGTCGCATAACTCATCCATGCTGGACCTGGGATATTGAATGCAGAGTTACCAATGTCATTTTAAATTCATTGTCATCTATGTGTTTGGAAAGCTTAAAACTTTCTCTAATCACAACAGTAAATGCTATCCTCTTGAAGTGCCTTTAACCATTTTTTAAAATAAATAGTTGAAG
Source organism: Bettongia penicillata ogilbyi (assembly GCA_023548195.1). Lineage (NCBI taxonomy): Eukaryota > Metazoa > Chordata > Mammalia > Diprotodontia > Potoroidae > Bettongia > Bettongia penicillata. The sequence continues at coordinate 10,313,303 of JAJHZJ010000134.1, read as the reverse complement.
ATGATTTCATTTTAAAAATCTATTTACCAATGTCATAGTTCCATGTGACCTCTCACCCATCTCTCCCTTCCCATTGTTCTGGGGCCACAGGTGATAGGAGCCAGATGTCCTCTAATTAAGCATTTTCCTAGGTCCCTGTGGTCCGGCTGCTTCTTTGTGTAAAGGCTGTAAAATGAGAGTCCCTCTCAGGAGGAGACAGTCCAACTCACTAATAGAGAACCAGAGCTTCCAAGATCAGAGACTGGCCACTGCACCTGTCTGGGCAAAGCCTTTTATTTGACGTGATAATGAGACTGAAGACGAGGCAGGGGAGTGACTACCCATGGTCACACAACTCATAGGCAGGCACCTGAGACACCATTTAGTCTAATGTTTCATTTTACCAATGAGGAGCTGAAGAGTGTAGTTGTTAAAGGACATATCTAAGGTCACACTAGTAGCAATTGGGAGAATTGGGACTTGAACTTAACTCTGTGGACTCCTAGTCAGCTATATTTCCACTGCATTCCACTATGAATACCCTTTTCTATTTACAATGTTCCCCACAGTCAAAATGAAACTTGTCTAAACCCTGGCCATGTTATTTGTTTTGGCAACACAGTGTAAATTTACCATTGAGAAATACTCATTGATGCTCCTTTGTGGGAGTGTCAAAAATCACTTAGCCATTTGGTCAGGGGTTTTGCTTCGAGGAAGAAATGGGGTCAGAAGGTAGAGAATGAGGTCTCTTAGGAGAGATGGGTCAGGGAGAAGTGGGGGCTGAGAGTTGGAAAAGCTACTGAAGGGAGACAGGAGCAAGGTTGCTTAGTTGGGGAAGAAGGCTCCTGGGATGAGTCAGGACTGGGTAGAAAGACAGAGCAGGGTGGGGAGGCAGTGTATAGGCTTAGAGACTCAAGCTGGGGGGGATCTTGGATCTGATCCCCACTTGTCTAATCCACACATTTTACAGATGAGAAAACTGAAGCCAAGAGAGGACAGGACTTTTTCAAAATGACATGCCCTAAGGAGTGGGGCCAGTATTTGAGCCCTGCTTCCCTGACTACAAGTTTATTTTTTTCCTACTAGACCATGGTAGTACTGAAAGAGATCTGAGAACCATTTAATCCAGTCATTTTACAGATGAGGAAACTGAGGCCAAGGTGGGTTACAATTATGGAAGAACTTGGGATTTAGAGGTTTGGGGTTCAAATTTCATCTTTGCCACCTTCTCTACACATATGAGTGATAAACTCATGCCTCACTGGGCCTTATTTTCCTCCTCTTTATAAAGAATGTATTGGGTCTTGAAGACCTCTAAGGTCCCTTCCACCTCTGTATCTATGCTGTTATGAAATCCTTAAGAGCATCTTTATCACATGCATGCCCTCTGTGTATGATGTGTCCAAACACACAGGAATGCTACGAGAGTTTGTACAGGCTCAAAGTCAGAAGGGTCTTTGGAAGCCATAGATTCCACGCCCTCCCCGGGAGGAGCCCTGACTGTAACACAGCTGACAAGTGGCATCCTAGGAGAGGGAGCCCATCATTTAATGGGGAGTAGGAAATGTGGTGGCTACCCAATGGCTGTGCTTTGTTTATGATCTAACATTAAACCAAATCAGGCTAGAATCAATTTTTAACTGCTAAAAGGAATTTCGTTTCTGCAACTCATCAACATATGTGATGATGTAATTGCCTGGGGACATTGGCTTCCTGATGTTTTCCTTGCCAAGCATCTTCTTTAAAATCCTCTATTCCCCCACCCCCCAATAAGTTAATTATGTCTCAGAATCCGTTCTCCTTTCCTGACTGTGGCTGCCACAGCTGACAACATGGCCTCTCGTTAGGCCTTCATGCTGGTTTTCAACTCTTCATTCATCACTCCTGCCTCATGATTGTCAGGGGGATTTAGCCTCTATTCCCAGTGGGGATGTTAATCCAATTGAAGCCCACAGACCCACGAAGAGAGGCTGATTTTTTATTTCTTGGGCCACCCTCTTGGGCTCTTCCAGCCTAACCAAAGAGTGGAGGGCCAGGACAGTAAAGCCCAGGAGGATGGGGAGAGGGAGACAGCAGATGTCAGATTAGGGAAAGGGGTAATGGAATAGCTCTTTGTTTCTCAGAGAAAGGAGGAAATGATCAAAATGGATCGAATCCAGAAGTAAGTTCTAATATCAGCAGGAAGTGGGAGGTTCAGGCCTACAGGACTGGCCCCTGGAAGCCTCCTGTGTGAATAGCTGAGGGGAGCTTGCCTCAAAAGTCACTGGATTCCCGGCAGAACAGTGGTTTGGGTGTTCAGAGAGCTCCCTGTGGCCACCTTTGCCTGTTTGAAGATATTATTAGAACTGAAGGCACATGGAAATAGTTTGATCTCTAGCAACTGGCTGACTGTAGTCTGTTGGGGAAAGCAGAATAGGTAGAAGAGTCTGCTACTGATGTTGATCCTAGCCCTTGGAGAAACAATCCCCCATGCAAGATCCAGAAATTGTCCTGATTCTTAGGCAGGGAATTTGTAGCTTGTTCAAAGGAGGGGGGCCTTCAGGCCATGTGGCAATTGAGACCAGGGGCCTTATTGCTTTGACTGATCATATTATTTTTAAAATGGCCACTTAAATGGACAATTGACTGTTTAAAGGTGAAAATCTCAAGGATGTTTCATAAGCATGGAACCAGGTAAAATGTGAAGGTTCATTATTACTTGTACAACTTTTTCTTCTAACTCAACAGGTCAGCTCTTAATTTCTAATTTAGTTCTAATTAATTAATTCTAATTTGATTCCTCAAATTCAATATACAGAGAAACCTGGCTGATGTCTGTATATGTGCTTATTAACAAAGAAGTATTCACTGCTCATGGTCTCAGAGCTGTCCAGTAGCGTGTAAGCCCCTGAAGGCAGGAACTAGGTCGTTTGAAATGATTTTATCTTGAATAACATTAATTGTGGCCTAGGGTCTAGAGCAGGGGTGGGGAACCTTCAGTCTTGAGGCCACATGTGGCCCCCTCAGTCTTCAAGTGCAGCTCTTTGACTGAGTCCAAGTTTTACAGAACAAATCTAAAACTTGGACTCAGTCAAAGGGTAGCATCCAAAGATCTATAAGGCCATGTATGGTCTTGGGGATGCAGATTCCCCATCCCTGACCTAGAGGGTTAGCCTTTGAATTAGAAAGCTCTGGGTTCATGTCTTGCTTCTGACACATTCTGTCTGTGTGACACTGGGCAAGTTACACAACCTCTCCGTGTCTCAGGCAGCTCTTTCTTTCTTTTTTAAAAAATTTTATTTGTTTTCCATGTTATACAACCACTTCCATATATCTTAGATTTTTTCCCTTCTTCCCCTTTCCTTTCCCCTTCCTCCCTGTTACCTCCCACTCCCTCCCTGAGATGGCATACAATTATATACATACAATCCTATTAAATACATTTTCACCTTAGTCATGTGGCATAGAAGAATTAAAATAAATGGAAGAAATCATAAAACAAACCAAAATATAATACAAAAGAAAATGATCTGCTACATTCTGCTATCGAATTCCATAGTTCTTTCTCTGGATGTGGAAGGCATTTTGCCTTGAGACTACTGGGAATTTTTTAAGTCCTTGCATTGCATGAAGTTCTAAGTCTACCAGAAAAAAACCTCATATACTGTGGTTGTTACAGTATATAAAGTTCTCTTGGTTCTGCTCCTTTCACTCAGCATCAGTTCATATAAGTCTTTCCAGGCCTCTCTGAAGTCTTCCTGTTCATCATTTCTTACAGCACAACAGTATTCCATTACATTCATATACCACAATTTATTCAGTCATTACCCAAATGATGGGCATTCCCTTGATTTCTAGTTTTTGGCCACCATGAAGAGTGCTGCTATAAATATTTTTGTCCATGTGGGACCCTTTACCATTTTTATGATCTCTTGGGGATACAGTCCTAGAAGCGATATTGCTGGGTCAAAGGGTATGCACATTTTTGTAGCCCTTTGGGCATAGTTCCAATTGCTCTCCAGAATGGTTGGATCAGCTCACAGCTCCACCAACAGTGAATTAGTGTTCAACTCTCCCACATCTTCTCCAACATTTGTCATCTTCCTGTTTTGTCATGTTAGTCAATCTGATAGGTGTGATGTGGTACCTCAGAGTTGCTTTGATTTGCATCTCTCTAATTAATAGTGATTTAGAACATTTTTTCATATAATTATAGATAGTTTTGATTTCTTCCTCTGAAAACTGCCTGTTTATATCCTTTGACCATTTATCAGCTGGGGAATGACTTGTATTCTTGTGCATTTGACTCATTTCTCTATATATTTTAGAAATGAGACCTTTATCACAGACACTAGTTGCAAAAATTCTTTCCCAGTTTTCTGCTTCCCTCTTAATCTTGGTTGCATTTGGTTTGTTTGTGCCATAACTTTTCAATTTAATGTAATCAAAATTCTCCATTTTGAACTTTATAACATTTTCTATCTTTTGTTTAGTCAAAAATTCTTCCCTTCTCCATAAATGTGATAAATCCACTATTCCCTGCTCCACTAAATTGTTTATAGTATCAGTCTTTATACCTAGATCATATACCCATTGAACTTTATTCTTGCCTACAGTGTCAGGCATTGGTCTATACCTATTTTCTGCCATACTGTTATCCAGTTTTCTCAGCAATTTTTGTCAAACAGTGAATTCTCATCCCAGAATCTGGGGTCCATGAGTCCATCAAACAGTAAATTGTTATATTCATTGACTACTGCGTCTTGGGTACCTAACCTATTCCACCGGTCTATCGTTCTGTTTCTCAGTCATTACCAAGTGGTTTTGATAATTGCTACTTTATAATACAATTTGAGATCTGGTAGAGCTAGGCCACCTTCCCTAGCATTTCTTTTCATTAGTTCCCTTGATATTCTGGATCTTTTGTTCTTCCAGATGAATTTTGATATTATTTTTTCTAGCTCTACAAAATAATTATCTGATAGTTTGATTTGTATGACACTGAATAAGTAAATTAATTTAGGTAGAATTGTCATTTTTATTATATTGGTTTGGCCTACCCATGAGCGACTGATGTTTTCCCACTTACTTAGATGACTTTATGTGTGTGAAAAGTGTTTTGTAATTGTGTTCATATAGTCCCTCCCAGGCATCTTTTGAAGTTGGTGGTAGCATCCTACCTAGGTCAGATTGAAGACCTGTACCAAAACTCCAAACCCAAACCCACCAAGCCTATGTGGCTCACAGTAAAAGCTGACAAGGGTAAGGCAGTGTGGTACAATGGAAGAGAAGCTGAATTTAGAATGAAAAGTCCTAGGTTCAAATCCTACCTATTCCATGAGTGACTTTGGGCAAGTCACTTAATCTCTCAAGACCCTGGCCTCCTCCTCTGTAAAAGGAGAGGGTGGGAAAAGATGCCTCTGAGAGCCCTTCCTGTTCTAGATGCCTCTCAGGGCCCTTCCTGTTCTAGTGCTTGGGTCAAATGATATTTCAACAACTCAACAACAACCCCCCCCCAAAAGAAAACCCACTACATACATAATGCAGACATAGAACAATCAATTTATAGCTGGAAGGAAACTTGGAAATCATCCAGTCCAACTCTGTCATTTTATAGATGAGGAAACTGACACTCAGAGTGTCCTAATGACTGGGACAAGGGAGCTGCCAAGTAGGAGTCCTTCTGGAGGTGCACATAGGAGGTGTTGTCCCAGAGAAGATGGAACTGGAATTGCAGGCTAGGGATGGAAGACATGGCAGAAAGGAAGGCCCTTGAGGGAGGAGCTGCTTCACTTTTGTCTTTATATCACAGTGACTGGCACAACACCTAATGGTGCTTACTAAATGCTTTCTGAACAAACAAACGTGTTTCTCCCCCCCCACCCCAGGATAATGCAAATTCCTTGAGGGTAGGGATGATACATTGTGTCATTGTATAAGACAGAGCCCAATAAATACTTGTGGAACTGAATTGAACAGAGAGTAGGGGAAATCAGGGGAAATGGTATGTGCCTTGGACCATGGTGAGCAGGAACTTGGTCAGTAAGTTGGGGGATCCCAGGAAGAGCCAGCCAATGGGGTAGGCAGGAGGCAGGGGACAGAGGGTTTAGGTTTGAGAAATGCCAGGGTGTCTGAAATGGAGAGTCTCAATTGTTCATTCAACTGACCTGAGCCTTTATATTTTAATGAATTACTGGCCTCAGCCCTTTGATAGACATGTGTACCTGTGTGACCTTCTGCACAGAAATTAAATGACTTACATAGAGTCAGACAGTGAGAGTGAGACTTCATTTACTTGGTCATGTACTTGTCTCGATGATGTTCATTTTTATCCTTGTATATCCTGGCATTCAGGTACTTAACAATGCTGATTGATGACATGTTGGAGTCTCCAGTTAAGTGATTAATGTCTTTCACTATCCCTTCTAAGGAGTATTCATTGAATCCTCCCACATCATTGGTAGGGATACTTTTGTGCAGCCCAGACCATCTATATGTTTTCTCTCCCTCTCCATCCATGACTGGCCCACCTTGCTTTTCAATAATTCATGTGTTTGTTTCTGTCGCTAATGCCTCTTGTCATGTACAATCCAACCATTACTTGCATATATCATGTTCTTAGACATTTTGTGCATCGACATTTTCTGAATGTTTTAATGAAATGTACTAACTGTTGTGATCACAAGTTGGCTTTAGTGTTCAGGTTTTAGTATTAGCTTTTGAAGGGAATAGGAGGCATTCTATACAATAGACTCACTTAGGACATTTCATTATGTGACCCAAGTGACAAGAGTTTGAAAAGGGATCTTTCTTCACTTCTCTGCAGCTTCTGACATTATCCATCCCCATCTCCTCTTGGATTCTCTTTCCTTTCTATACTCTTGTGACATTGCCCTTCCCGCATTCTCTTTCTACCCATCTAATGTTCCTTCCCCATCTCCTTTGCTGAATCTTCATCCAGGTTATGCCCACTATTCCCTAAGGCTCTGTCCTGGGCCCTCTACTCTGTACCCTAGATACTTTTTTTTTGATGATATCATCAGCTCCCATGGGTTCAGGGATGATTTCTATGTAAATGATGACCAGCTCTATCTATTCAGCCCCAGTCTCTTTCCTAAGATCTATCTACTGTCTTCGCAATTGCCCATTGTCTTGCAACTCCTATTTTAATGGACAGACCCAGGCCAGCCCAAATCTTCATTGTTCTTCAGGTTCTACTATGGGCTTTCCTCAGTCGGGAAGCTCTATCCACCCCTTGACTTGTTGCACTGGAAGTACACTTCCTCCATGCCACCCTTTTCTCCTATTGGCTGGTTCCTCCCCAACCTCCATCTTAAGTGAAGTCCCCAGGCCAACCAAGTTTTCATTTCTCTCCAGACCCCACTCCTTCCTTTCTGGACTTTCTCCACCTTGCCCCAGCATGGGCAACTCTTCCTCCTGACATCCTCCCTCATACCCTGGACCCTTCGGTTTTTAGCTTCCATTTTTGTGTCCTGTTCCCCAGCTAGATTGTTACTTCCATAAGGGTGCATTGTCTTGCTGGCATTTGTATTCTCAGCCTTTAGCACAGAGTCTGGCATATAGATAGGGTCAATAAATGTCTGTTGAGCACTTGTTATAATGGAATTGCCTCTAGGCATCTCCAACTGAATACATTCCAGTCAGAATTCATCCTCTTCCTCCACTCCCCTCCTTCCCACTTACTAGTTACTATGGAGGACATTTCTGTCTTCCCCTGCCCGCAGGTTCGCAGACTTGCTACCTTGGACTCCTCTCTCACATATTTACTTTGTCTTTGAACTGCATCATTTATTTCTCCCTTCACCACTTGTCTTGTCTATCTCCACCCACAGCCCTCATCCCCTCTCTTCTAGACTGCTACACAAACCTTCTCATCAGGCGCCCTGCCTCAGAGCTCAGAGAGTCTGTCCTCTCAGATGCCAAAGTGATTTTTCTAAAGTACAGGTCTGACCATGTCAGCTCCCATGTGAGGGCCCTCCAGTGACCCTGATTGGACACAAACTCATTTGTCTGACTTTTAAAACCTAGTCTGGTTTTTTCATTCCTTTCCAGTCTTCTTATGCAGCACCACCCCACAGATGCCACCCTGATGTGTTTGCTGTTCCACATTCAGGACACCATCCCCTACTCCATGCCCCATGGCTTTGTCCTCCAGGACTGATGCTTTCCTTGCTCACCTCTAACTTCCAGCTTCCTTCCCATCTTAGCTCAGATGCCATCAGCCTCCATGGCCCTCCAGCTGCTCCAATCTGTGATACTCCTGTGCCTTCCCTCTGAGATTGCTTTTCCTCTCCATGGTCTGTGTGTTGCATGTTTAATTATCTGTATGTTGTCTTCCCCATTAGATGTGAGCCCTGTGAGGACAGGAACTGAGTTCTGCCTTTCTTTGTATCCCTAGTTGTTAGTCTAGTGCCTGGCTCATGGGAGGTGCCTAATAAATGCTTATTGACTAACTCCCTGCCTGAAAAGGGGGTTCAGCTGTGTGCCTGAGGCTGTGAGGGAGTGCTCAGCTGCCTCCACCTGATAACTGTCTCCCAGGCTCCTTGAGAGACATGGAGATGTGTTCTGGAGGTTCGTGTTGGAGGAGAAGTGGAAACAGAAATGAGTCTATGAGCATGTGAGTCAGTGTCAGAGGAAAGTGTGAGTCAGGAAGATTGAGTTGGTTTGGAGAACAGCATGATGAGAGGAAGGGAGGGAGAGGAAGAAAGAGAGGGAGAGAGGGGAGAGAGAAAAGTGAGAGAGAGGAAAGAGAGAGAGAGACAGTGAGAGAGAGACAGAGAGACACACACACAGAGGGAGAGTGAGAGAGAGGAAAGAGAGAGAGAGACAGTGAGAGAGAGACAGAGAGACACACACACAGAGGGAAAGAGAGAGAGACAGAGAGAGAGAGACAGACAGACAGAGACAGAGAGAGACAGAGAGAGAGAGAGAGAGAGAGAGAGAGAGAGAGAGAGAGAGAGGAGAGAGAGAGAGAGAGAGAGAGAGGGAGAGAGAGAGGGAGAGAGAGAGAGAGAGAGAGGAGAGATAGAGACAGAGACAGAGAATATGAGAATGACTGATGTGAGATGAGGAGCAGCACATGGGAGTGAGGAACTTTGGCATCCCGGTGCATGGGAAGTCTAGATCTGAAGGACTGAGGCTATATATAGAAGTATAGAGAAGGGAGCATATGGAACCCTGAGGTTGTTACTGCACCTGATGTCCTCTGCCCTGAGAAGCAACATGAAAGGGAGTGTGGGTAGTGATCTGGTCCTAATGTCGTCCTCAAGAATGGTGTGCTGGTATGCTGGAGAACATTGAAGTGGATGCCTGACCAAATTACATGCATATATGTGTATACACACATATATACAAATAAAATTTATATATGAAATATTCCTGTGTATATTAATTAAATATATATATTTATATAACACATAAATATATGAAAATTGGATTAAGTATTTACCAATAAACATGGTGGATATATACACACATATACACATATACACACATATACACATAGACACATATACACATATAAATACAAGTATACACAATATTTCATACACATCGAGTGTATGCGTATATATGCATACCTCTGTATATCTACATACCCACAGACATGCATGTATCTGAAAAACAAATTCTCAAGCCCTCAACAGCTACAGATGAGGGAGAGAGCAGCTCGGATGCACCAGGGAGCCAGAGATCAGGGTCCGAGCCTGGACCATGGCTACATGAGCACATCGGTGACACCAAGTACTTCTTGACACCATGCTGGAAAATTGGAAATGATACTGCAGTCCAAAGGAGAAGAGAAGAGAGGGGGGGGGTGAGGGAGAGGCAGCTGTCCTCAAGTATTTAAAGGGCTGTCCCTGCTTGGACCCAGGGGGTGAACTAGGAGCCATGAAGCTGAAACTCCCCAACCAATTCTGGTCATGCTTTCTGGGCCAAACAATAAGGCCTGGGGTTATCTGGATCCTCCTTGGGGCAGGCACAGGTGATGGGCATCAGACTGGAAAGTAGGAAGAAGAGTGAGTCAGAGGTGACTATTTTGCCCTCTCCCCGTGCAAGTTGGAAATGTTCTTTGCATGTCAGAGCGATATACCATGCACAAAAGTCCTTACACGTTCTATTGAAATGCTTGGATGTAGGTAGATCATTTCTGCCCAGTGTCTGGGCAGCCTGGTCTTGGAGAACTCACCATCATAGGAGAAGCTCAGCTATTTGCATCTGCCCCACCCAACAGGGGCCCCTGCAGCTGTCAATCTTGGGAAGTCACTGCAAAGAGCTGCATGCTTATTACCCAAAGCCTGGTCCTGCCTTGCTGGGGGGTGCATGTTTTTCCTTCTTTCTCCACTTGTCTTTCCATTGACCTGAGTAAGGAGGCTCTGGGAGTTCAGGAAAACTGGCAGCAATCATCCTCAGGCCCTTTGGATGTTTTTGGACTCAGGCTCAGCACCCAGAAATTAAAGGAGCTTAGGCTAGACAATCTTCCTGTGAAAAGAATCTGGGGGTTTCAGTGGACAAGCTCAGCATGACTCAGTGTTATGATAAGACAACTACCAGAGCTACAGAGATCAAATCCTGCCTCAGACACTTCCTAGCTGTAGGCCCTTGTGTTGGTATCCTAACAAAGCTGCCGCAACCCCAATATTATAACTTCCTTATAGACCCACTACCTCTACCTAGCCAACCCCCCCAATATCCTAACTTCCCCATATATGCCTCATTGCTCACTAGAACAACAGGTGTGTCCATGAACTCATATTTGTCCCAGAAACAGCAGACATGTCCACATAATGGGATTCCAGCCACTGCCTCTAGCTAGCCACTGCCCCCAGACTCATTCCTCATATTTCCCACAGAAACAGTGGGTATGTCCAGGCACTCAATTGTGGGATTAGTGTTTTCAGTGATTCCCAGCCTTGATGGCACGCTAATGAGTGAGAAGGTATGAGCTCCTGAGTTTGAATTGCCCAGAAGTCCCACCAAGAGCTTTCCACAGCAACACCCTTTTCAGAGAAGGCTATTATCACTAGGACCAAGAGCTCTAATAATGCCCCAGCTCACCAGAAGGTCTTGAGAAAGATGCTTGAACATACAGGCAAGGTGAAGGGGAAATGCTAATTCAGCAGTCCCACTAAGTGCTCCATGTTTTAATGTTTTAGGTAGTGACCGCCAGTGGAGACATAATAGGGGTTTTAGATTATGGTATCATCACTTAAGTCTTTTTCAAAGCATGCATATGCATCTCCTGTGTTTTAAATCTATCTTTCATAGAGGCAGCTTGGTAAGAGAATAGAGCACTATATCTAGAATCAGGAAGACCTGAGTTCAAATGTGACCTCAGACCCCACCTGTGTGACCCTGGGCAAGTCACTTAACCCTGTTTATCTTACTTTCCTCATCTGTAAAATGATCTGGAGAAGGAAGTGTCAAACTACTCTAGTAACTTTGCCAAGAAAACCCCAAATGAGGTCATTAAGAGTCAGACTAATGAAACAACTGGATAACAACAATCTTTTACCATGCTGTGATGGTGGGAGGGAAGATATAAAATACTGGCAAGTATTCTCTTTGTGTGCTTTGCTCCTTGCAAGCAGGGTCCTGCGCGTACAAAAAGGGACCTATCCAAAATTCATTCAACAAGCTTTTATTCAATATTCACAGTGGGATAGGTGCTATGCCAAGTGTGTGAATCAAAAGCCAAAAATGAAATCATTCTTGCCCTCATACTGGAGATGGCATAGAAGTCATATAGATAGTTAATTGAAAAATAGATCTGAAGTAAATTTTTTTTTTGAGATGAGGACGGGAGTACCAGCAACTAGGAGGATCAGGAAATGCTTCATTTAGGAGGTAGCAGCTGTATTTGGCTTGAAGAAAGCAAGTGGTTTCGAGAGGGGGAGGTAATTCCTTATAAGAAATCAATATACTGTCTGATGCCTGCCATAGCAATTCTGTTCTCGATATTTGGAAGTTCTTTTAAAAATTTCCATGCTCATTACCTGGTGGCCGTGTTTAATGTCTTTCTAATGGAGTGTGACATCCTCTGAAGGTTGTTCACCAGAGTGACCTGTCAGCCTCATGGCACCAAAGGTGAGCAGGAAGGACTGAGCAGGAGGGACGAAACAGAACATCTTCCTCATGGCTTTCATTTTGCCTAATCTAAAGCAGCTATCCTCATTCTTTGTAATAAATCGTCTGTCAGTGAGGCAGGAGAGACATCCAAAGAAAGCATTATCTTTTTTTGTTGGTAAAGTTTTATTCTTGACTCTTTTATGGCTCTGTCATTTCTCCCTTAGTTTCATGTCCTTGAAAGAACTTTTCCTTATAATAAAGAGAGAAATTTTCCTTGTGGTAAAGAACAACATTCCCTTGTAAGAAACAAAAAGAAATCACAGACAGTGACCACACTCGATGTGGTTGCCTCGTCTCACTTCCACCTGTCCGCCTCTTTACCAACGGACCCTGGCAGGAATATTTCATCATCAGTAGTCCAGGAATGAGAACAGTGCTCATAAGGACTCCAAGTACAACTGTCCTTCAGCGTTGCTTTTGTTTACATTATCACAGTAATTGTGTATATTGTTTTCTAGGTTCTGCTTACTTTACTCTGCAGCAGTGCATGTAATGCATGTCAATCTTCTCCAAGTTCTTACTATTTGTTGTATATTACAATCCAACACACTCCTCTCATTGAGGCACCAAAATTTGTTTAACCATTCTTCAATCAATGGAAATTCACTTGGTTTCTGTTTTATTGTCCCCACTATAAAAAGTGATGCTATAAATATTCCATTCTATATTCCATTAAATATTCCATTATATATTTCAGTGCTTACTTTAAAGATGCTTTTCATTTAGTTGCAGAACATCATCATCAATCCCATCATCACTAGGCACAATTACTGAGCATCCCCTTTTGGATAAACTCTAAAGTTAGGGAAGGATGTGCAATGTCTCTATGCATTAGTATGAATCATGTCTAAAGCAAAACAAAGCACCCATTCCAGTTTTTTTGATAGCTTATTTTTTTTCAGAGAATGAATCAATTCATTCCTCTAAATCTCTTTAAAATTCTAAGGAGGCAAACCAATTTATTGTTAATTAATTACCTCCCTAATGACTGTTACTGCTAGCATGATTCTCTCAGGTCAGGGTCACAAGACTGTAGAGTGGTGTTTTGTCCATACTGGGTTTTTATTTTATGCTACATTGAGCTTGCTTGTGCGACCTATTCATGTAGAGCATAGGGCTCAAGACATCATCTTCCCATTTCTAAATTGCTGTGGAGGTTTTGAGCTAGTGTAGCTTTGATTTTATGACACATCCTTGGACATATCTTGGATTAACTTGATGTAGCATCTAGGATAAAAACTCTGGATCATTTTGTCTCTGTGAACTTCCTGGTCTCCTCCAATTCCATGGTGGAATGAATTCACCCTGGAATGCAAAAGAAAAGTGATCTGTCTCCATGAGAGCACAATGAGATACAGGGAAAAGAGTGGTATGGTATTATGAAAGACCTGGTTTCAAATCCCACCTCTCATGTGGGTGATAGGCAATGTCTTGACTTCCTCATGAATCAGATTTGAGTGAGGTAGAATTGTTGCCAAGTCACCAACCTCACTGTGTTTTCCTTTCATTCTCTAAGTCTCAGTTTCCTCGCTTGTAAGACGGAGTGGTTGTGAAGTTCATAAAAGACTGTATGGTAAAAAGTTGTTGTAAATTGATCATGATTATTGCCGATGGTGGGAATGATGAGACTTTTCTTGTTTCAGGTAACATTCTGTTGTTTCACTAGTGGTCTCTAAGAACAAAATAATGTTCATTCAGCATATCCCTCCTGCTCTTGCATCTGTGAGTGCTGAGACATTTCATTTCCCCTTTAGGATTTCCCCCCAGCCCAGCCTAGATTGTTTGATCACTATGTTATTGTGTAATTACTTGTTCTGCTTTTCTGAGGCCTGAGGTATAGAACCACTGAAGGAGGGAAAGAGAGTCAGTTGACCTTTTCCCAAAGCAGGGTTGTGAGAGACATACCTGGGTGCTGAGTAGAGGCCAGGATCCTGCCTTGACAGTTTTTAGAAGGTCATGGCTACTTGACCAATCAGATGATTTTAGAGTTTAATTTCTCTCTTGTCATTTTCACTCATGTCTCTTTCATCATTTGAATGGGATGTTTGTTTGGTCAATCAAACATTTTTCTTCCATAATAAGCAAAGAGGGCCATTAATTTCTGGGCAAACACCTAGTATTTTCCTAGGAAGATTTCACTTTTAGTTGTAATTCTTATTCTTCTCTGGAGAAAGCATTACTCCATGCTAGGCTGGCTTTCTGCATAGTTTGTGTAAGTTTAGGAAGGGAGGTGCAAAAGTCTCTTGCCTTTAGGAATGGGACAGAGGATGAGATCATAGGAAACATTTGGGGAGTAGGATATTTATGATTATAGCCTGAGCCTAGGGCTTATGGGCAGAACTGTCAAAAATGTTCAGAACAGCTGCCATTGACCTGAACTGGCAAGGTGCCTGTGGATTTCTTACTGGTGCCACCCTTGATCTGTGAAGAAGAGATACTTCAATGTGCAGAAGCCATGGAGTGTTGACTTAGCCGTGGTTCTGGATGACATTTTAGTGCCCACTTGGGCAAAATTTAAGAGACAGGCAATATATTTGCAAAAATGTCCAAGTGCAGCATGGTCTGGTGAGAGGAAGTGTGAGGTACCAGAGAGACAGGTCCAGTGTCAGAGGTTCTTGGTTCAAATGCCAGCTCTGCTACTTACCAGCTACATGTACTCAGGAAAGCTGTTTATCCTCTTTAGACCATAGTTTTCTCATCTTTAAAGGAAGTGGTTGGATTAGGCGATCTTTCTCTTGGACCTGAGTTCAAAGAGTTCATCTGACAGAATGGAACAAACTCTGGGCAGTTGTTTTGCTGACACAACCTTTACTATACACAGAGACAGACAATAATTAGTGATCTCTGCACAGTCCTAAAAAGTCTTGGTTACTTCCCTTTTGTCAGTATTAGACATGGAAATGTAGCCGCTGGTGCTGAGGGTCTGCTCTCCACGGATGAAGACTATGTAAAGCACCCTCTTGGAAGTGGGGAGAGCATCTGGCATCACTAGAGAAAAGATTTTATAAAAAGAGGCCTCAAACTTAGTCTGGCCCAGGTGACTGGTGCTTGTTTGCTTCTGACAGCCAAAATACTTTAATTCTCTCAAAATGATCAAATATTCATAGGAAAATTTCCGATGACTTAGTATTCTGTTGATTGATGGAATTCAGGTGTCTAGGTTATTACATCAATTATGGTAGAGGTGGAGCCTCCATTATTAAATATTTCGTGGTCTGATTAATGAAGACTACTTAATAAGGAGCCCAAATCTGCAAAATTAAATTGCTTCATGCTTATTCTGTTCATTTTAACGAAATCTCAAGCCAATTTGGCACAATGACGAAGATATATAAAGCTCTTTCTTTGAAAAGTACTTTACACATAATGTCTCATTTTATCCTCCCAACAACCCTGTGCAAAGACAGTTTGACAAAGCAGCCAGAGCCAGCATTTGAGTAGGCAGGAGCATTGGGATTCAGCTTCTGCCCCTGACCCTGATGGTCGTGTGACTGTCACCTCTCAGTGCCTCAGGCATCTCTGACACTATTAGTTCCAGAGAGATTATGATCTGCTTGGGTGGAGGGGAAACTAAATCCAGAGAAAGGCCCACACCGGGCTGAAAGGCTGGAAAGCAGCAGTCAGAGGATCATCTATTTAGGGCTGGACAAGCCCTTGGAGATCTACCAGTTAGGAATTCCTAATCTGGGGATCATGAACTTCTTTTTTAAAAATATTTTTCTATATTTCCATAAATACTTGACTCCTGTGAGTTTTATTTTATATTTAAAAAGTTTACTCCAAGATACAGTCTAGGGGATTTGCCAGACTTCCCAAAGCTGAAAACCTCCTCCTCTAAGCCAGTGTCCTTTAAGGGAGGACAAAACAGAGGCTTATAGGTCTCCAGGCTTTTCCCCAGAGGAGCATGAGGAAGGGATCAGAAGTTGATGTTAAGGCATGCATACCACCCAGACTGTGAACAAACTGTAATCTGAGACCTGCCAAGAAGGCACATTGAGAAACATATTCTGACAGCTATTCAGGTAAAGTCCTTGAACGCAGCTTGCCCCTTTGTGTTAGTAGAAGTTGAAAACAATTTTCTTTCGCAAGAGAAAAAAAAAATTCTTCATCTGGTCCCAAAGGAAGACCCAAGATCCTTAAAGCCCCGACCATCTAAACTCCATCAGAACCTCAGGCATCTCCTGGAGAGCATGGACAAGATTTATCTGGATGGGCTTGTGAATGCTGGCTACCTTGGAAAACCACTGACTCCAAAGTTCTGGTTCGACCAGCAGAGGTGCCTTCCACTGAACTCCACAAGGAAAAGGTAAGGTTTTCCAAGTGATGCTTTCTTGTTCTGCATGGCTTTTCCCTAGTAGAGAGAGGACTTAGCAGCTCCAAAGAGGAGGCACAGCTCTCCCATGATAGCCGAATCATAGGATTGCTCTATAGAGGCATAGGCAGTCCATCTCATCACAAGACCTTCCCCCAATCCCTGTCTCCCTTAGCTTCACTGGGTCCTCCTGACTTGTGACCGAGTTGAAGACAGTTCAAATCCATTCTTTGTCACCTCAGAACATGCCTTTTTCTTTTTATTTACTCGTTCCACTGGTGGCCATTCCTCCTTCCTAGATGTCTCCCCTCCTCATTCCCTCTTTGCTCCATTTATCTCTGCCTTCTAAAATGTGTGCTAATTCCAAATTCAATTTCACCTGTAGGCATGAGCTTTGATCTCTAAATCAATCCATTAATGAGCATTTAACAAGTGACTGCCTAGATGGGAGGCACCATGGAAGAGAACACTCAAGTGATAATCCCTGCCCTCCAGGAATTCTCCTGGGGGTGTGGGGGTGGGGAGGGAATGGTGCATATATATGAGTAGAATCTGTGAGCAAAATCAATTCAAGATAATTTTGAGAGAGGGAGGGAATGGCTCCAACCAGTGTGGGATCAGGGACTACAAAAATCTGTGGAAGAACAACTTTGGTTTGGACTTGTGGACTCTATTGGGGTAGTCCAGAGAGCACCATGGACTTTGATTCAGGAAGACTTGATCCTTCCTCATATACTTAGTACTGGTGTGACCCTGGACAAGTCATTTCTCAACCTCAGTTACTTCATTTATAAAATGGGGATGCTGTATCACCTATCTCCCAGGGCTGTTGTGAAGATCACAAATGTTAGCCTGTAAATCACTTTGCAAAACTTCAAGTGCTTTTAGATAGCTTGTGAGATCCTACCCAGCTCTGGGATGCTAGGATTCTGTGACTGCACTCTTGTTCATTGTTAGTGACTTTGTAATGGGTGGTTACTTACTCGGACATCATAGGATCACTAATTGAAAAGTACTTTGTACTTCCTTGACAGAAAGTCTAGAATAGGTCCTTTCCTGATGATTGCTGCGGCTACACTAAGGAGTATTACACTTAGTCCTAGCTGTAAGCAAGTCCTCAGTTCTTTATGTGTTTTGGAGGTGAAGTCATTTGAAAGAGTTTTATCACTGCCTTTCATGTTTGCATCACATTCATTTCAAGATGTATCACTTCCTCTCCCTACTCACACACACACACACATACACACACACACACACATGCACACACACCCCAAATGCCCCTCTCCTGTAACAAAGAAAACATTCCACAAAACCAACTTTCACAGTCTCGGGGCTTGAGGGTCCCTAACGTTGCTCACACTCATTAGGTTTCCTGGATCTACCAGGTGGATGAAGTGCAGAAGCATCGTCCGTTCTTCTAGCCGACACTGGTTAGTTTAATCTGTCAGGACTCAGTTTCCTTTCTGTGGTTTTCTCTTCCATTCTTTAGTCCTCATGTACATTGCTATCTTGGCTCTGCTTCCTTCACTCTGTACCAGACCCCTCCTGTCCCTGAATTCTTCGTATTCCTCGCTTCCTTCATATTCCATTCCACTCAAATGCCACAGATGGTTTAGCCATTTCCTACTTGTCAGACCCCCAATTTGTTTCCAATTCTTCTTATTCCCCGCAAAAATTCTTCTAGAGCTATTTGGTATAGAGAGCGCCCAGTGAATTCATTTAAAAGACATTTTAAGGCACTGTTGCTATTACAGAGAATAAACAATGTTTCAGCATGCTAACTAGATGAACATGCTGAATAACTTCAACACTCACTGTGTTTTGTGACCAGCATGCTGAAAAACATGGCAGAGGTTGGCCAAAGTCACACAGTGCGTTAAGGAATGACAGGAGACAGGAGTGGATCTGGGCCTGTGATTTCATCATTGTGGTGACTTTCTGGTGAGGAATGTCCTTTCCCAGTGGCTTTGGTATCTTCACTGCAACTTTAGAAGCTTAGAGACCAGTGTTTGGTCTAGAGTTTCCTGCCACTTGATCAGGGATGGGCTAACTATGGCCCAAGGGCAAAATCTGCTTTACAGCCTATTTTTGTATAAACCAGGATCTAGGAACAATTTTGCCATTTTAAAATAAAATACAAAACCAGATGGTGGGCTGAATTGGGTGTTTCTACAAGATGGTGGCAAAGGCAGGACTCAGCTTTCTACAGACTATGCCCGTCTGCCTCTAACAAGAACAATGAGTGTCTGATTCGTTGAGATCCCACATCTGGGTTTTTGACATAGCGGATCAGAGAATCTCAGAGTTGGAAGCAAATTCAGAGACCAAGCAGCCCAACCCAGATCTGAACGGGGAATCTCCTCTTCACATGCTAAGGACAATGAGGCAGAACTTTCAGGCCAAGTGCCGGGTCAGGGCTGGAGCTGTCTCAGAAAGGCCTTCTTGTTACACTCCACCCTCTCGGTACACAAACCCCCTTGTCACGTAGGGATGGTATACTGAGTGACGCCAGAGGATTCCCAGCAGTCAAGAGAAGGACTGAGGCAAATACATACTCCCTTTTTACTGACTCTCTGTGGATACCACAGTGGGACAGAGGCACAGAAAGACCAGAGAAGACTCTAGAAACAAAACACAGCGCCACAGAGCCTTACCGTTTCCTCCCCTGGAGGCTCATTTTGGTTCATTCTTATTTGTATGAATAACTTAGACCAGCAAAACATGAAAGTGGACTCCTAATTAAATCCACTGCACCTGATAATACTTGTCTTATCTCTTCAAGTATTGTCTGTGATGCTAAATCTCTAGCAAATGGTTCTGATTCCTAACATCTCAATGTACAAAAGACTCTTAGACTTCTCTCTCAGATCCCCAAGTGTCCACTAGGTTGGGTCCCAGAGGGTAGCTAACTGCCTCTCCTCTCAGTTTTCTGGGGGGTAACCCTATGGAATTTGGTATCCCATTCTAGTAATATTTCTTATGCTACCCTATCAATGTTCTCCCACCCTCATTACGCAATGATATAAAATTGCCAGTCAGACTAAATCAACTTTTAGAAATGGGCAATTACTAAGATGGTGTGGTCCAAAATGCGCTGTGATGGAGCCACTCTCTTTCATAAGTTCAGAAGGATCCAAGGGAAAGTGAGACCAAGTCTAGAGATTCAGGAGTCAATGTTCTTTCTGGGTACTCACGGCCACACGTCCCAACTTGGCTGACCTCTGTGACCATCAACAAGGAGCTGCTTGACTACTTTCCCTTTGGCACAAGTTCCAGTCCCAATGTTGTTTCATTTTGTCATTTGGGGGCAGAAACGGCAAGGAGACCAAAATGGGAATCTAGTTATAAATATGGAGGGATCTGGGGGGCAACCCTGAATCACAGAATGTCCAAGTTGGGAAGGACCTCAGAGGCCAGTGGGTTCAGCTCAAGTCTCTGTAGCAAACCTGAAAAGTGGCATCCAGCAAACTTGGCAACAGAGTACACCATGGAGCCTGTGGCCTTCCTTGGAAACCCACATCACTTTTGCAGATCTCTAATTATCAGATGCTACAGTTCTATGGATAGAGCTTTGGACTTGGAGTCAGGGAGATTCATCTTTCTGAGTTGAAAATCAGCCTCAGACACTTACTAGTTGTGTGACCCTGGGCAAGTCATTTAACCCTGCTTACCTCAGCTTCCTCATCTGTAAAATGACCTGGAGAAGGAAATAACACTGTGTCCCCCCACCCACCCCCAGTTTTTTCTCCAGAATTAAACATCCTCAGTTCCTTCAGTTGATCCACACATAACATATTCTCAAGGCTGAAGCTTGAGGTAGACAATCATAAGGTCTAGGAGGATGAGATAGGGCTGAGAGATGCCAGCAGGCGGGTACTATTCATAAGGTGGGGGGGAGCTCAGAGCAGAGAGCAGTTGTGCTCCTTTGGATCTGGGTCTGCCAGTTCTGCTCCTGGGGTAGATGTTCTGAGCTCCCAGCTTTGTTTATCCCCCCTGGGTGTGGAGGATGCTGGTTGATAGGAGTTAATTACAGGCAGAAGGGGCCAAAGGATTGAAGGTGAATCCTACCTTTTACTGAGTAAGGCTGGGACAGGTATGTTAGAATTGCCTCACTGATCTACTCTGTCAGAGAAGCTGCTCGATTATGGTAGCTCAGTTGGGGAGCCAGCCTCTGTACTCTGAGCACAGGTCGGGAAGGTGGCAGATGGAAACTGCTCAGAATCAGGGGAGAGGTGGGGCAGGTGACTGACTAAGGACTGTCAGGTGGACACAGATTGTAGCAGCTGCCAGGGTCAGGAAGGTAGGGGACACAGCAAACCAGGCAATAGATTAGTAATAATAGATGGGCTTGTCAAATCGAAAGTTTTTAGCCTGGGATTTTCTAGGACTAGAAGATGTGGGTTCAAATTCTGCCTAGGATGGCTGACCCTGGTCAAATCACAGGCTCTCTGAGCCTCAGTTTCCAAATCTGCAAAATGGGGATAATAATGGCCTCTACCTCAGAAAGTTGTTTGGAGAATCCAATGAGATAATGTATGTGCAGTGCTCTGCAAACCTTCTCAACCAGTTCCAAAGAAAGGACAGGGCAGAAGGCAGAAGGCAGAAGGGAGTCAGGTTACCAGGTAGGAAAAGGGTTCTGGGCTAGGGATGGGAAAATGACTTTGACAGAGAAAGATTAGGCTAGAAAAAACAGATTTCTCCTCCCCTCCTCAGACAGCAACACGGACATGTATGTAATACATGAAGTTAACGGTGCCCTTTTTAGCCTTGACTGGTTCTACTCTCCTAACAGTCTTGTGAGGGGAGGTGGACATTACATGGTTGATTATCAAAGCTTACAGGTGAGGAAATGGAGGCACAGAGAGGTTGACCTGTTGGACATCACACAGGGATTAAGTCAGAGGAAGATTTTGAGCTCAGGTTTTGTGTCTCAATTCTCTTCCAGCTTTGGGAAGCTGAGCTATGCCAGGTAAAGGGCCTGATGTGGAGGCTGAGGCATTCTAAGAGGATCAGCATTTCCCCAACTGACCGTCAGGGAAGGTAGTAAAGGGACAAGACACAGTCTGAGGAATATTATCTGTGATGCCTCGTGCATGCGAAGTGGGGGCAGGGCATTGTCCATAAGAGATGAGACTGGAAAAGGAGTGGGGTAGGCTGTCAAGCCCATAGAGGAGAGCAGCTGGCCATCTCAAGGGTTGAATTGGTATCCAGGAAACTGATCAATCAGCATGAATCTATTAAGTACAGGCTAAGTCCTTAGCTCTGGGCCAGTCATTGGATGTACTAAGACACAAGGGAGGCATTTCCTGCCTTGAAGGCTGTTCCATGCTGAAACCTTAAAAGACCTAGAGGAGGTGGGGGTAGGGGCAGATTCTTCATGGAGGAGAAAGTTAATCAACAAATACACATTAAACCTCTACTATTTTCCAGGAATGTCAGGGCTACAAAAACAGAAATGAAACATTCTCTGCTTTCAAAGAGCTTATGGGGGAAGGGGGACATAGGGAAAGACATAGATACATAAAAGTAAACATCAAATACATTAAAAAAAATATAAATACTATCCAATGGGGTGGATACTAACAAGTAGGGGAAGCAGGACAGGCTTCTTGTAGGAAATAGCACTTGAGTTAAGCTGTTAAAGAAACTAAGGATGCTAAGGGTCAGAGAAGAGATGGAATTTCAAGCAAGGGAAGCTGGTTATTCAAAGGCTCAGAGGTGGGAGACTGAATGTCAGAAGCGAACAACAGCACATAGGTCAGTGTGGCTGGAACACAACCATCTGTGAAAGGACACAACACAGAATCATGCTGAGCGATAAGCTTTGGTTGGATTCTGATCAATAATAGGAGATGAGGTGCCAATATTTATGAGAATATAGATATTTCTGAGTGATTTTCTAAAGGGGCTGGAGCAGGGGTGGGGAACTAGGGTCTTCTAGGTTCTTGGGTGTGGCCTTTTGACTGAATCCAGGTTTTACAGAACAAATCCTTTCATTAAGGGGATTTGTTTGGATTCCCTCAAGGGCTGAACTTGAGGACCTAGAGGGCCACATGTGGCCTTGAGGCTTCTGTTCCCTACTTTTGAGTAAACAAATGAAGGGAGTAAAGGAGAAATTTCAACATTCAAAGCTATAACAGTACAGTCTGGAGCTGGAGAGCAGGCTTAGAATATATTTTAGGGAGAGGAAGAAGACACCCCTCCCCCAAAAAAAGGAAATGAAAAGAAATGAATCAGAAGAGGAAGTGACCATAATGATTTGAACAAACATTAACATCAGAGAGCAAGATGTTACTTCTCAAGCAATTTCTGGTGCCCAGTGAGCTGTACCTTAATTAGGCATGGCTCCCAAAACCAAGTGTGTAGTCTCACCGATGGGAATCTTTCTCTGTCAACAGAAAGGCACTCTCAGGGGTTAGGTGGAGCACTAGGTGGAGGACAAGGCAGAGCAATGTCCTATTGGAAGTTTTGGGGATCAGTGTTAAGAAGGCTGATGAGAAGAACCCAATTGTTGGTGAGTTGGAAAGCCAACTGACCCATGATGGGAAGCCTGGTGGATAAAGAATCCTCTAGTGAAGAGGCAAGATTGTTCAAATTAAAAAGAAAAATGAATTTAAAAAATTGAAGAGGAGAGGCAAAATAATTATGCACTAAAGACAATCAGAAGAAGACAATCCCATGAAATGGAGAGGGATGTATCCAACCCTTGATCTTACTATTAGTGTGACCTTTGACAAGTTGGCAGAACTCTTTGGACTGCAGATTGCTTATTTGTATGATGACGCTGTTGGACTACCTGGCCTCTGAGGTACCTTTCTGTCATCTAGATCTAGGATCCTATGTATGTCTTTGGGCCAGTGTCTTCACTTCTCTGGAACTATTTCCTTATCTGTAAAATGAAGGGGTTGGATTAGCTGACCTTTGGGGTTCCTCTTGGCATAGAACATCACTGGCGCAGGCCAGTATTAAAAAAATGTATTTAAAAAAAATCAGGAAGCATCTGGAGATCATGAGATTTAAGAATTTCTTCTCAGGATAGAGGAGAATTTGAAGAAAACAAAGCTGTCAAGTACATTGCCTTTCATCAGCATTGTTTACTAAATCTCTCTTTTTAAAATTTTTACCAAGTTATTTGTTTTCAGTTTTGTACAATCACTTTCATAAGTCTTGGATTTTCTCCCCCTCCCCTCCTCCCTGAGATGGCATGCAATCTCATATGGGTTCTACGCATACATTCTTATTAAACCATTTTCCCATTATTCATGTTGCATAGAAGAATTAAAATGAATGGGAGAAACCATGAGAAAAACTCAAACAAAACAAAACATAACACAAGAGAAAATATTCTGTTTCGTTCTGCTTTCCAATTTCATAGTTCTTTCTCTGGATGTGGATGGCATTTTGCCTCAAGAATCCTTTGTGAATTTTTATGTCCTTGCATTCCTGCAAAGGGCTAAGTCTACCAGAAAAATTCATTGCACACTGTGGTTGTTACTGTGTACAATGATCTCCTGCTTCTGCTCCTTTCACTCAGCATCAGTTCATATAAGTCCTTTCAGCCTCTCTGAAGTCTTCCTATTCATCATTTCTTATAACACAATAGTATTCCTTTACATTCACATACCACAACTTGTTCAACCATTCCCCAATTGAAAGGCATTCCTTTGATTTCCAGTTCTTGGCCACCACAAAGAGAGCTGCTATATTTTTGTACGTGTGGGATCCTTTCCCATTTTTATGAACTCTTTGGGTTACAGTCCCAGAAGCAATATTGCTGGGTCAAAGGGTACACACATTTTTGTAGCGCTTTGGATATAGTTCCAAATTGCTCTCCAGAATGGTTGGATCAGCTCACAGCTCCACCAACAATGAATTAGTGTCCCAAATCTCCCACATCTTCTCCAACATTTACCATCTTCCTGTTTTGTCATATGAGCCAATCTGAAAGATGATATGGTACCTCAGAGTTATTGTGATTTGCATCTCTCTAATCAACAGTTATTTAGAGCATTTTTTCATATGACTATAGATAGCTTTGCTTTTTTTCCTCTGAAAACTCCCCATTCACAACCTTTGACCATTTATCAGTTGGGGATGTTTACTAAATCTCTTAAACCATTTTAGGGCAGGCTAGACAACCTCTGCCCTCCAGAAGAGGTGGGGTTGCTGAAGAGTGGCAACCCTTGGGATATTCACCCAGAAGCCCAAAGACTTAGAGTTTTTTTTTTAGCAAAAGTATGGTGGGAGAAGAGTAACTGGGTTATGACTCCAGAAAAAGAGACTGGTTTTATTTAAAGGAGCAGAGGAAAAAGAAGAAGAAGAACAGCAAAAAGAAATGTAAGATTACATGGTGACTGGCATCTTGGTTAACAACACTGGCAAAGCCTCACACTGTTCCAACATCCAGGTCATCAGGACCACAGATTTAAAGATGGAAGAGACCTTAGAGGCTTCTGGCCCCCAAGCTCCATTTTATAGAAGGGGAAAATGGAGGATTATCTGAGGTCCAATGACACAAGTGAGCTGGGATTCAAACTCAGGTCCCATCAGTTCAGGTCTAGGGACATTTTCACTGTATCATGATGCTTCACTATTAAAAAGATTAGCAATGGATACCAGCCAAGATGGTAGAGGAGCAGAAAGAGATACAGTCAACATATTCCCCACAACTGCTCCACAAAGATTTAGGTGATTTTTTCATAGACCAAATACTGATGGGGAAATTCTGAGAAAAGTTAAGGTCAGCATTGAGAGGTAGATGGAGACGTCTGTGAACACAAAGGTCAAGATCTTACCAAGAGCCTTTGAGCACAGGTACTTACTCCCAGCAGTATACCATGGGAAGAACTCATCTCAGATGTAGCACAGAAGGGACTGATGTTAGGTAGGGAGCATGAACAGGTGGCAAATGGAAATTCTGACACTTATTACTGAAGGCTAGATCACAGATCTGGTGCTACAGGGCCCTGTGCTTATGGGTTATCTATAGGGCAAGGAGAAGACTCTAAGTCTAAGTATTGTGGAGACAGGGATACTCAAGACACAAACTCAGGAGAAAGACTAAAATACCTACAAGGAAAGCCTCAAAGGAAAAATACAACTTGGCCACAGGATCAGTTAGAAGATCAGGAAGAGGTGTAGTAAGACTAAAAAAGAGAGAAAGCTCAAAGAATTTTATAAACAAAATTAGAAAACTAAGCAAAAAATGGAAAAGAAGTGAGAGCTATGAAAGAAAGAATTGGAAAGAGAATTAATACCTTTACAGATGAGCTACAAAGCCTTATCCAAGCAAAGGACTCCTTTAAAAATCAAATGGGCCAAATAGAAGTAAATTACTGTATCAGGCAATAAAAAAATATTAAAACAAAGTCAAATGACTTTAAAGAACTAGAAGAAAACATAAGTTTCCTCATATAAAACAACAAGTGACCTGGGAAACAGATCAAGGAGAGATAATTTAAGAATCATTGGACTATCTAAACGTAATAATTTCTCCCCCCCACTTCAAAAAAAGAGAGAAACATTATAGTTCAAGACATTCATAAAAGAAAAGTGAATGACTCTCTTAGAACTAGAAAGAAAAATGAAAAATAAGAAAAAAATCCTAGTCAAAATTAGAAGGAAAGCAGGAAACTGGAAAAAAATAGCAAGTTTCTCTGATAAAGGCCTCATTTCTCAAATGTATAGAGAATTGAGTCAAATTTATAAGACTATAAGTCATTACCCAACTGATAAATGGTCAAAAGATAAGAATAAGCAGTTTTCAGATGAAAAAATTAAAATTATCTGTAGTCATATTGAAAAAAAATCTCTAAATCACTGTTGATTAGAGAAATGCAAAATAAAACAATTGTGAGGTACCACATCACACCTATGAGATTAGCTAGTAGGAAAGAAAAGGGAAAATGACAGGTGTTGGTGGGAATGTGGAAAAATGTGCTGTTGGTGGAGTTGCAAACTGATTCAACTCTTCTGGAAAGGAATATGGAACTATGCCCAAAGGGCTATAAAACCCTTTCACCTAATACTACTGCTACAAGGTCTGTATCCCAATGAGATTAAAAAAAGTAAAGGAAAGGAAAAGGATCTATACATGCAAAAATATTTATAGCACCTTTTTTTGTGGTGGCAAAGAATTGGAGACTGAAGGGATGCCCATCAATTGGGGAATGGCTGAACAAGTTGTGGTATATATTGTGATGGAACACTATGGTTCCACAAGAAATGAGGAGGAGGAAGTTTCAGAAAAATCTGGAAAGACTTATATGAACTGATGTAAAGTGAAGTGAGCAGAACCAGGAGAACATTGAACACAGTAGCAATTGTATGATGAGCAATTGTGAATGACTTATCTATTCTCAGCAATACAAAGCAATACAAAGAACCAAGACAATTCCAAAGGACCATAAAAAATGCCATCAACTTCTAGACAAAAATCTGATGGAGTCTGAATGTGGATTGAAGCCTACTTTTTTTTAAAACTTTTTTTGTAGGTTTTTTTTGTTTGTGTTTTCTATTACAACATGAGTATTATGGAAATATATTATGTTTTGCATGATTGCACATGTATAACCTATATCCAGGTTACTTGGAACTCAAAGTTTTAGGAACAATTGTTTAGTATTGTTGTTGCAACTAGGAAAGAAGACATACAGTTAATGAGGAATAGAAAGTCATCTGGACCTACAGGAGAAAAGAGAATGCTCATCTTCTCAATGAGGGGGGGAAGAGAATGTAGAACTTAAAATAAAAATGAGTTAAAAATGATTTTTACAAGTTAATGAAAAAAATAAAATATTTAAAAACACATAAAAATCCATTGGTCACATCCTAAAAGAAAAGCCAAAATGACCATTTCCACAAATGCCATAGCCAAAATTTACAGCTTCCACATTAAAGGAGAAATGCTATAAGAGTCAGAAAGAATTCAAGTATGAAGGAGACATATTCTTGGAACACTCATAATTTAGCAGCCACTACTATAATGGAGAGCTTGGAATATAATACTCTAAAACGCAAAATATATAGTTTGACAACAAAGAATTACTTACCCGGAGAAATTAAGTAAAATTACCTATAGGGGAAAATTGACTTTTAATGGCGGGGGAGGGGGAAGGAGGAGGAATGGGCTAGCAAAAAAGAATAAAAAGCAGAGGAGCAGTAGTGGATTGAACCAAATCTAGAACAATGGTGCTGAGCACACTTCTCTATACTTACTCTCATCATGTTTGTAAAGAGGTTCAGGAATCTTGAATCAACACAAAACACGATGGTTAACCACAATTCCAAAAGACACAAGGTGAAAGATGCTACGTACTCCTGACGGAAAGGTCATGTACTCAAGGTGCAGACTGAGGCTTGTCTTGCTTGACTATGCACATTTGTTGCAAGTGTTTCATTTTTCTTTCTTTTTCAATCTTTGTGGGTTTGGGGAGGAGGTGGAAAGGTTAGGTGGTGGG
Organism: Bettongia penicillata ogilbyi; assembly: GCA_023548195.1. Taxonomy (NCBI): domain Eukaryota; kingdom Metazoa; phylum Chordata; class Mammalia; order Diprotodontia; family Potoroidae; genus Bettongia; species Bettongia penicillata. Next base: position 10,285,427 of record JAJHZJ010000134.1, on the reverse strand, counting down.
ATTTTCATCGACTGAAAAAATAAAATTGTTTAATAAAAAGGATGTCATTGAATGTAGCGAAGATCGGAAGGAAAATAGGAAAAAGCTTTGCAGTGAATTTCTCTGATAAAGCTCTCATTTCCAGGCTATGTAAGGAATGGATTCAAATTTAGAAGAATAGTAGCTATTTCTCAATTGATTAATGATCAAAGGATATAAACAGAAAAAATAAATTTAAAAATTAATAAAAAATGCACTTGTACAAGATGATTGTGCTAAATCCTACTAGATAAAAAATTTAGATTAGGCACTGTGTCTGCTGTTATGGAACTTGCACCTAGTTCAAAGGACACTAAATATTAATAATAGAAAATAACATTTATATAATGCCTACTTTGTGCCAGGTACTGTGCCATGTGCTTTACAAAATTATGTCACTTGAACCTCACAACAACCCTGGGAAGTAGTTGTTACTATCATCCCCATTTTACAGTTGAGGAAACTACTATGTGTAACTTTTTTGAAATTAAGAAAAATACTACTTTCCTTAAACTTCTTTCCAAAGCAGCACCCTCCCTGAGCAGGGGAAAAATTCCCCATTTATTTTTTTTTTTAATTTTTAAGCTTTTATTTAGTGTTTTTTTTTTAATTTTAATTTTTTTAATGTTTTACAATCATTTCCTTAAAGTTAAGATTTTATCCCCCCCACCCTTCCCCCAATACCCCCCTCCCTCCCCGTGACAGCATACAATTCTGTATAAAAAATATGGAACGCTTCACGAATTTGCTGTCATCCTTGCGCAGGGGCCATGCTAATCTTCTCTGTATCGTTCCAATTTTAGTATATGTGCTGCCGAAGTGAGCACTATTTAGTGTTTTAAACAGGCAATTTTCAAAGGAAAAAATCCAAGCTATCAATAGCCATATGAAAATATTTCAAATATCCCCAACTGATAAAAGATCAAAAGTTACAAAGGAAATTTTTCAGATTAAAAAATAGTCATATAAAAAATGTTCTAAATTAAATCACTATTGATCAGAGAAATGCAATTTGAAACAACTCTGAGGTACCACCTAACACTTGTTGGAGTGACTAAAACACATAAAAGGAAATGATGGATATTAGAGGGGATGTGGGAAAACTGGAACACTAATGTACTATTGGTGGAGATGTGAACTGATCCAACCATTCTGGAGAGCAACTTGGAACTATGCTCAATGGGCTCTAAAACTATGCATACCCTTTATTTCAGCAAAACCACTGCTAGATACAAAAAGACATCCAAAAAGAAGGGAAAAAGGTCTGTTTGTACAAAAATATTCATAGTAGTTCTTTTTGTGGTGCCTAAGAATTGGAAATCAAAGGAATGTCCATCAATCTGGGAATGGCTAAACAAGCTATGATATATTATTGTAATGGAATAGTATTGTGCTATAAGAACTGACAAGCAGGATGATTTCAGAAAAACCTTGGAAGATTTACATGAACTTGCATAATGAAGTGGAGAAAACCAGGAGAACATTGTACACAGTAACAGCAATATTGTTCAATGAAAAATTGTAAATAATTTGGCAGTTCTCAGCTATACAATGATCCAAAATAATCCCAAAGGACTAATGAAGAAATATACTATTTGCCTACAGAGAAAGAGCTGATATTGATTGGATACCAACTGAAACATGATATTTTTATTTTCTTTCTTCTCCTTCTTTTATTCAAGTTTCTTGTACAAAATGACAAATATGGAAATATTTTACATAATTGCACATGTATAACCTATATGTGATTTCTCACTGTCTCAGAGAGGCAGGGAAGGGTAGAATTTGGAACTCAAAACTTAAGATAAAAATGTTAGAAATTTTTAAAAATGTCAAAAATTTATTTCAAAGAAGTAATAATTATAGAATTGAAAATTTAAGCATCTCTAAGGTTTCTTCTCACACTCAGAATGACAAAGTTGCCAAAAAAGGGAAAATGATAAATATTGAAGGAGCTATAAAATATTAAATGTCATCTTGGTAGAGCTTTACATTAATCAAGCCATCCTAGAAATCACTTTAGAATTATAACCCCAAAATCTACTAAAATGAACGTATTCTTGCACATAGAGATGTAATAGTAGACCTATACCCCAAAAAGATTAAAGAAAGAATAACAGGACCCATATGTAAAGGATATTTATAGCAACTCTTTTTGTAGTGGCAAAGATTTAGAAACCTAGCAGAGAGCCATCAATTAAGGAAAGGATGAAAATATTGCATTATGCGAAAGTAATGGAACATCCCTGTATCTTAAGAAATTTTAAAAAAAGAGGTATGGTTTCAGAGTAACCTGGGAAGACTTGTTTTGACTGATGCAGAGTTAAGTGAGAAGGACCAGGAGAACAAGTTCCTGGGGTACTAAAATAATTAAATATTTGAATTTCTACAATAAACCACACATCTTTTTACAACTTTAAAAATGGAACATGTAATTAGTCCTTTTGCTACAATCATTTGTTTTATTTGATTTTTTCATTGTGTTTGCAAGACTTTGGATTTTATTTTTTAATCCTTCATCATGAACCCACATGTCACACTGGATCTTCAGCAAACCTTGGAGGAACTGTCCAATTTTCCAAATGTAACTTTGATTCTAGTCTACAAATTTTCCACAGGGTTTAAATCAGGCAAGTTTCCAGACTTGGGATGATTATTTATCTCCAATTCTTGGGTAAAGTTCTTAATTTTTCCTGATGGGTTGGCATGATGCAAGATCGTGTTTTAGTATTTGAACACCATTTGGGAATTTCTGTCATTCTGGAACACTCCCTCTGCTCAGTATTCCAATATATTTATTAGCCATCATCATTCCCTCAAGAGAGGTAATGCTTCCGGATCTACTGGAAGTAAAAAAAATGGTTTTAGAGAGTGGTTATTTTGCTATCTCATGAAGAACCAGATTCTACAGGCTTATTTAGACTTTCGATAGTGTTTTTGATAGAGCTTTGAATTAAACTGCAATTCTTCAGTAAAAATTGCTTTTTAAAAAATGATGATTACTAGTCTTTGTATTTTCTTGCCCATGACAAACATTTTTTTCTTCATAGAAATGGTCAGCAGTCATTTTGATTTTTTTTTCTCAGTCTTCTTGCTATTTTTTCCTCACCTGGGTTCTGCATAATGTTGGACAGAGAAAGAAGGATTTCTAGATCAGGTACTGTGAGTTAAACCTTGTCACACATATTTCTTAAATGTGGGTCTCACAAAGTTTAAGTTTACTCCTCTCATGGAAGCTGTATTTGTGGGAAGGAGTGAATAGGTTCTTAGGAGAATATTTTGTATTAACTGTTTTTACCATGTTATCTGAGAGCAGTAGTTACTGCGTTACTATTAGTAATTACTAACAGTAGTTACTGGAAACTCAACCTGCCAATTTGGGCAAAAGTTGGGGACTGCTACTATTTATCCTCCTCTTTTATTCATTTATCTATTTATTTATTCATTCATTCACTCATTCATTTATTTATTTATATGTTCACTTATTCATTCATTCATTCATTCGTTCATTCATTCATCCATTTATTTTTATTAGTTTTTTTCAAGAAGCTGGGGCAATTTACTTTTGTTCTGTGTGGTTTTCATTTCTGATTTCTTGAAATACAGCTCTGGAAAGACAAACTTAAAAAACCCATTGGGTTTTAAATGGAGCGACTTGACTCCACCTTAAAACCCAAATCTCTGTGTCTTGAATAGCCAATAATACTCCCAGTCCATGTGATGGTAAGTCAAACCATCTTTTGTCTGAAGTCTTACCCAGCCCTCAGTCACTGAATAGATGTGACCTCAGACAAATTTAGAGCTGGGAAAGGTCTTAATTTAGAAAGGCCAAGGTTATCTCTTGCATCCTAGGTCATCCCCACTCCCCTTAATGTTTGCCTTGCCACTGGACTTCGATGATTCTGGAGGACAGAATCAGGCTGACAACTTTTCTGCTCTGCCTCACTCATATCCAATAAGCAAGTCAAGACATCATCCTCGTGATATCATTTGTCCTCTTTGAGAACAAAAGACAAACAGCAGCAGTAATAGGAGCAACAACATGCCTGTACCTCACTGCTGGGGAATCTCTACACACTCCAGTCTGGGGCTTTGCCAGCCTTCCTGATTTATATCTGGCCACTGGACCCAGTTTACTCTCAAGGAAAGAGTGAGGTTGGTGACCTTGCACAGCTCTGCCTCACTTAAATCCAATTCACTTGCAAGTCATGACCTTACCTCCCTGATGTCATGTTCTTCTTAAGAATGAAGGACAAACAATAAACACCGGTTCCCTTAGCTGCCAGATCTCTTTCAACGTCTTGTTTTCTGAGAATTAATTAAGATGTTTTTACTAATAATTTGTCATTCTTTGATATTCTCTTCTCTTTTGGATCACAAATTCTTTGACATTTTGGTGCAAACAATCCTGTTACATCATGGGTCATTTTCTGAGATCCAGGTTAGCTGATCTCAGGAAAGCTGTAAATTAAGAAAATCACTGAATTTGGAAATTATAAGGGATCTCATTGGCTGTCTGATACAAACCACACCTGAAACAATTCCTCATCTTCACACATCTGGGAAGTGGTTTACTCTCTTTTTGCTTCCTGGAATTATAAAATCTTAAAATTGAAGGAGACTGATAGGAAACTCCTTCAAACATCTTTGTACAGTTGCTTTTTGTCAGTCCAAGAGAAGTAATTGTCTAATATTTGCTTAAAGACCTCCAGTGAGAGGCAATTCATCACCTCAAGAGAAAGCTTCTTCCACTTTTGGAAAAAAAGTGGGCCACCACACTATCAGAATTTGGGGGGGGGGGGTCATGACAGTTCAAGATGATCCTCTAGGAAAAATTAGAAGGATTGAAAATGGCATCAGTGGAGAAATAGTATGAGGAAGCAATGATCTCATACCTTTTGAGGATTGTCTAAAGAAGAGGTGCTTAGTTAGAATGAGCAAATCATAGCATGTTGCCAATTCACTGAAAAATGTAAATGAGGTTATCAAAGAGATAAACAAATGAAAGATCTGCAAGGAAGAGTGAGCAAAAGCCAATGGATGATCCATAACCTCTGTTGGCAGCCACACAAGAGAATATCCATAGGGTGGACCCCCTTGGACAGCCTTCTGGGAAGACATGGACAAGACACCTGGGATGGGCAGATACAAATGCATTGTGATCTGTATCATAAAGAATGAGATAAAAGTCACCATACAGTTGAAGAATAAGAATTGAATCCAGTTCCTATATTTAGTTACAAGAAATTTCTCTTATTTTAATTTAGGTTTCAATTTTCCTGGCATTTGTCAGTGTGTGATTGCAAGGAGAGTTTAGCTAAGTTCCTCAATTTAACTTCTATTTGTTCTCTTTCTAAAAGAGTCATGAAAAAACCAACCATGAAAAAACTGAGGTGGTCTGAAGTGGCAGCACTGCAGATTCTCAAATATATCAGCTCAGGATGGGAGTCCAGTGGAAGTGTGAGAGAGAGAACCCCAGGTAACTGCAGCAGCCTCTCTTGAGGCCATCAGCTCACAGATTAAATGCCTGTAAATCACCTACCTGAACTTCTGGGAGTGAACATCGTAGAGTGATTGGTAAATGCTATCTTTCTTCCCTTGTTGACCTGGAAAAACACAGAGAATGTGTCCCCAGGAAAAAAAACCTGGAACAGTGGGATCAGCCGAAGAGGTAAACAGTCTCTTAGCCCGTGTGGCTAGGAAAATTGCAAAGGAGGGGTCACTCTTGCTGTGGCTGAAGGGAACCAGTGCAGGACCAGAACTGTTCCAGACAGCCTCACCTCAGCAAACTAGACTGAACCACAGGGGGGTGGAGCCTGCAATCACCAACATCAGGATCCCAGGTGTGCCTCAGCACCCCAGGGGAATCAGAAAGACACTTGCACAGATGAGGTTCACCAGCCACTGAGTTTGCTTATGCTGTAGCTCAGCAGAAGAGACCTCCTGTGGTCAGATCGCCCCTCCCCCACACTTAATGCCGATAGCTCCAGGGTAACTCTGGGGAAACTCAGAAAAACTTCACCTGGTCTCTGCTTTGGCACACCAGCCAGCTCATTACTAGGTAAACTGCAACATTTTAGCTTCTAACTGAAAGAACCAGAGGCCACAATACACAAAACCTCAAGTTCTAAGTGCAATAACAATGGGCTTCCTCTGTCCCAGAAGCAGAGATCCATTTTGAAAGCCAGAAAAATGGTGATCATCCTGAGCAAGAAGCAAACCAGAAAAGAACATACAATCTTTTTATGGGGACAAAGACCAAAACACGAATACCAAAGAGGTCAGCACTGAAACTGTTGGGGGTTGTCCTTCATTCTCAAAGAGGATCAAAATAACATCACCATGATAAAGTAAAATTTCAGTGTGTCTCACTGAGGTTGATCAGACCAATACAAGCTTGGAATGCTCTACCATAGATTGGGCACAGATAGTCTGTGTGAATATTTGGGATGGATACTCTAAATTTGTGCATCCTACATTTACTTTGTGCTGGCTCAGTTATGCTTTGGAGCAAATCACCCTTTCTGATGTGAGCACACCATTCTGAGTGGTCCTGTGCCAGTGTCTCCCATGTTGCACAGTGAAATCCAAAGTTCTTGAGAGAGACTTTAAGAGTGTCCTTGTATCATTTCTTTTGACCACCATGTGATCATCTGCCCCCTGTGAGTTCTCCATAAAATAGTCTTTTTGGCAAGCATATATTTTGCAATGTGGCATTGTGCTCTCTGAGGCATAGTTTGAATTCTTGGTGGTTCAGCTTGAGCAAAGACTTCAGTGTTTGGTACCTTATTCTGTCAGGTGATCCTCAGAGTATTCCTAAAACTGTACAAATGGAAGTAATTCAGTTTCTTGGCATGGCACTGGCAGATTGTTCATGTTTCACAGGCATACAACAATGAGATCAGCACAACAGCTCTGTAGACCTTCAATTTGGTAGTCAATCTAATACGTCTTCTCTCCCAAACATTTTTTTTGGAGCCTCCCAAACACTGTGATACCTCTGGCAATGCATGCATAACCTCATTGTCAATGTGTATGTCCCTGGAAAGTACACTACCAAGGTAAGTGAACTTATCCACAACATTCAAAGCTTCTCCATTTGCTGTAATCGATGGTTCCATGAATGGATGGTGTGGTATTTGAGACTGTACTCCCATATGAAATTTCAGAAGAGAATGTGAACTAGTCTCAAGCCCAAAGATCATTCTTGGAAGAGCTCAAGAAGGATTTTAAAAGTTAAATTAGAGAAATAAAAGAAAAACTGGCCAATGATTTTAAAAATATGAAAAAAAGAATTAAGCCAAAAAACACACCAAGGAATGTCGTTGCCAAATTCCAAATCAAGTGAAGAAGAAAGTACTGCAGTTAGCCAGAAAGAAAAAATTCAAATATCAAGGAGCTAAAGTCAGGATCACACAGGACCTTGAAGCTTCTACATTAAAAGATTGGAGGGATTGTAATATGATTTTCCACAAGGCAAAGGAACTGGGATTACAAGCAAGGATCAATTACTCAGCAAAATTAAGCATTATATTTCTGGCAAGGAGATAGACGTTCAATGAAATAAAGGATTTCCAGACCTTCCTGATGAAAGCACCAGATCTCAATAAAAATTTCAGTCTTTAAACACAAGTCTCAAGAGAGGCATGAAAAGGTAAACAGGGAAAAAAACTTGTTATTCCATATGGGGAAACTGTTTACATCCCTATAAGGGTAGATTATACTTGCTAATCTTGAGAATTGTGTGCTTATTGTGATATTTAAAAAGGATATGCATAGATAGAGGGAGTGGGTATAAATTAAATGATGTGATGATAAAAATGTGATTTAAGGGTACAAAGGGATTGTCATAGGAGATGTGAAAAAGAGGAGGCAGAAAAAGGTAAATTATATAACCAGAAGAGGCACAAAAAAAAACATATTATGGTAGAGGGAGAGAGGTGAGGGAGATAAGGATCATTTGAGATTTCCTCTCATCTGATTTGGTTCAAGGCAGGAACAACAAACTCAGTTAAGTATAGAAATCTACCTAGCTCTATAGGCAGTAGGAGGGGAAAGAAAAGGGAGGGGAGGTTAAAAGAAGGGAAGAAGTAGTAAGAGAAAAGGGGAGTAAAAGGGAATGGGCCAAAGAAGGGAGGGAAGACTGAGGAAGGCTGTCGTCAAAAATTGAAACTCTATTATGGAGGGGAAGGGAGAATTAAAAGCATAAAGGGGGGAAAGAGGATGGAGGGAAAGATAGAGGTATTAATCATAACTGTGAATGTGAATGGGATGAACTCTCCCATAAAACAGAGACAGATAGCAGAATGGCTTAAAAAGCATGATCTAACAATATGTTGTTTACCAGAAACCTCTGTGAAATGGGGGGATACACACAGGGTAAAAGTAAGAGGTTGGAGGAGAATATATTGTGCTTCAGCTGATGTAAAAAATCAGGGGTAGTAATCCTAATCTCAGACAAAACAAAAGCAGAAATGAAACAGATCTAATCAAAAGAGATAAGGAAGGAAAATATATTCTGTCAAAAGGCACCATAGATAATGAAGCAATATCATTATTAAACATATATGCTCCAAGTGGCATTGCATCCAGATTCTTAGAGGAGAAGTTAAGGGAGTTACAGGAAGAAATAGACAGCAAAATTATACAAGTGGGGGACCTCAATCTCCCCCTTTCTGAACTTGATAAATATAACCTCAAAATAAACAAGAAAGAAGCTAAGGAGGTGAATAAAACTCTGGATAAGGTACATATGATAGGTCTCTGGAGAAAACTGAATGGGGATAAAAAGGAATTACTTTTTTCTCAGTGATACATGTCACATATACAAAAATTGACCATGTACTAGGGCATAAAAACCTCACAATCCAGCGTGGAAAGGCAGAGATTGTCATAGCATCCTTCTCAGGTCATAATGCAATAAAAATTATATGTAATAACAGGCCATGGAAAGATAAGCCAAAAATTAATTGGAAATTAAATAATCTAATTCTAAAGAATGAGTGAGTTAAACAACAAATCATAGAAACAATCAACAACTTCATTCAAGATAATGACAAAAATGAGACAACCTACCAAAACTTATGGGATACTGAAAAAGCAGTTCTTAGGGGAAGTTTCACATCATTGAATGCCTACCTGAATAAAATAGAGAAAGAGGAGGTAAATGAATTGGGCATGCAACTGAAAAAGCTAAAAAATGAACAAACTGAAAATTTCCAAGTAGACACCAAATTAGAAATACTGAAAACCAAAGGAGAGATTAATAAAATTGAAATTAAGAAAACTATTGAGCTAACAAATACAACTAACAGTTGATTTTATGAAAAAAACAATAAAATTGATAAACCTTTGGTCAATTTGATTTAAAAAAGAAAGAAGAAAACCAAATTACCAATAACAAAAATGAAAAGAGTGAACTCACCTCCAACGAGGAGGGAATTAAAACAATAATTAGAAATTAATTTACCCAACTGTATGCCCCAAAATTTGACAACCTAAATGAGATGGATGAATATTTAAAAAATACAAATTGCCCAGATCAATAAAAAAGGAAGTTGAATACTTAAATAATCCCATCTCAGAAAAAGAATTGAACAAGTCATCAATGAACTCCCTAGGAAAAAATCTCCAGGTCCAGATGGATGTACAAGAGAATTATTTCAAAGATTTAAAGAATAGTTAATTCCAAAACTATGTAGACTATTTGGGAAAATTGGTGAAGAAGGAATCCTACCAAATTATCTTTATGATACAAATATGGTTTTTGATACCTAAACCAGGAAAAGTCAAAGCAGAGAAAGAAAATTATAGACTAATTTCTCTAATGAAGATAGATGCAAAATTTTTAAACAAGATATTAGCAAAAAGAGTAAAGCCACTTATCATGAGAATAATACATTATGATCAGGTGGGATTTATACTAGGAATTCAGGGCTGGTTCAATATTAGGAAAACTGTTAGCATTATTGATCTTATCAACAACAAAGCTAACAGAAACGACATAATTACCTCAATAGATGCAGAAAAAGCTTTTGACAAAATACAACACCCATTCCTACTGAAAACACTGGAGAGCATAGGAATAAATAGAGCCTTCCATAAAATAATAAGCAGTATCTACATAAAACCATCAGCAAGCATTATATGTAACAGGGATAAACAAGATGCAATTCCAATAAGATCAGGGGTGAAAAAAAGATGTTCACTATCAATGCTGTTATTCAATATGGTACTAGAAATGTTAGCTTTAGCAATAAGAGAAGAAAAATAAATTGAAGGAATTAGAATAGGCAAAGATGAAACTAAGTTATCATTCTTTGCAGATGATATGATGATATACTTAGAGAATCCCAGAGATTCAAGTAAAAAACTATTTGAAATAATAAACAACTTTGACAAAAGATAAATCATCTTCATTTCTATATATTACTGACAAAGCCCAACAGCAAGAGAAAGAAAAAAAATCCCATTTAAAACTATGGTAGACACTCTCAAATATCCGGGAGTTTACCTGCCACAACAAACTAAGGGACTATATGAACTCAATTACCAAACGCTTTTTACACAAATAAAGTTAGATATAAGTAAGCAGAAACACATTAGTTGCTTGTGGGTAAGCCAAGATACCATAATAAAATTAACAATTCTACCTAAATTAATTTACTCATTCAGTGCCATACCATTTGAAATACCAGATAATTATTTTCTAGATTTAGAAAAAAATATCAAAAATTATATGGAAGAACACAAGGTTCAGAATATCAAGGGAACTAATGAAAGGAAATGCTAGGGAAAGTAGCCTAGCCCTATCAGATCTCAAATGGTATTATGAAGCAGCAATCATCAAAAACACTTGGTACTGGTTAAGAAACAGAAAGGTAGACCAGTGGAATAGTTTAGGTACTCAAGACACAGTAGTCAATGAATACAGGAATCTACTGTTTGATAAACCCAAGGACCCCAGCTTCTGGGATAAGAACTCACTGTTTGACAAAAATTTCTGGGAAAACTACATAACACTGTGACAGAAAGTGGGCACAGACCAACAGATACCGTACACAAAAATAAAGTCCAAATGTATACATGATAAACATATAAAGACTGATACTATAAACAAATTAGGGGAGCAAGGAATAGTGTATTTGTCAGATTTATGGAGAATGGAGAAATTTTTGACTAAACAAGAGATAGAGAACATTATGAAGTACAAAATGTGTAATTTTGATTACATTAAATTAAAAAGTTTTTGCACAGACAAACCCAATGCAACCAAGATTAAGAGGGAAGCAGAAAACTGAGAAAGAAGTTTTGCAACTAGTGTCTCTAATAAAGGTCTCATTGGAAAATGCAGTCAAATGTACAAGAATACAAATCATTCCTCAATTGATAAATGGTCAAAGGAGATGAAAAGGCAGTTTTCAGAGGAATAAATTAAAGGTGTCCATGATCATATGAAAAAATGCTCTAAATCACAATGGATTTAGAAGCAAATCAAAACAACTCTGAGGCACCACATCACACCTATCAGATTGGCTAACATGACAAAACAGGAAGATGATAAATGTTGGAGAAGATGAGGGAGAGTTGGAACACTAATTCATTGTTGGTGGGACTGAGAGCTGGAACTAGGCCAAAAGGGCTACAAAAATGTGCATACCCTTTGACCCAGCAATATCACTTCTAGAACTGAATCCCAAAGAGATGATAAAAATGGAAAAGGATCTCACATGTACTTCTTTTAAAAATATAGTATTGTATTAGAGGCAGTGTGGTGTGGTGGATTGTGTTCTAGGCCTAGAATCAAGAAGACTCAGGTTCAGATCTCTCCTAAGATACTTCCTATTTGTGTAGCTCTGAGCCAATCACTTAGACTGCAGTTCCCTCATCTGAAAATGAGGGATGACATTCACAACCTCAAGGTCCCTTCTAATTGTGAAAAGGCATGGAGGAGGGGGAAGAGCCAAGATGATGGAGTAGAAGGATGGACCTGTAAAAGCTCCCCCCAATAGCCCATAAAATACCTAAAAAAATGACTCTAAACAAATTCTAGAGCAGCAGAAGCCAAAAAACAACATAGTGAAAGAGATTTCCAGCCCAAGGTAGCCTGGAAGGATGACAGGAAACATCTATCACACCAACTACGGAGCACAGCACAGCCTTGGCAATGTTGTGGCAGGGACAGGACTGGAGCAGGCTTAAAGGTGTGGAATCATGGGCAGAGGCTGCAGTTCTCAGATTACTCAACCCACAAATGCCAAAGGCAGCTTCAAAGTCAGTGAGAAAGTGCTTTCACCTACATAAGAAGGGAACTCAATCTGGCCCTGGTGACCCCAGGGTGGCAGCAGTTGCTGTGGCACAGCATGCATTTTAGGGGCCCTCAGCCTAAAGCCCCTGGGGGAATTGCACAGTTGATCTGGATCTCAGTCCAGCATGGTGGCCCTGGGGTGAGGAGGAGCTCTGGCTGGCCTGGTGGAGCTGGTGAAGGCTCTGGAGAGGGCATTCTACTCACAGATCCTGGGCAGAAAAGAGTGCTTGTGGTTGCTCCCAGACCAGGAAGCAGGCCAGGAGAGGATTGTGCCACCTTGGAGGAACTGAGAACTTACAGGTCCCCTGAGTACAACCTCCTCTCAACAAAGGACTCAAAAATCAAGTAAATGGTTAGGGAAATGCTCAAAAAAGGGAAAAAATAAGGCTATAGAAGACTACTTTCTTGTTGAACAGATATTTTCTTCCATTCTTTCGTATGAGGAAGAACAATGCATACCATCAGAGGAAGACCTAAAAATCTAGGTTTCTGCATCCAAAACCTCCAAAATAAATATGCAATGGTCTCAGGCCATGGAAAAACTCAGAAAGGATTTTGAAAATCAAGTAAGAGAGGCAGAGGAAAAATTGGGAAGAGAAACGAAAGCAATGCAAGAAAATCATGAAAAATGAGTCAACAGCTTGCTAAAAGGAGACTCAAAACATGCTGAAGAAAATAACACCTGTAAAAATAGGCTAACTCAATTGTCAAAAGAGGTCCAAAATGCCAATGAGGAGAAGAATGCTTTAAAAACCAGAATTAGCCAAATGGAAAAGGAGGTTCAAAAGATCACTGAAGAAAATAGTACTTTAAAAATTATAATGGAGCAGGTAGAAGCTAATGACTCCATGAGAAACCAAGAAATTATAAAACAAAACCAAAGGAATTAAAAAATAGAAGACAATGTGAAATATCTTATTGGAAAAACTACTGATCTGGAAAATAGGTCCAGGAGAGACAATTTAAAAATTATGGGACTACCTGAAAGCCATGATCAAAAAGAGAGCCAAGATATCATCTTTCATGAAATTATCAAGGAAAACTGCCCTGATATTTTAAAACCAAAGGGTAAAATAAATATTGAAAGGATCCACCAATCACCTCCTGAAAGAATTCTGAAAAGAGAAACTGCTAGGAATATTGTAATCAAATTCCTGATTTCCCACGTCAAGGAGCAAATATTGCAAGCAGCTAGAAAGAAACAATTCAAATATTGTGGAAATACAATCAGGATAACACAAAATCTAGTAGCTTCTACAGTAAGGGATTGAAGGGCTTGGAATATGATATTCCAGAAGTCAAAGGAACTAGGACTCAAACCAAGAATCACCTACCCAGCAAAACTGAGTATAATACTTCAGCAGGAAAAATGGTCATTCAATGAAATAGAGGACTTTCAAGCATTCTTGATGAAAAGACCAGAGCTGAATAGAAAATTTGACTTTCAAACACAAGAATAAAGAGAAGCATGAAAAGGTAAACAGGAAAGAGAAATTATAAGAGACTTGCTAAAGTTGAACTGTTTACATTCCTACATAGAAAGATAATATTTGAAACTCTTGAAACTTTTCTCAATATTTGGGTAGTTGAAGGGATTACACCCACACACACACACACACACACACACACACACACACACACACACACACTGTGGTTGATCAGATCAATACGAGCTCAGGATACTCTACCACAGCCTGGACACAGATAATCCATGTGAATATATGGAGTGGATATCCCAAATTTGTGCATCCTGCATTTACTTCGTGCTGTCTCAATTCCACTTTGGTCATAGAGCATACCACCCTTTCTGATGATGACCGCCATGCTGAATGGTCTTATGCCAGTGATTCCCACATTGTATAGTCAAATACAAAGTTCTTGAGAGAGACTTTGAGAGTGTCCTTCTTCTGGCCATCATGTGATCGCCTGCCCCATGCAAGTTCTCCATAATATAGTCTTTTTGGCAAGTTTACATTTTGCATTCGAACAACATGATCAGCCCATTGGAACTGCACTCTCTGAAGCATAGTTTGAATGCTTGGCAGTTCAGCTCGACCAAGGACTTCATCGTCTGATAACTTACCCTGCCAGGTGAACCTTGGAATCTTCCTAAGACAGTTCAAATGGAAACAATTCAGTTTCCTGGAATGGCACTGGTAGATTGTCCATGTTTTACAAGCATATAACAATGAGATCAGCACAATGGCTATGTAGACCTTCAGTTTGGTAGTCAGTCTAATACCTCTTCTCTCCCATACTTTCCTTCGGAGCCTCCCAAACACTGAGCTAGCTCTGGCAATGCATGCATCAACCTCATTGTCAATGTGTACATCCCTGGAAAGTACACTGCCAAGGTAAGTGAACTTATCCACAGCATTCAAAACTTTTCCATTTGTTGTAACCGGTGGATCCATACATGGATGGTGTGGTGGTGGCTGATGGAGCATCTGTCTTTTTTTTGCATGTATGTCTGTATGTATCTGTCTCTCTCTCTCTCTCTCTCTCTCTCTCTCTCTCTATCTCTCTCTCTCTCTCTCTCTCTCTCTCTCTATATATATATATATATATACACATATACACACACACACATATATAGACAGAGAGCACAAGGTGAGTTGAATAGGAAGAGATGATATCTAAAAAATAAAATTAAGGGGTGAGAGAGGAACATATTGGGAGGAGAAAGGGAGAAATGTAATGGGGCAAATTATCTCTCATAAAAAAGGCAAGGAAAAGCTTTCTCAATGGAGGGGAGAAGGGTGGAGGTGAGAGGGAAAAAGTGACGTTTACTCTCATCACGTTTGGCTTAAGGAGGTCATAATATGTACATTCAATATGGTAGGAAAATTTCTTTTACCCTACAGGAAAGTAGGGGAGAAGTGGGTAAGTGCAGTGGGGGGTGATGATAGAAGGGAGGGCAAATGGGATGAAGGATAATTAGAAGTAAACACTTTTGGGGATGGACAAGGTTAAAAGAGAGAATAAAATAAATGGGGAGCAAGATAGGATGGAGGGAAATACAGTTAGTCTTACACAACTTGACTATTATGGAAGTCTTTTTGGAAAACTACACATATATAGCCTATATTGAATTGCTTGCCTTCTCAGTGGGGATGTGTGCAGAGGGAGGAAGGGAGAGAAGTTGTAAATCAAAGTTTTAGGAATGAATATTGAGAATTGTTTTTACATGCAACTGGGAAATAAGAAATACAGGTAATGAGATATAGCAATCTATCTTGCCCTACAAGAAAAGAGAAAAGATGGAGATAAGGGAAGAAAGGGGTGTAATAGAAGGGAGGGCAGATTGGGGGAAGGGGTAATCAGAATGTATAGTGTTTTGGGGTGGGGGGAGGGATAGAGAGAAAATTTGGAACTCAAAATTTTGTGAAAATGATTGTTGAAAACTAAAAATAAATAAATATATTTTTAAAAAGCAAAAATAAATAAGAGAATAAGGAAAAAAATTTTAAAAACCACACTATACCAAATGGTGAATTGAAGGCCAAAAAAAAAGGCTCCAGGAACTAAGCTAAATCTCATCTTGCTTTCATGACTGCACTTTCCCCCCAACAGAGCGTTTTAAAGGATCTCCGGAATAGCCAGTAATTGTTCTTTTGTGCCTGCCTAAGCAGTAGTATATCATGCAAGTGTATATCATTCAAGGCTATAGAATATCATAGGATGTTCATTTGGGATTTTTAGAAGTCATTATAGATTGTTAAAGGGCAATTTTGTCATTGGAACTGGAAAAAGTTCATAATTTTGGTTCAGTCTATTTTTCCTGGTCCTTTCCTCCTTCCTTGCCTTTATATACTGCATGCTGGCCAAGCTGACCCACCTGTGTCCCTCATTCACCACATTCTATCTGGTTTTCATTTTTTTTTTGCCCAGACCGTTCCTTATGCGTGGAATGCTGTCCATCTTCCCTTCTGCCACTTCCAGTCCCCAGATCCCTAGCTAGGGAGCATCACCTCCATATGGCTTCTCCAAATCCCTCCCCCTTGGTTGTGAGAACCTGCTTTCTTTTACTGTATTCTTCACATATAGAGTATTTTCTTATGCTTTGTCCTCTCACTAGAATGTGAACTGGAACAGTTAGTTTGGAGGTTTTGCAACCCTAGTACCAAGCACAGGGTGTGGCACATTGCAGCTACTTAATAAAAAAGCCCACTAAGTATAATTGGACAAATATTAGTCAATCACTTACTCTGTACAAGTTTTCTATCCTCTAATTCAAATAAAGCAGGACAGATGCCAACCAACTTGATAGAACAATCAATCAGTAAGCATTTATTAAGGTTATTAAACCACAGTGTGGAGCACTGAAGATACCAAACCCCAAATCCGTCTGTCCCTGCCCTAGAAGAGCTAGTACATCTGATCCTCTTCTCCCTGCTCCAAATAGCTCCCTTTGGCAATTCAAGGAGACAGTGGCAAGTTGAGTGTTGAAACTGTGTCCCTGGCTGTGCAATACCTAAGGTCCTTTCCAGCCCCTCTAATCCTCATGATCGCATGCTGCCTCTAGTGACACGTGTAATATCAAGACTGCAGTTTCTTCCTTTCCCAGTTCTTGCCTCATTGCATCATTAACTAAATCAACTTCTTAAGATGCATGAATGAGCCAATTAATCTACAAAGTGCTGTGCCAATGCTCACAGGTACTATTTAGAGTTGTTGGGAAATGACGACTATGTGTCAGCACGTATGGAAGAAGCCAGCTAGAGCTAGTAACTTCTGGGAGACCTAAGATTCCTCTGCTCAGACACAGAAGAGAGGATTAAATCAGACTGCAGTCAGTTCTGAGTTTTTTTCCCTAAATTCAGCTCTTCACTGTCTCTACCTCTCCTTCCTCTGTGACTATTTCTTTGTTGTTGCTGTTCAGCCATTAGTTGTGTCCGACTGTTTATGACCCTATTTGGTGTTTTCTTGGCAGAGATTCTAGAGTGGTTTGTCAATTTCTTCTTCATCTCATTTTTATAGATGAGGAACCTGAGGCAAATGGGGTGAAGTGACTTGACCAAGGTCAGCAATTCAATATAGTCTATATATGTAGTTTTCCAAAAGACTTCCATAATAGTCAAGTTGTATAAAACTAACTGTATTTCCCTCCATCCTATCCTGCCCCCCATTTATTTTATTCTCTCTTTTAACCTTGTGTCTTGTCAAGGTCTTTTAACCTAACTTACCAAGCTGGTAAGTGTTGGAGGCTAGATTTGAACTCATGAAGAGGAATCTTTCTAATTCCAAACCCAGTGGTCAGTGCCAACTAACTGACACCTAAGGGGTCCTAATTATAGCAGATGTTTCCATAGGGCATTCAGGGTTATGTCTCTGGAACAGAGATCCTCATAACAATCTATGAGGTAAACACTACATTGATGAGAAAACTGGGGCTGAGACATTGGCTAGGCAGTCAGTGTAAAGAGATATTTGAACCCAGGTCTCTTCTGATTCCATGGGCAGTATGCTTTTCTTACTTCCCCATGAGAATGCCAATACTTAAAAAAAAAAAAAAGCTATGCTTTTGTTCCTAGGAGAGAAGGCTACTAAGGAAAGTAAAGCCCATCAAGTTCCAGTTTGGGCCAGTGTCAGTTAGACATTGAACCCAGGTCCTGAAGCTCCCCAAATGATATTCTTTTCCACTGACTCTGCTATATGTCTTCCATGGAGATACTTGACTCTCTTTCCTTATCATCTAGAGGGGGAAAAACAGCTCAGCACCAGATCGTATAACAAAGAATAAAAAAGCTGGACAGAATTGAAAAAGAGATTGATGCGCCTCAAAGGATGAAAATGGTATTTGGAAGAAACCACTGGTTGGTTGGTATTCCTCTGCATGAGGCAGTTTGCTTTGTTGGTGGCAGGTTGTCCCGACTCAGCACTGTGCCATCCTTCTCTGGGGGCAGGAGCTGGGAACAAGGTCATCCTTGTGATAATTCAGCTCTCTTATCACAACAACAACATTCTCACTTGCCCCCAGCAAGGATCTTTGTGATGAGTGAGGGCTCACTGGAAACATATTTGGAAATGAAGATGATGGGAAAATAAACGAGATCTCCAACAATTAAAAAAATTAAGGCAAAAAACAATGTGAAAATTGAAATGACATGATTTGGAAACCAAGAGAGTCTTGTGGTGTTGTTCATTAGGACAAAGACTTTGTAGAGAATGACAAATCACTAGAAAGAGGACTTTCACTCAACTCTTGACTCTGTCAGGGACTACCTGGGAGATCCTGAAAAAGTCTCTTCTTCTCTTTGGGCCTCAGTTTACATTTTTGCACAATGCAAGGACTGGACTAGGTGACTCTAGGGTCTGTTTCAGCCCTAAATCTATTAATCTATCAATCAAATACTGATTAATGATCAAGGGCTGGTCTAGATCAAGGGCTGCCAATATAGATTTCTGAGACTGAGAGAATTACTTGGGTCTTCTGGGGGTGGGGGTGATTAAATGCTGTATCAGCACTGTCCGATAGGCAGCATTGTTTAGAGTTTTTGTTGTTAGTGGAAATGCCAGAAGAGGACCTGAATTTGCTAAAGAATATTTTCACTGGGAAAAGTATTAAGAATTGCCTCCCTTTCCCAGAATCCTAAAAACAGTCATGTACAGAGAGAAGGGACTTCAGAGGCCAGCTAGTGCTTTCCCTTTGTTTTACAAGTAAGACTGTCCTTTTTCTACTTAGTCAGTCCTAAATTGATAGAAGCCAATGTATTTGATTCATGAGATCATAGCTTTAGAACTGAAGAGGACTTCAGAGGCCATGAAGTACAAACAGATGAGGATACTGAGGCTTAGGGAGGCTAAGTACTTATAGTATAATAGATATAAAGGTGGGAGGGATCTCAGATTCTATCTAGTCCAAATTTTTCTTGTATAGATAAGGAAACTGAGGTCCAGAGAGGAAAAATGATTTAATGAGAACTGGGAGGGACATCTAGCTAGGTCCCTTCATTTCACAAGTAGGGAAACTGAGCTCCGGAGATTTTCAGTGACTCAGAATCATAGGCTTATAGAACTATAGCTGGAAGGAATCTCAGAAGACATGATCTCTTTGTTTTACAGAGGAGGGAGGACACCAAGGCTCAAGAAGGCTAAATGGTTCATAGCAGAGGGGTTGAACACACCACCGGCTCCTGAGTGTTGCCTGAACCATGTTAAAATGTCATTGGGAAATGTTTAACAAAATAAATACAAATGTAATCATAGATATGTTAATGTGTAGCATCCTACAACATGTTAATATGGGGAAATACAACCCCCTCATTTTAGAGGGGAGCAATCCAAGGCCCAGGAATCTTCATTTCATAAGCAGGGAACAATGTCTTGCAAAGAAAGAGCCTATGATCAGGCTGGCCCAACATGCCTGGAGGAGTGCTTTTAGAGCAAAAGAAACATTTCCATTTGAGTGAGGGTGACTTCACGTGCAAATGAGACATATGCCAATGAGGAAACATGCCAGAATCATTTCCAGTGGAATGAACCCCTTGTCTCTCTCTTCCAGTGCCTGAGAAACAAGAAGAGAAACACAATTTTTCCACTTAACTGCAGTCATGTGGATCTCCAGGGCACAGCAGAACCAGTGGGAGACTTTCCAGTAAGGCATAATTATACTGATGTATATTTCCAAGGCCTCTAGTCTTTATCTTCCCATAACTTTACCAGAGGGGACTCAACTGCCATGATGCAGACCCTCCTCTGGTTCCCTTGACTAGGAGTGGATATAAGTCGTGCCCCTTGGCCATTCATTGGTTATTACTCACTTCCTTCTCACTGTGAGACCCACTAATTTTTTTTTTCTCGCACCATAACACGCAGCAACATAAAAATAAAAGAGCTTATATCACAGTGGACAAAGCACTAGTTCTGGAGGTGGAAGACCTGGGTTCAAAGTTCATCTCTGATGATTTCTTCCTGTGTCACCTTGAACCAGTTCTTTCACCACCTTTGTGAAGTGAGGGGCTGAACCGACTAATAATTATTGATAGCTTTTAAATAGTGCTTTCAAGTTTGCAAAGTCCTTTACATATTTCACCTCATTTGCTCCCAGGCAGACCTTGCTGATCCTACCTGCTCAAGATCTGTGGAGGAAAAAGCATTGATCATGTCTTAATGTGTGCCAGACACCAGGAGCACAAATCTGAAAGCAAAGGAAGCCCCGGAGCTCACGGAGCACACACATATTATGACAGGGAGTCCCCTTGACCAACCTATTGAGTTACATAGATCTGAAAGGTTTTGGAAGGGCTCTCTCCATAATCCTCGCTCCACAGGCTGAGTAAGAACCCCTCATCCTCTATTTCACACATGCAGAAGGACAGCCTGAGAGTAGGGGAATACTTTTGCAAGGTTCTAATAAACAGCAGAGTTGGCTTAGGATCATAGAATGTAGAGCGGTCCTAGAGGTTACCCAGTTCAAACTCCATTTGACTAAATAGGAAACTGAGGCTGAGAGAAATTAAGTAACTGTTGACACACATAGACACACAGCTAGTAAACAATAGGACTGTAGTCACAGATTTAGAGGTGGATGGGACTTTGGAGGTAATTTAGGCTAATATCCCCATTTTTCAGAGCAGTAAAGTCAGCCTCTGATTTGGGCTTTGAAGGAAGCTGTAGATGTTAAGTGTTAAAGATGAGGACACAGGGAACAGCCTAGGTAAGGATACCTACCAAGGCAGGAGATCAATATTCCCCATATGAGGGGAATAGATGGTTAGTCATTGGATGTGTCTAGAAAGGAAAGTTTCTGAAGAACAGGAATGCGTGACCAGGCTGGAATGGTCATCAGGAAGCATATTGTGAAGGGTGTTAAATGACAGTCTGAGCTTTTACCCTGAAGTCAGGAAGGAGCCAATGTGTGTCCTAGACAGATGAGGAAGAGTTTGCAGCAGATGGGGGCTTGCCTAGAGCTTGGGTTGCGGGATTGGAAAGATGCTCTTGTCATCTAGAAGGTGATGCAAAAGTGGTGCTGGCTAAGAAAGCGCCTCATGCACTATGCATGCATGTCCGCACCAGTGCCCCGCCCCCCAATTAATAAAGACATGACTCGCAGCATCTTCTCCTTGGCAGGAACACCAGGCTCAGTTGCCATCCAGGGTCAGATATTACTGCACCAAACAAAGATGGTGCAGGAGAGAACTAGTCTCATCTAACCAAGTGTGATAATGGCAGCAGTCCAGTGATAACTCCCAGAATCTCAGAATTGGGAACCAACTCTGTCTTCAACCCTAGCCTGGTTCAACCCATACCTACAGGAAACTCTCCTCCCCTAGTACAAAATACCCAGTGAGTGCTCATGCTAACTCTGCTGGAAGGCCTTAGAGTAGGGAGAATTCCCCACAGTCCAAGGCAGACCATCACACTGCTTGTTGTTTCCCTCATGTTCAACTCTTCTTGATCCCATTTGGGGTTTTCTTGGCAGACATACTGGAGTGCTTTGCCATTTCCTTTGCCAGCTCACTTTACAGATGAGGAAACTGAGGCCAACAGGGCTTTGCTCAAGGTCACACAGCTAGACTATTAAATATTAGGAGGTTTTTTGTGACATACCTTGATATTTTTACCAATTGCCTCCATCACCCACTATAAATATATTTTCTACTTATTCATCTAAGTCCATATGGCATTTTCCCCTCAGTGGAATGTTAAGTAAGCTCCTTTTGTTTTTTGCCTTATTTCCTCAACCCCTGGGGCTGTATACTTTCGAAAATATGTTGAATTTGTCACTACCCTGTATGACCACATGTGTGAATCAGCGCACCACTGTGCACCTCATTTTGCTCATCTGTAAAATGTAAAATGAGAGGCTTGGATCCAATACACCTTAAGACACTTTCATCTCTAAATCGATCATCCTATGAGTTGAATTATGGATGGAGACCTAGAGAGGGCTTGGGACTTACTTAGGTTTGTTGTGACTTAAGCTTATTATTGTCTTCACCTTGATGTGGAATGATGAAATTGTAGTCTACCAAGGGAGAGGGTGAGGACCAGATAATTGCTCATTGGCAGGCTATAGCAGGCCTTCCTTTTGTGTTTGGTTTGGATCAATGCCCCTTCCAGGTCTCAGACCCTGATTATGAGTCTACTGCAAGAGACCTTTGAAATCATCACTCTCATTTGACAGTGGAAGAAACTGAGTCCCAAAGAGATGAATTGAATTGCCCAAGGTCACTTTTACAGTAAGTGGAAGACCTTGGATTTATACCCATGTTTTCTGACTCCAGTAACTGTGTACCACCCACTATGCCATGCAGGCACCCTGGCAACACAGGGAAATTGATAGGTGTCCCCAAAAACAATTTTAATCGCAGAAAATACCAGCAGCAGGAAATATAAAAGAAAGCTTTGTTTAATGGAAAGACATGAATATTCATACACAAAGCTCTGAAATCTTTTTTGAGGTTGTTTCTAGGTGAGGAGATGTAATGCTTATTAGCTTCTCTCCCTTCCAAAATGATTTTCTCCTCCCTGAAAACCAGCTTGTGATTAAGTTATTAAGATGGTTTAGGCAGTGACCAGATGCAAAGCTTGTTCCTCCTTTCAGCTATCCACACCCAGACCTCGTTTATGATCTAGGGCTTTACTCAGATTTACTGGGGTGGGGGTGGGGAGGTGGGGGGGCAGACTCCCCAGCACAACTGTCTCTTTTCAGGGGCTGCCTGGTGAATTCCAGATCCCAGGACTGTGCTGGGTAAGTTTGTATTCTCCTTAACAGAATCAAGTAAGCACTTACTATGCACCTGGGATACAGTCTCTGCCCTCATGGAATTTCCATTTGGCTGGGAGAAATGACATGCATACATATAAGTAAATGTGCAGTATGTATACATACATACACACGTACTTACATACATGCATAGTAATGTGAAGGAAAAGAGTGAGGCACTGAGTGATGCTTAGTCTTAACCTGGGGCTATCAATTGATTTTCTTTTTAAAAATATTTTGATAACTATTTCAATTTGCACCCACAGCTTTGCCTAGTTTTAGCTCCATAGATGAAGATACCCAAACCAAAATAAGCTCATTCCTTCTAAATGTACCCCTGTGCTGATAAGTCAGGCCTTGACTAAGTCCACATCCCCCAGACTCCCTCCTTTCTGATTACAGGACTGCAGGGTGGAAAGCTAGATACCTTCCCTTCCTTTAGAGAAGGCAGTAGCTGCAGTGCCAGCTCATGCCACTTTTCATTCTCAGTGCCATCTGGTTTCAGCTCCGCCAAAGGAACAAGGCAGTCCCTCCCCTTCCTCTTCCACCCCTCCCTTTCCAGCAGCCTCTTCATGTGTTGTCTTCCCCCTTTAGATTATAAGTTCCTGGAGGGCAGGAGCGCCTGGCCTCCTGCCAAAGCGTCCATGGTAAGGCCAAGAAACCATGGTCTACATGGTTTCTATCCGGCAGTGACTGAGGAAGGATCTTCAGAGACAACATAACATGTTGGATGACCAACTTGACAATCAGGAAGAGTACTCTCATTGCTGCATCCTGGCTGTGTGACCCTGGGTAGTTCACTGGAGCTCTCAGGGACCCAGGGAATTATTTAAGATGACAAAGCACAGAACAGGCAAGCTAGAGACTCTGCATCAATGGGGAGGGTTTCTACAATGAGAAGACCCTACGGTAATGACCCCTACAGATTCGGGCTGTAAAGGGAGGGGCTGGATTTTGAATTTTGAAAACAAGTAAAGGAGGAGGAAGAGAAAGGAATATTAGCAGGGAAAAGTCAGAAAGCTGAAGTGTTCTTTTCCTGCACATGAGATCCTTGATGCAGTGACCATATTAGGATGAATATAGAACCCAGTGGCCAGAACACTGGCCACCTGGTCAGGAGCCCAGACTTTGGACCCTTTCTCACCCCTTCCTTTCAGGGGCCAGAGTAAGGACCTCATTGTCTCCCAGGTCTCTTGTGGTCCACCTTCTCTCCTCTCCTCTTTGCTCTATCATCCCCTTATTGTGCAGATTTATCTGTGTAGACATCATACTCCACCCCTTCCCCCACCCAGCGTATGTTCCTTGAGGACGAAGAGCTTTCTGTCTCTGACTTTGTATCTCCACCACCTGGCATCACTCCTTAATACATGTTCATTAACCTGAATTATGAAGAATAATGATGACAAGCTTGGACAGGAATAGTTCCAAGGAAACTCAGCCTCATTCTTTCACAAGCCAGGGAATAGTTCAGATCTGTTTTCAGTCTCTTGCCTCAGAGAAGCCATGGTGTCATATAGCCAGGGGTTATACCAAGGACCAAGCGCACGTGCTGGGTGAGTGCCCAGGAACCAGAGCTGGCAGATGGCAGCCCTTTATCTGCCTGGAGCAGCCAAGGAGTCATTTCCCTGGTACACATGTGTATGGCTGACATGGCACTTCCTGGCAGGTTTGCCTGATCTCCAGAAGGAATTCCAGTTTGGACCTGGGACAGAATATCATGAAAATAATCCCATTAGTCAGCTAGGAATGGGACCCTCCCAGCACACGGGAGGTTGCCCTCCCAGCATAGGGAGGTCACTGTGTTTGTGTTCTCATGTTGTCTGCTTCTGGAGCAGGGCACTGACATTGGCAGGCTTATCCATCAAACATTCTACTCCTGAGCAGCTGATACCTTGTAGTGGCATCAGGCCTGTTCCTTTCAGGACCAATTATAATGGAAGGCACCAGACTTTCTAGATATATAGGGAGTCCTGACAGTCAGTGAAGTTTGAAATTTTAGCTGAAATAGTTGAAAACAGCACAAAGACTTTTGGGATAACCTATATTTATCTTATTTATAGGACAATAGATTTGGAACTAAAAGGGGGCTTAGAGATCAGTTATTTCAACTCCTTACATTGATGATGAGTAGACTGAAGTCCAGAAAGGTGAGAAAACTCAAATTAGTGGAGCCAGGATTTGAACCCAGGTCCTTCAGACCCAAATTCTTTACACTACCATCACCTGAGTAAACAAAAGGTTTTGATTCCTTTACATTTCATAGAATTTTAAAGTTGAAAGGAGCTTACAGCTCATCTATTCTAAACATTTTCTTTCATTCAATTCCATAATTTTTGCCAAACATCAACAACTTATTTTAATATCTTGAGTTCATCTGACCACCATTTCTTCTTCTGCTTCTTCTATTCTTCTAATTTGGTAGAAAGGTAAGGGGCACCATGGTATAATAGATAGGGGGTGGACATGAAACAAGGAAAAATGGAATTTGAATTGTGCCTCAGACACTTTTTTAACAATATCACCCTGGGAAAAGTCACTTAATCTTTCTTGGCCTCAGGTTCCTTACTTGTAAAAGTAGATATTTGGAGTCAATAATCTTTAAAATTCCTTCATACTCTAAATCTATGACCTATGAGCTACCTCATTGAAAGTATGACTTCACACAGTCAGTTGATTTGTAGATGGACTTGAGGTCAGGAATTCTACTCCATCATCTCTTTGTTAAGGGGAAGTCAATTTCATTTTTTTTTAAAGGTTGTTTGAGCTCACAATGTCCAGGACTTTTTGGCTCTCTTCCTGATGAAATTACTTAGTTTATCCAGGTCTGATGCTTCTGAGGCATCCACAAGTCTTTGGACTCTTGTTTCTTCATCCAGAACCAGCATTTCCAGGATGCTTTTCACTGTCTTCCATTCTACCCACCTCAACTTTGAAATGGCCAAGTTCAAGGTTGACTTGGTTTTGTGTATCTTGTCAAGTTCTTCACTCAACTTCCCTTGACTTCACAAGCATTGATTGGAAAATGAGATCCTATTTCTAGAACACTTCACAAACCCTTTAAAGCATTTACAAATGCTGGCTATTATTATTATAGCAATTAACTGTATACTCTTTCTTGAATTTCTTGGCTTGTTCCTGTGTAGTGATTTACCTAAGGTTTTGTAGTTAACTAGCGGCAGAGCAGGACTAAAACTCATCTTTAACAATGAGTATGTATTTATAGCAGTTTGGCTGGGGTCGTACAATGGAGAGGAGAACCAGGGGCTCCACCATGATTCAGAAGCTATTCAATCCATCTTCCCATGACCTCCAGGGCTGCTGCGCCCTGGAATGGCTGGTCTTCCACTTTGGGGAGTTAGGACACATTGGATAAGAGAAGTAAGAAAGCAGGAACTTTCAGTGGCCTGGCTCAAAAGGTCTAGGGATTTTACCTTCTATCTACTCTCATGGAATTGTGCCCCTCTGGTCGCTGTCTTGGGGAAAGACAAGAATGGGTGAATGAGCATCTATTGACCACTTTCTTTCAATAAGACTGACTGTACTGACAGCACAGGACATATCAGTTAGAAATTCATGTGGAGGGTCTGTCATTCCATGAGAAAATGAGATTTCTTTCTCCTTCCCTTTGAACAGTCATGATAATATACAATGGAATCATAAGGCAGTGGAAGATATGTGCTCATGTGGGTGAGTCTGAGACAGGAATCCCTAGATCTGATGACACTCCCTATTTTCTTTGCCTTCCTATTTCCTCTCCCTTGTATGGATCAATGACTAGAGATCCTGAGAAATGATTGATTTGAGTGTTGGCGGTTACTTCACAGGTAACCTTGGATTCCCAAGTTTCTGAGTTGAATGGTAGTTGCCCTGAAAGAGATTTTCTTTCACAGAATGCTTCTTGGAGGAGAGAACAAGCCACAGGATAGCTCTGAAGGTGAAGGACTAAAGCCGTGTGAGGGGTAAGAAGATATGGTCCTTGCTAAGCCTCCGTGATGCTTCTTACAAGGCGCTCAGATGGTAAATGTCGGAGGCAAATGCAAACGAGCTGTTCAAAAGTCTCACAAGAGGGTTCTTTGTAATCCTTTGGAAGGGGAGTATAATAAGGATAAGGTGATACTTGATTGCTTTAGGGTGATTCACTAAATACATTGGAGTTCCTTATACCATTAAGTTTATAGGATATAGACCCTATATTATTTCTTATTCTTATCCCTAGGTTTCCTGAATTTGTTCGTGCATGTATGTGAAGCCTTTGTCTTTTATGTAGTAGAGAGAACAAACGTAAGTCTCAAACCTTACACTCACATGGAAGACCTTTGTAAAAAGAGGACCTGTTACCTATATTGGGGAGATCAAGATGTGAGCCATGCCTAAGCTTTGAAATACAGATTTCCCTGACGTTTTACTCCAGAGTAGAAGCAAATCCACAGTGAGCCCATTTTGAACTCAGAGAGACCTAGGTCCATGTGAGCCTAAACTTCCTCATTGGGAGTGGGGTGTCTATGTCACAAGGTCCATGACTAAGAGGCAATCCAGCACTTTGGGCTCTGATTGTCTATCTGATCTTTCCTGCCCTAGCTCAGGTTCCCAGGCCTGGGGAATGTTGCTCAGGGGTGGGCAGACTTTGTGACAATCTGGGACATCCACCAGTGTTTGCGATGCCATGCTTCAGTGACCTCTCTCACCTATACCTGCTTGTTAGTCCTGCATCTAAAGGCAAATATGTTTCATTTCTTTTGTGCTTGAATCACAGCATTATGAAATCAAAAAATGATAGCTTTATACTTGAATTTTACAATTCACCTCATTTTAACGATGAAGACCTCAGGTTCTGTGAAATTCAATCATTCTCTGGACTCTTCCACATTAAAAAGTGGTAGTATGATCAAAGCTATGACTTTAGAAGCATTGTTTTATGAGGATGCAAAAATAGATAAATTACTCAGAGTCTTCAGATACAGAGATTAAACAGAGAGGGTAGACACCAATTTTCCCTCAAGGAGATTTAAAAAAAAGACTTAAGTATTCAACTAGTCCAATGGATCTGTGATTTCGTAGATTTTAGACTTTCCCTAGAATGATGCAGATGGTGGTCCATCAGTGTGTGTCCATCATGGGTGACTCTTGTCCATGCTCTCCTATGAGTTCACCAATCACACTGGAGGTCTTCCTCGCTTTCTTTAGACATCACTAGGTTACTAAATGGAGCACTTGAGCTCTCCCTCAGTTGCCTATCACTATCAGCATTTGACCAGCTTATCTCATTCACTTCCTTCATAGCAAGCATCCTTTACTTTGTTCAGCTGAAGTTCTGGTTATGACAACATTGTTCATGCCCACCATGCATCTTTGCATTACCCTTTCAGTGAGCTGATTTTCAGTTCATCAGAGACTGTAGAGTTCCATAACTGTCAACTGTACAGCAGTAACAATAAAACACACTGGCAAATCAACTTGCCAAAGAGATATATAGTTTGCCTATAGTTTCTTTCAAAATACTTGAAAATATTGACATAGATGAGAAGTATAGACCTTGGAATTCTTAAGCTATAGAGAGATGTGCACACAGATGTATACCACATACATAAAGATATAGAGAGAAATTAGACCTGTAATTTTTCAGTACAGGCAAGTCCGAGATGAGGAAACCCCTTCTGTCAGGGCAGATCAACATCTGCTCTGGGATTCATAGTCTCTGAGTATGGTTTAAGGCAATGAGAGATTAATTAAGTTACCAAGATCACATATCCAGGCAAAATTTGGACCCAGATCTTCTTGATTCTGAGAGTAGTTCCCTCTCCACCACATAGCACTACTTCTGCTTGCATCTCTAATGCTTTTCTCTATTCAGGACTTTCCCAGAATAACAATGAGTAGCATATCATAAATCCATCCCTCTGACAGCTGGATTCAAAGTTAGGGAGAAACAAAAGTGAGTTTCTAATCCATTTTTAGAGGCTGAGTGCTTGGACCCAAAGGGATTTATCTTTCCACAGTGAGGTAATGGGATCATGCTTTCTGGAGTAATGGTTAAAAGAATCCCATTCTGGGGATTCAGAAAGCCCAGCTCATCTCTCTAGAGATTGGAAATGCAATCTAGGAATTGGGTTTAGGCTCACATATGTTCAATGCAGTTCAGCCCAGTTTAACCCAGACCTTTTGTTTTGCTTCCAAATTTCCCATTCCTAGGGCATAGGGGGAGAGCAGGGTATGGAGATTTCAAGTCCTTTTCTCATCTTGGACTGGAGGTGACCATCCTGGGTTTTTGAATCCTGTGTCAACTGAATAAAATCTTCCACAGGTCAGACCAGCCAAGAGAGGATCAAAACACTGACAGTCAGAAGGTTTCTTTGAGGTCATCTACTTCAATTCCCTTGCTTAATAAACAAGAAACCCAAGACTCAGTGATAAAGTGACTTGCCTAAAATCACACAATGAATAAGTCAGGGTTTGAATTTTCACCCTTTGGTTCCCCATCCAGCTCTCTCTCCATTGTACTATACTGCCACTGAAGATGGCAGTTAGAGAGGAAGAAGACGACTGTGCCATTGCAGCTGGTGGAGTAAAGGAAGCAGCATGGTTCCCAACTGGACAAGCTGAAGAGATAATGACAAGGGCCTAGAGTCATATGGGTCAGTTTAAAATCCTAGAAAAGAGAAAGTTACAAACCCCATCTCATTTCCACTGTGATGTGGGGTAGCTCCAGAGGCAAAAGAGAGACATAGTGTAGATGGCATCCAAAAGACTCTTAGGCTATAGTAAGACAGGTCTTGGGAATGAGGGAAGTAATAATAAGTAAACATAATAATGATAATAGAATTTATTATTAAGAGCTTTAAGGTCCACAAGCCATTTTACAAATAGTATCTCATTGTATCCTCAAAAATGACCCTGAGAGGTAGGTGCTATTATTATCTTCATTTTACAGATGAGGAAACTGAGACAGGCAAAGGGTAAGTGACTTTCCTAGGATCATATAACTAGTAAGTGCCTAAGGTCATATTTGAACTCAGGTCTTCCTCATGCCAAGTGCTGCCCTCTATCTTCCCCACAGCTGCCTAGGTAGCTCTTCATGTTCTCATCTCTGGTCAGACCCCAAATGGATTATTGTGTTCAGTGATGTACATAGTTCAGTGGACTATTGTCAAGCCAGGTCTTTCCTACTTAAATTGCTTTTTGAACCTAATACAAGTCTTTATATTCATTCTTCTAAAATATCTTCTCATTACATATATAAAAACTGACCATGTACTAGGGCATAAAAGCTCTTAACCCAGTGCAGAAAGACAGAGATGCATCCTTCTCAGATCATAATGCAATAAAAATTATATGTAAGGGGGGCAGAGCCAAGATGGTGGAGTAGAAAGATGCATGTTTACGAGCTCCGAACCCACAACCCATAGAATTAAGGTAAAAAGAGATCCCCATAAATTCTGAATTACTGCAGGGGGTGCATAAACATAGGGGAAGAGATTTCCGTTCCAGTGAGCCCTGGAGAGCTGTCCACAGAGTCCGTCGCGCCCCGGAAAGTGGACCCCATCCCAGCACTGCCCTGGCCGTGGCCCCAGAGAAGCTGATCCGAGCAGGCTTCAGGGACGGAAGCTCCGGCAGCCGGGAAAGTCCCTCCACCCACAGAAGCTACAGGTCAGTGAGAGAGACGGCTGGCTGGCCGAGAGGGGGAGTGGAGTGTCTCCGTGACTCGGGCCCCCTCAGGAGGAAGCGGCCGTGGCAGAGGCGGGGGCAGGAGGCAGTGGAGGCAGAGGTGGGGGCGGCAGAGGCGGGGGTGGCAGCGGCTGGTAGCCCAGGACTCCCACACCAGCAGGCAGGATCTTCATTACTGAAAGTCTCTGCGTAAACAACCTGAGGGAGCTGAGCCTGGGAGACGGCCCTGCCCTACCCCATTACTGAAGGCCTCTGCATAAAGCCCCTGAGGGAACTGAGTCTGGGAGGTGGGGGCCCCCCACACCCCAACCCACTCTGTTCCTGAAGGCCTCTGCATAAAGCCCCTGAGGGAGCTGAGCCTGGGAGGCAGCCCTGCCCCCACCCCAGCACCTGAACTAAAGCTTGCTGCGGAAAGCCCATTTGAACCTCAGACCCCAAGCACTGGCTGGGCGGATCTAGGCGAGGGTGGACAGGAATCTCAGAAGTCAAGTAGCTGGCTGGGAAAATGCCTAGAAAAGGGAAGAAAAATAAGACTATAGAGAGTTTTTTCAAACAGATGCAAATGATCCCGACTTCCGGATCTGACGAGGAACTATTCTTGCCATCAGGGAAAGACGTGGAGGGTGGAGCCGCAGTACCCAAGACATCCCAGGGGGATGTCGGATGGGCTCAGGCCTTGGAAGAACTCAAAAAGGATTTTGAAAAGCAAGTTAGACAGGTGGAGGAAAACTGGGAAGAGAAATGAGAGAGACGCAAGAAAAGTATGAAAAACGGGTCAATACCTTGGTAAAGGAGACCCAAAAAAATGCTGAGGAAAATAACACCTTGAAAAATAGGCTCACTCAATTGGCAAAAGAGGTTCAAAAAGCCAATGAGGAGAAGAATGCTTTCAAAAGCAGAATGAGCCAAATGGAAAAAGAGGTTCAAAAGCTCACTGAAGAAAATAGTTCTCTCAAAATTAGAATGGAACAGATGGAGTCTAATGACTTTATGAGAAACCAAGAAATCACCAAACAAAACCAAAAGAATGAAAAAATGGAAGAGAATGTGAAATATCTCATGGGAAAAACAACTGACCTGGAAAATAGATCCAGGAGAGATAATTTAAAAATTATGGGACTACCTGAAAGTCATGATCAAAAAAAGAGCCTAGACATCATCTTCCAAGAAATTATCAAGGAAAACTGCCCTGACATTCTAGAACCAGAGGGCAAAATAAGTATTGAAAGAATCCATCGATCACCACCTGAAAGAGATCCAAAAAGAGAAACTCCTAGGAACATTGTAGCCAAATTCCAGAACTCCCAGCTCAAAGAGAAAATCTTGCAAGCAGCTAGAAAGAAACAATTCCAGTACTGTGGAAATACAATCAGGATAACTCAAGATCTAGCAGCCTGTACATTAAGGGATCGAAGGGCGTGGAATAGGATATTCCAGAAGTCAAAGGAACTAGGACTGAAGCCAAGAATCACCTAGCCAGCTAAACTGAGTATAATACTTCAGGGGAACATATGGTCTTTCAATGAAACAGAGGACTTTCAATCATTCTTGATGAAAAGACCAGCGCTGAAAAGAAAATTTGACTTTCAAACACAGGAATGAGAAGAAGCATGAAAAAGTAAACAGCAAAGAGAAGTCTTAAGGGACTTACCAGAAGTGAACTGTTTATATTTCCACATGGAAAGACAATATTTGTAACTCTTAAAACTTTTCAGTATCTGGGTAGTTGGTGGGATCACACACACAAGTACATGCATGCACACACACACATACACACATGCACACACATACAGAGACAGAGAGCACAGATTGAATTGAATAGGATGGGACCATATCTTAAAAGAAATTAAGGTAAATGCTGAGAGAGAAATGTAGTGGGAGGAAAGAGGGTGAAATGGAATGGGATAATTATATGTCATTTAAGAGGCAAGCAGGAGACTTTTTAGTGGAGGGAAAAAGAGGAGAGCTGAGAAAAAAAAAAGCCAAGAAGTTTACCCTCATCACATTTGACTAAAGGAAGGAATAAAATGCACACTCATTTTGGTATGAAAACCTATCTTAAAGTATAGGAAAGTGGGGGAGAAGGAGATAAGCAAGGGGGGGGATGATGGAAGGGAGGGCAAAGGGAGGAGGGAGCAATTTGAAGTCAACACTTGGGGAGGGACAGTATCAAAAGACAGAAGAGAAACAATGAGGGGCAGGGTAGGATGGAGGGTAATTCAGTTAGTCTTACACAACACGACTATCACGGAAGTCATTTGCAAAACTACACAGATATGGCCCATATTGAATTGCCTGCCTTTCCAAAGGGAATGGGTGGGGAGGGAGGGATGGGGAGAATTTGGAACTCATAGTTTTAGGAACAACTGTTTAGTTTTGTGTTGCTACTAGAAAAGAAGAGATACAGTTAATGAGGAATAGAAAGTCATCTTGCCCTACAGGAGAAAAGAGAAAATGGAGACAAGAGAAGGGAGGGATGACAGAAGAGAGGGCAGATGGGAAATAGGGAAAATTAGATTGCTTGGGGTATTGGGGTGGGGGGAGGGGATAAAAGGGGAAAAAATTTGGAACCCAAAATTTTGTGAAAATGAATGTAAAAAGTCAAATAAATAAATTAAAAATAAAATTAAAAAAATTATATGTAATAAAAGGCCATGGAAAGATAGACCAAAAATTAATTGGAAACTAAATAATTTAATCCTAAAGAATGAGTGAATTAAACAACAAATCATAGAAACAATCAACAACTTTATTCAAGAGAATGACAATAATGAGACCTAAGAACTGCAAAAGCAGTTCTCAGAGGAAGTTTCATATCATTGAATGCTTGCATGAATAAAATAGAGAAAGAGAAGATCAATTAATTGGGCATGCAGCTGAAAAAGAACAAATTGAAAATCCTCAAGTAAACACCAAATTAGAAATACTGAAAACCAAAGGAGAGATTATTAAAATTGAAATTAAGAAAACTGTTGAACTAATAAATAAAACTAAGAGTTGATTTTATGGAAAAACCAGTAAAATTGGTAAAACTTTGGTCAATTTGATTAAAAAAGAAAAAAGAAAACAAAATTACTTATATCAAAAATGAAAAGAGTGAACTCACCTCCAATAAGGAGGAAATTAAAACAATAATTAGAAATTACTTTGTCCAACTGTATGCCTATAAATTTGACAACCTAAGTGAGATGGATGAATATTTTATAAAAAAAAAATAAATTACCCACATTAACAGAAGAGGAAGTTGAATGCTTGCATAACCACATCTCAGAAAAAGAAATTGAACAAGCCATCAAAGAGCTCCCTAGGAAAAAATCTCCAGGGCCAGATGGATTTACAAGTGAATTATATCAAACATTTAAAGAACAGTTAATTTCAAAACTATATAGACTATTTGGGAAAACTGGTGAAGAAAGAGTCCTACCAAAATTGTTTTTATGATACAAATATGGTTCTGATATCTAAACCAGGAAGAGCCAAAACAGAGAAAGAACATTTTAGACCAATTTCTCTAATGAATATAGATGTAAAAATTTTAAATAAGATATTAGTAAAAAAAGAATAAAACAACTTATCATGAGAATAATACATTATGGTCAGGTAGGATTTATACCAGGAATGCAGGGCTGGTTCAATATTAGGAAAACTAATCAGTATTATTGATCATATCAACAACAATACTAACAGAAACCATATGATTATCTCAATAGATGCAGAAAAAGCTTTTGACTAAATACAACACCCATTCCTATTGAAAACACTGGAGAGCATAGGAATAAATGGAGCCTTCCAAGCAGTATCTACCTAAAACTATCAGCAAGCATTATATGTAATAGGGATAAGCTAAATACATTTCCAATAAGATCAGAGTGAAGCAAGGATGTCCATTATCACCACTGTTATTCAATATGGTACTAGAAATGTTAGCTTTAACAATAAGAGAAGAAAAAGAAATTTAAGGAATTAGATTAGGCAAAGAAGAAACTAAGTTATCACTCTTTGCAGATGATATAATGATGTACTTAGAGAATCCCAGAGAATCAAGTAAAAAACTGTTTGAAATAATAAACAACTTTGTTAAAGTTTCAGGTTGCAAAATAAACCCAGATAAATCCTGTGTATTTCTATATATTACTAACAAAGCCCAACAGCAAGAGATAGAATGAGAAATCCCATTTAAAGCTATGGTAGACATTACAAAATATCTGGGAGTCTACCTGCCAAAACAAACCCAGGGACTATATGAACACAATTACAAAACACTTTTCACACAAATAAAGTCAGATCAAAGTAAGGGGAAAAACATCAGTTGCTCATGGGTAGGCCAAGCCAATAAAACAAAAATGACAATTCTACCTAAATTAATTTACTTATTCAATACCATACCTTTCAATTCAATTTAAAAAAAAAATCACAGGATCTTTGAGTTGTAAGAGATCCCAATAATCTATTCCAATCCATTCCTGAAAACCAAATCTTAATATACATAACTAAATAGTCATTTAGCCTTTGTAAGACTTTGTCTGAGCCATTTTATTTCTCTGTGCCTCAGTTTTTCAACTATAAACCAAGGAAGTTACGTTAGGTGATCTCTAAGGTTCTATTCAACTCAAACATTTGTGATCTTATGAGCTTCAATGAGGGGAAAAGCCACCTCCTCCTGAGGCTGCCCTTTACACTTATTAGTGCCTTTAATAGGAAGATTTTTCTGACTTCTAGCCTAGTAAGTATCTTCTGGGTGGCAGGTACTGGTGATACACAGTGCTGGTGGGAGGGGGCAGGGGATGGCAAAAGCCCTGTACTCATGAAACTTGTTTTACTAGAGTGAAGGAAATATGTACCCAGATCATTTGGTTACAAGGTAGGGCATGATGAGGGCAAAGGAGAGATCCACATGATGTTCTAGAGAAATGTGAGACAAGGTAGAAAGTTGAAGAATGGGCCAGTCAGTGTTTAAAAAACAAAAAAAGCAATACAATAGCAGCAGAGAGGTTTTGGCCACACATTTAAAAGCTTTTAACTTAATGACAGAGCTATATTCACCGCAGGAATGTAGAGTTGGTTTTAATATTAAAAAAAAAAAACCAAACTATAAACACAACAGAAAACATTAGAAACAAATTTAAAATCACAGGATAATGTCAAAGATACAGAACTTTATGAATAACCACATATTTATGTTTAAAAACTTTAAAAAATCATAGGAATAAATGAACCCTTCTTTAATATGGTAAACAAGAGTTATCAAAAAACAAGAGTCGGCACCATTTCAAATAGAAAAAATCCTGCCAGCCTTTTCAATAGGATCAGAGGATCTGAAATAATAAACAACTTTGGAAAAGTTTCAGGTTGCAAAATCAACCCAAATAAATCATCTGCATTTCTATATATTACTAACAAAGCCCAACAGAAAGAGAAATCCCATTTAAAGCTACAGTAGACACTATAAAATATCTGGAATATCTATCTACCAAAACAAACCCAGGGACTATATGAACACAATTACAAAACACTTTTCACATAAATAAAGTCAGATCTAAGTAAGTGGAAAAACATTGTCACCACCATTGTAGCATTCAAAATGCTGACTATAGCAATAAGATATAAAAAGAAATTGAGAGATTAAGCATAGGTAAGAGAGAAATCCAATTATTGCTTTTCGCAGATGATGTGACAATTTACTTAGAGATTCTAACTAAACTACAAATTAATGGAAATGATTAATAATCACTAAAGCAGCAGGATATAAAATAAACTCACATATGATCTGTATATTACCAGTTGAAATCAACAGAAAGTGATAGAAAATGAAATTTCATCCAGAAAAACCACAGAAAGCATAAAATATTGGAAAATCCAATTACTAAGTCACACTCATTACTAAGTCCTCTAACAAGAATTAGAGGAACACAACTTTGAGACATGATATACAGAAATAAAGACAGAATCCAATAATTGGAGGGATGCTAATTAGCTGTTCATGGTTGGCTTGTACCAATGTAATAAAAACAGAAATTACTTAATTTATAAATTCAGCTCCATATTAAACTATGAGAGAGTTAATCTATAGAATTAGAAAACATAGCAGAATTCATTTATATGAACAGAAAATTAAATCTCAAGGAAAATAATGGGGAAAAATGGAAAAGAGGAAGGCCTGGCAGGGCTAGTTCTTAAAGCATATTGTGAAGCAGTACTCATCAAAATTCTGTGGTTCTGGTTAAGTAGTAGAAAAACTGATCAGTAGAACAGCAATTCTAAAGCAATTGAACATAGTTACCATTTCTGAAAATGGATACTAATCACTAGGATTATTGTTTTTCACTTGTTTCAGTCACGTCCAATATTTTGTGACCCCATTTGGGGTCTTCTTGGCAGAAATACTGAGGAGGTTTTGCTGTTTCCTCCTCCACATCATTTGACAGCTAAGGAACTGAGACAAACAGAATCAAGTGACTTGTCCATGGTCACACAGTGACTAAGTGTCTAAGGCTGGATTTGAATCTTCCTAATTGCAAGTCCAGTGCTCTGTCTACTGCACCAACTAGCTGCCCATAACCTCTAGGGTAATGAGTTCCTATTCTACCAACAAAAAAAGGGAAAACTGGAAAGCAGTCTGGAAGAACTTAGGTTAAGAGCAATATTCCATATTATGTACACAAACTACAAATTGAGATTGATCTAAAAGGATCACATGAAAAATGATTAGAGAAGATAGGAAGAGGTATTTTTTTTAGCTATAGAGAGAGTAAGAATTAATGAGTAAAAATAATTTAAAAAAGAAAGTTGATCATAAGAGATAAATGGGAATTTTGGTTACATAAAATAAGAAGTTATTGCATAAATAAAACCAATGCCATTAGAATTCAAAAGGAAACAGTGGCCCAGGAACAAAATCTTTACAGCAAGTTTCATGGCTAAATATCTGATATGCAAGATTTCTAGGGAATTGCTATGAATACATAAAGATAACATGAATCATTCTTTTGTGGATAAAAATATATCAATATTACTCATAAAAGGCATGAACTAAAATGATCTTGAAGTTTGAATTAATTCTCATGATCTTGGCAAAGATATTGAAAAAAGAAAATTATAATTGTTCCATGGGTGGTGGGTGAACAGACACATTAATATGCCCTTGGTAGAGTTATGGCTTGGTCCAAATATTCTAGAAAATTATTTTTATCCAGACATATTATGGATATCATTTGACCAAGTGATAACTCCTGTTAGATCTGTACCCCAAAGAACTCAAAGTAAAGAGGAAAGAACCTATCTGTATAAAAATATTTGTACATTTTAAAATAATTTTATTTAACATTTACATTTATATATTTATAAAGCCCTTTGTTGTTACAAAGAACTAGGAAATATCATCCCCTTTTGGAATAGAGGAACAAATTATTTATATAAATGTAATGGAATATTATTGTACTATAAGAATTGATGGAAAGGTAGGATTCGGAGAAATCTAGGAAAATATAAAAACTGCCATGGTTAAGTGAGCAGAAATGGAGAAACAATTTAAATAATATAAGGAAAATATAATTATAATGAAAACAACTCTAAAAGACTTAAAAGTTTTTATTAACACAATGACCAATCACGACTCTAGAAGACTTACATGGAAATATGCCTCCTACCCCTTAGCAGAGAGGTGGTAGATTACAATTAAAAAATGAAATATGCATTTTTATTGTGACCAAAGCATGAATGTGTTTTGCTTAATTGTAATTGTTTATTACAAGAGAGGAATTTTATTTCATTTGGTGTAGGAGGGGATAGTAAGTAGGTAGTGACAATAATGCAAAATAAAAAGAAGAAAAATAATATTAATGCAATGTATGTGTGTGTGTGTGTGTGTGTGTGTGTGTGTGTGTGTATGCCTAGCAGAGAGAAGGTGAAAATTTAGAGAAGGAAAGAAACAGGGCAATGTTTGCATCAGTGTCCAATTTCACCTGTATGTAGTAAAGATTCTTGGTTTTCTATACAATTCCTTTTCCTATTCATTATACATGGAGATGTTGATGTTTACCAAGTTCATACAATAAAAATAGAGTATTTGGGAAGTTTTTGAACAAAACAAAGGGCCAGTACCTTACTTGAAGGTCGTTACTGACCCATATCCACCGTTTTGTGGGTCAGTCACCAAATGAGCATTGGCTTCTTGGACTGACTTGCCACCTGGTTGACTTTTCCTTCTGATGCTATGTGAAATGACAGGCCAGCTAGCAGTGGCCTTGTGAGTCTCGGCAGCTCAAGGTCATCTGTAATGAGATGAGATGGAATTCTGGGAATCTGATGACTCTTCAATTAACCCATGAAAGCTGAGGTGGACCAACCCCTCATCCCAAAGCCATGAGGAGCTGCCTGAGAGGCAGAAAGCAGGTGGCAACAAAGGAGGAGAAAAGCCAAGGTGAGGTTCAAAGGAAAAGTTTCAGGGCACATCTGACCAAACTGGGAAGATCACTTTGATCAGACAGGACAGAAGTGCAGCATATTAAGGTCAACCAGCACCCCAGACTTCTACTGGAAAGAGATGTTGACAACATTAATTAGTGCTGTGGCTGGCTGGACCTTTTGTTTGGAATCCAATAGACTTCTAAATATAAGGATGCAGGAAATCCCACAAAAATACTTAAAACAAAAAGCATTTTCCACTTACACTGAATAAAATGAAATGAAAAGAGAGGAATAGCAACAGAAAACTAGGGCAACCAATGCTGGATGCTTATTTCAATGATGGGAAGGTGGGGGTTGACGAGAAATATGACTGGGTAAGTGACAGGAAAGGAAGGAATAAATGTTGAACCAACCATTCTTTTGGTCTCTGAATGACTCAGACATTGGGCTTCTGTAAATCATCCAGAAGAGGCACAATTTTCCAGAGAATATTAATTTAATTTTCTAAATCATGCAAGCAAGCACAAGATTTCCATGCGCGTTCAATTTATCTTCAAATACTTGAAGATGACGATCATGTCCCACCCTTGATAAAGTTTTTTTCTTTTCCAAGATAAAAATACCCCCAACAAATCATCCTTTGGCAAAAACTTAAGGCTCTTCACCATTCTGGTTTCCATGATAATTATAGCTAGTATCTATCTGTCTATCTATCTATCTATCTATCTATCTATCTATCTATCTATCTATCTATCTATCTATCTATCTACCTATCTATCTATCTACCTATCTGTCTGTCTGTATGTATAGATATATGTATGTATATATGTGCATGTGTATATATACATACATGTATATATACATATAAGTATAAATACCCTCCCACATACATATTATATATATAATAATATTATACACATATATATTTAAGATTTGCAAAATGCTATATAAATATAATTTCCCTCTATCATCACAACAACCCTGAGAGATAGGTGATATTATTATTACCATTTCACAGATAAGAAGCTGAGGCAAAACAGAGGTCAAGTAACTTTTTCAGACCTAGGAAGTATGTGAGGTCAGATCTGAACTTCAGTTTTCTTGGCTTCAGGTCCATCACTCTGTCCACTGTGCCACCGAGCTGCTTCTCCCTCCGTAGTTGTTTAGTCATTTCCAGCTGCATATGGCTCCTCATAACCTCTTTTGTATTTTTCTTGGCAAAGATATCATTGCCATTTCCTTCTCCAAATCATTTTATGGATGAATAAACTGAGGCAAACAGGGTTAAGTGACTTGCCCAAGATCACACAGCTAGGAAGTGTCTGAAGCTGGTCTTGAACCTAGGTGTTCTTGAAGTCAGACCCATCACTGTACCTACTTCACCACCTAACTGCTCTCTCTCCTTAGGTAAAATACTAAAGACTGGCTCATTTCCTAACTGTAATCTCCTGCTGTCTTAATTACCCACTATTATTGAACAGATTTCCAACAATATATTGACATACTGTTATTTCCTTCGAACATGGTATCATTAGGCATCTGGAGTCTTTTTTGAGGAAAGATGCTTTGGAATTTGAGTGACATAACATACAAATGTTGCCCCTTTAACCGACCTCTATGGGTCACATGGATAGGCTGGGAATAAAGTTCTGTTGGCTAGGATAGAAACACACTAGCCTCTTACTAGCCATAGACACAAGAGGGCTTGCATCTTAAAAGGACAAGGCTGCTTTGTGCTTGACTTGGAGAAGAGACTTTCATAAGAGATGGGGATGAAGATACAGGGATGAAAATGGTCAGGATGTGATTTAGAGTTTGGGTGAAAGGGAAGAGAGAGAGAGAGAGAGAGAGAGACAGAGAGAGAGACAGAGAGACAGACAGAGAGACAGACAGACAGAGAGAAACAGAGAGAGACAGAGAGAGAGGGAGGGAGGGAGGGAGGGAGAGAGAGAGACAGAGAGAGAGACGGAGAGAGAGACGGAAAGAGAGACGGAGAGAGAGATGGAGGGAGGGAGGGAGAGAGAGAGAGACAGAGAGACAGAGAGACAGAGAGACAGAGAGAGACAGAGAGAGACAGAGAGAGAGAAACCTAGAAAGATGTTCACGAACTCATATGCTGTTATATTTTTTAGGATTTTCAGCTGCATTTGGTCAATGACAATGGCCAAGTTAGCTTTTCATTATTTTCCATTCCCCACTCCTCATTTGAACTTCCTTTAAATTAGATCACCAAGAATGCTTACCTGACAAAGAATATTCATCAAGGAGAATTTCATCCATGCGGATGTGGGTGGAAAATCGCCAGGTGTCTTCACTGGCATTACCCCCTCTGTTAGCAAGGTCAGAACCCAGAGTTCAAGGACCCTCTCTTTGCTTACTCTCCTGGAGGCCCTAAGCAGGCTGCCTCAGGTCAAAGACAGAAGGGCAGTTAAAAGACTCTATCTTGGAAAGCCACGCCCCCTTTCTCTTCAGACTTGATCCTCCAGTGGGCTAGGGGTACAACCAATGTGTGGTCGTAATAGAGGCAGGGCCATCCACGTAGGATCGGAACGAGCCTTTGCAGGCAGCTAGAGTTGTCCCTAGCCTTTCTGTCACTCATGAAGAAAATGAGGACTAGGGAAATCAAGTGACTTGCCCAAAGTCACACAAGTATTGAGTTGGAGTCAGAAGGCCATGGATACAGAGCTTGAAGAGACCTCAGAGTCCATCTAGCCTAATTCCCTCATTTCACAGTTGGGGTAATTGAGAGCTGGAGAGGTTAGGGGACTTGCCTCAGATCATAACCATTCAGGGTTTGAACCATGGCTCCTAATTCTAGGCTCTTCTCAGGGGACTCTACTTCCTCCCAGTTCATGCATGCAGTTAAAGCCCTTGATTCATCAGAGGAAAGGAAATGGACACATCCCAGTCCCTGGGAATCTTCAAAGTCAGGAAGCCATCTGCTGTCATTTGAATGAACATAAATACACCAAACAGGTGTGGGAGCCAGGTGGGAAGAGAGAAAGTCTAATTACCTCAGTTTAATCTGTGATCACTGAGTACAATGATGGAATTTGCCTGGTTAAAAAACAACCTAAACAAAACACAAAATGAAATTTGACTAAAATAAATAAAAGCAAGCAGAGGCAAGTCCATATCCTGTCCTTTGTGCAAACACATGGGACTCCTCTTCTCTTTTCCTTGGATCTCCCATGGCCTGCTTTTCCAATTAAGTATGAAAAGGAAGTTTTGAGTTAAAAAGATGAAAATTAACTTGATATTTGCCACAAGGCAACAGATTTAGACATGGGGAGGATGCTCAAAGTCATTTAGACTAACCTCTTCATTTTAAGGATGAGCAGACCCAGAGGGGGCTTACATTTTTCATACATAACATTTAATCTCCCACCTCTGGGTCTTTGAATGGGCTGTACCCCATGCCTGAAATGATTTTCTTCCTCACCTCTACCTCTTGGAATTCTTAATTCCCTTCAAGGCTCACTCATTTGTCACCTCCTATTAGAGTCCTTCCTGGTGGCCCCAGTTGTTTCCTGTGCCCAGCCTTGAATTTACTTGGTATTCATCTCATATTTACTCATTTGCACATTCTTTGCTTCCTCTGAGTGGAATGTAATCTTCATGAGAGCAGGGACTGTTTCATTTCTGCATTTGTATCCCAGAGTCTAATTCAGGGTCGAGCAATTAATAAATCAATACGCATTCATGAAGTGCCCACTATCTGCCAGCCACTGGGCTAAATGCTGTCCCATAGCAGGAGCCTAATAAATGTGTGTTAGATTAAATTGTCGTGGTCAATGCCTTAGAGGCCATGCATAGAAAACCTAGGTCCTCTGGATTCATATCCAGAGCCTACTGGTGTGATACCACCTGTGACCGCCCTCCTTTATTGACATTGCTGATGTGAACCTGGAGCAGGGCTAGGTCAGTTTGGCAACTGCTTTGGGTGGGGCTCCAGAAGGCAAGGGCATCATAGAGTGAGGGATGCTTTCTGATGGGACTCTAGACTTCTAATGTCAGGATGCCCTGCTTCATAGGATTTATTGAGTAACATCAAATTATTTTTTGATGTCAAGTGATACATGTTACAGTAAAGGTTCCAGGCTTCCAGGTGGCAGTAGCACAGAAGTGGGGTATCACTTTCAAACCTTGCCTTGGGTGCCCCAATTCCCTGACCTAGCTGGGGCTCACCTGCTGCCACTAGGCTGGATGTTGGGGTATGTTTTCCATTAGTAAGTTTGGATTTAAGGGTCTGCGTGGTATAAAAAATAGAAGCTTAGACTTAGAGTGAGAAAGACCTGGGTTCAAGTTCCTGGTACATACTGACTGTGTAACCCTGGGAAACCAATTAGTGTCTCCATGTTCCAGGATGCTCTCTAGGAATCTGAGGCTTGGAAACATATCTGCCTAGGGTGGATTTATGCTGAGTCTTTGGAAATTGTGGACATGCCTAAATAGGACCATGTGTATGGATGGTTCCAGGCCAGAATTTGAAATCCTAGAGAAGGACAATGTGATGATGTGGATGGGACACTGGACTCAGAGTAGGGAAGAGCTGCCCTTGAACCCTAGTGTAGAGACTTATTAGTAAAGACCCTTTACTTCTCTGGGGCTCAGCTTTCTCATCTGTAAGATGAGAGTTGGACTATCTGAGCTCTAAGGCCATTTCCAGCTCTAAGTTTATGATTTTAGGATCCCATAACACACGGACTCAAACTCACAACATTAACCTCCTGTGGGCCATGTACTCATCAATTCTGGTTGCCAAGAACATCTGGAACTTCTGAATGTAATCTCCACTAGGTATTCATTATCTCACTCACCTCACTGTCACTAGAGTGAAAGCAAATTCTTAGTATGGTGACAAAGTGAGGGACTAGAAAGCTTACTTTTTCATGCTCCTGTCTTATTTCCTTAAAAAATTGAGGAGAGCCAACATGGCAGAGTACAGGCTGGGACCCAGCTGAACTCTCCAAGTATTCCCTTCTAAACAACTTTAAAATAATGCCTCAAATCAAATTTTGGAGCAATATAGAGTCAACAAAAGGTCAAAGAGAGACATTTTTTTCAGCCTAAGACAACTTAGGAGGTTTGTAGGAGAGGTCTATGACACCTGGTGGGTGCAAGCCTAGAAAAAAATAGATTGAGGAGAGAAAGTTAAAGAAATGTCAGACTACCTAAGAGCCTACACATCGCATTTCAAGAAACTATAAAGGAAAATGCCTCAATATCTTAGATTCAGAGGGTAAAATAGAAATGGAAAGAATTTACTGGTCACTACCTAAAAGAGATCCTTAAATGAAAACTCCCAGGAATATTTATTTTAGCTAGATTCCAGAACTCCTAGGTCAAAGAGAAAATATTGAAAGCAGCCAGAAAGAAACAATG
Organism: Bettongia penicillata ogilbyi; assembly: GCA_023548195.1. Lineage (NCBI taxonomy): Eukaryota > Metazoa > Chordata > Mammalia > Diprotodontia > Potoroidae > Bettongia > Bettongia penicillata. The sequence continues at coordinate 10,240,938 of JAJHZJ010000134.1, read as the reverse complement.
GAAGTATCATGGGACCACAGTCAGGATCACACAAGACTTAGCATCTTCCATGGTAAGGGAGTAGAAAGCTTAAAATATGATTCAGGAATACTTCATTTTGTTGTATCTTGCTTTATTAAGCCTCATAGATGATCACATTTTTTATAAATTGAAAGTTTGTGGCAACCCTGTGTTGAGCAAATCTATCAGTGCCATTTTTCCATCAGCATGTGATCATATCACATCCTGTGTCACATTTTGGTAATTCTCACAATATTTCAAATTTTTTCATTATTTTATCTGTTATAGCAATCTGTGATCAGTGATCTTTGATGTTACAATTGTAATTGTTTTGGGGGCACCATGAACCTCCCTCACATAAGATGATGCACTTAATTGATAAATGTTATATGTATTCTAACTGCTTCACTGATCTGCCATTCCCCCATCCTCCTCCCTCTCTTCAGACTTCCCTATTCCCTGATACACAATAATATTGGAATTAGGCCAATTAATAACTCTAAAACAGCTCCTAAGTAGTCAAGCAAAAAGAATAGTCAATAAATGTGGCAAAATTAATCATAATCTTATTTTAAGAAATTGCCACAGCCACCCCAAGCTTTAACAACCACCACCCTGATCAATCAGCTGCCACCAACATCAAGGCAAGACACTTCACCAGCAAAAAGAGGATGACTTACTGAAGGCTTAGATGATGGTAATTTTTTTTATCAACAAAGTATTTTTAATTAATATACATATATTATTTTTTTAGACAGGATACTATTAAACACTTAATAGATTACAATACAGTGTAAACATAATTTTTACATGCACTGGGAAACAAAAAAAAAGTGTGTGACTCACTTTATTGCAATATTTGCTTTATTGCTGTGGTCTGGAACAAGCCTGAAATATTTCTGAGGTATGCCTGGATTCTGGAGGGCAAAGGAGGATTACAATTAACAATCACCTATGCAGAAAAACTGAATATAATTATTAAAGGGAAAATATATATTTAATGAAATAGAAGACTTCCAAGCATTCCATTTGAAAGGATCAGAGGCGAATAAAAAATGTGCCATTCAAACACAAGACTCAAGAGAAGCATTAAAAAAAAGATAAACAGGAAAGAGTAATTATAAGGGACTCAATGGAGTTCAATTATTTACATTCCTCTATGGAAAGATGACACATGTGACTCCTAAGTATTTAGTTTTTAGGGTAATTAAAGGAAGCCTGTGTAGACAGAGGGCATGGGTGTGAGTCGATTATGTTGGGATGGTTTCCAAAAAAATAAAGCAGGGGTGAGAAAGAGGGATGTGCTGGGAGAAGGGGGAAGGGAGAGGTAGAATGGGGACATTTTTTTCACATAAAGAAGGCACACAGGGAAGAGCTTTTTGTAGTGGAGGAGAGAATGGAAGGGGGGGCAGGCAATGTTTGAACTTTAGTCTCATTGAAATTTGTTTAAATACAAAAGAATATTGAAGCACAGTAAGTTGGGTATAGAAATTTATCTTACCCAAAAGAGAGACGGAAAGGGAAGGGGATAAGAGATATGAAGAGGGGGAATAATAAGGGAGAAGGTGGAGTGGGAAAGACAGTGGTTGGAAGCAAGACAGACTTTTGAGTATATAAAAAGAGAGAAGGATAAACAGGGGAAAAGGGATGGAAGGAAATCCATAGTTAATGATCATAACTGTGAATGTGAATGGGATGAACTAACCCATAGAATGGAAATGAGTAGCAGAATGAATTGGAAACCAGAATCCAACAACATGTTGTGTACAAGGGCCATGACTGGGACAAAAAGACACACACAGCATTGAAATGAAGGGCTGGAACAGAGTCTCTTATGCTTCAGCTGAAGTGAGGAGGTGGCAATAATGATCTCAGACAAAGCAAAGCAAAAATAGATCTAATTGAAAGAGGTAATCAGGGAAACTATATTTTGTAGAATGGTACCATAGACAATAAAGCAATACCAAAAAAACTGTCCAAAAAGTTGCTCTGATGAAGGCTTTATTTCTAAAATGAAATGAAATGAAGGAACTGGGTCAAATTTATTAAAATAAGAGCCATTCCCCAACTGACAAATGGTTGAAGTATATGAATGTGCAGTTTTCGGAAGAAATCAAAGTTATCTATAATCATATAAAAAAATGTTCTAAATCCCTATTGATAAGAGAAAGTCAAATTAACTCTAACAAATTATCAAATTAACAAGTTATCAAATTAACATCTCTAAGGTACCACATCATACCTATCAGAAATGACAAATGCTGGAGGGGATGAGAGAAAAATAGCCACATTAATGAATTTTTGGTGGAATAGTGAACAGACCCAACCATTCTGGAGAACAATTTGGAACTCTGTCCACAGGGCTATAAAACTATGCATACTCAGCAATTCCACTACGAGATTTGTATACCAAAGAAAATGAAAAAGAACCTATATACATAAAATATTTATAGTAGCTCTTTTTGTGACAGCAAAGAATTGGAAATGAAGGGGAAGCTCAATTCTGGAATGGCAACTTGTGGTATATGATTGTGATGGACTGTCATTGTTCTATAAGAATTAATGGGGTAGTGGTCCCAGAAAAAAAATCAAAACATGACAAGACCTATATGAACTGATGCAAAGTTAAGTGAGCAGAACCAGAAGATCATTATGCACAGTATGTTCATCTTTCACTGCTGAAAAAGACCATGCCATCAGAGAAATGATGACATGACTTGGACTTGACTTTGTTTTGAGTGAGGGAGGGCTGTGCATGTCACCAGCTTCACTTCTCCAGAGCCATCTGAATCCAGAGACCAGATATTCATCAGGATGACTGGAGATGATCCAGGATGAGGCAATTGGGGCTAAGTGACTTGCCCAAGGTCACACAGTTAGTGAGTGTCAAGTATCTGAGGTGAGATTTGAACTCAGGTCCTCCTGACTCCTGAACTAGTGCTCTATCCACTGCACCACCTAGCTGCCCCATGTACAGTAATGTAATGACAATCAACTGTGAAAGATTTGACTACTCTGATCAATACAATGATCTAAGACAATTCCAAAGGACTCATGATGAAAAATGCTATCCATTTCCAGAGAGAGAACTGATAAACTCTGAGTACAAATTGAAGTATAATTTTCTTGCTTTCTTTCTTTTTGTTTTTTTTTTTTGCAATATGGTTAATTTGGAAACATGTTTTACATAATTTCACTTTATAATTAATATACTTTTTGCCTTCTCAGGGAGTAGGGGGAGGGGTAGGAGGGTTAGAAAGGGTAAGAGGGAAAGAGTCAGAAACTCCAAATTTTTAAAAAGAAAAGATTGTTAAAAGAAAGAAGTAATGAAAGAATTTGAAATGAAATGAAGCTTTATTGATAACCTTTTGTTTTTATATCACAATAGTTTCAGAATACAGCTTTCTGCCACCTCCTACCTCTTGTAACAAATGTAACAAAGAAAGCAGTTAAATAAACCAGTTGATAAAATGACTGATGGAGTATTGGATGCTCTGCATCTGTAGTCTCTCTACCTCTCTGCTAAGAGGGGGTGCTGTGTTTCATGATTTGTTCTCAGGGGTCAAGACTGATCATCACAACTGCTTATTTCACCTTTTGAGGGTCAAGTTCATGGTCATTCTCTTGATTCTGTTTATTTCACTTGGCCTCAATGTTTCTCTGAATTCCTCATATCCATTACTTCTTATGGCACCACAATATTCCATGACATTCATATATCATAATTTGTTCAGCCAACCAATGAATGGCTGCTTTATTTCCAGTTCTTTTTGATAACCAAAAAGATTCATTTATATGTTGATATATGTGTGTATATAAGTTATATGCATGTGTGAATATATGTGTGTGTATCAGCATGTGTTTGAGTATATGCATGCATATGTGAGATTTGCATGCGTGTTTGAGCATCTGTCTGTATTTATGTATGTGCATGGGTATATGTGTGTTCCCTGTGTGTGTGAGCCTGTGAGTGTACATATATGTTAGTACATCTGTCTGTCTTCCATGAGAGGCATATAGGCTCATAGGTCACCTTATTACCTCTTTAAATGAATGGCTAGGATTTGCCTTCTCTCATGCAGTCTTCCAACCAGTGAGCTTTGGAGCAGGGTGAATACATTACAAAGCTGATTTGCATTAGAATCCTCAGGGGAAGGAAGCCTCAGACACTCACAGGCAGTAATCCGATTTTCCCATATTTTGAGTTCTAGTTAGACTTGCTTTCATTTCAACCGTGTAGCCCTTTTCCATCCCCAGTAATAAACAATCAGTGTCAGAAGTCTAGGCCTGCCCACATCTGAACAGGCTGTGGTTCTGTTCAGGCCCTGAGACTCAAACGATAAATCTATAACTAGCATAATGCTATGTCCTTTCCTGTTCCTCCCTGGCATTTAATTAATTAATTACTTATTTAAATTATTCTAATAAAAATGATGCTAGATTCCTTCAAGAGGACATGTCTTTCCTGATGCTGGCAACTCACCAGGATGTATTTGGAGTTGTCTGGAACCAAAGTTGTCTGTCAAGTCTCTCTGACTTCCTACAGTCAGGAACAGTGCTTCCAGGCTGCCTCCCACCACAGCTGAGGCCAGAGCTGGAATATGTCTGCCTAGGGGACACCATTGGGAAGGTTGATTATCACAAGAGAAACTAAAATGATGCCATATCATCAAGACAAACACACACTCCTTTTGGATCATGCCTTCTTTCAGATAATAGGTAGCCTAGAATTGTGGCTAGAGTTGATCTCAGACTCAGGGAAACCTGGGTTTGATTTCTTGCTCTGATGTATCCTGACTATGTGACCCTGGCCTAGGTAACTCTGTAAGTTTCACAAAAGTTGATGATCTTCATTACTAGGAGATTCCTATTCAGGGATTTTCCAAATATTAATGTTCATAGTTTCCAGGTTTTTAGCTGGAAGGACTGGGAGTATCACATGCAGAAGAAGATTTAGAAGCTATCATCCCCATCTGTTCTCTCATTTTTCGAGGTCCATGCTTCTGGATGGAAGTAACCAAAAGGAGATGGTGCACCCAAGCTGGAGCACACACTAAGGATAAGCAGGGTCACCCACAGAGAAGATAGCCCTCTGAAGTGGGCAGCAGCTCCACCCCTTAGTGATGGAGAGAATGTCAGCTATGGATTCTGGAAAGAGATGAATCTTCAGAGGACTGCACACAATGGTGACTTTACAAGGACTCCCCAAAGGGAGGAAAGAAATCCTTATGTCTACACTCTCACAATACCACTCGAACATAACTGCTGAAATAGCTGTGTATGGAAAGAATGGATACCCAGTTTGGTGTGTGTGTGTGTGTGTGTGCATGTGTGTATGTGTGTGCACGTGTGTGTGTGTGCGTATATGCTGTTTTGTACCAATCTTTTTACCATACTTCTTAGTAAACTTCATTTCTAAAATAAGTGGAAAGCTAATTCTAGCTATTTTTAAAATAAATGGGGGTTTATGAAGGACAGTATTATTCTCATCATTTTACAGATGAGGAAACTGAGCCCAAGGGAGATTAAGTGACTTGTTCAAGGTTCCACAGTTAGCAAGTGTCTGAGATTCATACCATGGACTGGAGTTTAACAAAGCTTTTCTGACTCTAAATCCAAAATCCCTAACATGGCAGCATGCTGATCAGATATTTTCTCATTGGCCCCAAAGGGTGGAGCCAGGAACAAAGGTGGAGGTTGCTAAATTTAATAGAAAGAGAAATGTCCTATCAGTGAAGGTTATCTTCAAGTGGAATGATTTACATTGGAGGTCTTTTACTGGACATCTCCAAATAAAGGTTGGATTTGGAAAGCATTGTAGGGAGAATTCTTATTTAGATGTGGGTTGGACTAGATGGTTTCTGAGTTCTGAGATTCTGTAGGCTCAAATAAGTGTATTCTTTGGGCTTGAAATCAAGTTATTTCCAATTTTGGCCTGGAGCAAAATAGCAGACCTAGTTAACGCTGCATTTGAATCTATCAAAAACCTACCTTTCCTTGGGAAAAAAAAAGAGTAATACACCTTTTGGAGACTATGAGATTATAAACTCCAAGTGGATGAGATTGATTGACAATCCCCCCTTTCCCTCCTCCCCCAGCCCTAGTCTAGTCTTTGAACACAATAGGAGCTTAGCAAGGGCTGCTGATTAGTTCCTTCTCCTAGTCAGACATCTGGCTTGCCATATTGTTGACTGAGAAATCTTCCTGCTTTGGGAATGCTCCCTGGAGTCTTTCTTCTTCTCTTTCTCCCCTTTCTGTCATGAATTCAAATACACCAATGCAGTAGTGAATACAGAAGACAGTTCAAGGCCCTGGTTATAACCTTGTCCATGACAAATAGAACACTTCGTTATTGTTGACTGACCAACATTCTATTGTCACATGACAACTCAACTGGGGAAGGAGTCACCAAATTAGACTAGGCTGATAGAATGATAAGAGCTAAATGATCATGAAGAGCTCAGGATGTAGGAGACAAGTTGTAGAATCCTGGATGTGGAGTGGCTGACCCTTAGAAGCCAAATAATTCAACCTCCTCAATTCACAGATGGGGAAACTGAGAACCAGCAAAGGAAAATGACTTGCCCAAGGTTACTCAGGTAATAAATATCAAAGGTACAATTGAAACTCAAGCCCTCCAAATGCAAATCTGGGACCTTTCTGTCCATAGAGCTGCATTTATGGTCAAGTAACATTGCTCCAAAAGTCCAAAGGTTAGAGTATTTAAACATGGTTATCCAAAGTGTGATCCTAACTCTCCATTATAGTATAATATAGCAATAAGTCAAGGACGCATGAATCTATCTGTCTGGGAATACACACACATTGCCACCTAGCAGCAGGTAATTGCAGTGTGGCCAGAGAGTGGGTGAGTGACTTGTCCAGGGCCATACACCTACTAAGTTCATAGACACATAAACTGAAAGCTAGAGAAGATTCCAGTTGAGTTGTCACTGTCCAGGCCTCCTTAGTCAATTTCTGAGTCAAGAAGGCTGACTGAAATCCTTACTTTTCTGCTTTGAGCCTTCTGGGTTAGCTGTACACCTCCCCCAAAGAAATGTTAGCTCCAGATTTCACTCTGTCCTGTACACACCTGAATTAAACCTAAGCAGAGTCCTTCTGGGACCTAATTACAGCTTTCTCTATGAAATGAGATCCTCAAATTTGGTTTAAAAAAATCAAGGCAATAAAAAAAAATAAATTCATTAACTAAAGCTTACTGGGGACATGACAGTCTGGGCAGCATAATCATTTCAGAATTTATATCTTTTTCCCATGAAAATAAGCCCCAAGTTTTATATCTGGGCTCATGTTCGTTTCCTATCCAAAGCCGAGCTAGTAAGCCGGGGTGATGATGAGACCATCCCCAGTGTGGCATGGCTGTAATAGCAGCCATAAGCATGGGGGAGGGGTGAATCACTTCCATCATCAGAGGATTTGTTGGTTAACGAATTCATGGGGTTATTTATAGATCTTGAAGTAGAGGCCTACTTATTGAATCACTCACTTTAAAAGGAAGGCAGTTTGGCCTGAAACACAAAATTGGTTCCAATACAACATTTTATTTTGATCAATTTTTCATTTTTTTGTGATATTTTTTGCTTTTCTACCATCCTTATTTCCAGATCTATCCATTGTCTATCAAGTTAAGCCACCCTTGGAAAGAAAAATCCATATCAGTGAAACCAATACATTCCTGGAACCTAGTCATTTATGCAATATTCCACACCCATGGACTCCCACCACTTCAAAGAAGGGAGAGAAGTAGCTCAAGATGTGCTGATAAATGCTTATCAGCTAGTTCTCTGACACACTCTCAACATTCTACATTATTAACATTCTATCACTGAAGTCTAGACAATCAGCAAACCAATCCATCAAACCCTAGTTTATAGTGATGCCTATTTCCAATGATCCCACTGAAAAGAGTCTGTCTTCATCCTGCTTCTCTCATCCCAGTGGCAAATATTCTTAGCAAGTATAACTCTTCCTGATTTATGCCTTGTCTAGTATATATTATCAAAGAATAATTGAGTAGGATTATTTTATTGGTACACCTTCCAAAGACCTGAATGATCTCAATGTATTGGCGAGACCCTAGTCATTTGCTGAGATATTTTCTGGATTCTTCTGGTCTCCTTATGGCAATTCATTGATACCATTTAACCTTCAGAATGAAATTATTTATAGCTGGTATTAATTTCATGTCGATTTCCCATTTACTAATTTTTGATTTATCACTCAAGTTGTGTGAAAAACAAGATTGTATCATAGGGAGAACCAAGAGACATGTAGCCTCAAGTCATGACAACTGTTTTTGGATAATTGCCCATATGATCTCTGGGCCAATATGGCATATAGAATTCTGGGGGATGAAGACAAATTAAGAAAAGGAGAATTCTTACATTTTTCACCTGATAACAGCTGTAGGATTTGTAATGCTGTTTTCAGATTTCAGGGTGAACCTCTGAGGGATCAAGAAAGGCAAGAAGATTCATGTTTGATTACGTCTCCTATGAACTTTTCATCATGTACCCTTAATTGCTAGTATTTGTATATCCTTGGACACTTAGTAAAGGTCTGTTTAGTCCTATTGTCATGTGAGAATGTTCATTTAAGCCAAAGTCAGAACTTTGACTGAATGCCCCTCAGAGTTAATTCATATATAAAAAGAGAAGAGAGACTGTCTAAGCTCCTTTGTGCCACTCAGAGGGGTAGAGTGTGTTCAGGAAAGACTAGGACCTTTGGTATGAGGGCTGCTTTCCAAACCTTTGGTGTCTGATTCATCAACTCTCACCCATGGCTCCAAGAAGCTGTATCTTGCACAGTGGCCATATCCCCATAAACCATTTTGACAGGCAGACCAAACCAGGTAACTGAGGTCTCTCAAACCCTTCGGTGAGTTAAGGGGGTGTCTACCCCTAGTAGAATGGGAAGATGGGAATAATGTGTTCCAGTGGCCATGAAGGCAGCTGAAGCAGGCTCTGGGGAGTGCTTACAGCTTGGTTAGACTTCAGTGATATCAAGGTCATCCTCTGCATCTTGAGCCATCACAAGTCATCTTGACTTTGTCTTGCCACTGGACTTTGATGGCTCTGAAGGAGAAAGAGAGGTCAATGATTTTGAGCACCTTTGTCTCACTTAAATCCAGTTTATTCATGAATTACACTTGGCACTGTAGTCACAACCCTGCACACAGGTGGCCTGGGCCATAGGGTCTTCTCATTGGACTGAAGCAGCAGTGGGATTCAACAGTCCCCCAGATGTCTGAGCAGCCTTTTTTAAGGACCACACTGCTCACCTCATGGCATGAGGAGGGAGATAGAAAAGGTGTCCTAAAACTTGTCCTCTTTGCCCAAACCTGGCTTGTTTGCTATGGCAGGTAGGGGTTATGCCTTGAAGTCAAAGTGCACAAAATCCCTAAAGAAGATTCGGGCCTTTCTCTTCCTCCTATTCAGTTTTAGGCTCAGATCATTGCTCATTTGCAGAACCAGTTTAAGTTAGACTTCTATCATACAACTATATGTTATAATTTAAGCAATATATATTCTTCATCAACCTGGTTTTTCCTATGTGTTGAAAGGACAATATCTTTTGAGTTGTCATGGATCTTGGAGGGAGGATACCTCTAAGAACAAAGCACCTGAAATATTCCATATATCCCTTAGATCATTCCACAAATCATTCTTTTTCTTTTTTCTTTCTCATGTAATTTGGCTTTCAGGAGGTTCAAAGAGACCCTCTTTATCCAAGACAGAGACATTCTTGTGAGCCATCTGATTCAACTCTCATTCCAGTTATGGCCTATACTTCCCCACAGCTAGCCAGGTAGCACGTTGGATAGGATGGACATAGAATCAGGAAGAGCTGAGTTCAAATCAAGTCTCAGACACTTCGTTAGTTATGTGACCCTGGGAAAATCATTTAATCCTATTTGCCTCAGTTTTCTCATCAGTAAAATGAACTGGAGAAGGAAATGGAAAACCACTCCAGTACCTTTGCCAAGAAAACCCCAAATGAGGTCATGCGGAGTCAGATACGAGTCAACAGTAACAACATACTTCTCCACAACCACTTCCATCTATTTCTCTCTTCTCCTTCTCTCCCAACTCAAATTACTTTGTATTTATTTAACTGCGTACGTATTAGACCACAGTCATTCTGGCATGTAAGCCCCCATGAGGGCAGAGCCTACTTAATTTTTTTTTCTTTTTACCTCAAACACATAGCCCAGGGCTTTGTGCACAACAAATATTTCAAATGTTTAACTAAACCAGAATAAAATAGGTGAGATTAGCATGAGTAACTTCTGGTTGGGAGGTCTTTCATGAATCAATTAACAAGACTTTATTAGGTATAGAAAGTATGTTAGGTCTTGGGGTAGAGAGAGAACAGAAAGAAAAACAATCCAAGCTTGCAAGGAGCTAGCTTATCGTCAATGGAGGGGAGACAAGGAGTATTTGAAGAGAGATGGGAAACTATAAAAGCTACAAGCTTGTTTCCCCTTATTTTCAGACCCAACCCATTCAAATTAAAGAACCATTCATTTCAAGCTGGAGTATTTAGATGTTTCAAGTCAACAGTTTTTTAGAAAACTATACCTTATCCCTTTTTTTGGTCCCATATCTCTCCTCTATTTCATGGTTAAACTCTTTGTGAAAGCTATCTACAATCAATGCCCCTACTTGCTTTTCTCTCATTCTCTTGTGAAGTCAACTCTCAGCAACTTGTCTTCCAACCTCATCATTCAACTGAAGCTGCCACTAGATCGAACAATTAAGTGATTAGTGAGAGCTTTGGAGAGAGCACTTATTATGAGTATATTTCAATTGACACAATTGATATATTCATGAAAAACTGTGGGTGAATCATTTTTTTGTAACTCAGATTAGAGTTTAAATGCAAAAGCAGAGCAGTGTTAGCTAGTTACAAGTTACATTATCTATAATGATGCTGTTATCAAATGTTCTTCAGCAGAGTTGAGGATCCAAGTGTGGTTGCTGTGATATAGTGGAAAGAACTCCAACGCTACAGTTGGCTCATCTGGGCTCAAATCCCAGAGTGGTAATTCAGTCTCTGTATGAATGAGCAAGCACCTTCACTTCTTAGGGCTTCAACTGCATCATCTGTAAAATAAGGGAGTTCATAGGATTGGAACTGGAAGAGACCTCAAAGGTCATTTAGCTAAACCCCTTCATTCTGTAGATGGAAAAACCTTACACCAAGCACTTATGTGCTTACATGACTAAGGTCACATATGGAAAAAGTAGAAGAGTCAGGATTTGAACCCATATCCTTTGTCTTCAAATGCATCACTCCACAAGTATCACACAGCCCATCTTAATGAGGTCCTGTCCAGTTTTAGAGTCTACGATCTGGGAGAGTCACCTGTGAGCCAGAACTTGACAAAATCTCTGTGCATCTATCTTTTCATCTGTGAAATGGGTTTGAATGATCCCTGACTTGTCTACTTCTACAGGAAGATGAGGAACAGGTGAGATAATGGACATGAAAGTTACATTGGAATACGGGTGAAAATATGGTGACAGCTGGAATGTCCTTCATCAAAGTAAGTGGTACATTGTTCCAGATCCATGATTTCAATAGTGTAGCTTCAAATAAGGGACTTCTCTATCAATTCAGGTGCACACCATATTGCTGCTTATATTATAGGCTCAGAAAATTGCTTAGAGGAAAAAGATTGGCCCAGGTTCACACAGGAAGTATGTTTCAGAAGTAGAACTTGAACCCAGGTCTTTCTGGCTCCAAGGTCCTCTCTCCATTCACTATAGCACACTGCCTCTCCTCATTAGTTCCTTCAATTAAGTTGTTGCTTACTCTAAAGTATATGTTATTCATCTAGAGCCTCAGAGTTTTTTTGCAAAGCTCTTGGTATAGGTCATCTCAAATGATCTTCACAACAGCCCTGTCAGGTAGGTGCTATGATTATTTCCATTTTATAGATGAGGAAATTGAGACTCAGTGAGATTATGAGACTTTCTTAGGATCACTTAACTGATCGCTAATCTGCGTTACAAGGATCACTTACCTAAGCAGGACCCAAGCTCAAGTCTTCCTGACAACCAAGGTGAGTACTTTATCCACTCAAATACACTGCCTTAATGCCTTAGTTTATCCTGAGTTAAAGAGCTCTTCATATATCTGAATAGGATAATAATAGAAGTTAATCCTGTCATTTGGGTCACTATGACTTAGCACATAACTAGCACATAGTAGGTCCTTCATAAAGGCTTGCTAACTGAAAGGTAGGGTATTGTATCATAGTGACGGGTGTAGGGGAAAGAGTACTCATCTTGGAATGAGGGAAGATTGGAATTTGAATCCCATTTCTAGCATTTTCTGGTTGTAAGATGCTGGAAAACCCGAGAAAGTACAGAGAGACAATTCACTTAAAGTTATAGGGTCCATAGTTGTCAAGGGCAGGACTTGAACCCAGGGCATGTCTTCCTGTCTTGGAATCTGGCTCCCTCTGCAGTTTACTTTATCTGGTTATCATCTGTTTGGTACATATTGTTTCTGATTTATTTCACAATGTTCCATTTTCTTAGAGAGATGCTCCTGTTTATTTAAAGAATTTCCTTGTTCTGTAAGCATGACCTCCCTCCTTTTGCCCAGATACCAGCCTGTGGCAACCTAAACCCTAAGGCGGCATTGCTGCCTGCAGTCCTTGTCTCCGAGGCCTCCTTGTGGGAAGGCTAGCTGTAGGAGGGTGCCAGCTTTTGCAGCTGGCTTGGTGGGCAGTGCAATCCTGGGGGATACTTCCTCTCCCCATTGTATGCACATTTATAAATAGATTGAGGCACATTGCAATGAATGCCATTCCCCAACGTGGGAGGGAGTGCTCCTTCCACTGAACCAGGGACAGGTGTGGATGACAGAGGTCGACTCTCAGGAATCCACAAAGCTTTTGAGATGGCTGTTTCCCCAAGGGACACCACTTTTGATGGGATCCTCAAGTCAGAGCTCATGTGCAGTATCTCCTGCAGAGAATTTGTTGATGACCAAGAAATGAGATATTTCAGTTTGGCAAAATGCTCCTTTTAGATCAGTTGGGGGAGGGAGTGATGTAAAATCACAGCTTGAGAGTGGTCATCTAAAGCAACCCCTTCATTCTACACATGAGGAGGCTGTGACTCGTACCTTTTAAAGATGTATCAGGGGCAGTACAGGGGAAGTTAATGAGAGTGGGGTGTCACATAAAGAGCACTAAAATGGGGAGTCAGGAGGACAAAGTTCATGTCTTGGTACCTCTACTAACTTGTAAACCTCATCACTCTGGATTTCAGTTTTCTTCACTGGAAAATGGGGTGAAGCTACTAGAGTGGAGTTGTTTCAATTGCTTCCGACTCTTTGTGACCTCATTTGGCATCAAAGATACTGGAGTGGTTTGTCATTTCCTTTTCCAGTTTATTTTACAAATGAGGAAACTGAGGCAAATAAGGTTAAGTGATTTTCCCAGGGCACACAGCTAGTAAGTGTATGAAGTTGGATTTGAACACAGCTCCTCCTGAGTTCAGAACTGGCACTCCACCCACTGCACTACCTACCTGCCCCACTGTGAAAAAAGACCTTTAGACCTTCAGAATTAAGAGCCCAACGTACTTTAAGACCTTCAATAACAGCAAAGGCTAAATTTTCTTCTTCATTCAACTAACGAATGAACATTTACTATGCTCCTACTAGGAGCCAGTTGCTTTCCAGGTAGTAGGAATACAAAGACAAAAATGAAACGATGCCTGCCTTCAAGGAATTTGCACTGTAACAGGAGAGACAACATGTTCCTACCTAAGTATATACAAGCTAGAGGCAAAATAAATCAAAGATAATTTGTAGGTGGAAGGTCGGAGCTACTGGGAGGAGAGCAAAGGTGTCATGCAGAAGAGAGCACTTTGCTGAGGACCAAAGGAAAGTAGAAATTCTAAGTCAGAGGTGAGGAAGAATTCATTCTGGGCATAGGATATAATTTGTGCAAAGACACAGAGATGTAAGATGGAATATAAGGAGAACAAAGAAACTGTAGAATTGGGAAGGGAAGTTATCTGTAACAAGGTTGCCGTGATAGGTGGGAGCATGGCTGGGAGCCAGGAAAGTGGGATAATGGTTTTTAGTTTTATTGATCAATGTTTTATTGGTACCATTTATTTCTACATCACTGTTAGCTCCAGAGATACCCCCAACGCTAACCGTAGTGAGACTTCCTCGAAAAACACTTACGCAAAACTGTCCACCTTTATCATATTGCACTGCAACACTATGTATAGTTCTCTATATAGTATATATCTATATCTATATATATCTAATATATCCACATTTATATGCCTATATCTATATTTATATCTCTATCTATCTATCTGTATATCTATCTATCTATATATCTGTATAGTCCACAGTCCTCTGTGTCTCTAAGGATTAGAGGTGTATGTCATGAACATTTTCCTATGGCTATGATTGGTCATTACAATATACTTTGCTTCAGTGGCTTCAGTGCTCTTTGACCTTTACTGCAATCATTATTTTGTTACTTTCCTGGTTCTGCTTACTTCACTTTCTGTCAGTTAATACACGTCTTCCCTTGTTTCTCTGAATGTCTCATATTCACAGAATCAAGAATTGGAATTGGAAGGACCCTTCACCCCCTGGCCATCTGGCCCAATTCATACATGAAAAGATTCCCCACTATAACATATGACATATGGTCATCCAGACTCTGCATGAAGACCTCCAAAGAAGGGGAACCCATCACCTCTCAAGGCAGCCCACTGTATTTTGGAACAGCTCTCATGGTTAGGAAGTTGTTCCTGACATTAAACTCACCTTTTCCTCTTCAATATTCCTCTCTTGCTTTGCCCAATGGGGTCAATTCATAGAAGCCTAATCCCTCCTCTAGAGACAACCCTTCAAATACTTAAACAAGGTTTTTCTGCTACCCTTCCCCCAACCTCAGTCTACTTTTCTCCTGGCTAAATATACTCAGTTCTTTCTTTTTTATCTATCTATCTATCTATCTATCTATCTATCTATCTATCTATCTATCTATTTATTTATTTGGCTTTTTACATTCATTTTCACAAATTTTTGGGTTCCAAATTTTCTCCCCTTTTCTCCCCTCCCCTCACCCCAATACCCCAAGCAATCTAATTTTCCCTATCTCCAATCTGTCCTCTCTTCTGTCATCCCTCCCTTCCCTTGTCTCCATCTTCTCTTTTCTCCTGTAGGTCCAGATGACTTTCTATTCCTCATTAACTGTATGTCTTCTTTCCTAGTTGCAACAACAATACTAAACAATTGTTCCTAAAACTTTGAGTTCCAAATTCTCCCCATCCCTCCCTCCCCACCCATTCCCTTTGGTACGGCAGGCATTTCATTATAGGCCATATCTGTGTAGCTTTGCAAATGACCTTCCTGATAGTCGTGTTGTGTAAGACTAACTGAAATGCCATCCCTCCTAACCTGCCCCTCATTGTTTCTCTTCTGTCTTTTGATCCTGTCCCTCCCCAAGTGTTGACTTTCAATTACTCCCTCCTCCCTTTGCCCTCCCTTCCATCATCTCCCCCCCCAATATCTCCTTCTCCCCTGCTTTCTTATACTGTAAGATAGGTTTTCATACCAAAATGAGTGTGCATTTCACTCCTTCGTTTAGTCAAATGTGATGAGGGTAAACTTCTTGTTTGTTTGTTTTTTTTTTTTCCTCAGCTCTCCTCTTTTTCCCTCCACTAAAAAAATCTCCTACTTGCCTCTTAAATGACATATAGTTACCCCCTTCCATTTCCCCCACTTTCCTCTCACTACATTTCTCTCTCACCATTTACCTTAATTTCTTTTAAGGTATGGTCCCATCCTATTCAGTTCAATCTGTGCTCTCTGTCTCTGTATGTGAATGCATGTGTGTATGTGTGTGCATGCGTGTACATGTGTATGTGTGGTCCCACCAACTACCCAGATACTGAAAAGTTTTAAGAGTTACAAATATTGTCTTTCCCTGTATGAATGTAAACAGTTCATTTCTGGTAAGTCCCTTAATACTTCTCTTTGCTGTTTACTTTTTCATGCTTCTTCTCATTCTTGTGTTTGAAACTCAAATTTTCTTTTCAGCTCTGGTCTTTTCATCAAGAATGCTTGAAAGTCCTCTGTTTCATTGAAAGACCATATTTTCCCCTGAAGTATTATACTCAGTTTAGCTGGGTAGGTGATTCTTGGTTTGAGTCCTAGTTCCTTTGCCTTCTGGAATATCCTATTCCACGCCCTTTGATCCCTTAATGTAGAAGCTGCTAGATCTTGAGTTATCCTGATTGTATTTCCACAGTACTGGAATTGTTTCTTTCTAGCTGCTTGCAAGATTTTTTCCTTGACCTGGGAGTGCTGGAATTTGGCCACAATGTTCCTAGGAGTTTCTCTTTTTGGATCTCTTTCAGGTGGTGATCGATGGATTCTTTCAATACTTATTTTGCCCTCTGGTCCTAGAATGTCAGGGCAGTTTTCCTTGATAATTTCATGCAAGACGATGTCTAGGCTCTTTTTTTGATCATGGCTTTCAGGTAGTCCCATAATTTTTAAATTGTCTCTCCTTGATCTATTTTCCAGGTCAGTTGTTTTTCCCATGAGATATTTCACATTCTCTTCCATTTTTTCATTCTTTTGGTTTTGTTTGGTGATTTCTTGGTTTCTCATAAAGTCATTAGACTCCATCTGTTCCATTCTAATTTTGAGAGAACTATTAAATTCAGTGAGCTTTTGAGCCTCTTTTTCCATTTGGCTCATTCTGCTTTTGAATGCATTCTTCTCCTCATTGGCTTTTTGAACCTCTTTTGCCAATTGAGTGAGCTTATTTTTCAAGGTGTTAATTTCCTCAGCATTTTTTTGGGTCTCCTTTACCAAGATATTGACCTTTTTTTCATACTCTTCTTGCATCTTTGTCATTTCTCTTCCCAGTCTTTCCTCCACCTGTCTAACTTGCTTTTCAAAATCCTTTTTAAGCTCTTCCAAGGCCTGAGCCCACCCAACACCCCCCTGGGGTGTCTGGGGTACTGAGGCCCCGCCCTCCACATCTTTCCCTGATGGGAAAAATACGTTCTCGTCCTCGCCATCAGATCCGAAGGTCGGGATCATTTGCATTTGTTGGAAAAAACTCTCTAAAGTCTTATTTTTCTTCCCCTTTCTAGGCATTTTCCCAGCCAGTTACTTGACTTCTGAGATTCCTTTCCACTCCCACCTGGATCTGCCCAGCTAGTGCTTGGCCTCTGAGATTCAAATGCGCTTTCCGGAGGCAAGCTTTAGTTCTGGCGCAGGGGTGGGGGCAGGGCCGCCTCCTAAGTTCGGTCCCTCAGGGGCTTTCTGCAGAGACTTTCAGGAACCAAGCGGGTGGGGGCGGGGTGGGGGGCCCCCCCCCCGCCTCCTATGTTCAGCTCCCTTGGGGGTTTTATTCAGAGGCGTTCAGCAGTAGAGCAGGGTGGGGGCAGGGCCGTCTCCCCGGCTCAGCTCCCTCAGGTTGGAAAGACCTTCAGTATTGAAGATCCTACCTGCTGCTGGGGGATTCCTGAGTCCCGGCTGCTGCCGCCTCAGCCGCCCGCCCACGCCTCTGCCTCCGCCGCTTCCTGCCCCTGTCTCTGCCGCAGCCGCTTCCTCCCGAGGGGGCCCGAGTCACGGAGACGCTCCGCTCCCCTCCCCTAGCGCAGCCTTCTTTCTTACTGACCTGTAGCTTCTGTGGGCGGAGGGACTTTCCCAGCTGCCGGAGCTTGCCCCTTAGCTTTCCTCTCTGAAGCCTGCTCGGGTCAGCTTCTCTGCGGCCGCGGCCAGGGGTGGGGGTGGGGTCCGCTTTCCGGAGTGCGATGTACCCCGGGGACGGCTCTCCAGGGTTCAGTGGAACGGAAATCTCTTCCCCTATGTTTATGCACCCCCTGCAGAGATTCAGAATTTATGGGGATCTCCTTTTACCTCAATTCCATGGGTTGTGGGCCCGGAGCTCGTAAATGTGCGTCCTTCTACTCCGCCATCTTGGCTCCGCCCCAATATACTCAGTTCTTTCAAAGAATCTTTGCCTGGCATAGAAGGATTCAAGGCTCTTCACCACCCTGCTTTTCCATCGCTGGACATCAACCAGCTGGTTTTTAGTTTTCTTCAGTTTCTTCTTTCTTTGAGCATCCTTTTTCTCCCTATAAAGTTGTGCCCTTAACCTCCTCCTTTTCTGTTGTCTTTATCTTATCTCCTTAATCTCAGGTCATTCTGAACCTTAATGTTTCTGACACTGTTTTTATAGGATGGAGCCACAGTCTTTTATTCATCCTCTGTTACTTTATTTTGTTTCTATCTTCTGTCTGTATATTTCTTCTTAAAATCAGAGTTGGTTGATGAGTTTCCTTTATGTCCACAAATTCATCATTTCTGAAGGTACTGTTATATACATATATGACCATTTATCGATCAAGAGGCATCCACCATTTTGTTACCATAAAACGTGTACCTATGCATATTTTTGCATATATGGAAACTATTTCTTCCTTTGTCATCTTTGAAATACATATTCAATAATAGAATTTCTGGGTCAAAGGGTAAGAACAGTTTGAAGATTTTCTCTACAGAATTGTTCTACAGAATGTTGGACTACTTCACAACTCCACCAAAAGTATGTGCATGAATCTTTATTCTCACAGGATTTCCAACAATGATTTTCTCATTTTATTTTTATGTTTGCCAATTTTCTCAAGGTGTAATTTCAGAATTTGTTTTAATTTATATTTTATTTGTTCTTAGTGATTTGAAATAATCTTTTATATGGTTGCTAATAATTTGTAATTCTTTTTTTTCAAAATTCTTGGTTTATACCATTTGACTCCTCATTTCTTAAGAATAGATTACTAGTTTATAGAAAGGCTTCCTAGGACAAGAGGTTTGCTTTGAGAGGTTTGGGATGAAACAGATGGGATGTCTAGTTGACTCTGATTTTACCTCAAATCCCAATAAATTAGAAAACCTCCATTACTCAGTCAGAGTAACAGATGGAAGGAAGATATTATTTGAACACAGTCAATGTCCTATTTTAATCTAGGATCCAATTTGAGAGACTAATGATTGGCTGTCTGCTTTCAAAATGAAGAATCTTGGCAAATGGGCCAAGACTCAAATGATATTAGACTATTCTATTTAATTTGGTTCAATTCTTTTTAAGTCAATGAATTCTGGGGATAAGAGGCAAAAAATAAAATGAAAATTAAAAAAGCCCAATCCTTGCCATCAAAGGTCTTGCCTTCTACTGGTGTGTGTGTGTGTGTGTGTGTGTGTGTGTGTGTGTGTTGTGGGAGGAAAAGGGATAGTATAAAGGGGTATTTTAAGTAGGTAAATGTCTTATTTTCCTAAGCCATTGCATTTTGTGAACTGACTTGTATCAGCATTCTTTTTTCTTAACGCATTCATTCTTAGCTTAAATTTTTCATTTTTGCCTCCAGCTAGAAATCAATGAGCTAAAAGCAGTATATCAGATGTGCAGTACTTACTACAAGGTATTCATTTCCTTTGTCAATGGTGGCCATTAAAACTGAGAAAAAAGAATTGGTAATGGATTGAGCTATAGAATCACCACTCAATTCTAATTTTTTTTCAAGGGAGTGAAATTCATTCAAGTGATTTAGAAATGTTTCTCCTGAATTAAAAACCAAAACGACTAAAAACTTTCTCATGGAACATAACAAGAAGTCTCATGAGTTCCATCTTTGGCATCCTGGGCTCTATAGGATGTCGTCCATTGGACATAGTGCCAATGTCTTTCCCCCCTGTGGTAAGATCCACTTGTACCAAGAAAAATGAGAAAGAAGCAACTTGGAGCAGGGCAGTGAGGCTTCTATTTGGAATCCTACAGCAGCACGATGCAATTGGAGTTCCTGGGTTTGAACTTTGACTTTGCAGCAGACTTCTAGAGAGACTCTGGGCAAGACATTTCTACTTTCATGACCTCAGCACTTACCCCCTCTATAAAATAAAGCAGGTGTGCTAGATACCTCTGAGGTTCGTTCCAACTCTGAACTACCGTAATCCTCCAAAGATGTTTATTCTCATGCTCCCCAATAGGAGCCATTCAATTCTAGATTCCATGTGCTATATTAGTGTCTATACAAAGAGAAAACACAAAACTTAATCAGGATTCTCTTTTGCCATTGGAGATCCAGAAAAAGGCAGGCTGAGTTGCAGATGTGCAGGCTGCTTTCCTCGGATCTTTGGATAGTGGTCAGCAGATGATCAATACTGGTATGGTCAACCAAGTTTTAAGATGGGGGTTGGGGATACACTGGGGATTTCTAAGAATGTAAATGCTGTGGTCTGGCCAGACCAGTTACAATTGCTGTCATTTATCATTTATAAAGTGCTTGTTATGTTTATAAAAGGTTTAGCAACCATTTTTATTTGTCGCCACTTTTAACAACAAATGTGATGATTCATATTTACAGAAAGCTCAAAGGTATACAAATATTTATAGCATGATCCTCTTTCATACATCACTATGTCTTAATGGCCAGGCAGCATGGTACTAGTGAAAGCTTGCTGGATCTGGTGTTAGAAGACTTAAGTTTGAATCCTGTCTTTGCCTCTTTCCTGGGTGACTTTGGGCAAATCAATTGACTTCTTTGGGACTTATTTTCCTCACTTGTGAAATGGGAGGTAATCACCCTTCCTTGCCCTACCTCACAGGGGTGGTAAATGTGATGCACTGTCTCACAAATACATCCAGAGTCCAGAGGAAAGTGCACTCAAGCTTGGAGAGCCCATAAGGCAAAGAGTGCCTTGGAGATCCTGGTAGTTCCTTCATGGTCCTCATGATGTTCTCCTTAGTCATAGGAGAGTCTGGTCTCTTGGTATCGTCCTGAAACTGCCTGTTAGTGCATCTGTTGAATAGATCTTCAGCTCTCATTTGCTCTTAGATCAGGATGCAGATGGTTCTGCCAGTGAAGGCTATTTCTGGGACATTACTAGGACAAGGACACTGATTTTGCAGCCCCTGATGCTCATGAAGTTATCTTTTGGTTAGGGTCAGGGAGAGACAGGTGGCAGACATTCCACCTCTTCCCCCCAAGCTGGATTAAATTGTTCTCTCTTCTGAATTGCCAGATACTTGGATCCCAGGTTTCAAACTGGCCTGATATTTTATGCAGGATCCATGGAACATGACCGAGTCTCCCTATTCAATACTAACATACCTCTGTCATATCCAATTGAAATGTCTGTTGATGGATTGATTCTACCACCAGAGGTGTCAAATTCAAACAGAAATGGGAGTGACTAAACCACAACCATGGATATTGACTGAGAAAACCACATATTAACATTAGCTATGTTTTATTGATTCTATTTCATTAAGTATTTCCCAATTACATTGGGAGTGTTGTGGGCCTCTTGAGGCCCTTAGGAAGGATCTTTGACACCTCTGGTCTATTCTTTGTCCACACCTGATCTCTTGTTGGTTTATTCAATCTAGAAGTCCATTATAATAGGATCATAGAGAGGTTGGGTGACTTATCTAAGTTCACACAGGTAGTAAAGATGAGGAGCAAGATTTGAACACAGTCCCTTTGGTTCAATCCAGTATTCTTTCCATTGTATCAAGCTTCCTTAAATACTGGTCATCTAACCTTGTCCATCCTTTGTCAAGGACACTGCTTCTAATCCTCCAAGGTCCCTATTTATCTAAGTAGCCGTCTGCCTACTGAGCCCAAGTACCCCTTGTCTATCCATCTCTCCAGCTGCTCACCAACCCTGTCCATTGGTCCTCCCTCTCAGTATCAATAACATAATTGCAAGTTCTCTTTCTAGGGGCTAGCCTTTAACCCTGCTCACCCTCATGAGGTTGATAAATCTTATTTCCACCTCATTAACTGGGCCTCCTTAAATTGAACATCATTTCAAAGCATGAGACTAGCAGTAGGGAGAACAGACCTGGAGGATGTTTCTTAATCTAGCTCACAAGATCTGGTCTTCATGGTTTAGTTGACCTGAACAGTGAGCTTGTGAAATGATAGCTTTGCTTCTTGTTTCCTGTTCTGAAAAGCCCTCATTGGCTGTGTAGGATCCATAGGCAAGCTTTCCCCCCTCCTTATTAAATACTTCCCCTGGCATCACAACCAATCCTTTCAAAGGTGAATATCGATCCTTACAACCCTTCCCACCTTGCTGGAGGCCTTGAGTCACAGGCCCTGGCAGAGTCAGAAAGGAGTGAGTCAGACTCCTCAGAGAGTGGATTTGATCAGGGTTTACACGGGAAAGGAGAATAATTTTCAGGAAAAAAAAATCAACCAAACTAACCACCCCAGGAAGGGGCAAACACTTTGGTTTTTGAAGTGATTTGTTACAAGAAGTGAGGTTCTAGTTTAAAAAATGCCTTGGCTTCAAAAAAGACCAGTAAACCTCTCAATCCATTACCTCCCAGACCAGCCCTTTGAAGGAGGTTGCTTACATTGCGGTCACCCTCTGGACTGCAGTCAAAGGATGAACAATTGGTTTTCCAGATGACTCTACCCATGAGCTTGACCCAGAATGAAGAGACCTTTCTGGGCACAGATTCTTCCACAGGTCATGAGAACTCGTCCTCACTGAGGCTGTTGAAGAGATTAATCATTGACTCAGCTAAACAATTTGTGCCCCTGTGACTTAAAAATGAACATTCAAATGTTTGATTAATGCCATTTGTTTTTATACCACAGTGGTTTATACTTAAACAGCTACCACACCACACTCATACCCCCAGTTGAAACTTTCTCTGTAATAAAGAAAACCAGACAGCAAAACTGACAGATGTTGGGACTACTTCTGACCATGGCTCCCACTTTCCCAGAGGAGAAATCCGATTGTATGATGATCCTTCTCAAGAAGCTTGTTTTGTTTCCTGTTTGCTTAGCCTCCCAATGGTGCTTGAATCAATTTCCAATTGACAAATGGCCAAAGGATGTGAATAGGGAGTTTTAGAGGAAAAAAGTTCAAACTGTCGTTGAGTCGTTTCAATCATGTTTGGCTGTTTGTGATCCAGTTTGGGGTTTTCTTGGCCAAGACATTACAGTGGTTTGCCATTTCCTTCTCAAGCTTATTTGACAGATGAGGAACCTGAGGCAAACAGGGCAAAGTAACTTGCCCAGGATCACACAGTAATAAGTATCTGCGGCCACATTTGAACTCAGGTCTTCCTAGGTTGGGCACTCTACTACGCGACCTAGCTACCCCAATCTGTTTATATCCATATGCAGAAATGATCCAAAGTTCTAATAATTAGAGAAGCTAAAGAAACTCTGAGGTTTTACCTCACTCCCAGTATGTTGTCAAACTACAAAAAAAGGAAAGTGATCAATGCTGGAGGGGCCGTGGGAAAACAGGCACATTAATGCAATGTTAGGAGAGCTGTTTGAGAAAGCAATTTGAAAGAGGTCCCTGAAGTTACTAAACAGTGCCTGCCCTTTGACTTAGTGATACCACTACAAGGCCTGTGCCCCAAAGAGATCAAGAAAAGAGGAAAAGGACCCTCATGTGCACATATACTTAGGGCATTTCCTTCTGTGATGGCAAAGAACTAGAAACTAAGGAGGTATCCATCTATTGGGAAATAGCTGAATAAATGATGACATGTACAGGTAATCAGATATTCCTATGCTGTAAGAAATGAGGGAAAGGACAGTTTTCGAGAAGCCTGAGAAGACTGCATGAGTTGATGTAAAGGGAAATAAGAAAAGTCAACAAGCATTTAGTAAATACTTACTGTATGCCTGACACCATTGCTGAGTATCGTGGATATAATAAAAGGCAAAAACAGACCCAATCCTCAGGGAGCTCATGTTCTAAGGGGGGAGACAACTTTTCAAGAACTAAT
This sequence comes from Bettongia penicillata ogilbyi, assembly GCA_023548195.1. Lineage (NCBI taxonomy): Eukaryota > Metazoa > Chordata > Mammalia > Diprotodontia > Potoroidae > Bettongia > Bettongia penicillata. The sequence continues at coordinate 10,217,081 of JAJHZJ010000134.1, read as the reverse complement.
TAGAAGAGCAATTTATATTACCGCAATAACATTGTAAAAATGAACAGTTTTGAATGACTTATGAACTCTCATTAACCCCATGGCAAACCATGATTACAGAGGCCAGAGAATGACATGTACTACTCACCTTGGGAGAGAGAATGGTCGACCAAATGGACAGAATGAGACACATGTTTTTGACATGGCCAATGTGGGAATTGGTTTTGCTTATCTATGTATATTTTTAAAAGTGTTTAATTTTTTCTCCTTGCACTTGCCACTGCAGTGGGACATAGGGGAGGAAGAAGGGAAAGTTATTAGCTAAAAAAAAATAAGGTAATGAAAGAAGGTTTTGCTTGAGTTGTGACATGAAGGAAGCCAGAGATTCTGAAAGTGAGAAAGGAACAGGGAGAACCTTCCAGTCATGGGAGACAAGTCAGTACAAAGGTACAGAGAAGGGAGGTGAAGCATTGTGTGTATGCAACAAGTGGACCAGTAAAACCGGAGTGCAGAGCACATGGAAGTTTCCTCCATGTAGAAGAGGACTGGAAAGGTGGGAAAGGTTCAGACTAGAAAGAGAAATTTCTAGGACAACAGTGGGCCTGAAAGGATGTTTAGTAACAAGGTTTACAGAGCAAGGGGCACATCAATGCCCAGCCCCACCCATAAAACTGAGATCAGAGGCAAAGACCCCAAAGATGGAATGGGATGCCTGTTACTTAGGATCAACCTGAAGGGAAGGAAATAATCCAGAAGTAGTCAGCCTACGATTATTTTTACCAAAATAGAGGGGATTAAAAGGTGGAGAAAACAAAGAATAGGAAACATGGAGCAAGGGTGCCATTTTCTTTGGTCATTGGACAGACCAGGACTGAGAAAACTAGGTCAACCCTGCCTTGTGGGAACTCAATTTCATGAGTATACTGGGGTGGTGGGTGACTATGAGCTGAAAAGGATTGGCATTGGGAGACGTCGAGTATATTAATAGCAAGGTCTGGAGCTGAGGAGGATGAAGTATCTGAACCTACATATTGGAATGTATTCTATTCATCAGCTACACCATAATCTGCAATCATGGTATCATATATTTTAAGGTGGAAAGAACCTTTTAGACCACTGAGCCCAATCCCCTAATTAGACAAATGAGGAACCTGATGTTGAGAGAGGTGGAACTACAGTTGTCTAGAAGTGACTGTGGACTTGGCCATGGTCACAAAGTTAGCAAATATCTAAGATGGGATTTGAACTTGGGTCTTTCTGACTCTAAGAAACGCTCTACCCCAAATACCATACCCCACCCATCCAACCTTTCTTATCTCTCCTTCCATCACCCTAGTCTGACCTTCTCCCTCTCCACAACCTTAACCTTGGGATTGACCAGTATAACCACACTATCAACTATTCTTGCCATCTTATCTGCTCATCAATCATGCCTTGCCGGTTCCTAGCCATCTTCCACGTCTACTCACAAAATGTTCCATGTTCCTGGAAGAAGTCACACAACAGATCTGCCTACAAATTTCTATTACCCAATCTTAACTAGACCTTCCCTGTTTTATAAGCAATCTTCTTCTTCTTCATCATCATTACCATCCTCATCCTCATCACCATTATCACCATCATCATCACCATCCTCATCCTCATCACTATCATCATTGTTGTCACCATTCTCATCCTCATCCTCACCACCAATACCATCACCATCATTACATTATCATTATTGCTATCATTAATTGGATTGCCCTCCATGCACATATTGTTCCTCCTATAAACTCCAAGGGAGCAGGGATTGTCTCACTTTTAACTTAATCCTCAGTACCTAGGACAGGGCCTAACACAGAGTAGGCCCTACAAAAATGTGTGTGGTGTTGGAATTATTTGAACTGGAGTCAAAAGAGGTGCATTTGCTTCCAGCTGACACCTTCTAGCTCAAAGACTTTTGGGCAAGTCATGGAACCACTCCAGGACTCAGTTTCCTGATCTGTAAATTAAGTGTGGGCCACCTTTTATGCAGACCTGTTGTGAGGAAAGCGCTTTGGAAACCTTGAAACCTTTGAGAAATGTGGCCTGAGACAGATCATTTAATGAAATGCCTTTTACTCTCCCAGGCAACAATGGCATCCAAACAGTTCCCTTCAATTATAGAACTGGAGGGAATGACTCCCAGGTGGGCATTGCAGGCTTGGCCAGAGCCTTCCTCACATCACCCTGGAGACCCTTGACCTCCCTTATTTGGGGAGGCCAGTCCTGTCCCTAGTCTTGGCTTCCTTCCTTCCTTGATTACTCTTCAATTCTAACAGACTCCCTTGTTTTCACCCGTAAACCAACCTCCCTATCCTTACCTCTTTTCACCCCTATTTCTCGACTATGAAGCTAGGATAATAAAACATGCATCTGACTCTTGTCGTCAGTCGGTTAACCTTTCTAAGCCTCTGTTTCCTCATTTATAAAATGAAGAGTTTGCACTAAGTGGCTTCTGAGGTGGTGGCTACATTGTATAGTGATAAAGCTCTATACTTGGGACCAGGAAGATTTGCGTTTAAATCCTACCACAGGCATTTATACTTGCTGTGTGACCTCAGGCAAGTCTCTTAGCCTTCCTGAGCTTTGATTTCCTCATCTATACAATGGAGACTGGGACAATTAGGTGGCACAACAGTGCACAGAGCACTGGGCCTGTAGTCAGGAAGACTCATCTTTCATGGGTTCAAATCTGGATTTCTCAGTGATCTTTATGACTAACTTCTGGAAAAGGTGCTGACCTGCATTGGTGGAAGGAGACTCTTCACTTGGGGAATGTGGGTACTAGAGAAATGCCAGGCCCTGTCTCTGTCTTTAGACAGATGATCCTTTGCTTAGAATCCTGCTTGCCCACTGAGGACATGGACATGTCAGCTGGCACCTTGATTGGAAGAGCAAAGATGATGGTTGATTGTATCTGTGACTGGGGCTACCTTAGGATGACCCTGCTGGTTGGAGGGTCAGAATTTCAGTGACAGAAATGGGCTGACTCCCTGCCTGTGGAGGATGGAGTCTTCTGGGAAGAGTCACGCTTTCTTCTGGGCTCAGCTGTTTGGAACCCTTTTCCCCTTTTCCTTTTCACTTTCCCCTCAGAGAGTTAGAGAGCAGAATCTGGGGGAGGAGCTTCTTCAGGCTCAACTCTTTTCGTTTCCACAATGCTCTGCCCAACTAAGTCATTATTGGCAACCTCAGGGGAAGGGCTGGAGGTTGGAAGTTAATCTGACCTTCTGGTAGACAAGACTGAGAACAGGTTCTGTTTGCATTAAAGCTTAAGCAGGAACTTTTTAACTGCTCATCTAAAGCAGCTGAGTTAACATCCTAGCAAGAGAAAACAAAAGGAGGGAAAACCACTCTAAATAAAGTGTTGGAGACCTGCAGCAACTGAGTGGTAGACAGGTTCTGATCTAGCCATACTTCTTTGCCACTTGACTGACAGAGTAGTCAAGATTTCCTGTTCTGCAGGGATGCAACAAGTGCATAATTTGGCTGGAAAGCAGGAACCCAAACTACATCCTGGCTGTTCTGTTGGGAGAGATTGCAGGAAGGCTGAATGGGGCAGGAGGCTCAGGGAACCATTCAATTTCAGAGAGCTTGGAGGACCCAAAGGAGAATATTTAACATAAAAGAGGGAGGCATTCTTAGGTCAGAGATTTAGACCCGGGAGGGGCCTCTCCATTTTACCTAAAGTGACTTGCCCAAACTCACAGTCAAACCAAGAAGCATTTATGGGACACCAACTGGGTGCCAGACACTGTGCTAAGGGTTGAGGATGCAAAGAGAGGCAAAAAGCCAATCCCTATCTTGGAGCTCACAGTCTAATAGGAGAGATAACATTCAGGCAACAACGAAAATCATCAATCCAGGGAAAGTATTAGGATTAGTGGGGAGAGGGGGAGTTGGGAAAAGATTTTCTTAGAAGGTGGGGTTTGGACTGGGAGCTGAAGGAAGCCAAGGGGTTGGATAGAGAGGGAAACAGTTATAGGAGTCAAGTACAAAAGTATTTTTATTGTGAGCTGAACCTCTAAGCTTTGCCTTCAAAGCCACGCAGTGTGGCAGAAAGATTGGTCCTGTTCTCCTTGGTCTCAGCAAGCAGAGCCAAGATCAGTGGGGGGAGGGTAAGAAGAGGCAGATTTAATCTCATTATAAGGAAGCATTTTCTAACAATTGGAGCTTTCACATCTGCAATGGGCTGCCTAGGGAGACAGTGCCTTGCCTTCCTTTGCATTGATCCCATCCCCAGAGGTGATATTGCAGTTTCCTAATCTCTGGGGAAATCATTCATTTTGGGTTGTGAAATGCTCTGTTATAACACCGGCAATCTCATCAGTTCCAGAGTAATTGCTGTGAACATTTTCGTATCCAGTTGCTTTGACAGAGCGTTGTCCAAGGTAACATGCATGAGTCCTGTAGGGTGTCTTTGGAAAAGGGCCTCACCATTGAGTTAGAGGCAGACAGGGAAAGCTTCAAGTTGCAAAGGAGCTTTGAGGAGCGTTCAACACATCAGAAATCAGGAGTTTCAATGGAATTGTGCCTTTGCTCAGGCACTGCCCGTGGCATTGACTGTGTGGGGACAGATCCCTTACCCCCCCCAACTTTTTTACCTCGTGTTTCCTAGTTTGGCCCTTTGCCATAACAGGAAATGAGATTCTCCATCTCAGTCCCAAGGGCTCTTTCACTGTTTGTTTGCATTCTATTGAGAGGAAGATGAACAATGGGAAAGCTTAGGGAAGCTGGCAGCTGATAGTGAATTCTCTATGAATGAAAAACTATACAATCATTTTGGACAGACAAGAGTATGACTCCATCCTGTGTTTGCAAAAAGGACTGAGATGCCTGTCAACACTTTTTTTTTTAAGCAGTCACAGTTTTGCTTGGGTGGGTATTGGAGGTGGGGTGGGGGGAGGCAATGAGAAAGGGAAGGGAAGAGGGAAGGATGCCAAAGTGTCAGAACTGAAATGGTTCTACAGGCACCTTAGTGCTGATTTTCTAGTTCAGGCCCTTAACACCTCTTGTCTGAACCGCTGCAGCTGCCTCTTAATTGGTGCTTCTGTTTCTTGCCTCTCCTCTCCCATTCATCCTCCATACAGCTGCCAAAGTAATGTTCCTAAAACGCTGGTCTGACTGCGTTACTTCAAATGCTCAAAGCTCTTCAGTGACTCCCCTTCGCCATGGAACAATAACCAGTGTGACTTCCTACAATCTGATTCCCACTCTTTCACTTGCCAGCTTTATTTCACGCTCCTCCCTTTTATTAACTCTTATCTTCTAGCGCAGGGCCATCTCCAGTTGTTCTGATGTATATATTGCCACTGGACCCAGATGGTTTCGGTGGAGAGAGTGAGGTGACTTTGCATAGCCCTCCCTCACTTAAATCCAATTCACTTTCAAGTCATGACATCACCTTCCTAATGCCATGGTCCTCTTCCAGAATAAAGAATAAACAACCTGTGGGTTGTCATAGCTGCCCCACTGGGATCCCAATTGGCTAGTTCCAGCTGGACAATGCAGCTACCCCTCCCTCCCCCCTTCCTTCCTTCTTTCCTTCCTTCCCTCCGTCTTTCTCACCTCCCTACTCTCCTCCATCTACATAAGAAATCATATCCTTACCTGCAGGTGTTCTACCCAAAGGAATATGAATTGTGATCTCTGAAACCTAGCAAGGTGTCTGAGTTTACAGGCTAGATTTCTTTTTTATGAACTATGTGTTAAGCTCTCTGTCTCTCATTGCTTGCTCAACAAGAGTTTCCACCCAGCCCAAGCCTCACCTGATGGCTCAGAGTGAGTGTAAATAGCAATTGTTTCTGTACTGCTTCTCCTCAAGACCCTCTCTAAACCCCTCCTCCCATCACCCTAGACTACTAGACCACCTCCAGATCCCTCCTATAGTCTTTTGTGTATTTAAGTTTCATCTTGCCTCCATGAAGGTGCTCAGATTCAATCCAGCTCAGACTCTGTCTAGCTGAGATTCTATCTGGCCTGCTTGTGAGTACAAGTGTTACAAATGCTTAGGCTCCTTAAAGGTCAACCCAAGATGGCAAATCTTCAATAAACTTTGTCTTTCTTTGGCTTCAAAAAACATTGTTTCTGTCCTGGTCAGAAGCCCTAAGGGCTAGGTAAAAGACCATTCTTTGACTCATTTCTTACCTAGCCTTAATCACTGAATGGGCATTGCCTCAGAGACCTGGGAAAGACCAAAAAGACCAAACTCTCCCACTGCATCTGGGGTCATCTCCAGTCTTGCTGATTATATCTTGCCACTGGACTCAGATGGCACTGGAGGAGAAAATGAGGTGGGTGACTTTGCACAGCCCTGCCTCACTTAAACCCAATTCACTTGCAAGTCATGATATCACCTTGCTGATGTCACAATTCCCTTTGAGAATGAAGAAACAAGAACATCTTCTAGCCATACCAGTCATTTCTCCTACTCTCCATTCTCTCTCTTGCCTCTGTTTCTTTGCTCATGTGGCCCTCCATAGTTTAAATGCAATCATTTCTCATTTCATTTGTACCTTCTGGAATTCTTTTCTTCCTTCAAGGATTAACTTGGGAGTCATCTTCCCTGGAAGCCTTTCCTGACCTGCTTTTTCCTCCTCACTCCAATTGTGGGCACTCTCATGTTATTAGTGCCCATGTTGTATTCCTTTCCTTTCTTCAGTAAACTTTTTGACATCAAGGACCATTTCCTCTTTGCATCTCCATCATTTGAAAACAATCCTTTGGCACACAGTAGGTGCTTGATAAATTTTTTTGAATTGCTTGATTGTGTTGACTTGAATGGAAGGGGACTCCAAGGCCATGGAATCATCCCAAAGTGAATCCATGTGCTGGGAAAGTGAGCAGATTCCTCTTCAGCAGAGTGCTTCAAGCAGAGACCAGATGGCCATTTGTTGGGGGTGTTTTAGAGGGGATTCCTATGTCACATTCTTCTTGGATCTCTGTTTTCTTATCTGTAAAATCAAGTAGACTAGAAGGCTTTCCACATCTATCATTTTATGATCCTATGAATTTATTTTTGTTATTTATAGTAGTAATGCCCCAGCCAATAAAAATAGATAAAGGTGTCAGTGATGGAATTGGTGATTCCATTGATATAGTAAAGTCTTGGATGGGATCATAACTAAAACTTGTTGTCTCAGAGAATGCCCCAGAGGGTTGAGAAGTTAAAGCACTTGTCTTTCAGGTCACATAGTTAGTAAGTTTCAGAGGCAAGACTTGAACCATATCTTCCTGGCTCCAAGGCAAGACCTGCTCTGACTTCCCCATGCTATTAATGGCTGCTAACATGAACTGTAATTTGAAGCTGCCACTTTAAGATGGGCAAGGCACTTTATAGAAATCTGAGACACTACACCTAGGGAGGGAGGTATTATTGGCATTTGTTTCACTTTTACAAATGAGGAAACTAAGTCTCCGAGTTTCAGTGAAACCACACAGCAAGGAAGAGTTAGAGGTCACTCTTGAACTATGCTTTCTTCTGACTCCTGACCCAGCAATCTTTCCATTATGTAATACTGTGAGACCCTTTGCTCCCAGGAGTACTTTCAGAAACTTATGGTTCCATTCACTTCTGGATTTTGGCATGCCAAGCAGGTCCTCTCAAGTTCTGAAATCCTGAGATTCTGGGAACACCATGTGGACAGATTGCTTTGTCCAGGGTTAAGGGGCTCTGGAGGGGTGGTTTGGCTTTTGTGAGACTTCTGTGTCTCTGTTTGGATGAGGGGGAGGACATTTCAAACAGGCAGCTTTAATTTCCTTTGAAATTTATAGCTCCCGGACATTGTTTTCAGGATCCGGAGATGACCCAAAAGTACATTTTAACCCCTAGGCATGGCTTTCTGGATGCCTTATTGTCCAAAGTCTTGGAGCAGGCAGATTTTTGAAATATTTCCCCTTGAGGTCAGCCCTCTACTGGACAAAAATAGTCCTATCTTTGTCTCTTTATTCCATCTACCCATCCATCCATTTGCTAATCTGTCCTTCCTTCCTTGATTCCTCTTTTTCTTTTTCTTTCTTTCTTTCTTTTTCTTTCTTTCTTTCTTTCTTTCTTTCTTTCTTTCTTTCTTTCTTTCTTTCTTTCTTTCTTTCTTTCTTTCTTTCTTTCTTTCTTTCTTTCTTTCTTTCTTTCTTTCTTTCTTTCTTTCTTTCTTTCTTTCTTTCTTTCTTCCTTCCTTCCTTTCCTCTGTCTCTGTCTCTCTCTCTGTCTCTCTCTCCTTTCTGCATAAACCTTGCAAAGGAAAAGAATGAAATAATCTATGTATTATACATTGTAAACCTTAAAGTGCTATGTAAATGTGAGCTATTAATTTAGAATCTGCAGCACAGTGAAGAGGTCAGGGATTTCTGCTCAATCTGGCCAGGGAGACAGAAACTTGCTGGGGCTCTAGTCCTGCAACTTGGACTCATAGGATCATAGTTAGAGGTCAGCGTGTATCTAATTTGACTCCCTCATTTTTCAAAGGAACAGATAGAGGCTCAGAAAGCTGATGCCACTTGTTCAAGGTAATGAACCCAAATTCACAGTCTCAGATTTGGTGTTGGAAAGGACCTTAGGAGTCATTTTGACCCACTGCCTAGAAATTCATGGTACATCTAGGCAGAAAGACTTGAGCATAGCCCCAGTTACAAATGACATTTTACAAATTAGAAACCTGAGGATCAGAGAGGATAAGTGACTTTCCTGAACTTGTACAGATAATAAGTCAAAATTTGAACCCCTGTCTTTTGCCTCCAAATCTAGCACCTTTCCCATACATTTCTTCAGGAAAGTTGTCTGTATTGGCCCCTTTTATGTGTTAATAGGCCGATGATTTTTCTAAACTTGTAATCAGGCATAGTGGAAAAATGAGTGTAGAAACAGGCAAGAGATAGTGTTTCAAGTTCATTTCTCCCACTAACCAGTTGTGGGAACTTGGACAAGTCATCTAACTTTGCTGAAACTCAATTTTCTTATTTTTGAATTGACAGAACTAGAATAGAAGATTTTGAAGATGCATCCCCATTCTCACAATTATGTCTGTCCAACAGTGGAAGGGCCAGGCAGTGTGGTGGTGCAGTGGATACAGCTGGGGCTTGAAGTCAGGGAGACTCATCTTCATGAATTCACATCTGACTTCAGACACTTGCTAGGTGGGTAACCCTGAGTGAGTCCCTTAACCCTGTTTGCCTTGCTTCTTCAATTGTAAAATGAGAAAGAGCTGGGAAAAGAAATGACAAATCATTCAGTGTCTTTGCCAGGAAAACCTCAAATGGGATCACGACGATGGGAAGCCGACTGCAATGACTGAACAATCACACAGTAGAGTGGGCTGCCAGGGATGCCATGAAGATATTCCATCAGAGCTGGAATGAGCAGCTGCGAGGGATGTTGTAGGGTCTACACCTTCCTAGGAGATCTGAACCAGGTGGTCATGAGGTCTCCTCCAACTCCAATCCAGTGATTGTGTGGTTGCATCATCTGAGTCTAGGAGGTAGCTTAGCTCAAAACCAGGTCATCAAGAATGCCATTCTTCCAGGGATACTCATGAAAATTCCAGGTAGTAGAATAAAAGAAAGTTGTCTAAATGGATGTACTCATGCCAGTCTAAGATCTTCTGATTTCCTCATAAATTCCAGGGCTCTAGGGAGTCATGTTAGAGTATTGGTCATTTGTAACTGGGGCTACGCTCAGGTCTTTCTGTCTAGATGTACCATGAATTTCTAAGTAGTGGGTCAATCAATCATGTTGACAATTGACAAGCATTTGCTAAAGTACTTACTGTGTGTCCTTACTTTGTAAATTTGTGAGAATAAGACTTGAAAATAGGAAGATCTGAGTTCAAGTTCTGACTCAGACACTTTCCTGAAGCATTTATTAAGTTTGTCCCACATCATGTACTGAGAACACAAATGCATTCAATTCAATTTAACAAGTATTTATTAAGTACCTACCATGTGATTGACATTGGGGGGGGAGAGAGAGAGAAAGAGAGACAGAGAGAGAGAGAGAGACAGAGAGAGAAGAAGAAGAAGAAGAAGAAGAAGAAGAAGAAGAAGAAGAAGAAGAAAAAGAAGAAGAAGAAGAAGAAGAAAGAAAGGCAGCAAAGAAGGAAGGAAGTTTATGGAGTGTGCATTCTGTTAGGAAAGGCAACATGTACATATATTACATATATATTACATATATATTATATATAATATAATATAGATTACATATATATATTACATATATAAAACATAGCAAATAAATAGAAGGTAATTATGTAGGAGGAAGGGTGATGGGAAGGGGATGGCTAGGGGAATTAGGAAAGGCTTCATGTAGAAGTAAGTGCTCGATCTGAGCCTTAAAGGGCACTCAAGTTTCACTTGCTTTCTCTCCCCACCCCCCACTTCTACTATCAAATCCTAAAGCTTCAGTTTGGAAGAAATGCTTAGAGGTTCAAAACTGGAAGGACAAGGAGTAGGAGGAGGGGGAGGATTTGTTTACGACAATATGGGGGGGGTGCATCCTGGAGGAATGAAGGTGAGAAATACCGCTAAGAAGGGAAGACATGGTTGTAGTGTTAGAGTGTTTCATCTTTGTCAATAATATAACTTTTATTCACGGATCCTTCATGGGGATGAATGGATTTGGTTACCATAAGGGGGAGGAAGGCTCTCCTTCTTTGACTAAGATGATTGGTTTTAATTAGCAGCAAATGGAAGCCTGTGAGGAGCTCTTCATTAGCCTGAACTCTTGCTTCATAATTCCTAGCATTCTTCTGGGCCCTCCCTAGGGATGGGGTGCACAGCTGTGGACATTCTTGACCAGGAGATTGTGTGGAGTTGCCACTGTTGCCTTGGCATCTCAGCTCTTCATTGGCCAAACTCACATGATTGACAAATGTCTGAAATAGGAGCTGTCTCCTTAGTAGAAAGAATGCTATTTATTTATTCTAACTGTCCCTAGGATGTAGGTTAGGAGGTAAAACTATTACAAAATGTGCTGAGAGTGGGCACTAACCACCCAAGACACCTTGGAGGACCCCATCTCTCCAAACTGGGCAGACAGGCAGGAAGGGCCTGCTTGGCTTGGACAGGCAAGAGAAATGGCTTTGGAGTCAGCGGACATGGGTTCAAAAGCTGCTCCTCACTCTCACTGCCATCACTCTGGTGTGGGGCAAGTTGCTTAGTCTTCTGGGATCCAGTTTCCTCAGTAAAAAGGAGAAGGTTGGACTTGCTAGCCTCTGAGATCTCTAGATCTTTAGGTTTATACCTGTCTTGGTTCCGATAGGAGAAGCTGACTCCAACTAGATCCTCACTCTCACCTCCGTGCCTTTGCCCAAGGTGTCTCCCATGCCTGGAATGCCCCCTTCTTCAACTCTGCCTCCTAGAATTCCTGGCTCCCTTAACTCTTCCATAAACATTTTCCTGATTCCCCCAACAAAAATGCCTTTTCTTTATTTTGCATAGATTTACATGTGAATATCATTTAGTGTGCATATATGTGTGATTGATGTAATTGTAGAAGGCCCAGCTGCACCTTAATTGACTCACTAACTCAACCAATAGAATAAACTAGGTATTAAGGAATTCTCCCATCACCCCAAGAGCAACGTGCAGTCACTCCTATGGTCAGTCTCAAAGGACCATGGGATTTGGGACCATTGGAAGAAAGGCCAATGATGTCAAACAGGAGAGCTGCCTGGTTGAGAAGATCAAGGCAGCCCCACGGACATGGCCCCTTCCTACGCAAGCCTGGTAGCAGAAGATTTCCAACCAGGCCCCCAAGGGGAAGCTACTGGACTGGCGACTCAGGGCTGGGGCTTGGGGGGAGAGTTCACTTAGTGCAGCCCGAAACTGAATCAGCTTTGATTTTTCTTCGATGTGACCTTGCCTGAAGTACCTCACGAATCACAGGGATTCATGAGGGCAGGGAAGGTCATTTGGGAAGTTTCAGGAGTGACTGTGCCTTTACTGAATGGCTGAGGGAAAAGCCATAAAGCTTCCAGGTGTCCCTGCATCCACCAGCTACTTTCCAACAGACCAACTTAATGAAACCTTGTGTCTGGTCTGAAAATAGAGAGGTAAAAGTAGCGATGGGGGCAGGAAGTCTGTGTGACTCTTCATTGCAGACATTCGATGACATCAACCTGTCATTTGTCTGAAACCTTTGGGGCAGGGACTACATTTTATGCTGCATTTGTCCTTCACATGGTGCCCAGCAAATACTGCCAGAAACCGAGGGCGTGCACTTTCCACAATCCAGCAGCACCTGCCCTATGTGGGACTCTGCTTAGGGTGTAGTCATAATCTGATGTATCCTTTTACAAAAATTCTAAACTTAGTAACCACCAACAAAAAGCAAAGCAAGCAGTGAAATACACAAACAAGTGATAAAATCCAATCATGGCATGAAATTGCAAGCTTCAGTTATTTACAGCTCATTTTCAAACCTTTATATGGATGCAAACATTAATGAGAAAATGACCGAAATGTCCTGTTTATTCCAGTACACCTGCTGAACTCTTTATTCCGTACTTTTATTTAGACTTTGTTTTGCTGTTGTCATTTTCTCTTTTGTATTCAGGGCTCTGTTTCTTCTTCCATCTCGTCATGTCACTTCATGTGGCATGTCTTTGCATTTTCATATTCATCTTTCTTATTGTGCAGTGATATCCTATAATATTTGTATAATGCCATAATTTGTTCAGATGTTCCCTCCTCATTTCACATGGGTCATTTCCAGTTGTTTAACTATGATGAATAATGCCACCTGGAATATTATTGTGCAGATTAGTCTTTTTTCTACTGGAGTGAAAACTAGGGTTGTATGGACAGGACTTTGCCCCAGGGTGCTAAAATTCAGAAGACTTTGGCAATTCTTATCATCAGTCCTTCAGCAGTATGGCAACAACTAAGCATCTAGTTAGTAAGAATAATTTGTTAGAATAGAAATAATGGAAGATGCATTTTCTCTTCTTGGGGACTGTTTCCCAAATGAACCTAACCTTGATTTAACAGTTCCCTTTACCTTATCTAGGGGTGCTGGCTGCCCCAGTAGTGACCTTATGGTGTCTGTGGAGAGAGGGCAAGACAAATGTCCCAGTTTTTAAAACAAGGAAAAGAATAGTAAATGTAAATTATGAGCTAGAGGGGATGACTTTAATTCCTGGGACTTGTCTGGAACAGGTTGTTAAAGAGATGGTTAGGGCATGTCTAGAAAAGGGAAGGATGATTCTGAAGAGCCAGCATAGCTTCATTCTGAACAAGCCATGTAAGACTCACATTATTTCCTGTTTGACAGGATTGCTAAACTGACATATCAGGTGAACACTGTCATTATAGTTTACCTACATTTAGTACAGCATATGATATCCCAGACTGTTCCTATGGAGACATGTGGTCTACATGAGAAATTATTAAATGGATTCAGGTCTAGTCTGAATTAAGAGTTGGAATGTTGTAAACGTCACCTTGGCAGAAGGTCTCTAGAGGAATGCCCCAGGGATCTGTGCTTGGCCCTGGGCTGTTGGACGTTTTTGTGAATGACTTTTGCTAAAGTCACAGACAGTAAGTGCATCAGACTGGCAGATGCCAAAAAGCTTGAAGAGAAGAAAAAAACACTGGGTGATACAGTGAGGAACCAAAAATATCTTGGCAGCTAAAGCCCTGGGTCAAATTGAAATTCAATGAGGATAAATTTTAAAATCTTATCCTTGGGATCACAAGTCCCAAATGGGGAGATATGGGCAGATAGCAATTTGGCTGAAAAACACTTAAGGGTTGCAGTGGACTATCTACACAATATATGGCCTGCAAGAAAACTAATCTTTAGGTGATCTTAAGTGGCATTAAAAGGTCCATAACTATCCCACTGTTCTGTGCTCTGGTCAGTCCTCATGGGCAGGATTGCATCAGTTCTGGGTGTCATAGTTTAGGAAGGACGTTGAACAGTTAGAGGGACTCCAGAAGAGGACAATGTTCGTGGCAAAGGGCTTTGAGTCCTCATCATATGAAGATTAGTTCAGGGACCTGAAAGACTCTGACTTGCTAAGATAGTTCTCCTCCTGTATGAGGTATGGGAGGCATTAGGCCCAAGACAGCAGAATAAGGAGCACTATGGGGGAAATGGGGAATTGCAAAGAGACCACTTGGATTTGGTATCAGGAAATGATTCCTAGCCATAGGAGCTTCCCCCAGAGGTGGGAGGGGGAAACTTCCCCTTTGTTGGAAATCTTCAGGCAAAGATAGACTCTCTGATTGATTACCTGCCAGGTAGCTTATAGTGAATATTCCTTTATGATATGGGTTGGACAAGATGGCGATGGGAGGCCCTTCCAACTCAGAAATTCTTTGATTCTGCTGATGGAAACCATTGTCCCTGGATCTCTATTTCTCTGACATGAGATAGGATCTTGGGTTCTTCTCCTAACTTTTTGTGTTAGAAAAGTTGATCTGAGGGTTCATTTAGAGCCACTTGCTCTGGATACAAACCTTTGTCATCACCAATGTCCTTTCAGTATCATCTTAGGAGTTGGATCAGGGTCAAAGGGTGGGCATGGTTGGGTAACTCTAATTGTAGACTGCAATATTAATCTCTACAGAGCTTATGCCAATTCACAGAAGGGTATTAGAAGGGCTGTTTCTTACAGCCCTATCAGAATTTAATTCTATTTATTTTTGCCAATAAAATGAATTGGGGGCAGAATCTCAGTTGTTTTAGTTTGTATTTCTTTAATTTTATTGACTTGAAACACAAGACAGATAACTTCTGCCCACAAAACATCTGGAGTCAACATCACCTGCTGCTTAGTTACTATTATCGCTGCCATCTTCTTTTGGTTGTCAGATACTCGATTTCATTTTGTTATTGTTGCCATTTTGTTTTTAGATTTTGGAATTATACAAAATTTGACACTGTTTACTCTAAATACAAAAAAAGGAGGTGAAGTCTGTGGAGAGAGAGTCAGACAAATGAGGATCCTGTGAAGACTGGAGGGCAGAAGGAGCAGGTCTTCTGAGACATGTGGACCCTTGCCAGGTTGGAGATTGGCATGGATAGCAAGAGGAAGGATGCAGTCTCCTGAGGTAGAAGGAAGAAGGCACCTGATGAATGTGATTGGATTAGGAGAGAGGTAGTGTGGAGCAATGGTGAGAGCAGTGGGCTGGGAGTTTGGAGGTCTGAATTCCTTTCCACTCATGATACTCATTAAAGGTGTGATTATGGATGAGTTCCTCTCTGGGCCTCAATCTTTAGTCAGTCCCCTAGCATTTATTAAGTGCCTACTATGTGTCAGACATTGCACTCTCAAAAACTGTGTTAAAATAAGATGGTTGGCCTGAATTATTTCCAAGGTCATTGCCAGCTCTGACAATTTAGAGAAGTTAAGGAGAAAGATGGAGAACATATGATAGCAATAGAAGGAAATACAGATCTAAGAGTCAGAAGGGCCCTCTGAAGTGATGCACAGCTCTGAGTTTAAAGGTTATCCCTTACAAAAGGAGATGCAATATGAGGCAATTTGGGAGGCATTCAAGATACCCTCTGACCCCCTGACAGTTCTGACCAGGGCCACTCCCATTTTTTTCTGCCCGGCAATCACTTTCACAACACGTAGGAAAGAGGAGCATGCTTATTTCAGAGTCAGAAGGGACCTTGGGAGCCATCGTGTTCCAGTCAGATCTGGACAATAAAGCCCTCAATAAAACATACATGCCAAGTGGCCAACTGGCTTAATGATCTTCAGTGTGCAGGAACCCACCATTCATCAAGGACTCCATTCTATTTTGGGAATAACTTTATTTTAGGCTTTAGGTTAAGCCTCCGAAGGGCTGAGGGACTTTTGCAGAAGTGTCAGGAATGTGGGGCTAAGTAAGGTCTCCAGCTCTGTAATCCCCCTCTCTTGCCCCTGTTGAGTGCCTCCTTGAGGTAATTTATGTCTTCTGGACACCAGTGGCCAGGGAGGGGCATGATAGCATTTGTGTGGAATCTGCTGGCTGTAACTAACTAGGAGGGAGGGGTGGGGGACTTTCCCTTCAGGGTGGGGCAATTAAAATTGTGAGGTTTGTGACAGCTACCCAGAGGCTTTTTTGTGTCTGTGAATGTGGAACTGACTTGAAAAAAAGGTTGAAAGTATGATGATTCGTCCCAGGCATGTTGACCTACCCACAATCTCACCAAAGAGTGGACACTTCCTGCCTCCAGTGGTGCCTAGATTTTCACCATGCTCCTTTCCAATCTCCAGTACAATATCTTTTGTATCTTTCCCTTCTCTTCATTTACTTTTCAGGCCCTCCTCGCCTCTTGCCAGGATTACCACAATAGCCTTTTAATGAGTCTACTTGTTTCTAGGCTCCCACCACTTCAATCCATTCTACACTCAGCTGCCAAAAGACCTTCCTTAAGGCACAATCTGACAATCGCTCCCCTTCTCATGGAGCATCAGCACTTTCCTGTTGACTCCAGGTTAAATATATATGTATGGCATCTAAAGTTTTTACAATCTAATTCCAATCTGTCCCCTCTTACTGGCTTCACATTATTCCCCCTTCATGAACTCTCTATACTGCTAAACTGGTCTAGCTGTGATTCCATATACCCAATATTTTCTGCTTGGTAAACTTTGCCTCATGAAATCTTTCTTAGATTCCTGAGTTCTCAACAAAGCTCATCTCACCTGCCATTTCCTAAATGTGCTCTCAGCCCTTCCTAACCTGTCTAGTGGGTAATGATCCTCCTACATGCCTGAGATTACTCTGTGTTTACTTTGTATGCATTTTGTACTTAATTGTCTGCAAACATGTTTCTTTCCTATAGACTATAGTCTCTTTGAGGGCAGGAATGGTTTCATTTTTGTATATGTATCCACCTTAGCAATAATAGGTGCCTGATGAACGCTTGTGGAATTGAACACTTCCTTTGAGTACAAAGAAGTATCAGCACCTGATGATGTCTATGACAGATGGCAGCAGGCAACATCACCTAAGACAGCAGCTTGAAATTCGAAGATTTTTGCTGTGTTCATCCTTTGTTGCTGAATAAGACCATGCTATCAGAGAAATGATGACATGATTGGTACTTGACTTTGTTTTGAGTGAGGGAGGGCTGTGCAAGGTCATCAGCCTCACTTCTCCTGCAGAGTCATCTGAATCTAGCGACCAGATATTCACCAGGATGACTGGAGATGGCCCAGGATGCAATGGGAGACCTTGGCCCCTTTAGTAAAGTTTGAAGAAGAAATTGATGGTAGCCTTATAGTAAAAAATAGCAGCAGCCACAGAGGTGGACAGGGACAGCAATGAATCATACTTGCATACAAGCACACAAAGGGGCAAGATCCATGCATTCATCACTCAGGTGTTTGTTGTCATATATGAGGATCTAAGTCTGTGGAAGGTTATATACCATTATGGACAGTGGCAAGAGAACAATTTCAATTACTTAATCTTCTCTTGTTATTCCACCATAATTAAGCAGTTTGTTATTTAACTTATGGATAGAGAATGGGGACTTGAGCCTTCATGATTATGATTACCCTATGTTGTTTGTCCTTCATTTTTTGAAATGGATCACTGATATCATAGGGAAATGTCTTGTGTGTGAATTAGATTTAAGTGAGACAGAGTTACATACACATCATTGAAGTCCAGTGATGAGACACAAGTCAAGATGACTATACATGGCCTAGGATGCAGTGGGTGACTGTGGTGTCTTCAGGGTCTGACCAGGCTCTAAGTGCTCCATAGCTCCTGCTTCGGCTGCCTTCGTAGCCATTTGGAACAAATTATTCTCATCTACCTACCAGAGGAAGTCTTCACATGCTTGAAGTAGACATCTTCCTAACTCACCGGTGGATTTGAAGCCTGTCAGTTACCCTTGAACATCTACCAAAATGGTTTTACTGGGGCGTGCCCACTGCACATGGTACAGTTTCTTGGGGCCACAGGTGAGAGTTGGGTAACAGGTGGATACCAAAGGTAGATGAGGAGCCCTGGAAAGGGCTTAGCAAACTGTGGCATCAGAGGTAGTAGTTTTTCCTGAACATACCATCACCACAAATATCCTACACTTGGAATTATCTAGACATTCCAGAATCATAGAAGACTTGGGTTACAGCAGAATGCCTTGACAAGGGACAAAGTCCTGAGCTACCAGTGGTAGTTAGCTATTTTCCCTTTTCCTTTATAATAGACTAAGTAATTTTGTTGCTAGGTGTGTGCTTGGAATCCAGTTATGGAAATAGTATGATGCAACACCTGGTTTAGTGACTGCAAAGCCCATGGGAGATGTGGTCTGCATCATGCACATGTGTGCACCCACCTGAACCCCTTACATGATGATACAGGAGTTTATGACTCACTGGGCTTTTGATTCCAACATTGCCAGTTAGGGCTTGGCTTTAAACAATAGGAAGGCAAATAAAGAAACGGTCAAAAATGACAGATGATTTATTCTCCTCTTTTCCCTGGTGCCTACATTCTCCTAACACAATTTTGGTAGGTGCTGGAGATATAGATCAAAACCCATGCAAATCAAAATAAAAAAAAAAACAAACAAATCAATAGTCAGCACTATCAAGGATCTTAAATTCTCTAGCAGATATGATAGATACATAAATACTTTTATGTGACCACAGAGGAATTGTGGGAAAGGAGGTAGAAGGCACAGCATCATTTTAGACTCTTGCAGACTCTACTTTCCAGTCAAGCTGACCCAGTAGCTGTCTTTCAGATTTGGGATTCTATCTTCCATGTCTTTCCATGGGCGGTGCCCTATACCACCCTTCTCATCTCCAATTGGTAGAATCTCTGACTCATTTTAAAGTTTATCTCAGGTGTCACCTCTTAGAGGAAGTCTCCCCGACTCCCCCATTTGTTGGCACTGTTTCAGATGTTTCAGAATCTGACCACTGGTTCAGCATTGATGTCTCCAACTATCGGTTTGTTCGTTTGTTAACATCATAGGACCTGAGTTCAAATCAACATTTTTTTTCACTTAGTGCCAGTGCGACTGTGGACACATCATTTATCCTCTCTGGTTCAGAGTCCCCTCATTTATCAAAGGAGGAGGTTCAACCAGATGGCTGCTAAGGTCCTTTCCAGCTGTTGACCTATGGTCCTATGATTGTATGACCTGTGCAGGTCTGCACCCTAGAAACATGAGTTAAACTTACAACCTCAAGGCCACATGTGGTCTTCTAGGTCCTTGGGTGTGGTCTTTTTACTGAGTTCCACTTTTACAGAACAAATCTTTTTCTTGAGAGGTTTTGTTCTGTGAAGTTTGAATTCCATCAAAGAGCCACACTTGAGGACCTAGACCACATGTGGTCTGGAGGCCACATGTTCCCCACCCCTAGTACAGAGGATGGATTGAAAATAAGGCAGACCAATTAGAAGACTAATTCAATGGTCCAGACAAGAAGTGATATAGGTCTAATCAACAGAGGTGACCATTTGTGTGAAGAGGAAAGGACAGAAGTGGTATTGGAAGAAGGGCCCAGCAAATGGTGGGGATATTGGGTGGGGAGTGGCACAGCAGAGATGAAGAACACGTTTCCTAGGCTTGTGCTGCCAATGGACTATTGCTTATGCTTCAATAAGACAGGGGATCTATGGTCTCCTAAAGCTGTGTCTTCCCTCCATTTGTCCATTGGTTTGTGACATCCCATCTATACCTATTCATCCTATGTGACTCTGGTCCAGGACATCCCATGATTGCTCCAGAGGGGCATTTATTTAACAGACCCAAAGCCTTCTTTCAGGTTTTTTTACATTTCATGAGTATAACAGCTCTTAGACTGTTATCCTTCACTCCTGCTCTATGACCAGTCTAGCCCTTTTCCTAATAACTCTGAAAGCGATGATATCAGACTCAATCCTGGCAGGAACATATTCCCTCCTTAGTGACTGCGAGTGATCTCACTTGTCAAGACCCACCCTTAATAGCTAGCATTTACATCACTCTTAAAGATTTGCAAAGCACAAGAATGCTAGGAAGTAGGTGATATCATTACCCCCAGTTTACAGTTGAGGAAACTGAGGCAGACAGAGGATAAGTGACTTTCCTAGGGCTACACAGCTAGTAAGTGTCTGAGGCCAAATTTGAACTCAGGTCTTCCTGATTCCATGACCAACACACTAACTGCTGTTCTTTTTAACTGCCAGTTAAATTAACATTGCCCAAACCCCTGCAGGTGGAGTTATCCCTCCCACAACTCCACTGCGATCACTTTTGGAAATGGAAGGGGTCCTCTGAAGGCATTTTCACAAATGACCCTGGCCAAAGACATGGAGGTCACACTTTGGTGGCCAGCTGGTTGGGGATGAGCCCCTCTATACTTAATTAGACTGGTCTTTGGGCTCCAAATAGCCTGTCCCCAGGGCCATCCTCCAAGCTTGTTCAGCTTTATAAAATCTCCTGCAGTCTGAGCTCTGCTACAATAACCTTTGAGAATCCAAGAGCATTTCCATGCTTTGAGGGCATTTGGGAATAGATCACTTCTGGAGGCTCCTGGGGCATTACTTACTTTTTTCCCCATGGACAGGGCAACAATTTGTTTCCTCCATATACACACAATGATAAAAACCAGAAACTTATAAGCGACATACTGACAAAAATCTTTAACAAGAAGCAGCAACTTTTAACTACGATTATACTTAAAACATCAAAGCATGAGACATTGTATGATTCCTGTATCAGCATCTGACCTTTGACTTGGCTCCACATTGTCTCCTCCGAGATCCACATTTCCTGGAAAACTGAGGGCAAAGTTAGACTGCTCATCCTGTCATCTTTTCCTCCTACTGGTACTCTAGGAGGTGGAGGGCATCCTCCCAAAGTACAGTCAGCACCATCTAAAGGACTCAGGACCTG
The DNA here is from genome assembly GCA_023548195.1 of Bettongia penicillata ogilbyi. Classification (NCBI taxonomy): domain Eukaryota; kingdom Metazoa; phylum Chordata; class Mammalia; order Diprotodontia; family Potoroidae; genus Bettongia; species Bettongia penicillata. The sequence goes on along the minus strand of JAJHZJ010000134.1, from coordinate 10,196,251 downwards.
CTGAGCTCTTGAGGGCATGCAGTTGTCTCCAAGGACATCTCGAAACCAATGTTCACTCAGCCCCACTCAAGGAAATGAATGCCAAGCAGAAGAGGTGGCTAGAGAGGACCATGTCTAAGCCCTTCCAGCTGGAGCTGATGGACCAGCAGTGATCAGAAAGTTCTAGAGGCTCCCTTTTGCCTTTAGGATAGTCAACAAACTCCTTTTGTCATCAAAGTCCACCATGTCCTGACTCTAACCTACCTTCATAAGCTCATTACAAATTACTTGTTCACGCATTCTTCAGTCCAGATATACTGTTCTACTGGTTCTTCTCTCCCCACAACATTCCATCTCCCATCTGCAATGCTCTCCCCTCTTCCTGAAATGCCCTTCTTCAAATTCTACAAAGAGGGAGGTAAAGGACTATCCCCCCAATCCTTGTATTTCCCTCCATAACACAAGGAATTCCAAACAAGGCACCATTCTATGATCTATCCATGCAAATATGAGCAGGCCCAGGGGTTCTTCCCCCTTGCCCCCCACTGGGTCCTTTCAACTGCCACAGAGGAACACCCAGGACCATCCTGGGAGATAAGTTTGGCCTCCAAGCTCTTTGGCACATGCCCTGTGATTCTTGGAGCATACGCCAAGCTTGATGTTGAGGTTAAGGGGAATGTATCATCAGTATGATTGTATAGAGCAAGAGACTGCTCAATCCCCAAGCATTTATTATGTATCTACTGTGGACCAGACACTAGACGAGCTATACACATGGTCCACACACAAAATTGAAACAAGTTCTTTCCTCAAAAAACTGACATTGTAACTAAGGAGATGTGTTCTCATGTAAAGTCTCAAAGGGACCTCAGAGGCTTAGTTCAACCCCCTCATTTTTAAGGGGAAGAAACTAATGAAGAGCTATATAAAGGAGAAATAACTTGCCTCAGGTCAAACTGAATGTAAATGGGAGAGCCAGATTTTGAATGCAGATGTTCTTTAATCTCTTAATCCAGTGATCTGTCCACTACTCCACTCTGCCTCTGTCATGAAACTTGAGGAAAAATGGTAGGGTTGATAGGGATCAAATAACAAACAGAGAGAATTATCCCTCAAATTGAGCCAAAAATTTGTTGTTTGCCCCACTCCAAAGAGAGTTCTGTTGGAGACTGGATACTAGAATCCAAACAACTTGGACTATATGAAATTGGAATGGTTTGGCTTGGAAGGTACTAGGTTGGCCCATCTCATACACTTGTTACCTGTGTGATTTTAGGTTACTCTCTTAACCCTCTTTACCTCAGTTTCCTTTTCTATAAAATGAGGGGGTTGGACCTTAGTCACTCCATTTCAGACCTAAGATCTAATGACCTTTCTGAGTTTCAGTTTCCTCATCTGCAAAATAGGGGGGTTGGACCTGCTGGTCTCTTAGGTCTCTTTTGCCTCTAAAACTATGATCATCTATCCCGAAAAGGTGGATGTTGGATTGGGTGGGTCTGGGTCTCTAACATCCCATCTGACTCCATATCTTATGATGCCATGCATAATCCATCAAGTAGAGATAGGTGCCATGATATCCCCAATCCTCTTCTCTACAGCGTAAGTTTCACCAGGTCCTTGGGTAATTTTCCTTAAATACCCAGTAAAACAAACTGACAATATAATCGAAGGACTGGTAAAGTCCCAGCCAGAGAAGGAAGACCTGTGAGAGTCCTAGTTCTAGATAGAATCTCTTGCTCTGCCAGCAAGCTGCTCCTCATCTGTCATCATTAATTGGCCTTTATGAATCAGCAAACTCCATCAGAGAGAAGATGCTGCCAGGCCCATGAGTCACTGTTAACCTTCTTCCGTCTTCCCTGCCATGGAGATATCACTCCTGCTCCTTCAGTCATTTTCTTGCCTTTCACAAGAGCCTGCATTTTGGAACTGATGATTACTGAAAATTCTTTCCTTTGAAACAAACACACAAATAAAAATACCCACCCTGCCTCCAAGCTTATACTTTGAAATTTCTGTGCACCTGGGATCACCTCAGTGGGGGAACTCCCCGCACTGATACACTATTCAACCATACCCTTGTGCTCCTGGGAAACCTCCAAAGAGATGGATGGCCTAAGGTCCTGAGGACTTTCCTCTAGATCTCTTCACATTATCTGAGTACAGCAGCAACTGCCCATGTGGGCTATCTATCAACTGTTCTCTAATGTTTTGAAACCATCAGCAGTTCATATCAGTATCTCACCTTGATGTCTGATGATAGCTTTTCCAACATGCCTGGCCTACTATCTATGACTGTTAACACTCAGCAGCATATTGATGGCCACTTGCCCCCTCTCGATCACCTTGGAGATGATCTACAGTCAGAACTAACTCCTCACAGTGGTGGCAGTCCATGTTTCACAGCCAGCCAACATCACTGAAAGAAGAACTAAATTCAATAGAAGGATCTTTGTTTCAGGGAGAAGCTTAGGATCATCCCAGGCAATGCTTCACTTCTCAAACACAATCCACTCCATTATTTTCTTCCTGTTCCATGCTGGGCTAGTTCATTGTTCATTCTCAATATCTGTCTGAGAACCATGGATTGACAGGCTAGCTGTATGGACACACCATCCAAGTGCTAGCTACTGTCTTGGCCTTTGTAGCATTATTGAATTGTATTTAGCCTAGAAAACTATACCTCAAGGGAAACAGGACAGCTGTCTTCAAGTATTTAAAGGTCTGTCACGGAGTAGAGATCTAGAATGGAAAGGACCCTAGAAAACATCTAGCCTGACTCCCTAATTTTATAAAAGAGGAAACTGAGACCTGGAGAGCTGAAGTTACTTGCCCCAGGTCACACAGATAGCAAGTGGCATCATTTGACTTTGGACTTGGCTCTCTGATTTCAAATTCAGCTTTTTCCCCATTGCTTCACAGTAACTAGGGGACCTGGAGAGACAAGAATGTGACCACATTTCTGGATGGGAAGGATGCATAGATTTGAGTGCAGTGGTCTTGAGACCCAGCGAGGGAGGAAGCAAATTGATCTAGCTCAGAGGGATCCTCTTGACCCAGTACACAGGCTCTGATACTTCTTTGGTACAAGGCATCTGGACCGTCTTAACAAGCAGGATGATGTAAAAGAAGTCTGGTGTTTAATAAGGAAGGGCTGGGCTTGGCCCAGAGTCACCCAAATGATTTTCTGTTTCTGATGTCCCAGGCAGGTGGGCACCAATGAACTAGGAAGCTAGGAGTTTCTTTGTGGGAACATCTGTAAATGAAGGGGCTAGACAAGATGATATTGCACATTCGCTCTAGCTCTCATCCTCTGATCCTCTGTGGCTTTCCTTTCCACAGGAGAAGGTGAGGTTTCACATGCTTCCTGCCCATCCTATGCATGATCGTGTTTGGGGAGTTGAATCAGATGTCACAGGCACCATGTAAAATGAGTTTAGGGAGGAGTCCAATCCTTTCGGTAATGTTAATCTCCATTAGGCTCATAATTGAGCTTTTAGTCTCATCCCTACTGCATTACACAGTCCAAGTTAACCTCACTATAGCCTAATGGAGTGGGTTTAATGCTGGCAGGATCAATACCACAATATTTAACAAGAAAAGTCTCTAATTATACTGGCAAAACAGACCCATACTGTCTGATCCACAGCTGGTCTAATAAACTTAGTCAAACAGCACTTTTCCCTAGGGCGTTTCAATCCAGAAGTGCTTAAAAACTTGATTCCTTTAGACACCTTATTTAGCTTTTTCAGTGACTCAGCCTTAGGTTGCTTTTTGTTTACTTTCTTGTAATAGTTCACTCCAGTGGAGGGGGCCCAATGCCAGGAAAGAAGGCTGCATCGCAACCAAGCGCATCTCCCAGTTTGGGGCCTGACTGGATCATTCATCAGACCATCCTACGAAAGGCTGCCTCTCTTAAGGAATCTTGCATGTCCATGCATGGATAACTCTGCGCTAGAGCAATCTTTTGGGTCACATGTTTCTCATCTTGAACATGGAATTATAGATTGAGCACTGCAAAGGACCTTAAAACCCTCTCCCGGGGTGGGGAATCTGTAGCCTTAAAGTCACATTCTAGGTCCTCAGGTGAGGCCCTTTGATTGAATCCAAACTTCAAAAAACAAATCCTCTTAATAAAAGGATTATTTAATAATTTAGTAAAATCCTTAATAAAAAGGATTCTAATACAACCTTTTATTTTACAGATGAGAAAGACGAGACTCAGAGAATGGAAATGATTTGTTGAAGGTCAAAAAGTCTGTACGTGTCATGGTAAGGATTCCAGCCCAGATTATCCAGCTCCAAATTCAGTGTATTTTCCATTGTACCATACTGAAGTGAATGCTTTAAAGGAAAAATCAATTTATTGGGAAACAGGATTCTCTGTGTCTTTCAATCAACCATGTGATAGTGAAGATAAAGTCTTGTCCTGCAAAAGCCTATTGTCTTATGTTTTCATCTAGATTACTAACTTTTGATATACTTGTCAATCGTTGTCATATTTTATAGAACTTAAGAGTAGCCAAATGACTGGAAAGTCAGAGTCTATCAAGAATTATGACAATACTACTATTAATATTAGTAGCTGACATCTGTGTAGAACTGTAACATTTGCCACATCTGTTATTTGTTTTGACCTCACAACTCCGCGAGGCCCCTATTACACATATGATTATTGAGATTTTACAGATGAGGAAGAGGACTCTTAGTTCAAGTGATTCATCCATGGTCATACAATTCTTTATTGATCGACTCTTTTTGGTAAATAATACCATCCATATTCCATTCACACCTCACCCCCAATCATTTGGCACTTTCCAAAATTCTAGATTACAAGCTGATTGCTGTATGCCTCTAACATTGGCATGATTTTCCTTCCTAATATACTTGATTTGCTACAGCCCTATCACCTATCTGCTTCTTTTTAAACATCATTTCCATTTTTGCCTGTGGTGCATTGAGAACTGAGAGGTTAGAGGCCAAATGTAGAGATTTCACTATGCTGAAAATAAGATAGAATAGGAATGTTGGCAAATCCTTACCATTTTGAATCCATTTGCTGTCCTATTTTCAGGTTCAACTATTAACTTTTTTTGGAATGGTGTGGCTTTGGTCCTTTGTCAAGTTGTTCTCAGGCTCATTCACTGCTTCTTTCTATCTCTGGAGCTATGCCAATCATAATCTTTTGCCATCCTCCTTTTTAACTGTTTACCATTGAACTTTGATTCTAAATTAAAATTGCCCTAAAATACCATGTCTCTCTGCTTGTCAAGGAGATAAATTATTTTCTGACTGAGGGAGTTGGACTCTTTGGACTCCATTCTAACAGTAGCCTTGTATCAATTAAGCTTTCCTAAAATATGCCAATAATCAAACCTGATGTCTTTACTTTTGTCCATTTCCCATCTTTAAGGATCGGTTGAGTCTAGTTTAGGTTGAAAGTGTGCTCCTGGAGAAGAGAGGTTATTTCATTCTTTATTCTTGCATCCCCAGCACTTACCACTGTACCTGGCACATCTTAATAAATGTTCATTGATTGATTCTCATCTTTATTCCTTTTTCTAATTGGTACTGATTTCACTTTGGGCTTGAATTAGCTGATCACCTGACTGCCCAAAGACAGCTGACATTGCTGGCAGGATTGCCAATCCATGGAACATGAGCATTTATATCATCGAGAAATACCAGCTACATGATCGGGCACAAAGTCAGCATGGTACTTTATTCTCATGTCATTGGAATGTGAGGCCCCCTGGATGCAGTTAATATATTTTCCTTTACCCTCCCTTCCACCCCTGCCATTCTTTTGGCAAGTTAAAATATCATTTGATAATGAAAATGACATGCTGGGAGGGTGTGAGAAGCAGGTATTTGGGGCTATTTATTATGAAATAATATGGCATAGTAATATTCAAATTTCTGTAGTGTTTTAACACTTGCAAAGTGCTTAATGTATATCATCTCATCAGAATCCTCTATTAGCCCTGTGAGGTAGGTGTTATTATATTCTCATTGTACAGATGAGAAAATTGAGGTTTGAAAAGATGACTCAACTTACTAAAGGTCACACAGCAAATGAGTATGAGAGTTAGGAGTCAACTCCAGGCGTACCTAACTCCAAGTTCAATGTTCTATCCACTATTACTTACTGCCTCAAGTAGGCAAGAGCAATGAACCTAGAGCCAGGAGAGACCTGGACTGGAATCCTTCCTCTGACACCCACTCTCTGTGCGATCAAAAGAGAAGTTCATTTAAACCACCTGGTCCTCATATGCAAAATGGGGATGAGTATACCTAATGTGCCTGTCTCTTGGGTTTTCATGATGTTCAAGTGGAACATTATGTAAGAAGCCACATGGAGAAATACAACCAAAGTTTGATTTGGTGTCAGGGTATAAGAGTTCAAATCTTCATCTGTTGCATACTATTTGTGTGGCCTTGGGCAAATCCATTAACCTTGATGGACCTTCATCGTTGGCATTTATTAAATAAGGATGTTGGACCAGATAATAAGAGATGACATTTCTATAGTACTTCTAAGGTTTGCCATGACCTTCATGTTTGGTTCCTGATTGGTTCAGACTGAATGTAAACAATTGTTTCTGTTTTGGCCAGAAATCCTGAGAGTCTTCTCCTCCCAGGCTGATGTTTTTTAACTAGGTAAAAGAAACCATTCTTTACCTCACTGAGCATTGCCTCAGTCAAACTGAGACCTGTTAAAGACCTTAGCTTAAAAAGGCCAAGGTGCCCCACCGCATCCATGGCTCTCTCCAGTCATTCTGATTTATATCTGGCCACTGGATCCAGATGACTCCAGAAGATAAAGTGAAGGTGAGGACTGTGCACAGCCCTGCCTCACTTAAACCCAATTCACTTGGAGGTCATGGTATCATCTCCCTGATGTCATGGTCCTCTTTGAGAATGAAGGACAACCAAAGCCAAATGAACTAATGGGATCTCACAGATGAAAAGTTGGTAGGAAGGACCCAGGACTGGAAGACTAAAAAACTGCAGACCCTCCAGAGGAGAGAGATGGAGATAGCAGAGACTTCAGGTGTAAAATAGGCTAGGAATACCTGAAGAAAGTAGAAGTGTTCATTCTCCAGAAGGGCCATGACCTTTACATGTTGTTTCCCTTGAATCTCACTACTGCTCTGGGCAGCTATGTGGTACAGTAGATAGAGCACTGGGCTTGGAAGACTCCTCTTCTGGAGTTCAACTCTGGCCTCAGACCATTACTAGCTGTGTGATCCCGGGCAAGTCACTTAACTTTGTTTCCTCAGTTCCTTATCTGTCAAATGAGAAAATGGCAAACCACTCCAGGATCTCTGCCAAGAAAATCCCAATATGGAGTCAGAGAAAGTCAGACATGACCGAGCAACAACAGCTCTATGAGGTAGGTATGACAGATATTATTGCCCTCATTTTATAATAGAGGAAACTGAGGCTCAGAGGGTTGATGTTACTTACCCAAGGTCACTAGTGGCAAATTTACATAAGATTTGACCCATGGTCTTCTTGACTCCAAGTCACAAAATTATAAAATCTCAGAAATGGAAAGTCAGAGATCATCTAGTCCAATACTTACCTCAACAAGAATTCTTCTGCCTCCACCAAAGCCCTGAAAAATTATCTCGTCTCAGTTTCTCTGTCTGCACTTGACTGGTGAAAGCCCTCTAGTGACCTCTCTCTGTAACATCTCTCTTGGCCCTCCAACACTACCTCCATTCTTCCAGGCTCTCTTCCAGCGTTGTTCTATGAACCTATGTAAAATGTTTTGCAAAATGGTAAGTATTCCAGAAATGTCAGCCATTGTTGTGTTAGTTACCATTTGCCTTTTAAAATTATTCTAATTCTTGCTTGGTTGGGATTCTTGTTCAGGTATCCACAATCCTCTCGATGGCCTTGGAGGTCCATTCCCACTCGGTTGCTCTGTGATTCTGTATCATTTCATGGGTCCCCATGGTGTCAATTACATTTGTATCAGAGAGTTGGCCAGCTGTGGATTTGGATCAGTGAGGGTCCAAGGGACCACTCAGACTTGGAGCAACATCTGGGAGGTCAATCAGCATCAGACTTGGTTCAGTCCCAGAGGTAATCGCTGAAATGCTGATCGTTGATGCATCCAGAACAAGGCTTAGCCATAGGGAGGCATATGATGGATGTGATTAGAAATTATTTATCTGGAACAGAAAGGCATTCATTATTCCCCCACTTGAATTATTCAGGATCATTGCTGGGACTTTGGTGTTAACACCGAAAAGCCAAGTAGATTCCAGTCTATAAATGTGTAATGTGAACAGGGACTTCTAGAAAACCCTGCAGTTTTTTTTTAAAGCAGCAACATGTTAGGTGTAATGCTTGAGAACAGTGGTTGCAATAAACAGAACTGTCACCTCCCCTGTTCTGGATACTATGCTTTTCTTAATTAGACTACATTGCAATAGTATTTTTTTTGCTAATATCCCTATAAGAATTTAAATTCTTTTAAATTATGGTTTAATTACTGCTTTTTTTTGTATTCTTAGCTTCTAGCACAGTGCCTGGCATGTAGTAGGCATTGATAAAAACTTTTTGATCATTGTTTGACCGATGTTACACTATGGACTCTCTTTTAACTTGCTCCCGTAAGACTGGCAGATCTTTCCTTGTTCCTCACACAAACTGTTCTCTAGCTAGGTCCCCTTCATTTTGTCTGAATCAAATTGATTTTTTGAATCTGAGTGCAATTTTTCATTTCGTTCTATTAAAAGTCACTTGTTTGATACAAACTACCTCTGTGTTCTGTTCAGCTCTTTTGGAATTCAGAATTTTCCAACCAATATATTAGCCACCTCTCCGAGCTTTGTATCAATGAAGGATGTCAATGAAGCCCTATTTGAATCATGTATAAAAGTCATGGGCAGCAGGAGGGCAAGTCCAGGTCTACCAGAGTCCTCCTTTCAAACACATACTTTTAGGGAATCTTTGAAATTCCTCCTTGTTTTTGGCCATCTTATCAATTTCAAGTTCACTCAAGGGTACATAAAACATCTAGCCCATATTGCTCTAGCTTGGACAATGGGATGGCAAAAGAACAAGGATATCCATTATCACCACTGTTATTCAGTATGGTACTAGAAAAGTTAGCTTTAGCAAACCAAATAAATTTTTTTAAAAAAGATAAACAAGGATGGCAAAGGAGATTTTGTTGAAAGCTTTGCTATAGTTTTGAAATAATTATTTCATTGTGTTGACTGAACACTGTGCTATTTGGGATGAAAATTTCTGTGATTCCAGGCATATAGCTGGGGCTTGACTGGGCTTGTGCCCCCTGAGATATCTGAGGGAAGCTTGTGCAAATGGGCAAGGGATGCTGATGTTGAAGCAGTTGTCACTTCTGCTGACGCCATGCTACTTTAAAGATCTCCTTTGGTATAAAGGTCCCAAACTTTAAAATACCTCCTTATTCACCAGTCTCTAGTAACCAGTTATGTGCTGCAGACTCCCATTTTCTATTTCCCAAAGTGGTCATTCCTTTTTCATTTCTTTCTAAAGGTTCTCTTGATGCTGTCATCTTTTTGGACAATATTGCTACTTCTAAGTGACTTCTCCTTGGGAAAAGCCTCCCTTGTGAAAAATAAGACTAATTGAACAGAATATATGGACACACTGGCCATGTTGAGAAATCTATGCCTTATTATATGCCTGTAGCTCATCACCTCCCAGCCCTCTGAGATCAAAATTGGATGCTTCATTGATCAGAGAAGTGGTCTCCCAACTTGTGCTATTATGTACCCCATTATTTGTTCATATATGTTCGATAATATCATGCATATTTGCTTATTTTTAACATGTATTATATGTATGTTCAAACATGTATGTGTATATATGTAGGTATGTGGATATATGATTTATTAGTAATAAATAAAATACCTAATGAATACACATAGTAATAACATAGATACAAATATGTATTTGTGTGTGAATATGTATGTATATATATGTTATTTGTAACAAAATAAATAACAAATAAGTAAAACATTTATTAATAATATAAATACTATATATGTATATATACACATATATCACACACTTTCTAATTGAACCTGTTATTTTTTCAGATTTTTCAGTTAAGAACTCTCTCTACCAATGTAAGTTCTTCACAGAAAAAACTCATAAAATCACAGGTCTAGTTAAAAAGTATGTGTTATGTATGTAAGTATGCACATATATAATTACTGATATTATATGTTTTATTTATCACTAATAAACAAAGTATACATACATATGGACACACATATATACACACAACCCATAAGTGTTAGGTCATCCTGAGTTCAAAGCCATTTTTTTAGCTTCTACTCCAGATCGCCTCAATACTAATAATTATATGTATGATACAGCTTATAGATACAGAAAAAGAAAATTTAAAAGATATGAAATAAAAATGAAATAATATTGTATAATAGAGTCTTACGGGAGCTGTTGCTGTTTGTTATCCAGGGGAGTGATGTGGTCAGACGTGGGCTTTAGGAAAGCCAGTTGGGCAGCTGGGTGATTGTGAGGATCCCTTTGGTGGTTGATGGAATTAACTAGTGAGAGAGTGTACAAAGAAGGGACAAATGGCTGGGTCAGAATGCTATAGGCCTCCAATTAGGGGATGGAGTATTGGTGATGATCCAGCTAAAGAGGCTGCGTAGGAGTGGTCAGTCAGGTAGGAAGACAGCCAAAAGGCAGGACATGTTACCTTTTCAAAGCAGGAGTGTATGTCCTTTGGAATCTGAAGGGAAGCTTGCTCTCTTCTCAGGCTCTCAAAGTTGACAGTGTCTTCATCTCTGAAGCCCTCTGAGAAGGAGGAGGGGACCATATTTCAGGCAGATCTTTTATCATTACATCAAGCCTTCTGTTTTAAAAATCAGACAGCAAGGTTGTCACCAGAGATCAGGAGAATCCCCAGGAGAGGGTAATGGCTATTCCTGCCTGGAATTGAGAAGGGAGGGTCAGAATGGAGATGATCACAAGTATTACTTGAACCACATCAGCATTGTACCATGCTATGTCTAGAGCACCCAAGGCTGGGGGCTGCACCATGGGGAAGGGCAGTTGCTAAACAGTACTTTAGGATAAGGGGATCAGAAGGAGCCAAGGAAGCCAAAATGTAGAGTAGAGGGAGCTGACGTTTTGTCTGCCTCAACCTGATTCCCAAAAAGCTTTAGCCTCCTTATCCAATGGTTGTGCTTTGTTGCCACTGACCAGTGTAGGCGTGAGTGGGGTCTACTTAACCTCCTTCTAACTCAGCTGTTTCCATGAGGCCACAGGGACATTTGAATATTCTTATTTGACAGTTAGGAAAAATAAGGACAGCAATAATGAAGTTAGGTGATTTGCCCAATGTCTGACTCAGTGGCAGAACAGTTGCCTATGTGCATTGGTAGAAGCCACATACCAGTGAAATCACAAAAAAAAAAAATAGGACTGAGCAGGAGGAGCCAAGATGGTGGAGTAGAAAGACTCACATATGCTAGCTCCAAATCCACAACCCATAAATTTTCTGTAAAAAAAACTCCCCACAAATTCTGGAGCAGTGCAAGCCATGCAGTAACTCAGTGGAGGAGATTTCCGTTCTAGAGAGCCCTGAAAAACTGACCCCAAAGGTCCATTGAGCACTGGACAGCAGAGCCCAGCCCTGTGCTGCCGTGACCGCACAGCCCCAGAGAAGCAGATCCGAGCAGGCTTCAGGGACAGAATCTCCGGCGGCTACGAAGGTCCCTCCACCCACAGGCACTACAGATCAGTGAGAGAGACTTCTAGGCTGGCCAAGAGGGGAGCAGGGTGTCTCCATAACTCAGGCCCCCTTGGGAGGCAGTGGCAGAGGCAGCAGGAGAGGCACAGGTGGCCCGGAACTCCCCAAGCAGGTAGGAGCTCAGGGCCATTACCAAAGGTCTCCACATAAACCCCCTGAGGGAACTGAGCCTGGGAGGCAGCCTTGCCCCAACCTGAGCACCAGAACTTAAGCTCACATTGAATAGCAGCCACGCCCACTGTGGAAAGCCCTGAGGCTGGGGAGCAGCATTTGAATCTCAGACCCCAAGCACTAGCTGGGCAGATCTAGGTGGGGGTGGAGAGGAATCTCAGAAGTCAAGTAACTGGCTGGGAAAATGCCCAGAAAAGGGAAGAAAAATAAGACCATAGAAAGCTACTTGCTTGGGGAACAGATGTTCCCACCTTTCATTTCTGATGATAAGGAACAATGCTTACTATCAGGGAAAGATGTGGAGGTCGGGGCCTCTGTATCCCAGACATCCCAGGTGGATGTCTGGTGGGCTCAGGCCATGTAAGAGCTCAAAAAGGATTTTGAAAATCAAGTTAGACAGGTGGAGGAAAAACTGGGAAGAGAAATGTCAGAGATGCAAGAAAAGCATGAAAAATGGGTCAATACCTTGCTAAAGGAGACCCAAAAAAATGCTGAAGAAAATAACACCTTGAAAAATAGGCTAATTCAATTGGCAAAAGAATTTCAAAAAGGCAATGAGGAGAAGAATGCTTTCTAAAGCAGAATTAGCCAAATGGAAGAAGAGGTTCAAAAGCTCACTGAAGAAAATAGTTCTCTCAAAATTAGAATGGAACAGATGGAGTCTAATGACTTTCTGAGAAACCAAGAAATCACCAAACAAAACCAAAAGAATGAAAAAATGGAAGAGAATGTGAAATATCTCATGGGAAAAACAACTGACCTGGAAAATAGATCCAGGAGAGACAATTTAAAAATTATGGGACTACCTGAAAGTCATGATCAAAAAAAGAGCCTAGACATCATCTTCCATGAAATTATCAAGGAAAACTGCCCTGACATTCTAGAACCAGAGGGCAAAATAAGTATTGAAGGAATCCATCAATCACCGCCTGAAAGAGATCCAAAAAGAGAAACTCCTAGGAACATTGTGGCCAAATTCCAGAATTCCCAGGTCAAGGAGAAAATATTGCAAGCAGCTAGAAAGAAACAATTCCAGTATTGTGGAAATACAATCAGGATAACACAAGATCTAGCAGCTTCTACATTAAGGGATCGAAGGGTGTGAAATAGGCTATTCCAGAAGTCAAAGGAACTAGGACTCAAAGCAAGAATCACCTACCCAGCTAAACTGAGTATAATACTTCAAGGGAAAATATGGTCTTTCAATGAAACAGAGGACTTTCAATCATTCTTAATGAAAAGACCAGAGCTGAAAAGAAAATTTGACTTTCCAACATAAGAATGAGAAGAAGCATGAAAAAGTAAACAGCAAAGAGAAGTCATAAGGGACTTACCAAAGGTGAACTGTTTACATTCCTATATGGAAAGAAAATATTTGTAACTCTTGAAACTTTTCAGTATCTGGGTAGTTGGTGGGACCACACACACACACACACACACACACACACACACGTACATGCGTGCATGCACACACACATACACACAAGCACGCACACACAGAGACAGAGAGCACAGAGAGAATTGAATAGGATGGGACCATATCTTAAAAGAAATTAAGGTAAACAGTGAGAGAGAAATGTAGTGGGAGGAAAGAGGGTGAAATGGAATGGGGTAAATTATATCTCATTCAAGAGGCAAGCAGGAGACTTTTTAGTGGAGGGAAAAAGAGGAGAGCTGAGAAAAAACCATGAAGTTTACTTTCATCACATTCGACTAAAGGAAGGAGCAAAATGCACACTCATTTTGGTATGAAAACGTATCTTACAATACAGGAAAGTGGGGGAGAAGGAGATAAGCAAGGAGGGGGGCATTGATGGAAGGGAGGGCAATGGGAGGAGGGAGCAACATTCGGGGAGGGACAGGATCAAAAGACAGAATAGAAACAATGGGGGGCAGGATAGGATGGAGGGAAATACAGTTAGTCTTACAGAACACGACTATTATCGAAGTCATTTGCAAAACTACACAGATATGGCTTATATTGAATTGCCTGCCTTCCCAAAGGGAATAGGTGGGGAGGGAGGGATGGGGAGAATTTGGAACTCAAAGTTTTGGGAACAACTGTTTAGTATTGTTGTTGCTACTAGGAAATAAGTAATACAGTTAATGGGGAATAGAAAGTCATCTGGCCGTACAGGACAAAAGAGAAGATGGGGACAAGAGAAGGGAGGGATGATAGAAGAGAGGGCAGATTGGTGATAGGGGAAATTAGAATTTTCGGTGTATTTGGTTGGGGGGAGGGGACAAGTGGGGAGAAAATTTGGAACCCAAAATTTTGTGAAAATGAATGTAAAAAGTTAAATAAATAAATTCATATTAAAAAAAATAGGGTTGATTAAATTAGACTTTGGGGACCATTTCTATAAAACATTAGGTATTGGCCTTGATTAGGAAACTAACTCCCTAGTACATTATAATCTCTTTCGGAAAATGGATTTCAGTTTATGTTATTTCACCTTCCAATCCAGCCCCTTCTATTTTGTCTTTTCCAGGAATGGAGACCTTAGTGTACATTCGTTCTGAGTCCTAGGAGGGGGTGGATAGATAGCCCTGGAGGCCATGAACTCTACTTCAAGCTTCTCTATCCATCCCACTTTACTACTAGACTGGCTTACAAAAGAAATTCAGTACTCATGTCCAGCCCCTTTAACATGCCTTCCAATGAGGGGAAAGGGAGTTGGCATGGAAAAATGGACCTATTGTTCTTTGACCTGGGTCACACAGCCAGTAAATGTTGGGCCCAGTGGAAGACTTGGGTCTTCTGAATCCTGTACAAGAACTCCCTTTGAAATGGAAATGTCTGCTCAGCCTGAGACATAGTCCCACATATGCTTCTTTTTTTCTATAGAGTGAGGATGTCAACAGACTATTTCAGTGACACCCTCTCCCCTTCTCCTCTGGAAAGTGTTTTTTTAAACATTCCACCTACTCAGAATTGTAGTAAGCTCCCCTATCCCAGGCAGCTCACAATAGGAAGGTGATGACTCCATTTCCTAACATTGTTTGCCACTCCATTCTGTTCCCCTGCTTATGACATACCAGTTTATCTTGTGGCTTCCCTGTCTACTACCCTCTAAATCATATTAGCCAACAAAACATCCAGGACCTACTATAAGAAGAGCATTGGATGAAGTGTGGGGGTTGACCCAATGCTTGGAGATAACATCTGAAGCCAAGATCAAAGGATCTTGGAGAGGATAGGGAGGCAAGAGGTCATTGAATCCAACTCCCTTATTGTACAGAGAAAGAAATGAGGGCCCAGACAAGGTCAATGACTTGTCCAAGGCCACACGTTTTCTTCCTCTGACTTTAAGTTTAA
This sequence comes from Bettongia penicillata ogilbyi, assembly GCA_023548195.1. Classification (NCBI taxonomy): domain Eukaryota; kingdom Metazoa; phylum Chordata; class Mammalia; order Diprotodontia; family Potoroidae; genus Bettongia; species Bettongia penicillata. The sequence continues at coordinate 10,181,000 of JAJHZJ010000134.1, read as the reverse complement.
AATACCTTTCTGAATCACAGGCTACTGATGAGGCTCAGCTCATATCTCCAAGAATTCCTCCAAGTCTGTCCTGCCCTTCTAAATATATGTGTTGGCTGTGAGATATTCATTTCCCGTGAAGAACAGTTGCTGATGTTATAGGCCACGAGCTACAAAGATTCCTCCTGGGAGGCCTCCAGCTAATGGTAATTCTTGCCAACAAATCCCTGACCAGTGCTTATCTTTCTTCAGTGTCCACTTTAACTATAGGGGACTGGGAAAAAGAAACCGAAGCAAGAAAAGAATCATGAATGAACAAAAGGCAAAATTCACCCGAAAACGTATTCATTCTGTATACTGGTCATCTCTCAATGCTTCTCCATGGTCTCTGTGGGAGGGATTCATGCCTTAGACACTTTGTTTAAAGACAGTGTGGTGCAGTGGATTGAACACAGACTCAGAATTGCAGCTTCACAATGATGACTAGTTGTGTGACCTTAGGCAAGTCACTTAACTTTTTTGAATCTTGGGTTACTCATATGCATAGTGGGAACAAAAATGCTTGCAGTAGCCATCTCCCAGGGAGCTGTGTGGCTAAAATGCAAACCCTGCCTCATGGCATGGTGGAAAGAGCCTTGATCTGCAGTTGGGGGATGGAGATTTGAATTTTGACTGTTCGTTGTCACCTGTGTGATCTAGGGATAAGCATAGCCCCTCTGTGGCACTCAGGGTCAATCTGCTCAACCAAATGAGCAAGTTGGACTAGTGGATGTCAAAGACTCTTTTTAGCTTAGTTTAAATCTTATGAGTTTTCTGTGTGACTTAGGGCCTCTGCAGCCTCATCAAAAACATCGGACTAGATCAGATGTTCCTAATCTTTTGTGTGTGTGTGTGTGTGTGTGTGTGTGTGTGTGTGTATGTCTAGGACCTGTTTTATATTCAGGTGATATCTGACCATTTCTTCCAGAATTATGCTTTTAAATAGCTGAAGGAAAAGCTAAATTTCAGTTAGAGGTTAGTGAAAATAAAGATATTTTCCCCCATGCAAGTTCATGAATGCCCTGGATTGTATCTCCAGATCTCTTGAGGGTTCATGAGAAACCCTGGCTTAAGAGCCTCTGGACCAAATGACCTAAGTCCCCAACTTCAAGCTGAAGGGACCAGTGAGGAAGATTTTGCAGTAGACCAGGTGAGAGGTGGGGAGGCTCTTAATTAGAAAGATGCTTCTGGGGGAGTGGAGAGAATGGGATGGATTCAAAGGATGTGATGAGGAGAGGACTGAAGGACTCTGCAGCTGAGTGGATGAGTTGTGAAAGGGCCATCTGGGGAGAAGTGAAGGAGAGGAAATGAGTACAGATGATTCTGAGTCTGTTTGGGTGCATACAGTGGGAGGGGAAGCCATCAGCAGAAACAGAGAAGTTTGGGAGAAGACAGGGTTTGTTGAGGAAAACAACAAGTTCACTTTGGGATGTTTGAGTTGAAGATGCTCATGGGAAAAGGAGGGGAAGAAACTCGCTGGTTATTGAGATTTGGAAGTCACCTGCACACTCAGATATTTGAGTGGCTCTGAGATCTCACTTACATGGCAGCTGTCAGACTCTGCAGATTCCCCACCCAATCATATCTACCTATCCATTCCATTCTTATCCATGTCTGCCCAAAGGGTCCACCTAATATTCTGGCTTTCCTCAATTTCTCCTGGAATCACAAAGGTTAGGATGTGGGCTATCTCCTTGTCGAGAAGTGACAATTAAATCCCCTAGAGCATGTAAGCTTTGGAAAGATGTAGAAAAAAAGGATGTAGAAAAAAATGGAATTACATCATCATCATCATCACAGCTAAAAGTTGTATCGCCCTTAGTAGGTGTCAGCCATTGTGCTGAGCACTTTACAGTTATATCTCTAATTATCCTCACGACAATCCTGGGAGATATTATTGTCCCCATTTTACAGAAGAGAAAACTGAGGCAAATAGAGATAACCTAAACCATCAATCTAGAGATTAAAGGTCCTCAGAGGCCATTCAGTTCAATCCTTTCACATTTTATAGATAAGCAAACTAGGGACAAGCAAGGTGAGACGACTGGCACAAGGTCACCCAAGAACTAAGTATCAGAGAGGACACAATTGCTGGATACCCACATATAGTGGATGGAAGGAGCAAGATGGGTCCTCAAAGCACCATGAGAGGTGGCCATATTTTGAGAGGAAAATCAGGAGATTAGTGTCATGATATGATAAAACTGCAAGAATTTGTGATGATGAAAATTGATAAATTATTATTATGGATAAAGGAGAATCAGGAGAGAGCTGAGTCACAAAATCTATACAAAAGATACAAGACAAAATCAAGCAATCCATGAATAAACATTTATCAAGGTCCTACTAAGGCTCTGGACTAGCACTGCTACAAAGCCCATGTGAAAGGGTTCCTGTCTTGGAAGAGCTTCCATTTTATCAAGGAGGTGAAAAAATCAGTCTTAGGCAGAGGCATTGAGATGCAGGGGGCTTTTAGGTCTAGAGTCTGGGAGGAGAGCAAGTGAGCAAGTGAGCTCACAGACTGAAAGGGAAAGGGTGGAGAGATGGCTTTGACAGATTTCTCTGTTGTCGCTCCACTCTGCCTGGAGGCATCTGGAGATTCTCCAAGACCTCTGGATCCAAGGAGAGAAAAGCCAAGAGATTGGTTTCTTTGGTGCTAATGAGCTTCCTGCAGATTCAAAGACAGACTTTTCTTACCTTATTTAAGTGTTGCTAGAGGATTTTAAAAAGTTTTGCAAAGGACATTGCTTGGTGATGTTTGAGAACACTAGGTGCTTACTGTGAGCACAGAGTCCAGCACACAGTAGGCACCTCATAAATGTTTGTTGATTGAAGTACTCAATAACAACACACTGTTACCTGTGCAGAGCACTTGCTGGTGACAAACACCAGCATTCTGTCTCTTCTCCCTCCCTATGGCTACTCCCCTAATGGAAGCATCACCTCTCACTTTGCCCTGGACCCTCTATTGCAATAACCTTGGGAGAGGTCTCCATCTCTCTGCTCTCCTGTCTTTCCTCCACGAAGTCCTCTCCTCAAAGCACAATTCTTCCCAGGTCACCTCTCTCTCCAAGAAACTTCAGTGACTCCCTATTGCCACTAGGACAATGTCTAGCATTTAAAGTTCTTTGAAATCTGACTCCAGCATATTTTCCCAAGCTGGTTGAGCATTAGTTGCCCTCATACGCTCTAGGATGTGATCAAAACAACGTTTTTCCTTTCCGAACAGGGCATTTCCACTCCTAGACCTTTGTAGATGCTACTCCCTATGCCTGGAAGCACTGCTTCCTCCCCCATCCCCTCTTTTTGGAATTCCTTTGATTCTCCAATCATGCTCCTTTCTAAAAGCAGGCTTTTCCAACTCCCCCTAATCTACTCTCTTAACCTCTGCCCCTCTGCCCCCCCCAGTCTTTACTTTTCTAAAAGTTTGACATTTACTTATCCATGTACATGTTGTTTTCCCCCCAGTAAAATGTAAGCACCTTGAGGGACCAGTGCCAGGTACACAGTAGGTGTTCCATTAATGCTTCCTGTTATTGCTCTAAGCACGTTTACTTTATCTCATTGATCCCCATCATTTTTTTTTAATAGCTGAGGTAGCCAAACTTCAGAGAAGGTGTTTGGTCTGAGGGCACACATATATCTAGCCCCAGATGGAGCTGAGCCACAGAATCGGGCTTCTGGGCTTTCTGTAAAGGGGACAGGACAGGGAAGGAAGACTAGCTTATTATCATGCTTATCTCCAGGGTCTGCAGTCTGAGATTACATAACTTTCCCCTGGTATTGCTGCATTTTTTTTTTTACCTTGTTTCCCTGGAAACCAAGAAAAAATTGCTGAGGTTTGTATAGGTGGGGTGCCTATCACCAAGCATTGGCAGAAGAACTGTTTCCTGAGCATGTGTTGTTTTCTGAAAATATGGCAATAGTGCTTTGGGGAGGGAGTGGAGTGGGGTGGGCCTGTGATTTAATAAGTGTAGGGAACCCCTAATATAGAAACTCCCTGTCCCACTGCAGATTGGCAGCTCCCATCAGTTAGAGTCTTAGAGAACTGCCCAGGGTCACCAACGGGTCTAGTGACATACCAAGGTCAAATAGAATGTCAGAGGCAGAACTTGAACCCAGGTCTTCCTGACTCCAAGCACTGCCCTCCATGCATTACATTATGCTGTGTATTGCCATCTGTGAGAAATATCATAGTGTGTTAATGTCATTGTACATTTCATTGCACCTTAACTCTGTGAAGACCATTGAAAGTCTTCATAGCTCAGGTGTGACGTGACCCATATCTGCCAGGAACTACGGAACTACTCTAGCTATAGACTGTTAGCCCATTCTATGGCATTTGTCCGAGAGCGAGAGGGCAGGGTCTCCTGATCCTTTCCATTTGGCTTCACATGTATCCAGAGAGTGCAAACCCAGCACTGGCAAGAGAGCTCATCAGTTTATTTTCATAGTGAAGAGTGGGATTGTCTCCTAGAATACGAAAGCTTCAGGGCTTCATAGGAGTTAGGTCACCTGGGTTTGGATCCCAGCTTTATTGCTAACAAGCCATGAGACAAGACTGTGGGCCTTTGAACTCAGTTTCCTCATCTTTAAAATGAAATAATAATATAACATTATACCCCTATGGCAGGGAGACCTATTCTTCTTCCAGGATATGCAGCATCCCAAACAATCCATAAGCATGAATTATGAAGTGCCTACTATATGCCAGGCACTGTGCCAAGCAGTGGGGATAAAAAGAAATGACTTGTCCCTGTCCTTGGGAAACTTCCAGTTTAGCTGTGAGAAATCACGTGTTTAGCTAATATTGATGTAGCCCTTGAAGCAGCCAGGCAGCACAGTGGATTGATTGACTGGAAGATGAACTCAAGATTCGCAGCTCCCCACACTCAACACATTCCACATGAACCACATTGATTTCCTCCTAGAGACAACATTCCCTCCAACTTCCATTTCCCTTAGGAGCGTGACCACCAGGGACAGCAAGATCACTGAAAAAGAGCTCAAAGCCACTGCAGAAGATGTCGTCTTGCCTCATTAGTTTGCAGATGAGAAAAGCCAGGTCCAGGCATGGAAACTGACCTCCTCAAAGTCACATAGCCAGTAAGTGGTAGGGAAAGGATCTGGTGTTAATGGGGGCATGGACCAAGGTGGTGACTGCATGAATGAAGAGATGGTGGATGGGAGAGATGTAGCAGAGGTAGAAACAGCAAGATTTGGTGATGGATTGAATGTGTGGGGGGAGAGAGAGGAAGGAGTGCAGGGAGAGCCTAATACTGACAAGATTTGAGAGAAATAGAAAAGTTTGCAGGGGTTGGGGTTATGGAAAAGATAATGAGTGAAATTTTTGAGTTTGAAATACCTATAGGGCATCGAGTTAGAAATATCCAATAGAAGTTAGTAATGTGGGCCTTTATAGGAGATTATTCCTGCTGTCAGGGAGCTTGTGGTTCAGGAGATGAAGCTAAAACACTTGTGATCATGGTGAACCACACAAGAGAGAGTGATAACAAGTGCTGACTGACTTGGGGGATGCCTTCCTGAGAAGATGGAGGTAATCGCAAGTAGGTCTATTCTAGAGCCATACTGCCCTCCTGGAGCACATATCCAAGGTGGGATGGAAAGCTCCCACTAATGGTCACGTACCAGCAGTCCTCTGTCCACTTCCACTGATTCTGCTGCACACAAGACATAGGGTCAGAGGGAACCTGTATGTATTGTGGGTGATTTGGAGGTCCCGATTGGGTACAGATGGTGTTTTCACCACTTCTGAAAGTGAAAGGTCAGGAATTTGGAAGAGAAAGGAAAATGAAGGAAGTAAACAGCTGGTTGGGAGTAAGATTTTGTCTTGTGGTCCATGTCATGTAATAAAATGCCAGGCTCTTGGCCAGGTCTGGGGTGTATCTAAGGCAAAAAAAAAGTGTGCATGCCAGGTGATTTGCCAAATCAAGATGGTTTAAAGTTTTAAAGTCTAGGAAGAAAAAGGTTGCAGGTAAAACAGCAAAAGAAGGTACTATGGAGGGCAGTGGGCACAACTGAGAAGGGACCGAAGAAGTGGAAGAGACATCCAGTAACTCTCTGCAGGATACAGGATCTTGGTATCAATGCTTATGCCCTCAGGTGTTTATAAACATAAGAAAGATTTGCAAAATACTGATAATAATTCAAGGAACTAATTGAGATCTTGCAGATGAATAGTTAGTGGAATACTGATGAGCTGGAATACTGATGAGACTCTTCAGAGGAGGGAGATGGGGATGGACAGAGATCTCAGGTGTAAAATATATGAGGAGTAACTGAAGGAAGTAAGAGTGTTCATTCTCCAGAAAAGAAGTCTTGTAGGGGATATGATATCTGTCTTCAAGTGCATGGAAGGCTATCATAAGGCTGAGATGATAGACAAGTGGATGTCCTGCCAGCATCTCAAACTTCACATGTTCACAGTTGGGCTCATTATCTTTTCCCCTTTCAGATTTTTCTGTTTATCTCAATGGCATCACCATCCTCGGTCTCCCCAGGTTTGTAACTCTGACATTTGATTGGACTCCTTAATCCTGCTGATCCCATATAGCCAATCTGTTGCCAAATCTTGTCATTTCTACTTTTAGAACATTTCTTGCAACTGACCCCTTTGTTTCACTCACAAGAAACCACCTTCATCATCAACTCTAACCCAGATTATACCAACAGCCAATTCTAGACAATGGATTTCTTAATACTCTTACTTCAATTGACCACTCCAGTCCATCTCTGGTGCTTAAATCATTTTCATTAAGGTCAGAGCTGACCATGTGACTGCCCTATAATGTTCAATATCTCTCTGTTGCCTTGTGGATGAACTATAGGTAAGTCTAGTCCCAGAGCTTATTGGTGTTGGACTCTCTCCTTATTGATGGATATTAATGCCCTGTTCCTACATGCATGGAGAGGCACAGTTGGAGAGTATAGGAGCTCCAGTCTCTTCTTTGCTTCCAGTCTTTGAGTTCTTTGGGTCTTTTTCAAGAATCCTTCAAGTCACTTTGGGCTCTGAAGTTGCTTCTCGCACTTCTGGCTTCCAACTTCAAGAGAGAAGATGGAAAAATGCCAAGCCCACTTCAGGTTGTTGAAGGAAAAGACCCTGGAAAAAACCTACATGAGTAGAGCTGGCAGGCCCCATTATGTCTCTATCCTCAGCTACCTATACTAGAAACTTCAGAGAGCTTCATCATGAATGAAACCAAGAGCTCTCTGTCTCCATCTCTGTCTCTCTGTACGTCTCTGTCTCTTCTATCTCTCTCTATCTCTCTGTGACTCTGCTTATTTCTCTGTGTGCCTGTCTCTGTCTCTCTTTGTCTCTCTGTGTCCCTATCTTTCTGTCTCTTTCTGTTTTTCTCTCTCTCTCTCCCCCCTCTCCCTCTCCTCCTCTCTCTCTTTTCCCTGCAATGGTAGAGCTCCATCATTGATATATATTCAGTTCCATTGCCTGGTATATATTCTAACGTGTGCTTTCTCTAATTTTTTTTGCTACTGCTTTGAATAAATGAGTCTCTTGACTAATTGCTACATGCACGTTCATTATGACATCAGCACTTCATGGGAAAGAGGTCAAGACTTGGATATAGAGCTTGGGGACCTGATTCCCCCCCGACCTGCCACCAATAATGAAACAATGATCAGAAGTTAACTTAAATCTGAAAATCACATCCCCTAGACTAACAATATTTAGGTGAGCAGATAAACATAATTCTATCCCAGTAGACCATCTCTTTGACAAGAGCAGAGTAGCCAAGCTTCTACCTACCTCCTGCTTTCTCTTTTGTCAAGAACTAAAGATTCCCTTGGAGAGACATGAGAGTCAGGGTGCTAGAAGAGGCTAACCATGTCCATTTGGCATCTCTTTGAGTTGTTCTACATCCCATAATTCATGTAGGGGACAGCCCTTCGCTACATATTAACCCCTTTGTTTAGCCCCAAACTATCCTTCGAGCCTCATTGGGCACTGCTCCCCGTCCTGGACTTTACAACCCAACTTCCTCTCTATTCCTCCCTCACAATTCCATGCCATCACCCTGGCAATGTCTAGAAGGCATGTCATCCTTCCTGCTGTCTCCTTGAGTCTTTTCTTCCTTTTTTCTCTTCCTTCAAGATGCTGCTCAGGCACTGTCTTGAGCACAGAGTCTTCCTTGATTGCCCTGCCTCCTAGTGCCTTTCTTTCTAAACTCCCTGCTATTCAACCACTTTGCATCTCTTCTTATTTATTCACTGGGTTTATGGTCTTTATTCTCTCTATGATACACATATTGAGACATGTTCGTGTTGTTTCTGCCATTAGAAAGTCATCTCTTCTGAGAAGGCTCTGTTTCATTCTATGTTCTTGTTTCCTCAGTGCCAAGCAGAGGACCTGGCACATAGACAGCATTAATAAATTCTCAGTGATTAATGGATAAAAAGTGGAGCCCTCCAACAGCAAAGTAGACTACATAGGGAGGTAGTGGGTGCCCTTTCACTGAAAGCCTTCAAACCAAAGCTGGGGATGGGGCTCACTTCTCAATAATACTGAGAGGGGATGGTGGTTAGGCATGGATTGGCTTGATGTTCTCTGATGTCCTTCCTATGCCTGAGATTCTGCCATTCTGTGTATAGCAATGGAAAAGACTATCTAATTCCCGCTAAGAGAAGTCCAACAAGCTGGCAGATGCTAAGGGGATATGCATGTATGCAGAAATCCATGACCTTAGACTAGAAACCTAAGGGGAGAGCAGGTGAATGAAGGAGGACAAAGAGAAAGGAAGTGCCATCATGATGCAAGTACCTTGCCTGTCAGGTGGAGAGCACAGTGTGTGCCTCCCTAAAAATAAACCATAAAATTACACAGAGGCAAGATGAATGGACAAGTGGGGAATTCCACCACCTGGCCAACCTCCTACTGGAGGTCACGTTAAGCCCACAACTGAGCATCTGCAAGATTCTGGTTTGGCATTGCTGACAAGTTCATTACTGAAAAGGTAGAAGAAGGGGTCAGGGAACTTCATTTGGACTAACAGAAAGACAATTTTGTCACAGTGCCCAGAGCTAGAGAGCTAGATGGGACCTCAGAGGCCACCTAGGTCAAGCAGGTGAGGAAACCGAGGTCCAGAAGAATTAAGAGAGATGTCCAAGGTGACCCAGATGTTCAGAAATAGAAGTGGGATTTAACCACAGACCCCCTGGCTCCATATGTATCACTCTTGGCAACTAGGTGACACAGTGGATAAAGGGAATAAAGTCCATTCCTGGAGTCAGGCAGACCTGAGTTCAAATCTGACATCAGACACTTCTTAGCTGTACAGCTTCTGCGCTAGTCATATCACCTTTACAGCCTCAGTTTCCTCAATTGTAGAATGGGGATAATAATACCACCTACCTCCCAGGGTTATTGGGAGGATCAAAATGAGATACTAATTGTAAAGCATTTAGCACAGTGCCTGGTAACAGTAAGAACTACTTAAATATTATTATAACCATTATTATTCACCATCATACTAGATTTAGGTGCATCTGACTTGAGAGAAGAGACCATTTATTCTTGATATTTGACTAGGAAAAGAGGGGGAGTGCAGACCATAGTGATCCATGTCCCTTGACTACAGGAAAGTAGATTAAAAACGTGGAGATACGTTCTTGTTTACAGAGCTTCATATGGTTGAGGAGAGGGGAGAGATTCTGAAAAATAAGACCCATGTGGAAGAAAATAGGGAAAATAAAGAAGCCAGTGTGATTGCACATAAACCTCTGTAGTGGACTCAGATTTTAGAAAAGGATCCATCGGATGAAGCATTCTCAATCAAAGACAAATCCCAAAGAGCAAGAACTGGGGCTTTTCTTTTTGTCTTTGTCTTCTCAGGTCCTGAGAGAGTTCCTTTGATAAATGCTTGCAGTATGGAACCTATAACAATGGAGCCTGTTAGGAGGGTTAAGGCTCATTTGGCAATAAGTGCTGTGGTTTTGCCCAGATGGAGCTCAGACACTTCTCATTCCTATTCACAAGGCAGTACCCAATCTGCCCGGGCTGCTTGTCACCCAGTCCTTCTCTTTGCATTGCCACAGGGAGGGTGCTCAGACCCAGAACTGGCTAGCCCTCAGGTTACTCTGGTCTTCACCAAGTGTTTACACACCTGCTGGGGAACCACAGCAATGGTCCCTGCTAAACCACTTCTTTTAAGTAGGCTCTGAGATACTCTTGAGGGAACAGCTGGCTCTCCAAGGTTTGAATACTCCACCCCACTCTCCAGCAGAAGCTCTCCCTTTCTTGTGTACCCAGACTGACTTTCCCAACCATACTTTCCATCAACTCTTTCTTCTGACAATCACAACCTATTTCTCTCTCACACATTTGACCTCTGCACTGGATCCTGGCATTCAACCTCATATTGAAAATCCATAACACCCAGGGGCTGGTTAAACTCCTCACGTATAATGTTTCTTCAATAGGTCTGGGGAATACTGGCAGCTCAGAACATCTGTGCACCTCTGTGGGATGGGGCACCCAGCTGCTTCCCCTTGCCCCTTGCTGGCATCCTCAATGTCTGACAATAACCCTGTCAAGAAGAAATGGCACACCAAGATGGGGCAGAAGGTATCGAGAGCATTTAGCTGCCTTAAATGAGTGAAAAACTCCAGACCCAGACTAATTATATCTCAAGGGGCTGTTAGAAATAGCATGTGTGATTGCTGATCCATTGCCAGTAATCCCTGAGAAATCATGGAAAATAGAAGAGATGACAGAAGACTCAGGAGAGGCAGATTTTGTTCTGGTTTAGAAAAAGGGGGAAAAAGAACCTTGAAAACTATAATGAGGCAGTGTGGTATAGTAGATAGACAATTGGCCTTCAAGGAAGACCTGGATACCACTCTCACCTCTGAAACACAATGGCTCTGGCAAGTGGCTTAACTTCTCAGTGTTCTAAGCAATTCTCTAAGGCAACAAGGTGCCAACCTGCATTCTTCTTCTTGAAGTTCTCTATAGCAATAAAATTATATATCTCCTATCTAGAAAGTTCCCAGTTTTGTATAATACTCCAATGCATTTCTAGAACAGATAATGAATAACTTAAAAATAAAGAGAATATTTTTAAAAAGCTGTGATTACTAAGAGCCAGCCTGGGTTCACTAAGAACAAGTCATAATGAACTTCCTATCCTCCTGATCACCCACAGTCACCACTGACCTTAGTGCTACTGACTCCTCACTTACACTCAACCCACTTATAAAATCCCTTGGCATATCATGTCATTCTAATCTCCACAAAAGCTCTTAGACAGGACCTTCTCTTTCCACTCACAAAGCCATTGCCCTGGTTCATACCCTGATCGTTTTTCACTCGGATTATTGAATGATTCCCTCATTGGTCTTCCTGCCTCCAATCTCTCTTCTACCTTCCACACAGTCACAAAAGTATGACCTCCTACTGAATGAGCTCCAGTGGCTTCCTCTTCCCTTAGGATCCAGTAGAAACTCTACTTTATGGCCACTTGGCCTCTTTCCATTTTTCCACTTGACTTACTCATGGCTTCTCTCCACCTTCTATTGTCCAGCCATGTTGGCCTAATCATCCCACACAATGATCTGGCTCCCATCTCTACCCCTTTGGATTGGCTACCTCCCATTCTTGTAATGTACTCCCACCTCACCTCCACTCCTTGGAATCCTTGACTTCTCTCAACCTCAGATCAAGCCCCAGCTACTGTGGGAGGTCATTCTTGATCTCAAAAGTTTCACTTCCTCATCATCTAAGGTTACCTTGTCTTATATATTCCTAAATGTCTGTATATATGCATGTACACACACACACATATATGTATGTGTACGTATATATACATATGTGTATATATGTGGTCCCCTCTATAGGAACATAAATTCTTTAAAGGAAGAGACTGTTCACTTTTGTCTTTGCATTCCAAGAGCTCAGCACAGTGCCCAGCACATAGTAGGCCCTTAAGAAATGCTGATTGCTGCCAATCTATCTGCATTAAGTCTTGTACTAAAGTTGAAAAAGTCAAATGCAAAAGTACATGGTGGGGGGGAACTCTAACTTTGAAGGGAAGAATATTAAAGTGGAGGAAAGAATTGGGCATCTTCTTGGTACATATTCAGGTAAAGTCAAGTCAAGTACATTAAGTCCAGTAGGTACCAACCAGTATGTCTTTGAGTCATTATAGTCTTGGAACTTATATGATAAGGTAGATGGTAGGGAAACATAGAAGGTTCTAGAGCAAAGAAATAATAGAGAAGAGGGAATTAGTAAGATGAATCTGGTAATGTTACATAGGCTAAGGAAAGGAGAGAGTTTATGATCAATCTGACATATGTGGATGTCATATTGGTATCAGTGAGGATTGGAAGGAAGTGCTAGGTAAGAGTGACATTTGGAAAGAAGGATTTAGAGGAATTAGGAGATGACTAGAAACATCCTCTGCCCTTAAGGAACTTACATACCATTGGGAGAAAGAACAGGTTGGTTGGTTGTTGTCCGCCTTCAAAGAGGACCAAAATGATATCACTATGACAAAGTGAAATTTCAGTGCATCCAGCTGTTGCTGATCAAACCGATATGAACTTGGAATGCTCTACCACAGATTGGTCACAGATAGTTCATGTGAATATTTGGAGTGGATATCCCAAATTTGCGCATACTGTATTTCCTTTGTGCTGTCTCAATTCTGCTTTGCTCAAAGAGAACAGTACCCTTTCTGATGTGGACACATCATGCTGAGTGGTCCTGTGAAGGTGTCTCCCAGGTTGCACAGTCAAATCCAAAGTTCTCGAGAGAGACCTTGAGAGTGCTCTTGTATCTCTTCTTCTGACCACCATGTGATCACCTGCCCAATGCAAGTTCTCCATAAAATAGTCTTTTTGGCAAGCGTACATTTTGTATTTGAATTACATGGCCAGTCCATCAGAGTTGCGCTCTCTGAAGCATAGTCTGAATACTTGGCAGTTCAGCTCAAGCAAGGACTTCATCGTCTGGTACCTTATCCTGTCAGGTGATCCTCAGAATCTTCCTAAGACAGTTCAAATGGAAGTGAGTCAGTTTCCTGGTATGACGCTGGTAGACTGTCCATGTTTCAAAGGCATACAACAATGAGGTCAGCACAACAGCTCTGTAGACCTTCAGTCTAGTAGTCAGTCCAATGCCTCTTCTCTCTCAGACTTTTCTTTGGAACCTTCCAAACACTAAGCTAGCTCTGGCGATGCATGCATCAACCTCATTGTCAATGTGTATATCCCTGGAAAGTACATTACCAAGGTAAATGAACTATTCACAGCATTCAAAACTTCACTTGTTGTAGCCAATGGTTCCATGTATAGATGGTGTGGTGGTGACTGATGGAGCACCTGTGTTTTCTTGGTGTTAATTATTAGGTCAAAATTAGTACAGGCAGCAGAAAATTGATCCATACTTTGTTGTATCTCAGCTTCAGAGGCTGCTTTGGGTGCACAATCATTTGCAAAAAGAAAATCATTCACCAACACTCCCTCCACTTTGGTCTTGGCTTGTAACCTTTTCAAACATCAGTGTGGTAGGCAACCTTGATGCCATGTTCATCCTCACTGAAAGAATTTGACAACATGGTTGAAAACATCATGCTAAAAAACATGGGAGCAAGCACACAGCCCTGTTTCACTTCATTGGTGACTGGCAAGGCATGAGATCTTTGTCTATTATCCAGAGCCTGGGCAAACATCATGAAATTGATGTACAATATTGATGAATTTCTCTGGGCAACCAAATTTTGACATAATTTTCCATAAGCCCTCTTGACTAACAGTGTCAAAGGCCTTGTCAGATCTACAAACATCATGTACAGAACTCTGTTCTGCTCCTGGCCTTTCTTCTGGAGTTATTGGGCAGCAAGCACCATATCAATTGTTCTTCAGCCCTTTCTGAAGTCACACTAGCTCTCAAGTGTATGACCATCTTCCAAGTGAAGGAGCAACCTATTAAGGAGGATTCTAGCAAGAACTTTGCCAGCAATAACTAAGAGAGAGATTCTCCTGTTATTGCTGCAAGACAATCTATTCCCTTTACCTTTATAGAGATGGACAATGGAGGCATCCTTGAACCTCCTTTTGAAATATAACCTGGAAAATTTCAGTCAGCTTTTGTATGAGCCTACCTTGTAAATCTCAGAAATGAGAACTCCACAGGATTTACTAGCAGGATAATTCATCTACCTCTAAGAAGGCAACATTTAATTTCTTCAAAAGCAAAGTACAAACAAAACTTAGAGAGATGCAAGATTCCTGGCTCAGTAAGGAGGCAGATGAGTTTTATGCTGATAGTAACAATCCAAAGTGTTTTTATGATTCCCTGAAAGCTATTTATGGACTAAAAACCTATGGTGCATCACAACTCCTCAGTGCTGATAGAGTCACTTATTAGTGATAGGGACATGACCCTAGAGAGATGGGCTGAACACTTCCATAGTGTTCTCAACAGACCACCATAAATCAATGCTGAGGCCATTGACCATTTACCTCAGATTGAAATCAATCCCTACTTAGCTGAACTTCCAGCTGAAGAAGAGGTTTTGAGGGCCATTAGTCTCCTTTCATGTGACAAAGCACCTGGTGCTGATTCTATTCCAGCTAGGAGAAAGAACTAAATGATATAAGTAAACATAAAAGGAACTCAAAATATTTTTGATGGAGAGGACACTAATGTCTCAGGGAAATGTGAGGGAATGGGTGTATGAGAGAGAGAAGAGCTAATGAGATGGGGAGGGGGATTGGCAGACATCTAAAAATCAGAAGTGGGAACTAATCCCAAAAGGAAGCTGGAGAATGACAGTTACAAGGAAGGGAATTGGAACTGTACTATATGAGGAGGAAAAAAAATGGAGACATTTAGGCTGGAGAAGAGAGACCTTGGGAGTGGTCAGATTGTTTACTTCAAAGGTTTGAAAGGTTGTTGTGGAAAAGAAGTAACTGATTCCAGATAGATTTAGGTTGGGTCATTGCAGACATGGCTGATGAACATATAGAAAGGAAAGTGTCCACATGACTTCATCAGGAATGGGTCACACCAGGCTAGCCTCATTTCCTTTTTTGGACAGCATAAATGGTTTGCTCTGGATACAGTATACCTAGATTTCAGCAATGCCTCTGATTAAAAGTGCTATGGAAATATCGGCTATTTCTATTGTAGCACCATGTTATAATAAATAGCCCATCCAGGCTTAGGAGCCATATAAAGGCCCATCAGATTCATGTGATTGTCTTCTCTTCAGAGTTTATTTGCAATGACATATTATGAATTCAATCACAATTCCCTCACATCCCTACTTAGGAAAATTCCTAACATTTAGGGAAAGGTTGTGCTCAAATTTATCTCCAGGTAATCCTTGGGCTCTTTGTGATTGAAGCAAAATTCAGTTTACTCAAAGTGTTTGTGTAATGATATAGCATACTATATGATAATCTCTGTGGAAAGGGAGGCACCAGGAGGGGAAGGTGGGGAAAGAGCTGACCCTGACCTTTTCTTGGGACTTCCCTCAGTCCTAGTCTTGTGTTCTGAGATACCTAAAGTGGTAATGATCCTCGTTGGTATCTTCCTTCTCTGGCTCAGCTTGTCCTACCTTCATTTCTCAGGGATACACTGGGATACTATGTGTGTTTCAACCATTCAAATGAGTCCTGGGCTCTCTTTGGTTCATTTATAGATAGGCCTTGAAGCATGGGGGCATCTCCTGGGGCTATCTAAACATGATTCTTGTACAATGTCAATAAAGTTCAAATGACTTTTCCACATTTAGTGTAATGCCTAGGAGGGAAAATGATTGATTAGGTATCTTATCCCTTTACATAAGCTAGGTGGGGTAGAGGAAATCAATCACCAGGCCCTTACATTGTTATTAATATTGTCATCAACCTTTAGTTGGCTTCATCATTACTTTTGATGTTGGTTGGGTAGAAAAGGGTCCAGCACATGCTATTTTGCTTCTTTGTTCTTTTCTCATCATATTCTTTAGACGATCTCACAGAGATAACATTTCTGCTATTTGTAATTGAATAAGGGTATTGGGATGTCAGCTCATCTTCCACAGACTCACTGAATAATTTCATATTATGATGATTGCACAAAGCCTTTTGAGGGAGTACAGTGGATGATTATGCACAGTATCACCTCAGAAAGCTGAGAGAGGCAGAGGAGAGCAAAAGCAGACTGCAGGAAGTTTGGCGAGACATCTGAGGGGCAAGGCATCTCAAGGGCATTCAAGGCCGAACATGGAAGGAAGATGGCAAAAGAGAAAAATGGAGAAAGAAGCATAGCAATGACTGAGCACACATTTCTCCACCAAGCAATGTGGAACCACCACACTTGGACTCTTACAATCCAGATTCCACAGGGATTACCAAGCAAATAAAATTGAACTAAAAAAACAAAGACAGAGACAAGCCGGAGCCAAATTGGATTAACGTGTGCACACACACGCATGCACACACACAGAAATATATTGATCTCTATGTATATATATATTCATATGTATATGAAAATGCACATATATGTATAGATAAAAGTATAGATTGCTTCTATGTACATGAGTATAGATACACACTCAAATATGTATATATCTTCATATACATACACCCATACGTACACACATGCATAAATGGGTGCATGCTCACCTCTGGATGGATACTTGTGTGGGATGATATATTTGGAAATGAGTGTGATGTGAAAAAAATCAAATCAAATAATGTAAATAAAATAGTATTCTCCCCCTAAAGTGACGCTGAAACAAAACGTTCTTAGATACCCAGAACAATTTTAAATTCTTTTCTCAAAGAGGGGAGGCAATGTGCTCCACTGGATAGAGAGTTAGTCTTAGAGCCAGGAAGATGGGTCCATCCTGCCTGCATGGTTCTGGCCAAATCATATAAAATTTTAGGACTCTAAAGTCTCAAAGATGATAAATTTCAGAGAAGATGCTGACCTGAACTGGTGGAGGGAGTTTCCTCACTTGGGAGTTCCCCAAATGAATGCAAATCACTGATCCAGACCATCATTTTTCAGAATAAAAAAAAGAAATCAGTCATTTTTCAACTCAGTTTTATTGTTTTCGTCTCTCTCCCCTCCCCGACTCCAAATCCGGCCAGCGAAGGGCCAGGCTCTTTGGACAGAAAGAATTTAAATAATTAAACTCGGGATTGTAATCTTCCTGCCTCTTTGGCTGCACAGATGGCGACCAATGAATAGAATCTAAAGCGAGAATTTTGATTTGAGGAACATCAGCTTTAAAAAAACAACATACCAACAAAACACCCACTATCCAATCCTCCCCTTTGGAAGCAGCAAACAACGTTGGCAGCTGAGAGCGTCAGAGGGAGCTGAGTGGCGATCTTTCATTTCTATCCCCTTTCCATATGAATCTGTCTCCCCAGCGCTGACCACCGAATAGCTTCCTTCTCCATCGAGCTGGATCATTAATTGAATTCCCTGCCAGGCTTACTTTCAGGACTCTGAGAGCCCAGAGCTAGGATTAGCGGCAGGGGTCTTCCTGGTTAATGTGATTAGAAATTATTTCGCCAGAGCTGAAAGTGTTTCATTATTCTCCTTTGTATAATTCAGGAGCGCTGTCAGAGCAGGGGTGCTGATGATGAGATGTTACTTCAGGACAGCCGACGGGGATGCTGAGAAAATCAACAAGATCTTGGCAATAAAACCTTGTGCCAGATATAGACTGCATACAGACCCAGTACACAGGACCTGAGAAATCGAAGGCTGTGTTCTCCCCACCGAGGCCAAACCATGGGTACTAAGGCAGTTGGGGAACCGTTTAGAATCCAAGCTCAATCACTCACTACCCAGGTGATCTTAAGAAAATTGTGCAACCCCTCTGGGCTTCAGTTTCCCCATCAGTAAAATAGGATGACCCCTTAGGCAACTTGCAGCTCCAAATAAATCTTATGATCTATTTCCAGGCAGGAGAAAGGTTCTGGGGGCTGCTTAAAGATTATTACTACTTCTGATAATAATGGCTAACATACAGTATTTATTTACTATGTACCAGATGATTTGCAATTATGGTCTCAATGGATCCTCACCACAACCCTGAGACGTAAGTGCTATGATTATCCCCATTTTACAGTGGAGAAAACCGAGGTAAATAGTGACTCACCTAGGGTTATACAGCTAGAAAGTACCTGAAGTGGGGTTTGAACTTAGATCTTCCTGCTTCCAGGTCCCTGCACTGAATCCACTGTTCCATCTAGCTGTGGCACTAGCTTGATCCCAAAAGCAGTCAGGTACCTACCATTTTGTTGTTTTCATTTCATTATGCCCAACTCTTTGTCATCCCATTTGGGATTTCCTTGGCAAAGATACTGAAATAGTTGGCTATTTCCTTCTCCAGCTCATTTTATAGATGAGGAGCTGAGGAAGACAGAGTTAAGTGAGTTGTCCAGGGTCACCCAACTAGGAAATGCCTGAGGCTGGATTTGAACTTAGGAAGAGGACTCTCTCTGAATCTAGGCCAGTTCTTTATCCACTCTACCACCCGGTTGCCTTACCCACAATGCCCATCCCACAACATAAGTTATTCTGAAGTTTAGTAAATTAATTCTGAGTGACTACTGGTGGTATACCATCTCTAGAACAAGCTTCCTCAGATTATCCCAAGCAGACCTGAGTCTTTCTTTACTTCATTCTTTTCCCTCATTCATTCACAAGGCATTGTGGTTCTTGGGGAAGTGTCCTGAAACTTGGAAACAGGAGAGACCTAGGTGTGAATCCTGCCTCTCTGAAGCTTCCAAGCTGTATGATACTGGGCATATGACTTAATCAGCCTGCAATTATTTAGGCATCCAACACATAGCACAGTGTTTGGCTAAGGGCCATTTCCAGGGCCGTTTCCTGGACCCTCCTTGCTTAAGAGTGATTATCAATAGTAACTGTTGCTGCTTCCCTCCCAGTCTGATGTAGTTATTTTTCTTTGCCTCATTAAAGGGGCCATCCCCAGACTACTTCTCAAACAGGCCTATTCACTGAATGGACATTACCTCACCCTAAGTGAGTACCTTAACAGGCTTTGGTCTAAAGGGGCCAAGGTCTCCCATCGCATCTTGGGCCACCTCCAATCATCCTGATGAATCACTAGATCCAAATGGCTCCAGAGGAGAAGTGAGGCTGGTGACCTTGCAGAGCCCTCCCTCACTCAAAACAAAGTCAAGTGCAAACCATGTCATCTTTTCTCTGATGGGATAGTCTTCTTTGGCAATGAAGGATGAGCACAACAGTGTTTGGCACATAGTAGGTACTGAATAGATGTTTATTGAATGATTATTGTGTGCCAGCCCCTGTTTGAGGCCTGGAAAATACATAGTTTTCCTGACCTTACTTTGCTCATCTGTAAAGTGGGGATAAAAACTGAGTATCTATCTCATGGATTTGTTGTGAGGAACATGCTTTATAAATCTTAGAGAGGCAATTCCATACATTAACACTTATTCCTCAATAAGAATGTTGCTCTGGTGCCTTATCGCTAAGTAGAGGAGAACCTGAATCTCAAAGTATCATACATCATAGAATTGAGATCTAGAAAGGACATTGGAGGCCATCAAGTCTAATTCTCCCCATTTTACAGATCAAGAAACTGAGGGACAGACCAGTTAAATAACTTTCTGAGAGACACAAGTAGTATGTATATGAGGAGATCTCTCTACTGTGCTCTTTACTTCTGAGATCTTTGCTTAAGGACCAATGAATGGATGTACTACTGGTAGTAATTGGACCACATCAATATTGGCATCTTTGATATAATAGAATCCAAAAGATACAATGAGATAATAGTTAAAGAGAGCTTAGTACATTGCTTGGTGGGCAGAAGGACTTAAAAAATGATTATGGACTGACCGGGAGATAAATAAATGAGCTGGAACTGATTGTATCACATTCCCAAAGGTAATAAGAAATATAATTTCATGGGGCTCTAAACCACAATGAATTGTACCTATTGGGTACAATTGAATACTGCATTGGAATCAGAAGATCTGAATTTAATTCCCTGGTCCAGCTACTCTTTGGCTGTGCAGTCAAGTAATACAACAGATAGTGTACTGAACTGGAGTGAGGAAGGCCTTTGTTCAAATCTGGCCTCAGACACTTCCTAGTTCTGTGACCCTGGGCAAATCACTTAATGTCAGTTGAGTTCTTCCACTGAGTTGAATTTTTCAATGGCAAAGTGGGGATCAAAATAGCACCTTCCTTTTGGGGTTGCTGTGAGGATCAGGTGAGATAATCTTAAAAAATACTTAGCATCGTGCCTGGTACCTTAGTACCAGGTACTTAGTAAATGCTTGGTCCCTTCCCTTCCCCCAGCACTTGGACTTAAACTCTCTGGGCCTCCATTTCCTGTAAAATAAAAAGGCTGAATTAAGTAGCTTGTCAGGTGCCTTCCAATTTCAAATGCTTTCCTGTGATCTCTTTTTTTCTTTCTAAAAAATAATTTACTGCTATCTTTTGTTTTTATAAGATCTTCATTTCTTAATATATACCGCTTCCTTCTCCAACCCAGAGAATCATGCCTTAGAACAAATATTTTAAAAAAGAGAGAAAAGAAAAAGTAGCTCAAGAAAACCAACCAACACATCAACTGAGTCAAGCATCATATGTGTTGCACACCTTCAGTAAGATACCTCTGCAAATAACAAGTGAACTCACCAAACTCACATCTGCTGCAGGCAGGGATGAAATAAACATTCTCCAAAGAAATTGGCAGCATCCCCTAAGTCATGTTGACTTGAATGTCAAGGTGAGCTTGACAGAAGATGTCAACTGATGTTGGAAATGTGGCTCAGATTTAAGAAGGATGGTGGCCTGTGGCTTGGAGATCACTCTAAAGTCAGGCATAAGGTTAGATCAATCTTCAAAACAGAGTTAGGAAACACTGATGAAAAGCAAACAATAACAACATAATGATAGTAGCAAGTGTTTAGTGCTCTTAATCTCATTTTATCCTCATAACATTGCTGGGAGGTGAGTGTTGTATCCTCATTTTACAGATGAGTCTTATCATTAAAAGTTAAATTTATTATGCCTTAGAAGACAAAAGAAGGCTCGATACTGATGTGAAAATTATTTCAGAATCTGCTGTAGGCATGAGATTAGACCATCCGCCACTGATGGCGCAGGTCTAAATCTGTCTCGGATTAGATGAGAAGCTCATGGGGAGAAGCAAATACTGTAAATAACTCCCATGGCTTAAATCTCACCTATTCAAACAGTGGGAAGTAGAAAAAGGCAAAAATATTGGCCTTATTTATCACCATTTTCTACAATGGTTTAAGTGCCATAAAGCACACATCATAATGAAGAGGCCAAGAGATCCCAGAAACCCCTTCATTTGCTTGCCAGGTAGTGACAAATTGGCAAATGGTAAGGGTTGTTGCTAATATAAAATGATATCTTGTGGACCAGACTTAGGATTTCCATGGTATAGGGAGTTCCCAGGGAGAAAACTATTCTAGCCATAGAAGTCAGTGCCTCTTCTGGAATTTAGTCTTAAAGAGTTGCTTTGAGAGGTTAAGTGATCTACCCAGGATAACACAACATAAAAATATAACAATTACTATATTTCAGAGGCAGAACTCAAAGTCAGCTCTTTCTGATTCCCAAGGTGGCTGTGTATCCACTTACTTGTAAAGCACCATGAGAGAAGATGGTGAAGTATTTTGAGTAATGGTATCTCACAAAATAGTAAAAAGCAGTAGAGAGAGAAGGCCCATGAGCTCCCTAACCTCATTCAATAAATATTGTGTTTATTATGCCTGAACCTTAGCGCTTGAGGGGGAGAGCTGGGGATGGGAGAGTACAGAAGAACAGAAATACAGTTTAGTATGGAGGGTTCAAACTCACTGGCAAAAGTTTCAAATATAGCTTGAACCAGAATAAACTATAATTGGGATTGTTTAACAAAATAAACAATGTGACATAAATAATGTTAATTTGTGGTTTTCTCTGTCAATATGGATCCATTTCTATTTGGGTTTGACACTACTGGAGAGAATCAACCTTGGAATGAGGAAGACCTGGAGTTAATCTTTCTGACTCACCCTGACTGTGTCACCCTATGCAAGAGTGTGACTTCTCAGTCTCTCTGTAAATTGGAACAGAACTTTATCTTCATTGGTGCAATTTACTCACCAAAAGTTTCTTGTACACAAGAAAATCACAGGTTCATCTCCCAACCACCCCAGGTTTTTTATTATAATTTTCCTTATATCATACATAGAAATAGTATTATAATTATACAGTAAACCCATATTTTACTGTACTTATAATGTAAGTTCTTAGGAGCAAGAATTCTTTTGGTCATTGTCTCTGTTTCCTTCATGCCTACGACAGTGACTGTCACATAATTGGCTCTTAATAAATGTTGTTTTTTTTATTTACTGGTTGTCTGCATATGCCCCCTCTGTCAGATAAGTGCCACGAAGATGACAGCCTGTCTTAGTTAAACTCGGCATTATTTCCAGGGTCTAGCACATAACTTTGCAAACAGTACGTTCTTCTCAAACAATTGAGATTTATTGAAATGGTTGTGAAATTGAGTCTGAGTTGGAAACATCCTTAAAGGTCATTTTGGCTTCAGCCAGAGTTATAACAAGGGTGAGGTAAATAAGATGTTTGACTCAGGCACATAAAACTGAGGAGGCAGAAAAACCATAAAGTACAGATCCGCTATCCTGAAGCAGCACCTCATACTGTGTGTGTGTGTATGTGTGTGTGTGTGTGTGTGTGTGAGAGAGAGAGAGAGAGAGAGAGAGAGAGAGATAGAGACAGAGAGACAGACAGAGACAGACAGAGAGAAAGAGAGTGAGAGAGAAAGAAAGAGAGAGAGAGAGGGAGGAGGGGAACAGAGAGAGACAGAGACAGAGATAGAGATTTTAGATTCCATCCTTGGGATCAAAATGGTATTGCCTAGAATACATATTTTTTCCAAGGTGAGGGAAGAGCCAAGGTGTATCCTCACACTCAGCCTCTGACTTTTCTACCAGTCATGATATTTAAGAGAAATAGAATGCCAATGGTTTCTCTGATCATTCATCAGAACTTGCCTATATCCGATATGCAACTTCAAGATAGAAATATCTCCTTGGCCCAATGCTAATCCCTTGTGTCATCTGCTTCCCTGTGGGGCAGGTAGTTCTTCAAAACCTTCCCTGCAACAATAAATAATAATGAAGACAGCATCTTGGCAACCTCAACCCATCGCTAATCTGCCCGTTGCCATGCCATTGCTCAGTAACCCAACCCCAGGCTCTGGTTGCCGCTGTGCAGCTGGAGTCTGCAGAGCACTCTGGAGAGCTCAGAATGTAGAGGATCAGCTAGGAGGATAGAATCGAATCGAAGGAGAGGGGAGCACACTGACATCAGTGGTCTTTCCCTGTGCCGAGAGTTTAAAATTCTGGCATTTTAGAACAGAAAGTAATCTATGGCTGATATGACAGTGGAGGAAGCATC
Organism: Bettongia penicillata ogilbyi; assembly: GCA_023548195.1. Classification (NCBI taxonomy): domain Eukaryota; kingdom Metazoa; phylum Chordata; class Mammalia; order Diprotodontia; family Potoroidae; genus Bettongia; species Bettongia penicillata. Next base: position 10,157,497 of record JAJHZJ010000134.1, on the reverse strand, counting down.
GTATTTTGGCAGAAAACTAGAAACATATAGAGAAAGCTTTCCTGAAAGTCTGCAGACTGTACTTAAAATATTAGAAGGGTATTTTCCCCCTTTCTTCATGATACTTTTGGGATTTGTGGTCTCATCACTGTGGGCGCTTTATTCAACACTGCAGATTCCCTACAGTTCCATCCACGTCTTCTCAACCCATATTATTCTTGTGAAGGGACATGATGACACTGTAGATAAAGGGTCAGCCTTGAAGTCAGGAAGACCTGGGTCCAAATCTGCCCTTTGATATGTGACCATAAGTGAACCACTTAATACCGGATTTGAAGTCTAAGGACCTGCCTTCAAATCCCACCTCTGATACTTTGGCTGTACAGTCCTGGGGAGATTAACCTCTGAGCTTCAGTGCCTTCCTCTGGGAGATAGGGGCCCACACTAGACAATAATAGCTAACATTTTCATAGTGTTTTAAGGTTTGCAAAGCACTATACTGCCCCACTCTCTTCCTTCCTCTCTTCATCCCTCCCTCCCTCCCCCTCTGTTTCTTTCTCTCTCTTGCTCTCTTCCTCCCTCTCCCCCTTCTCTCCTCCTCCTCCCCATTCCCCATCCTTCTTTCTCTCACCTCCCCTCTTTTTTTCATTTGATCACTAAGGTTTCTCTCATCTCCAAATCTATGATCTTCCAGTGCCCCCAAGCAAATCTCTAAGACTATCAGAGCTGTCACTCTGCGGGAGTACAGTGAGTTTCTGCATCATGAACTCTTAACGAAATAATAATTCTGAACAAAAAGCAAACAAATAAAGGATTCTTCCCAGAGTTACAAAGCCACAGACTTTGAGAGTTGCAAGGGGCCTCTGTGTCCATCCAGTTCAACCCATAAATGAGAAGAATCTTTCTCCATAAGCTTCCTTTTATCCTTGAGCTTTCAAAGTAGCATTGGTTGCTTCATCAAGACCCGGTGGTCCTTGAAGGCTCTGCATATCTCACCCTTGTCTATTGGTTCCTGCTTGACCCTATTCTAGAACCAGGAAGAAGGGTGGACCTGGCTCGCTACAACTGCTGCTTACAGACATTTTCTCACCAGATTTCAATGTCCTTTCTTTGTTTTCAGATCTACACATGCCTACCATTCTCTTTCCATTCTTACTGCTTTTATCCAATGGTTGGAAAATTCTCCAAGCTCTTTCCACAAATCCAATATCTAGCTCACGTGCTTCATCTCCACCCTCTGCCATCATCCTCAAGGATTTCAAAATCATATTGATGAACTCTCTATCAATAAGACCACATAATTCCTCCATCACTTCAATGCCAATGGTTTCCTTCTCCCCTTTTCAGCTATATACTAATAACATCTTACCTTTAGTATCTCTCAGAATTCACCATCACCAAGTTCTGAGACTGCAAATCTCCAACTCTAAACTCCTGTCATTCCACCTCTCCCCTTATTAGAGAGCTAGGGTAGTGACTTGCCCAAGGTTATAGGTACTAAGTAAAAGAGTCCTCTTCCTCCAGCCAGTGCTCTCTACAGTAAACAGAGTTTCTTTCCTTAAAACTGAAGCCAAGAGAAGTTTAATGAGCTGCCTTGCGATAGCTAGCTAGTAAATGTCCAGGGCAAGATTTGAATTCAAGTCTCTCTGACTCCTTGTCTAAGATTCTATCTTTTCCTATCTATTGAGCTAGCTACTGGGAGGATAATGACAATACTGAACTAGTGTTTACCCTCGAGGAGTTTATATGCTATTGAGAAGATATTGTTTGCATATACGAGTCTTTACAAAGTAACCTCTTTACAACTTTCACCACTATTGGCCATTCTCTCTTCATAGTCTTTTCTTCTTTGTCTTCTGAGATATCATTTTCTTCTGGTTCTTCTCCTACCTCTCTAACTACTTCTCCACATTCTTCGACCTCCTTCTCTGTTAAACACTTTGATGCAGTTCTGCCTGGGAGACCCTCCTCTGCTCCCTCTGTCTTCTGTCTATACTTTCTTGCTTCTATACTTCCATATCTTCAACTCCATTTTGATAAAAATGACTCTGCCTTGTTTTAGACTCTTCATCCATCTCTCACCCTCTTGGCAGAGTTGTTCTTTATTCAAGGCTTTATTCAATACCCTATTTATTAAAAGGCAGATACACTAGCTCCCTGTTTGTGGAAACATGAATTGGTGCAGTTATTCTGGAAAGCAATGTGGAACTATTCCCCCAAAATCCACTGAACTAAGCACATCCTTTGACTCCAGTTATCTCTCTATCTGAAAGATATCAAAAAAGAAGAGTCTACATGTAAAAAGTATATGCAACAGCTCTTTTAGAGGCAGCAAAGAACTGAGGGAGTGCCTAACAATTTGGACATGACTGCAGAAATTATGGTAAATGAATGTTATGGAATACCATAGTGCTAGAAAAAGGTACCAAGGTGACCAATTCAGAAAAACTTTGAAAGACTTGTATGAGATGATACAAAGTGCCAGAGCCAGGAGAACAATATATCTAACAGAAATGGCACTGGAAAGACACACCACTGTGAAAGACTTAGGAACTTTGACGAAACCAATGACCAACCATGCTTCCAGAGGACATGCCATCCACCTTCAGATTCCCTAGAGAGAGAGAAAATGACCTCAAAATGAATATTGAGGCTTTTGTGTGGGACCATGACTAACACAAACATTTGTTTTTCTTGACTTTACATATTTGACCTTTCTTTCTCAATGGGGAGAAGGGCTAAGAGAAAGGAAAATCCAATTTCAAAACACTTAAATAAAAAAAGCAACCTCTGAGAGCCCCTTGAACGGTTGTGATGAACCTGATTTACTTTTCTTTTGCACACTCTTTCCTTCAATCTTTTCATCAATTCCTATAGATTAAATAATGCTATGTGGGTAGATGACTTCTACGTTTACATGCCCCACCTTTGCTTCTCTCCCATCTGCCTGTTGGACATCTTCACCTGAATTTTGAGAATCATTTTAAACTTGATGCATCCAAATTTATTCCCTTCACTTCAAGTTTGTGCCTCCTTCAACCAATAGGATCCCACCACCCTTCTAGGCATGCAGGCTTACAAATGTACATTCATCCTAGAATCTCTTCTCTCCTTCATCCTCATACTGAGAAGTCACCAAGTCTAACTGACTCTACCTCTACCTCTTACCTTAATCTGTTGCCTTCCTTCCACCCACAAGGCAACTAACTGTCCTGTTCTACACCCTTGTCATCATCTGCCTAAATTATTACAATCATTTATTAATTTGGGTTTTCTTGCCTCAAGTCTCTTTGTTTTCCAATTCCCTTTGTACACAGCTGCCGAAATAGTGTTTCTATAGCACTTGGGACACATGGCTCCCTTGACTACTCCAGGGATAAGGTGTGCTGGAGGTCAGTATCCATTGAAAACTGTAGTTCATAAGCCCCTCCCAATACATACACTTTTACCTGTTGTGATAAGGACAGAATTCAAAGCAAAGACATTTAACAAAATAGCACAGTAAGAAAGGTCACAGAAGAATGTTCTTCCTTTAAGCCTGAAGCATACTCTCCCACAAATGGATGTACCATCAGTGGAAAGTACAGCCACCTACAGGGACCAGCACGAGCATTTCACCTGTAGGGAGTGCCAGAGAATGAAAATGGAGGCAACTCATGTTAAATCTCACTGCCAATGTGTGTTGGTGATGTAATTCTGTACTCCTGCTGAGTTAAAAGTCTGCTGAGATGTTTTCAAATATCTCATTTATTTATCAAAGGAGGTGACTGACTCACCTCCTTTTGTGATCTTCTTTTATGTCTGCTACACTGCTATCACATTCAAGTCATCACTGGTGATACTTTGGAACTAACCCAAAGGTGGCATTCATTGTCCATTGTACCTTGTGCTACCCATAAATTGAAAAGAGTTTTGTTTTTCCCTTCTTGTTTTATATCATACTTATTTCTAGAAATCACCATATTATTGATTTTGTCTCTTAACGACTTTTTAGATATTTATAATATTAACAAGGATTCAAGTATTGCCTTAAAATTAGTAAAATGATTCATAGATCTTGTCTCATCTGAGCCTCAGGATAAACCAGGAGGTGAGTGCTACAGCTGTTATTTTTTCCATTTTGCAGATGTGGAAAACAAGTTTCAGAGAGAGGAAGTGATTTTTCCATGAGTCACACACTAGAAAGTGATGGGGGTAGAATTTGAACCCAGGTCTTCCTGACTCCAGGTCTAGTGTTCCGCGGTATAAGCTAGACCTGCCTCTCCTCCCAGTCCATCAGTCAATGAAATTATTTCTCTTTCCAAACCATACAATCTGATTGGTAATTTTTTCTTTTATGTGACTGATATATGCAGTCCCTGAATAAACAGCTTGTTGAAAGGTGAATTTGGTCATATCTAGGGTTGTTTTGTTTGCTTTCTCACAATGGCTTGGCTTCTCCAAGATCTTGGGGGGGTGCCCTGCCTAACGGGATTTGAGGCCCGAAAGAACAAAGTTGGGACAGTGGTCTTGGGGATGGTCCCACTCCTTGTAAATGGAGCCCAAAACCAGGGTGAATAGACTGTCTGTACAAACACAAGACTTTTGACAACTGCCTAACATAAGGAAAGTGGCCAGGGACAGATAGTTGGTATCTTCCAACCGCTCCACCTCCCCACACACATGAGGCTGGCCAGAAGGTTTGTAGGGTAAGGTTGAGGGTGACGAGATAGGTTGCTTGAAGTTCAATTCAAGTTTGGTCATTTTTCAGTTGTGCCTGGCTCTTCATGACCCTATTTGGAGTTTTCTTGGCCAAGATATTGGAGTGGTTTGCCATTTTCTTCTCCAGCTCATTTTACAGATGAGTAAATTGAGGCAAACTGTTAAGAGTAAGTCCAAGTCATCTGAGCTTCAAAGATATCTTTCTAGTCACACATTACATAGTCTATACAAAATATATTCCAGATAAATACAAAGTAATATGGGGGAGAGACTTAAGTGTCTGGGGATTCAGAAAAGGCTCATGTAGGAGTGGCCCTTGAAAAGAGATTTGAGGGAGCCCAGAGGTTCTAAGTGTTGAAGGCAAGGAGGAAGTCATCTGTGCAAAGGCATGGAGATGGACGATAGAATATTGCAAGTGAGTAAGAGGGCTGGTTTGTCGGAAGCCTAGAGTTTATAATGGAAGGTGATGCCAAGAAATCCAGAAAGGCAGCATGCAGACAAATTGTTAAGGACTTTCAGTGCCAAACAGGTGCTTTGTTTTGATCCTGGGGGCAATCAGGAGCCATCAGAGGTTACTGAGTAACAGGGGACATGCTGTTTCAGGTCCACCCCATACCTAACACATTATGGGATCAAGGAAGACTCACAGCCCACATGGGAACAGCATTTCAGCTGTCCCTGCCACCAGTAAGCAGAGCTGTGGAGGAGAGAGCCCTTTCCATCTGGGGAGGAAGAAGAATGAGGGAGGCCTGAGGAGGCAGTCAATGGAGTACTTGTACTAACTGTGTTGGGGGACAGTGTGGTGTGACCCAGGGAGCCTGGGAATCTGGACATTCTGGGCCAGTAAAGGTGGCTATAGCTGCTACCTGTGCCCTGTTTTCATGTTTTTCAGTCCTGTGAAGGTCAACTCTCCAAGCCCCCAATCCTACTGGATTTCCATTTTGCTGGTACTGAAATGGGGGCCAGGAATGGGGACAAAAGACAATAAAAAGAGATGGGCTAGAGGGCAGGGAGAATGGTGAGGGAAATGATCCAGGAAGGTCAAAGGTCTCTCTGAATTGAAAAGATTTTTACTGAAAGGATTAGGGGATGTTGAGCTGGAGGGGACCTTAGAGGCCATCTGGTCCAAATCACTCATTTTCTAGATGAAGAAGCAGTCAGAGAAAGGGAATGACTAATCCAAGGTCACACAAGTGCCACATAGCAAATTTTGGAATTCAAAGCCAGATCTTCTAACTCCAAATCTGAGGTTTTTTACATGACCTCATGACATCTCCCCTACCCTACTTGATTTAGCCTCTTGGATTAAATATAGACTCCTCAGTCTGGGACTTAAAACTCTCCGTCATCTGACTTCCAGCTCTCTTTCCCATTTTATTCTACATTCCCACCCTTCAAGCATTCACCATTCTAATCAAACTGGCCAACTGGTTGTGGTCTCTAGGCAATCAAGGTCATCTCATGGCCCATGTGTGAAACCATCCTTTTAAATTCTGATCAAACTGGTTCAGACATTGGGTGTATTGAGGATGAGCTGAGTGTACTGTGACTCAATACCGAAGGATGGCTTTGGACAAACAAAGCCATCTCCTCATTGGCTACAGTTTCATGCTCTGTGTCTTGCTTCAGCTCACCTATGTTACAGATGGTGCCTTCTGTCACTGAGGTGACTGTAGAAATATGGGTGGCATACTGTGCCTCCATGCTAGCCACTTCCACAAGGAGCATCACTTCAGTCTGGGAGGCAAGCTTATACCTGAGCTGTGGCTTACCATTTTTGGTTCTTGAACAGATGACTGAACATTTTTGAAGCAGAAATGTCTAGATATGGAGGTGACCTCCTAGATTGTGGGTCCCCAAAAGGACAACTGAACATAAGCAAGGGAAGCTTCTGCATTGGAGAAAATGTCGATGGAGAGGAATAGCCCATGCCTCTGGCCTGATTGGCTTCACCTAGGGTGAGAAGGTGGGTGGAAGGGGAAAGAGTGCAGGGTCAAGAGCTTCCTCAGCACACCTGCAAACTGCCTCATGTTTACTTGGGTTTAAAGAGCAACCTTCTGGCACAAGAAAACAATAATTGGTACTAAAATTACTTTGTGCTTCTAAACTTTTAAAAACCCCAGTTTTTGAATATTTGGGGCTTGGCATTGCTTTTCTGGCTAAGAAATACTTTGGTTTTTCCATATTGTACAATGAGAATCATTTTGCTTCAACCCTGCCCCTTCCCTCTGTTCCATTCCCTTCTCTCCCCAGATGATCTAGACAAGAGGCACAATCTAAGCTTGTGATGGTGGTGGTGAGTTAATGAATCAAAGGGTCTGAGAAAAGGAAATCTGGAAGTCATCCTCTCTGTTAGAGGTCAAGTTCCCCCAGGATGGGGGATGAACCCAGTTCAGATCATACACATGGGTCCAGAAACAAGAAGGATCCTTTTGGGAGAGAGAGTGGGCACAATGCCATGTCCCCTTGAGTTCAGGAGTCTAAATGTTAGATGCATGATCTCTATGCCTTTGTCTTCCTGCCTCTTCTGCCTGGAGTGCCCTCCTCCTCTCTGCCTTTTAGGATAGATGACTTTCTTCCAAGCATACCTCAGGGGGCCACTGTTATAAAAAGCTTTGCCTTAATTCACCAAATGTGAGTTCTGTCTCCTTTTTCAAATCACGTCATCTAACTTTGTAAGCCCTTTGAATTCACTGATCTGTATATGTGTTATAGCTTCTAAGTGGAGGATAAACTTTCCAAGGACAGAAGCAATGCACATTTTTATTTTTACATCCTTGGAACCCAGCAGAGTAGGGTCCTTATTAAAGGTTTGCTAGATTGTGTTGCATAGTACTAACCACCACTCTCCTTTTTCTATGATCTCTATTAGCCCCCAGGGACCCTGTTGCCTGCAGAAATTTGATATTTGGCTTACAAATGCCACTTCAAAAGTACAGATTCATCAACATGAACCAGACTTTTCCAAATTCCCAGAGGTGATACTTTCAGTAGACTTGGGCTCATTACAAGCCCAGAAGGCCACCCTGTCTGGGGTTCCTGCTGAAAAGACCAAGAGAATTTTACACAGAATGCACCTCAAACAGAACTTGGAAGCAAATGTGAGCCCAATATGATCATTTCCCAAAGGCTAAACGAAAACCAAACCAACCTCTGGAGCATCACATGGCAGTCCTCGAACAGGTAGAGAAAAAAAACACAAACATCTTTCTATGGCCTTGCATTTTCATGACTTTACAAAAGAAGAAAATAATGACTTCATAGAATCACATGACTTCTTTGGAGGTGTTCCAGTTCAACCTATTCTTTTTTTGTTTTTACAGAGCAGGAAACTGAGGCCTGTAGAGGAGAAATTCACACGTCTAAGGTCAGAGGAGGAGGGAGGAGGAGGATGAGAAGGAAGAAAAGAGAAGAAAAATGCCCTTCTGCAACAAAGGGAGGGATATTCATATAACAGAATTTATAAGAAATTTAGATAAGACTGAGTCCATTTCATGTAGTCTAGGAACTAGTGAGAGGGAGCCCAGAGCAGGTATATCAGGTAATGTTAAATAAATAACACATGGAAAGCACTGGAGTTTTTGGATTCCAGCTTCTAACAGGTCCACTCTTGATCTAGTCAGACAGGATGGAGAGAAAGACAGCTTCAGAGGGGTTAATAAGCTTACTTTGTTCTAGTCTATTCTCCTCAAGATGGTTTGTTGATAATGGAAGCACCTACAGCTTTCCTAATCACCTTTCTTGCAGGCGCCAGTGAGAAGGGTGGGGCAACTACCCCTACATTTCAATGGGGTCAGTCAAGACAGGTACAGCATTCCAGCTTGTGCACCCTCAAGCCTCAATGGGGGTTGGTTGAGGCAGGTACATGCGTTCCTCCATGCATTACCCAAATCCCAAATGGGTTCCCCACTTACTGACCAGTGTCCACTTGCTTTATAGGGGAACAGACAAAGAAGGTATATTGCCAACCATAGCCTCACAAGTTTACATTATCTCATTATATCTCACTGCACAGTCACCATGGATATTTGCGATGTTAAACACAAATATTTATATTATGGATCATTATATAATGCTACACAAGCATGGTGGAGATGTTTACCTGAACCTGGGAAATATTATCTAACATCTGGAAACTAGAGATTATTATAGCTGTGCATCCTTGAAACTATCCCCTAAAAAGACTAACACAATCATCCTTACCTACAAGTATTTAATCCTACCTTTCCTGTTCCATTTGAGGTTTAGGATCAGGACAGAGATTAAAAGGTCTATAGAATGTTACCATAGGAGGGGCCTTGGAGGACATGGAGCTGGATCTCTTCATTTGACAAAAGAAGAAACTGAGGCCCAGGAAGGGCAAAAACCTTGTCCAGGGTCTCACACATGGCACCTGCAGCCACAACATCTCTCAAAAATGTCCAAATTCCAGGGAGAAAGTGCTGGCTACTGATTCTTTGAGAGTGCAAGGAATTTTACTCTCTTGACTTCCTCTGAGAGATGAAAATGGCAAACAGAGACCCCTGTGCTCCCTTGTTCAGCTTTCTGTCCATGCTGCTCAGACACATTTTCCTCACAGTAAATGCTGGCAATGCCTAGCCCCTGCCCACTTGGTCAGTCAACAAGCATCCAGGAAGTTTTTATGATATGCCTGGCACCGTATGAAATGCTGAGGATAGAAAGGAATAGCTAAACAACTGAAGTTATTTCAAGGAAATGGGAATGGGCAATGATAATGCAAAATGTGTTAAGAAAAAAAGATGTGAGATTTTGCTAAGGCCTTTATTAATTAGTTAACTTTTTTGTTAACAAGAAAGAAAGCCTTGAGGTCCCCCATGGCCCATGGAATGCAGCATCTGCAGAGTTTCCGTAATGGCAGAAATGATGGATTTAAAGTTGGATGTGGATTCTAGTCTGAGTTCGGCCTGTTAGCCATGTGCCTTGGGATGACTCAGGGAATGGATAACTCAGCCAAAATGAGGTGGTCAGCCAGATGGGCCAAAGGTCTCCACAGTTCTAAGCATTGTAAACCCAAGAACAGCAACTATATGAGGGCTTCCTGTAGAAGAAGGATTAGCCTAATTCTGCTTGGCCTCGAGAGGCACCAGGCCCAATGGGTGGAAAGTACAAAAGGATAACTTTACTGCATTTCAGGAAAAGCTTCCGAACAAATAGTTGTCCCAAAGAGAAATGGGCTTCCTGGAGAGGCGGGGGCTCTCCCTACTTGGAAACTTTCAAGCAGAGGCTAGACAACAGCTGGTCAGGGGATTCTTGTCCAGATATGGGGCAGCCTCGATGGCCCACGGAGGTCCCTTGTAACTCTAAAGATTAGTGATTCTGAGCTTCTTAAGGAAGCATACTCATAGGAAGAGTTCAGCCTAGAATTTCCTAATTCAAGCAAGAGTTCTAGTCAGTTCTTAACTGTGATACTTCATGAATCAACCTTTGGTCAGGAAATTAAAGAGCCTTCTAGCAATTCCCAAAACTCAGATTTCCTGAATTGTCTTTTAAAATTCCAAACCTCTCAGTTTTTGCTTTCATATATCACAATTTTTATTAACAGGTCAATGTAAAAAATTTAAACTTAGTTTTGTGTTTCTAAAAATCATCTGAATTTCAAAATAGGAACTGTACCATCTCAAGAATCTTCATTCTATAAAGAAATTAAAAATAAGACAAGATGAGCTATAGTCTACTGATTCTTAAAAAAGAAATGAGACAGGTATGATGGTGTGTTGGGGAAAATGCCTATCAGCGAAATAATGTGTTCAGGGCCCTTGGAAGCCACTCAGTCCCGCGGTTTAAAATTAAACTTAAGCCTTTCTGGTTTTTGTCATATGTAATTGACAAAAAAATGAATCTCTGCCATGAATAAAGGAAAAGACCCAAAAGCTATTTTGGGACATGAAATGAATCTTCTTAAAAACATTTTATGAAAATTACTAAATTAGAAATATGCATATTGAAGTAATATATCTGAAGGTTTAATGGGAAGTAAACTATGTTTGGGTTTTGGAAAAATCCAAGACATTTGAAAAATGTCACATGTCACAGGCTATATGCATTAGTAACCTCACTTATCCAGAATTCACCAATCTGAAAAGTTCAACTTCCATCCCCTCAAGCTATCTTTCAGCTCTCTTCCCATTTACAAACAAACTCCTGGAAAATGCTATCTATATACTAAGGTGCTTACACTGCCTCTAAGTTCAAATCCAACCTCAGACACTTAGTAGCTATCAGACCTAGGCAAGGTCTGTTTGCCTCAGTTTCCTTATCTGTAAAGTAAGCTGGAGAAAGAAATGGCTAACTGCTCTAATATCTTTGCCACTAAAACCCCAAATGAGATCACAAAGAGTTGGACGTGACTGAAATGGTTGCCCAACAGTAACAATAATACTGCTTCTCTCACTCCTCAAAGCCTTGCAATTGGCCCCTTATCCCAACCCCTCTTTTGCCACTCTACTGAAATGGCGCTGTCCAACGTCTAGACAGTAAGCAGCAGCATGGTGCCATGATGTCAGTTTGGGACAAGTTGAGTTTGAGGTTACACCTCCATGGAGCTGCCTTTGAGCCATGGTGAAATTATCGTTGGGACACACCACAGAAAAGAGCAGACACATCTGTAATATACCTTAGTGAGATTTCTAATTAAAATTCTTACAATATAAAGGAAGTGTCATTGGTTACAGAAACTTAGTCCTGGAAGGTTCTAGATGGCCACACATTTGTCTGAACTGATGTATTTGTCAATGGAACCTTTCAATCTCCAGTCTCTTTGCTTTTGCCCAAGTGCTTCCCATACCTGCTGTGTCTGGAACGCTCCCCTCCTTCTAGATTCTCAAGTTTCCAACCCTGTTGTCCCTTCCTTTGAAGACATTATAAGTACGTGAAGATATTATAAGATATGTGAATATTTTACATATCTATGCATATTTATCTTTCTTAGTAGAACAAAAGCTCTCTGAAGGCAGGATTTTTTTTTGGTCTTTGTATCTCTGGCACACAACACAGAGCCTGGCACAAGGGAGATGCTGAGTAAACATGTGTCTTATGGAACTGATATGGAATTTGTGTCTGAAGCTCAGAATTGTGTTTAGTGAACTTTCCCCTCAAAGCTGTCAACACTGGGGAATGGGTGGCCATGGGATAGGGCTAGGATAGAAGTTAAGGTAATGGAACAGGATTGACAGATACTATCAGTCAAAAAAGGCAAAAAAGATGAAAACCAGAGAAGTCAGATAAAGTAGAGGGGATTGGGTACAAACCATAGGCTTAAGAGGGGCAAACTTTCTTAGAGATCAGAGAGTCAGCATCACAGCCCTAGAGAGAGAAAGGCTGGTGAACTCTAACCTGAGTGCATATGCTATTTCCCACTGCCAGCTAGGCATGGGCAGTCCAAGAACCACAAGGGTTAATCAGCCCAAAAGAAGCCAGAGAACTAAAAGTGAATCTTCCTATTGCAAGCAAGAATAAAGAAGCCAGTTATTTCACACAGAGATTAAAAATTTAAACATTTGTAATAATTGTATTTTCTCCAGTTTCAGGGAAAGGTCATAGCTACATTACAGGAAGGCAATTTGAAAAGAACTCATAAGGAGAGGTGATATATTGGCACCTCTTAATTCCATTCAGAAAGTACTTAATTGTTAATGTGCCAAGCTCTGTGCTTGATACTGGGAATACAAAAAGTCCAAAATAAAAGAGTTGTTTCTTTACCAGGGAGATGTGAATCAGCAATAGTCAATTCAATGCCTCTGTCAAACAATAAAAGCCACTACTGGACCCAAAGGGCCCCCTCTCTCACCATGAAGTGGTTCCCTCCCTCAATTATGGAACCACATACACACTGTACATACCAGGTTTAATCCTGGGGAGTACCTGTCCTTGGATGACAGGGGTTAGGATAGTTTTCCTGTTTTGGTTCATTATAACTCCACCCACCCAGCCAGTCAATTTACTTATAGATTAGGTTTTAGTTCATGTCTGAAGTTTTCCCCAATGACACAACATGAATCAAGCATGGGGCAGCTATTTATTTCCTCTACATAATAGAAATGCTAACATATAACACTCATAAGCACCCATTGACAGAAAAACTTAAAAGAGGACTCAGTAACACCTCATAACTATAGTTGTACTCTCTGGGGACTGGGACTTAAAAAATCTCATTAGTCTATACAGCTGTTGTTTAGGACTGCTGAATAGGAATTATTACATTTCACCTTGGCCCTGCACTGTCTAAGTCCATAACTATTGGTCAGACAGTTTAGAAGCTTAAGCTCCTCTTCTCATGAATGGTCATTTTCTATGGTAAAGAACTTCCTCTACCATCAGTCAATTGTAGCTAATGGACCTCAGATCTCCAATGTCTTCAACTCACAAGGCCACCTCCCAATCCATACACATCCAGCTCAAGATTAGTAGCATTCAGTCACCTAGGAAGGAAAGAAAACAAAACAGCAAGGGTAGACAGGGAAGTAGGCTCCTGCTCACCTAGGTGAGATTCCTTTCTCTAGGGGCCACATGACAGCAGATGCCATCATGTTATGATGATGAAAAGGTTTTCAGAAGTCCGTGCTTCTTAGACTTTGCCAGGGACACACCTGGCAGAGAACACGAGCCTGGATACATAAGGAAAGGACTCTGCTTGCCTGCCACAAAGAGGGATACTTCGGTTCTCCACCCCTGCCCCTTCTCCTCACCCTTTTTCTCAGCATCTGGCCAGGATTTTACGGCCCCCTTGTCACAGCCCTGTCTGACTTTTCTTCCAACCCACCTCCCTACTTGCCCTTTCTCTGAAATTCTGGGGAACAATAAAAGCCAATCCAGATGTTCCCTCTTGGCATCCTCAGTATATTGTTATCAGTGATGAACTGCTGGCTTGACCTTGATGAGTCTTAGCTCCCTTTCTCCCAGCTCCTCTCCTTCCTACTTGAAGCTTTGCAGCTACCTTCCTCATGTTCTGAAGGATCATGGTTAGCTCTATCTCACTTTATACCATGATTATATGTTGGCACCTTGTGAGCCCTATGCCCAGGTGACTGAGAGTACACTTTTGACTCTTGTTGCAATAGAGTCTTGGTGGGGCAGTGCCTCTCCCGCATTCAATGAAAGTTCCTTGAAAAAAGTATCTTTTTCATTTTTGCTTCTGTGTAACAAGTTCCTGGCACATAGTGGGTACTTCACAAATGATGGTTCATTGACTGATGGATTAGCCTAGTTGGGAGGAGGTTCATTGCCTCATTTCCAGTTAAGGAGAGATATGCCCTGCTACCTGTATCTTAGGGGCCAGATGACCAGGACCACCATACTAAGACCACAGGACCTGATTCCATGTCTGTCAGTCCCACTAGGTTTTCCAGGAATGTACTATTAGCCAGTGTTGAGGTTCTTCATTTAATTACTTTGGGGCACTCTCAACCAACACTACTTCTTTCCATGGTGTAGCGAGGTGGTGCAGTGGATAGAGCACCAGCGCAGGAGTCAGGAGGACCTGAGTTCAAATCTCACCTCAGACACTTGACACTCACTAGCTGTGTGGTCTTGGGCAAATCACTTAACCCCAATTACCTCATCCTGGGTCATCTCCAGTCATCCTGATGATTATCTGGTCACTGGATTCAGATGGCCCGGGAGGAGAAGTGAGGCTGGTGACCTGCACAGCCCTCCCTCACACAAAAATGAAGTCAAGTGCAAGTCATGTCATTGTTTCTCTGATGGCATGGTCTTCTTTGGCAATGAAGGACAAACACACACTTCTTTCCACGCCAAGATATATCTCAGCTGCAGAGCTCATCATGGCCTGTATGTGGCCAATGATCTTGTATCCTGACATTCAGTGAACCATGACATAGCTAATTATTGTTTTCTGTGATGATGCCCTGACATAATAAGAAATATGATAGGGCCTTTATAGACTGGTAATCCTCCAGTAAAACTCTGTGCAGATTTTAAGTGTTTTTCTGGTGTTTGAAGACCATATCAAGTGAGCAACCTTGATTCACTTGGCCCAGAGGCCAGAACCAGAACTGAGGAAAGCTTCAAAGAGACCAGTTTAGGCTGGGTGTCAAGGAAACCTTTGTAACAATGATCACAATGCCAAGGAGGACTGCAGGCCTTGGGATATTGTGGATTTTTCCTTCCCAGAGGTTTTTGAGAAGAGCTAGGTGGTCATCTGTTGGGTGTGTGGTAGAGGGAATTCTGCACCACTTACCCATAGGCTGAAATAGAGCCTATTTTGCCTCAAAAATTATTTGATGTATGATGATGATATGGAATTGAGCAGATGCTGCCCAAAGAAGAATGGTTGACTGTTGCCCTCATCCCCAGAAGGTGACCAAGCTTTTGTTTCTTTTGTCTCTGTTGTGTTTAATTCATTCCTGGTTTGTATCAAGCTGTGAGATGGACTTATGAACACCAGGGCAGGTTCTCTGTAAGGCAAGGCTGGGAGGTGAGCCTTCCTACTGAACTCAGAAGGTCAACCCTTCTGCTGTGACAGCTGATGCCCTAAGCTTTACAATGGCCTAACCAAACCTTCGATTGTGATGAGCAAAGAAGGAACAAATTATGTTCTATCATGGTCTGAACCATGCATGCCTGGGAAAGGGCACAGAAAGTGGAGGCAAGAGCATAGACACTGATGACCTTGTGCCACTGAGTGGCACTGGCAGCTTTTAGTCTGACTCCAAACACTGCACATGCCCTGGGGATGCATAGAACACAACACATAAAAACAGACATACACAGAAAACTATCCTGGAACACCAGCTCCTTGGTGCCAAAATGCTTTACTATAAAAAGAAACCCAGAAACTATGGTTCTGTCTAATTTAATATATTGCCTATAGGTAGCCTCAAAATATGGGGCAGGAGAGACAGAAATGAGAGAGAGAGAGAGAGAGAGAGAGAGAGAGAGAGAGAGAGAGAGAGAGAAACATAGATGCCAACAGGATCACTGGCAGCACTTTCTACATCCTAAGCTTTACAGAAAATTGCCTCAGATCTCTGGCTGCATTAATAGGCAAATGGTAAGAGCTTTGAGGGTAGGGGCTATACCTTCCTTCCACACCCCATTAGCTCAGAGCTCTGAACACATGAGTCACATATGTGTTACACTGAAGGCCAATGAGAGGTTTCAATAATTGCTAACAATGATACTGAGGGTTTGAGCCCGCTTCCTACTGTCCCTTATTGAATGGACATTCTGACTTTCTAAGCTATTTTTAAAATAAAGAGAGAAAGGAAATCATTCTGGGATTGGGTTATTCATTTGGCATCCACCACTATGTTTAGCCATTACATAAGGAGAACCTGAGCCTGCTCAAATTAAATACCCATACCTTGTTGAAGTTTCTGGATGGAATGAAAGACCCTTTGTCTGTGTGGACACCTGGAATGAGAAAAAAAGAAGTGCTTGTTAGTGCTCCAGATTAGAGAATCAGGGGATGCTGGGAGCAGGGAGGCAATACCATGGATGGAGCATTGGGCTGGGATTAAGGAAGTTTTGAGGTCACATCTTTCCCCAGATGCCAGCTTTGAGACCTAGGCAAGCCAAGTTCTGCCTGCCTCAGTTTCCTCTTCTATAAAAGAGGGATGGTAGTAGTGCCTATATGCCAGAATTGCTGTGAGGATCCAATGAGATGAAAACTGAAAAACACTTTACAAACCTCAAGGGGCTGTAAAAATGCTAGCTATTGTGTTAAATATGGATAGAAATTATTGGGATCATATAGTGTGGTGCCATTGTTATACAGGCTCAGAGAGATGACCTTGGTGGTTTGAAACATCAATGACAGCATAAGAACACCAAGACACTTGGAACATCTGACTCCATCGGGCAATGTCTCCTGATTTCAAGGGATAGATACTCTATAGGCAGAGAAAGCTCAGTTCGCAAAAGAATCTGGATCACTGTGTGGAGTTGGTGGCCGTGAGATTTGGCTTGGATTGCAAGGTCCTGGAGTTATGGGAGGCATCCTGAAAATGCTTTGTGTTTGGGTTCTGACCTTGGCCTAGCTTCTGCTCTAGAGAATTAATCCAATGGGCAGCAAGCTTTTCTGAAGTACCCGCTTTGTACCAGGTACTGTGCTAGACTTTCTGGATATGGTGACCCAAATGAAACCCATCCTTCCCTCAACGAACTTATTTTCTATATTGAAAGGAATGATTCATTCAAGCAACAAGCACTTATTAAACATCTACTGAGTCAATCGCTAGGGATATAAAGACAAAAATGAAACAAGCTCTTGCCTCCAGAAGCTTATGATTTCCTAGGGTGGTGGTAGGAAGGAAAAATATATTCTAATAAATTTCAGTGAGAAGAGGATGGGAGGGATGGGTAACATCTGAGGAAATCAGAGAAGGACTAATGTAGGAGGGGGTATTGGAGCTGAGCACTGAAGGGAGCTCTATAGACCAAGAGGTAGAAAAGAGGATGGAGGGCATGCCAGGCATGAGGCAAAACCTGTGCAAAGGATTGGAGATGGAACATCATGCTGAGTGACCTACGAATTGGTCACTTTGTGTAGACTATGTGAAAAACAGAAGAATATAAAGTATGGTCAGAGGTCTGAAAAAAGAAGACAGAGCCAGACTGTGGAGAAGGCTGAATAGTTAATGGATATATATGCATTTTGTGCTGAGGCCACAATGCTTCTGGAGCAGCAAATGACACGGTGCTTTAGGAATATAATTTTGACTGCTAAATATAGGATGGATTGAGAGGTGGGGGAGGAGTCTGGAGAAAGGAGTCCAGGTGAGAGGAGAAGCAGGGAGACAGCCATAGGAGTAAGGAGAAGAGAGAGAATAAGGACAGAGAGACGGAGACAGAGAGAGAGATAGAGACAGAGAGATGGACAGAAAGAGAAACAAAGACACACAGAGAGGGAAATACACAGAGACACAGAGAGACAGACAGAGACAGAAAGACAGGGATACACAGAGACACACAGAAAGACAGAGAACATGGAAGTAAAATCGCTAAGCATCCTAGAATTGCCCTGGGTGGGTCCTGGGGGTCTGGGCAGCTCAGCGGTGTGGAAGGTGGGCATGCTAAGGAGAACACCTGATTCCTAAGGAGACCATTTCTACTCCTGTAGCATGGTACCTGGCTGGTAGCAAAGACTTGGGAGTTGTAGGAGAATTAGCCCTGCTCTGATAACGATTGTCATAGCTAGAGCGTGGTTTAGCAAGTACAGCCGTAGGGACTCTGACCCTGGCACACTCTCTCAGGATTTGCTCTGAATTTGGCATAGCTGAGACACTGACCCAAATTCTGTGCTTATTACCTGGGCTGCAACATCCCAGAAGTCCTTCTGGGAGTCCTCAATGTTGCAGGGATCTGGGATGATTACAGTCTGAGTCCTCCCCAAATAATTGGGGAACACTGACCATGTGCCTTTGGGATAGTCTTTGAGAGATGATATGGAACAAACCTTAAGTGTCCTGAAGCCAGCTTGGAGATGAGATTCTCTGAATTTAGCACCTAACAAAGAGCCTGACACACAATGGGTACTTCAAGAATGCTTGAAGGCTGATGTTCAGATGATAGATATTTCTGCTCTCATGCTTGAAAATCTGTTCAACTTGCTAGAGTCTACCAGGGGTTATATACAGACAGGGGTGTTGTCCAGTGGAAAGAGCACTGAACCTGGTATCTGGGGAAGATCTGGATTCAAATCCTGACCCTGACACCTACTGTTTGCATGACTCTAGGGAAGTCACTGTATCTCTCATTTCCTTGGTTTCCCTATCTGTAAAACGGGGATGACACCTATAGCAGTCTCCCTTGATAGAACGTAAGGTCTTTGAAGGTAAAGATCATTTTTTTTGTCTCTGTATTCCTAGTACCTGGAACATAGTAGGTGTTAATAAATTCTTGTTCAATGAACAAACAGAATGAAAGGTCCTTGATGGCAGGGATCAGGACATTTCGGTCTTCATACCTCTCATACCCAACCCAGAACAGTTGCTTAATAAATATTTGTTGCCTGGCAATGATGAGAGGTTTTGGTCATGGAAAATGACATTTAGTTTAATACTTTTTCACTATGTTAGTTTGCTTTACCAGACTCTGTTTCTGCTTTAAATTTTTTATTACAAGAGATAGCTTTCTGTGAGGGTGTGCGAGGGATACAGTGAGAGAATCTAGGTGACATAAAAACAAAATAAATCAATGCAAGTATTTTTAAAGTAACATGGAAGTCACTTCATATGATTGCTAGCCTCAAATAATGTCATGTATGCGAAGTTTTTTCAATCAATAAGCATTTATTAAGCACCCACTAAGATCCAGGTGCCACGGATGCAAGGACAAAAATTGAAAGAGTTCTTGCCTAAGTCTCGCTTAGACTCTTCTGGAGGAGATGGTGCTTACCCATATAAAGATGGCCAATATAAATCTTTTGAAAACTTAAATCCAGTGTAAAAATCATGTTTATTATAGCTTCCAGGAGCCCAGAATTCCTTCCACACCATGAGGAGGCATCAGTGTAAGACTTCTGGAGATGTGTTACAATGGTAGCTAGAAGAGACTATTACTTATTTGAACTAAGTTACATTTTATCCATGACCCAAATCTGTCTATGAAACCAAGCCTTTTAAAAAGGCAGAAGGATGCTTCATGGAATCCAGTTAAGTTGAATTCAACTTAATTTAATCAAACAGACATTTAGTAAAAACCTGTTATAAGTAAAGCACTTTGCTAGGTAGGCACTGGGGAAGTAAAAATACAATAGTTCCTGTCTTCAAGTAGCTTACTGTCCAACAAAATAGATTAGATATATCCATAAACAAAACAGAAATATGATTGTCTAATGGATGATCAGAGAAGGAAATTGTACTGGTAATGACTGAGGAGAAATCGACTCATCAAAATGATATTGGAGCAGAAACCACTTTAATGTTGGGGGAACCCACCAGATGAGAGCTCATGAATAGTTGTATTGGAAACAACACACAGCTCCTCAGTTGTGCTCCTATAATCCCAAAATGGATTAGTTGCTGTGTCCTAAAAAATGGATGCACCAGTGCTGCTGTAGGGGCTGAGTGAAGAGTCAAGTCAGTCTCTAAGTACTGCATTATTTAAAATAATCCTTTTCATGTGTAATGAGAGACAGCATGTTGTAGAAAATAGAAAATTGACCTCAAATTCAGGAAGACCTGGGTTCAAGTCCTGCTGTGTTACCGCAGGCAAGTCAGGTAACCTCTAGAGTTTTAGACAACTCTCAGAGAATCTAAGTTGTGGAGAAGGAGGTTGAGGATGGAATTTCTTCACTTGAAAGTTCCTTGTCCCAGAGAACTCACAAGTCTCTTCCCTTTCCCAATCCCTAACCTTAAATGGGTCACAATAAACATGGGCACAGGGCTCTTTCATTTTTCTAAAGTGCTCTATGAACTTGGTCTCCATGGAACCTCAGCAGCTGTTTGAGGAATGGGCTTTGGTTGGTGTCTAGTTGTTTCAGTTGTGTCTGACCCTCCATGACCCCATTTGGGGTTTTCTTGGCAGATACTGGAGAGATTCACCATTTCTTCTTCCTGCTTATTTGACAGATGAGGAAACTGAGGCAAATTGGGTTAAGAGACTTACCCAGGGTCACACAGCTACAAAGTATCTGAGAATCCTTGATTCGAGGCCTGGCAGTCTAGTCATTGTGCCACCTCATTACCCCAAAGAGGGTGCTAAATTTTACAAATGGGAAAACTAAGTCTCAGAAAAGGGGTAGGATTTGAACTCAGGTTTTCTTGATCTGATCCAGTGCTCTGGGATTGATGATCTATCTGTTAGTGACACCTGAGTATAACAAAACATATTTTGTCAAAGCATCATCACATATGTTATCTCATTTAAATACTCCAATTGAGGGGGAGGAGCCAAGATGGAAGAGTAGAAAGATTCACATATGCTAACTCCGAACCCACAGCCCATAAATTACCTATAAAAAGAACTCCCAATGGGTTCTGGAGCAGTGGAAGCCACGCAGCAACGGAGTGGAGGAGATTTCTGTTCCAGAGAGCCCTGAAAAACCGGCACCAAAGGTCCATCTCGCACTGGACCCAGAGTGGAGCCCAGCCCTGCCCTGGTCACATCACATGGAGAGGAGCAGATCTGAGCAGGCTTCAGGGACAGACTCTCTGGCAGCCGTGAAGGTCCCTCAATCCACAGGTGCACAGGTCAGCTAGAGACCCTATCTGGTGGGCCGAGAGGGCAGCGGGGTGTCTCCATAACTCAGGCCCCCTTGGGAGGCAGTGGCGGACAGGGGTGCCTGGAACAGGTGAGAGCTCAGAGACCTTGTGGAAGGTCTCTGCATAAACCCCCTGAGGGAACTGAGCTTGGGCGGTGGCCCTGCCCCCACCTGAGAACCTGAACTTATTACCTCACTCTGAATAACAGCCCCAACCCCTGCTGAAAGCTCTGAGTCTGGGAAGCAGCATTTGAATCTCAGATCCCAAGCACTAGTGAGGCAGAGGTGGAGAGGAATCTCAGAAGTCAAGTAAATGGCTGGGGAAATGCCCAGAAAATGGGGGAAAAAATAAGACCATACAAGGTTACTTTCTTGGTGAACAGATATTTCCTCCTTTCCTTTCGGATGAGGAAGAACAATGCTTACCATCAGGTAAAGACATAGAAGTCAAGGCCTTTGCATCCCAAGCATCCGAAATAGATATCCAATGGGCTCAGGCCATGGAAGAGCTCAAAAAGGATTTTGAAAATCAAGTTAGACAGGTGGAGGAAAAACTGGGAAGAGAAATGAGAGAGATGCAAGAAAAGCATGAAAAACGGGTCAATACTTTGCTAATGCTGAAGAAAATAACACCTTGAAAAATAGGCTCACTCAATTGGCAAAAGAAGTTCAAAAAGCCAATGAGGAGAAGAATGCTTTCAAAAGCAGAATTAGCCAAATAGAAAAAGAGGTTCAAAAGCTCACTGAAGAAAATAGTTCTCTCAAAATTAGAAGGGAACAGATGGAGGCTAATGACTTTCTGAGAAACCAAGAAATCACAAAACAAAACCAAAAGAATGAAAAAATGGAAGAGAATGTGAAGTATCTCATTGGAAAAACAACTGACCTGGAAAATAGATCCAGGAGAGACAATTTAAAAATTATGAAAGCCATGATCAAAAAAAGAGCCTAGATATCATCTCGCATGAAATTATCAAGGAAAACTGCCCTGATATTCTAGAACCAGAGGGCAAAATAAGTATTGAAGGAATCCATCAATCACCGCCTGAAAGAGATCCAAAAAGAGAAACTCCTAGGAACATTGTGGCCAAATTTCAGAATTCCTAGGTAAGGAAGAAAATATTGCAAGCAGCTAGAAAGAAACAATTCCAGTATTGTGGAAATACAATCAGGATAACACAAGATCTAGCAGCTTCTACATTAAGGGATCAAAGGGTGTGCAATAGGATATTCCAGAAGTCAAAGGAACTAGGACTCAAACCAAATATCCTACCCATCAAAACTGAATATAATACTTCAGGGGAAAAAATGGTCTTTCAATGAAATAGAGGACTTCCAATCATTCTTGATGAAAAGACCAGAGATGAAAAGAAAATTTGACTTTCCAACACAAGAATGAGAAGAAGAATGAAAAAGTAAACAGCAAAGAGAAGTCATAAGAGACTTACCAAAGGTGAACTGTTTACATTCCTACATGGAAAGACAATATTTGTAACTCTTAAAACTTTTCAGTATCTGGGTAGTTGGTGGGATTACACACACATACACACATGCACGCACGCACAGAGATAGAGAGCACAGACTGAATTGAATAGGATGGGATCATATCTTTAAAAAAATTAAGGTAAACAGTGAGAGAGAAATGTAGTGGGAGGAGAGAGGGTGAAATGGAATGGGGCAAATTATCTCTCATAGAAGAGGCAAGCAGGAGACTTTTTAGTGGAGGGGAAAAGAGGGGAGCTGAGAGAAAAACATGAAGTTTACTTTCATCACATTCGACTAAAGGAAAGAATAAAATGCACACTCACTTTGGTATGAAAATCTATCTTACAATACAGGAAAGTGGGGGAGAAGGAGATAAGCAGGATGAGGGGGATGATGGAAGGGAGGGCAATGGGAGGAGGGAGCAATTTGAAGTCAACATTCAGGGAGGGACAGGATCAAAAGAGAGAATAGAAACAATGGGGGGCAGGATAGGATGGAGGGAAATATAGTTAGTTTTACACAACTATTATGGAAGTCATTTGCAAAACTACACAGATATGGCTTATATTGAATTGCCTGCCTTCCCAAAGAGGGGAAGGGGAGGGAGGGATGGGGAGAAGTTGGAACTCAAAGTTTTAGGAACAACTGTTGAGTACTGATCTTGCTACTAGGAAATAAGAAATACAGGTAATGGTGAATAGAAAGTTATCTGGCCCTACATGACAAAAGAGAAGATGGGGTCAAGGGAAGGGAGGGATGATAGAAGAGAGGGCAGATTGGTGATAGGGGCAATTAGAATGCTCGGTGTATTGGGGTGGGGGGAGGGGACAAGGGGGAGAAAATTTGGAACCTAAAATTTTGTGAAAATGAATGTAAAAAGTTTAATAAATAAATTTATAAAAAAAAAAAATACTCCACTCCCAGTGAAACTGGAAGGGCATATTGCTCAGTTTTGCAGATGAGGAAACAGATACCCCCAAGGAAAATAACTTTCTCAAAAATGCTTAATTAGTAACAAACTTGAAATTAGCACCTGGATATTAGCCAGGACCTTGTCTGCTGCACCCCAAAAGTGAGATGACTTACACAGGGGTGGACTTGGACAGGGGCTGGTGTGTGCAAACATATGTGAGTGAGTGTATGTGTGTGTGTGTGTGTGTGTGTGTGTGTGTGTGTGTGTGTGTTCAGGGTATTGGTTTTGGATTGGTAGCAGTGGATAGAATATTGGTATGGGAATTAAGAAACTCTTAATCATACCTCTGCCATAACTTGTTATGTAGCCTTGGTTAAGTCTCTTCCCCTCTCTGGGCTTCAGGGGTTTCATGTGTAAAAGAAGGGGACTGAATGTCTAAGGTTCTTTCCCGTTCTAATATTCTATGAGTCCATTCTATGAGTGAACTCACTCTCTCTCTCTCTCTCTCTCTCTCTCTCTCTCTCTCTCTCTCTCTCTCTCTCTCTCTCCCCCTCTCTCTCTGTCTCTGTCTCTGTCTGTCTCTGTCTCTGTCTCTATCTCTATTTCTGTTTGTCTGTCTGTCTGTCTCTCCTCTGAAAAAACGACACAGTGCTTGCCCTCAGGGAGCCTCCATTGCACTGTAGAACACAAAGGATGCAGAGGAAGTGAACACCAGACAGATAAAAGTAGAGATGGGACTGTTTGAGGGGAGGCCATTAGTGATGAGCTGAGTTGGGGTAGGGGAAGAGAATGAGGGCAGGCTTTCTCTTCTGTCATCCCTATTGTGGCATCTGTATTTCATATGTCTCAGATATATTGTGAGACCTTTGGAAGAGAACCACAGATCATTTGTTTTCTCCCAGGCACAGAGGCTGGCCCTCTGATGGCAAGAAAGCAGGAGACAATATATAAGAAAGAGAAAGAGGAGGAGAAGAAATGCACCAGGCTGAGATGGGCAGAGTGAGTTCGGTTATGGCAATTCCAAGGACATACTACGCGATGCCTCATTTCTGAGTTAGCCTTGGCAATCAATGTGGATAACATGGTGGATAAGGCAGGGGATATCCCATTTGGGATGGAGAGGGGGAGTGTACTCTATAATTATGAAGCACTTAGTGATATGCCGGGACTGTGCCCAGCACTGAGATATGACAAAGTTGAGAGTGTCATTGCCCTCATGAGGTACATAGACAAGTAGATATAAGTGAAATGTCAAGGATTTAGAGAGAGGAGCATGAGCAATGTGTGTCTGGAACCTGTCACCTCCTAAGACATGGAGGTGAGGAGAGAGAACAACATACCAGGTATGGGGTACAGCATGTACAAAGGCAGAGAGGCTGGAGGAGGGTAGAACTGATCAACATTTATTAAGTACCTATTATGTACTAGGTACTGAGCTACAGGCTGGAGATCTAGAACTTCTGTTGTTGATCTGTCTGCTGTTTACATGGACTCCCCCCTGAGGTTTTGGTTTCCTCTAAGCCCTCACTCACTCAAAACAAAGTCAAGTGCAAGTCATATCATTGTTTCTCTGATGCCATGGTCTTCTTTGGCAACGAAGGATGAACATATACACACACACACACGCACGCACATACATGCACATACACACAAACTAAGCCTAAATGATGAGAAAAGCAGGAATAATGATAAAAACCATTTCTCTAATGATTAGTTTTACAGAAAGCTTTCCTCAAACCAACCCCATGGGGGAGATAGGTGACCTAATTTCATATTCACAAAATCTAGAACCTAGAAAGGATATAAAAGAGCATCTGGTTCAACCATCTTGTTTCACAGATAAGGAAACTGAGACTCCGAGGG
The DNA here is from genome assembly GCA_023548195.1 of Bettongia penicillata ogilbyi. Taxonomy (NCBI): domain Eukaryota; kingdom Metazoa; phylum Chordata; class Mammalia; order Diprotodontia; family Potoroidae; genus Bettongia; species Bettongia penicillata. The sequence goes on along the minus strand of JAJHZJ010000134.1, from coordinate 10,132,373 downwards.
GAGAAGTGACCTCACAAGGTGACTTAATCCAGGGTGTTTCCTCAACGTTAGACTGCTGAAAATAATGAATATCAGAGAAACTAAGCAACTTTCCCAGGGTCACACAGCTAGTGTCACCTCTTGGTCTTGTGAGCCTGAGCTATTATTCACCTTTTGAATAAGACTAGGAGTCTGGAAATGATGGTGACTAGAAATTCTCATGTGGGGAATCCTGAGGGAGGGGGCTTTAATTTTATTTTCAAGTTCTGTTTATGTTCTTTATTGTATATCATAGTTATTTATGGACATGCCCCTTCCTCCTTTACACACACACACACACACACACACACACACACACACACATACACACACACAGCCAAATCAATCAGAAGAGTAGGTCCTTCTAACAGCATCAGCAGCATTCCACAAGAATAGTTCCCTAGAAATCTCCACAGAAAAGGGGAGGGAGCCAGCACTGACAACTGAGAAAATCTAGAAGGACTTCATGTAGAAGGTGGTACATGAGCTGAGTGTGAAAAGGAGCTAGGGGCTCTAAGTCAGGGAAAATGAAGGAGAACACTCTGAGCACAGAAGACAGACAAAGGTGTGGAGGTGGGAGATGGACCATCCTAGGATCATAAATTGACAACTGGATAGGGCTTCAGAGTTCATCTCCGCCAACCTGCTCATTTTACTGATAAGAAGTTGAGGTCCAAAGAACTTCCCTGAGTATCCAAAGGTCACACGAGGGACAATGATGGCGTTGAGATAAGAACTCAGATGCTCATGCTCTGATTTCAGTATTCTTTCCACTGTATCATGTATGTACAAGAATGAGTTAAGTAGATCAGTTTGACTGGAATGCAGAGGGCATTTGTAGAAGGGCGGCAATCTGCTTCAGTGGAGAAAGCAAGGCCATGGACCTAGTCTCTAGCTGTTGAAGTCTTGCAAGCCTCATTAAACACAGCTGGTGACCCAGATTATTTCTGGGAAGAAAATATGATTTTCCCCAACCTCCACACCCCAAACAAGTCCACTTCCTGACTGTGCAAAGAAGCGAGGCTATTTGAGGAAGGTTCACGGCCATTAACACTGGGAGATTTACTGGACGGATGAACAGCTTTGACTCTGAGGACTTGAATCAGGAGGAACCAGGGAGACTGGAAGAAATCAGCACCGAAGAGGAAATCTCAAGGCATTGCTTTCAACAGCTGGAAGATTTCACAGTGCTCTTTTTACAGAAAGGAAGAAAGGAATGGACATAAATGATGAAGATAAATTTAAAGCTACTAAACGATGTTAATTCTGTAGAGAGATTTAGTAAAGAGAAGAAAAACAACTTGAGACCACACCCTTCCCCCCTGCCCCAGCATCATGGTTTCCAGTGGTAGAAGGGACTTCAGAAAGCACCTCATCCAATACCCTAATATTACAGAATAGGAAACTGAGGCTCAGAGAATGATTTTCCTAAGGTCATATGGTTACTGATAGACAGAGACTAGAGTTACAGCCAAGACTTTTAATTCCAAATCCAGTACATCTTTGACTGTAATAGAATATTCTTTAGGGCCCCTTCCTGCTTTTAATCCACATTGCAACAATGAATGGAAGACCCACCAGTGCATAGCCCTTTCCCTTTTCCCATGAGAACCATAAATATGTATGATAAAGGATTACGGGTTCCAAGCCGGAGGGAGCCTCAGATGCATCTTGTCCATTTTGAGAAATTACAAGAATCTTTTCTGTAACATCCCTGACAATGGGTCATTCAGCTCTTTATTTTTAAGAGCTCAGATAAGGGGGACTTCACCACTTCCCAAGGCAGTCACTTCCCTCTTGGGACCACACCAGTTGGTGGGAAGCTTTTCCTGACATCCGGCTGAAACTGGTCTCCCATTTGTCTTATTGCTGATGCTGGGGCCGCATAGAATAACTCTACGCTCTCTGCTTTGTGAAAGCCTCTCGAGTGCTTGGAGAAATAATGTCCCCACTCTCACCCCTGTCCTTTTCTGCTCAGCATAAGCATAGTCTCTTTAATCGGTTCTTATACTCATCTAGCTCACATCTTTCTGTCTTTTCCACAGAATGAAACTCTATTAAACTTTATGCTAAGGTTGAGGCAGACTGAACTTCCCTGATTCCAAAAATTAAGAAACTTTTGCAAATAGGTAAAGCCAGTTATTCTGACACAATCTATTCTTTCTGAATCTGTGATCGCTGCTTCCCTTTCTCCATGTTAGCTAGTCACCCTTTTAATATGTGCCAGGACCGAAGTGGGTGCGCCAGGAATCTAAATCTACCTACCTATCTACCTACCTACCTACCTATCTATCTACCTATCTATCTATCTACCTATCTACCTACCTATCTACCTACCTATCTACCTACCTACCTATCTACCTATCTATCTATCTATCTATCTATCTATCTATCTATCTATCTATCTATCTATCTATCTATCTATCTATCTATCTATCTGCCTATCTATCTACCTATCTGTCTATCTATCTATCTATCTATCTATCTATCTATCTATCTACCTATCTATCTACCTACCTATCTACCTATCTATCTATCTATCTATCTATCTATCTATCTATCTATCTATCTATCTACCTGTCTGTCTGTCTGTCTGTCTATCTATCTATCTATCTATCTATCTATCTATCTATCTATCTACCTACCTACCTATCTACCTATCTATCTATCTATCTATCTATCTATCTATCTATCTATCATCTATCTATCTACCTACCTATCTATCTATCTACCTATCTATCTATCTATCTATCTATCTATCTATCTATCTATCTACCTATCTATCTACCTATCTATCTATCTATCATCTATCTATCTATCTATCTATCTATCTATCTATCTATCTATCTATCTATCTATCTACCTACCTACCTATCTATCTACCTATCTACCTATCTATCTATCTATCTATCTATCTATCTATCTATCTATCTATCTATCTATCTATCTATCTATCTATCTATCTACCTACCTATCTATCTACCTACCTATCTACCTATCTATCTATCTATCTTTTCAGATTTAATTCTTTTATTTTTGTTAAAATGGAAAAAAAGGCATTTTTCTCAGCCCATAGCACCTCTTCCACTCTTCACAATCTTTTAGAGGTCACTGACAGTGGCAATCACATCTGCTAGCTCTTTCGTGGCCTAAGGCTGCAGTCCTGGTGAGATGACTTTAAAGGCAGCTCAGGGCTTTCTATCTCCTTACCTAACTCCTACATTTACTCTGCATTAACCATGTCTGCCCCATCCTTTCTTACAAACTGAGAATTGAGCATCCCAGCCTTCTCTCTATTCAGTGATTGAGCAACTAAGATGTGTTGAGTCCCAACTATGTGTCTGGCGCTAGGCTGCTTGTTGAAGATACCAAACCAAAACCAAAACAATGCTAGTCATCATTATTGGCCACCCCAAGCAGATGTCCTCTCTTGATCCCTCCCTTCCTCTTTTCTAGTATCTGGGTGGTGCCTTGGGGTTTGCCAAGTGCTTTGCAGACATTAGCTCACTGTTTCCTCACCACAACCCAGGGAGGTGGGTAACTGAGACTAAGAGGGAAGTGAGTTTTCCAGTCATACAACTAGTCAAGTTGTTAAGCAGGATTTGAACTCATGTCTTCCTGACTACACCCTGTACTGTTTATCCATTATGCCACCCAGCTGCAAGAAGTCTTTTATTTTTTTGGGGGGGAAGGAAGGAGAGTCTTGTCCTTAGCTTTGTTCATCAGTATCGTCTCATTCTGAACCTTAGCAATCTGACACTACTATTATAGAATTGTTTCATAACATTGTATTCATTTTGTATTATTATTTGTGCTTCTATGGATACATTTTTTAAAATGTAAGTCTGCTGATAAATTCTGAGCATCTTCTCAGTTTCTTATCATTTATTTTTCTCATCAGAATTGCTTAGCTTCAGATCTTTAATGTTTCATTACTGAGAGCTCCCATCCCTCTGAGGGGGACTTTCCCAGAAAAAATTTAGTTAGAGATTCTACCGATACTGACTATGAACCTTTGGAAATCTACTCATCCAGTATTTTAGGTAGCTGCCAGATTAAGCAATACTTTCCTTTTCTTTCTCAAAAATTCTAAAATGAAATGGCTGTCTCCTCCCAAGGTTCCCACCATTTTTATTCCAGAAACAAGTTTCTCCCTTTTGGGGAGATTTGAATCCAAGACAGCATTTCCTCTCATCACTGCATCCACATTTTGAAGGATGAAATCATCATAAAAGTAAGACAGGAACGTGTTGCTTGCATTTTGGCAGAGAGAGAAATCCAGATAATTAATGTTCCATTCCAATAGGAGTCCCATACTGTGGTGCCAGGCTTGTGGCTTATTTAGAAGTAACTCATTCATTGTCCCATTTTTCTGGTCTGTAGTTTATTCTGAGGATTATACTTCTGTTTCTGCCTCCACTGATCTTCATCCATTAACTCTTCACCATGGGAAGTCTATGACCAAGCTGTTAATGAACATCTCTGAGCTTAGGTAGATTATTCCTTAAACGATAAACACAGAGTCCTCTATCAGTCACATGCTCAGAGCTTCCTCAGCCTATTCAGACAGATCATGTGGAAGTCATGCTTCCCTGACATTGCTTTCAGAATCCCAAACTGACCTGCACACCATGATGAGGTACCAGAGGAAGATGGTAGTGGGACTTGCTGTAGGAAAATCCTCATCCTACATCCTGTAATAATGGATTTCACGCAAACTTAAAAGAGTACCAAAGAACAAATTAAAAAGTAGTATGTCTTTCTAAGTTCTCCTCTCCTCACTCTCTTCTCCTGAGGACATGTTGGCAAACTCCCTTGACCCACCAGGCCAACATGACAATACAAAACATCCTCTGGAGATGAGATGAGGTTCTTGAGGGGGGTAAAAGCAATTTTAGAAGGATCTTTATTCTGAGAAATTCCAGGTCTTGTTGACATTTCATGGGGAATGATTGGAGGCTGTCCCTGCCAAGTTCTGTGCCTCTAGATCTGGGGACATCTGCAGAGGATGTAATAGCCTGGAGAATGAAGTATAGAAATCAAAAGAGCTATAATGATGGGAATTATGAGTCAGTTCCAAGTCCTGGTAAACAGCCATCTAACACTTGAGAGAGGCACAATGGGGCTGCTCTAAGACATGTCCTTACATGCAACCAACTTCCTGTTTATTCCCCCTGAGCCTCCCCATAGCTGCCCTTTGATTCCATAGCTCAGTGGTGGTGGGGAATTCATTAGGAAGGATTCAGGCCTTGAGGTCTTTTTAAAATTAAAAGAACTAATACACCAAAGTCGGTGCAGCAGGGACAGGGAATCATTCATTCATGGCCATAACCTGCAAAACACGATGTCTTTTAGTTTTTATTAGAGCAAAATAGAAAGCATTGAACTTACTTGCTCTTTAAATTATGAACAGGAAGCATGAAGTCTTTAAAAAATAAATACAAGAAATAACAAAAATGTGGGTATCACTTCTACTTTGGATCCGGTTAAGGGAAGTGCAGAGGAGAGACAAAACCAGTCCCTGCCATCAAATCTCTCTCATCCCAGTGGGGGAGACAACCTCCCAGTGCCTGCTTCCATACAAAATGTATGCAGGTTAAATTGGAGGTAATCTCTGAGGGAAGGAATTAGCAGGTGTGTGTGTGTGTGTGTGTGTGTGTGTGTGTGTGTGTGTGTGTGGTAAGCAAAGGGGAGGATTACCAGGAAAGCTATCTTGCAAAAAGAAGGTGGAATTTTAGCTGAGACTTGAAAGAAGTCAGGGAAGCCAGGAGGAAGAGGTGAGGATGGAGAGTATTCCAGGCACAGAGGAGAGACAGGGAAAAAGCAGAGACAGTAAATGGGATTTCATGTTTGAGGAATGGCAAGGAGGCTAGGATTATGTGGAAGAAAATAAGGTGTTAAAAGACTGGAAAAGTAGAAATAAGGCAGGTTATAAAATGTTTGACTCTCATACAGAGGATTTTATATTTAATCTTGAAGCTAATTCACTAGAGTTTATTGATTAAGGAAGTGGTCATGGTCAGACCTGCACTTCAGGAAAATCACTTTGGTAGCTGATTGGAGTATGGATTGGAGTAGGAAGAGATTTGACTCAGGAGACCAACCAGCAGGCTACTGTAATAATCTAGGCATGAGATGAGGAGGGTCTCCCTCAGGGTGGCAGCTGTGTCAAAAGAAATAATGAAAACTAATTTATTAAGTTGTGAATATGTGATAATCTCTGTGGCTAAGCACCAGGAATTTGTATTTATAAATACAAATAGCAAATAAAATCCCTGTCCTCAAAGAGCTTATGTTCTAATGGGAGAAGGGGTTGCCAGGGGGAGCCACTTTGGCTTAGAAAACTCAAGAAAAAGAAGAGTCATGCCAAGAGTACATAGAAGGGTATATTGACATACCCAATACAGAAACAATGTCAGGGTGGATTTGATCAAGGTTCATGATTGAAGAAATAGAAATTTGGGGGAAAGAATAAAGAAAAAAGGGTGACTGTGTGGTTATGATGGGGTAATCAGAGAGTAGCAGGGAAAGTGAAGTATGCTGAGAATTTGTTGAAACAATGGACCAAGAGTAGTAAATGAGTAGTAGGATAGTGGAGACCCTCTCTAGTTTGAGCAATCAGGTGGTTTGGCAAGACTATGGAGGAGATAGCTGAAGAGAAGTAAATGTGTTAGGATAGATCATCCATTAGCAAGGATCTAGTGACAATCCACGGCTTGTTATTTAAAACATATATATACACACATGACTACATTCTCCCAATTACATGTTAAAATAATTTTTAATATTCTTTAAAGTTAGGAGCTCTAAATTTTATCCTTTATTCTCGTTCTCTTCCCCCCAACCCTGAGTCAGTAAGCAAACAGATATGTTATACATGTGCAATTGAGTAAAACATTTCCATATTAGTCATTTTGTGTGAAAGGGACTCAAATAAAAAAGTGAAAAAAAAATAGCATACTTCAGTCTGTATTCAAACAATTTCAGTTCTTTCTCTCAAGGCACACAGTATGCTTCATCATCAGTTCTTTGGGATTGCCTTGAATAATTGTATCGCTGAAAATAAGTCATTCCCAGTTCTTCATCATACAATATTGCTATTACTGTGTACAATATTCTCCTAGTTTTTCTTTCTTTACTTTCAATTAGTTCATGTAAGTCTTTCCAGGTTTTTCTGAAATCATTTTGTTTGTCATTTCTTAAAGCACAAGAATATTCCATTATAACCATATACCACTGCTAGTTTAGCCATTCCCCTTTTCTTCGGTTTCTAATTCTTAGCCACTACAGAAAGAACTGCTATAAATATTTTTGTCCAAATTGGTCTTTCCCCCTTTTTTAATGTCTTTGGGAGATAGACTTAGAAGTGGTCTTACTGGATGAAAAGATATATACAGTTTGATAACCCTTTGGGCATAGTTCCAAATTGCTCTCCAGAATGACTGGATCAGTTCACAACTCCACCAACAATGCATTAGTGCCTCAGTTTCCCCACATGCCCTCCAACATCATTTTCCTTTTTTTAGTATATCAGCCAATCTATATATGTGAGGTGGTACCTCAGAGTTGTTTTCATTTGCATTTTTCTAGTCAATAGTAATTTAGGGTTCTTTTTTTCAAATATCACTGCAGATGGCTTCAATTTCTTTGTCTGAAAACTGCCTGTTCATATCCTTTGACCATTTATCAGTTGGGTAATGACTTGTACTTTTATAAATTTGACTCAGTTCCCTATATATTTGAGAAATGAGACCTTTATCAGAGATATTGTTGTAAAATTTCCCCCAGTTTTCTGCTTTCCTTATAATTTTGGTTACGTTGGTTTTGTTTGTATAAAAACTTTTAAATTTTATATAGTTAAACTTACCTATTTCACATTTTGTAACGTACTCTGTATTTTCCTTGGTGCTAAATTCTTCTCATCCATAAATCTGACAGATAAACCTTTCCATATTCTCCTAATTTGTTTATGTTACCACCTTTTATGTGTAAATCATGTACCCATTTCAATCTTATCGTGGTATATGAAATGATAGTCTATGCCTAGTTTCTGCCATAAATCTATAGCATGTCAAACACTATATTAGAGGAAATCAACTTACTCTTTCCCTACCCAGATGACAGGATAAGAATGAAATGTGTTTTTTCAGTATAGAGTCTTCCCTCTACATGAGTTCTAGAACTATAGTCAGTTCCTGTGTAAATGAAACTAATTCATTTCCTCTGGTTGGGGGACAATTTGGATTATATCAGGCCACCTAAGTGCTCCAAGGCGATGCCTACTGATTATCTCAGCAAATGGTCTGTAGGATGGACTTGGGATGAGCCTGTAGGTTGCTCCTGTAACTGGGTCATTCATTGAAATTTGTCAAACAACCAGAAAGTCTGTGCATTTTCATGTATGAATTATAATGTTTAGCATCATGTTGGGGGGGATGAACTTGAAGGTTCCCCTTTCAGCTCCAAATCTAGGAAAAGCAAGTGGAATGGGAAAAGTGGGTGGGGGAAGGAAGGGAAAGGAGAGGGAGGAAGCAGTTCTAACACTATGAACTGCTGCTGGGCCCAAAGCACTGGGATATTAAACCCTCTCCTTTCTCCACTAAGGGCCCCATCTCACTGGAACCACATTTATGGGAACCTGTCAGGAAGAACTAGGCTCCTCTTCCCTACCTGGAGGAGCTGGGAGGAAAGAGGTGAAAGCACAGTTCTGAGTTTTTTTCTTCTCAAAGCGGGCAGTCACAAGGTGCTCATTATACAATATGCATTGAATGTGGGGGAGCTAATTCCTGCACACAATAGAAACGCTAAACACAGAATACTAACTGGCAAGCATGCATTGACAGAAAGTATTAAAACAGAATTCGGTAATTTAGCATACCACTACTATTATACCCTTCTGGGAGGTTGATGATTAAACCTTATCAGATAATAAAATAGTTTTTAGGAATACTGAATAGGCAGTTTTACATTTTGCTTCCATTTTCACTGTCTCTCAAGGTCTACCTCTTGAACATTTAGATGCCTGCTAACCAGAGCATATCTTTAATGCAGAAGCCCCTCACCCCAATCAATTCTACACCATAGACCTAGGACCTCTAGACCTTTCAAACTCACAAGGACTCCTTCACATTTGGCAATGCTCATCTTGAGATTATTATATAGCCCAAAGAAATAGCCTAAATCCAGGGACAGGCCTCTCTACGCATGATCTATACTTCATCTTCCATGTGATTAGCTTGGGGGGGGGCAATGCCTTCTTCTTGCACCATTAGGACAATTACTTGTCACATGGACAGTCCAAGAAGGAAGAGAACTCCCTTTTTAAAGGTCAATTGAGTCATTGACTCTTTCTACTAAGCATTTCAGAAGTTGGCTTTTTCAACTTCCAAATGACCTTCATTGATGAATCAACAGAAAAGCCAAGGTCTTCATCATCCTCAAACGAAGAAGGAAATTGATTTTTTTTTCATTTGTGAATCACTTGACTTGATATTTGGTACACCCAGCCCTTAAAGTTGGTGATTTCCAGGGTAGGTGCTATAGGCTATATTTTTCTGGGAGTGAATGGGACTTTCTTTGAACTCAGATGTTCCTTACTAGAAAAGTTCAATGATAAGAAAACCAGGTTAAATTCAAAAGAGAAATCCATGTCTTTCATCAATGGACAGACAGTAAGGTGATGTAATGGAGAGCACTCTGGGCTTGAGTCAGGAAGACCTGGGTTCAAATTCTGACTCAGATGCTTGCCAGTGATACATCTATGGAAGGCCATTTTACCTCCCAGTCTCAGACTTCTCCACTGGAAACTGATTACCACTAAGGGCTTTTCCAACTCTAGACCTGTGTTCCTTTCTCACTAGTAATGACAAAGAAGTATGTCACGGAAACAGTGATATTTGTGTTCAAGGTTTTTAGATTTTTTAGAAACCGCAAAGCTTACATGAATCTGTCATCATTATTTCCATGCCAGGGCAGCTACTGGGGCAATGAATTAATCATTCAAACACTCAAGGAATTATTAAATGCTGATATGTCCCCAGGGCTGATAGATTCAGTGGGGGCATATAAAAGGATAACAAAGACATTTCTATAGCACTTCTAAAACTTCACAAAGTTCTGAATATACACTGATCTCATTTGGGCCTCACAATAACCTTGTGAGGTAAGTACATATAGATATTGTTAAGATTTTTGCTGATGAGAAAACTGAGGCTCAGGGTGGTTAAGAGGTTTGACTATCACCAAAAAGCAAGCATAAGTCTTAGGATCATAGGAATCTATCAATCTATCCACAAGCATTAATTATGCATTTAATATGTGCTAGGTACTGTGCTTAGCACTAGGGAGAGATTTCAGAGCAGCAGGGACACTAGACATTATGCTGCCAAATTCCCCTAATTTTTTCAGATGAGAAAACTGAGACCCAGAGAAGGATGTTTCCCATCTGTGTCCCTTCCATGTCACACAGGTAGTAAGAAAGTGCCCACAATGGGACACAAAACCAGAGTCAGATCCTGTGACTTGAAATTCAGCATATCTTGAATAGCACCATAGTGCCTTCTATTTTACAGATGAGGAAACTGAGGCCCAGAGAAGGGAAGTACTTGGAAGCACAAGGAGTGAGTGACATTTGAGTCCGGGTTTCCTGAACTCTAGGTCAAACATTTAAATCACTGCACCTTGAAGCAAAAGACCCAGCCCCTACTCAGATGAGACAATCTCTTTGGGAAGGTGAGATGTATGTACATATTTTTTATGAATATTAAATTTGATTATATAAAAACATCTACCAAGAGGCATGAGAGCAAATTAGAATAAAAGAAGTTATGCTCATTTCTAAAGAGGGGTGGTATAGCAGAAAGCGTAGAGAAGCAGTCCAGAGTCAAGATAGCCCAAGGTCAAATTCTGTGGCTGATGCAGCTTGACTGTGTCATCCTGGCAAAATTACTTACCCTCTCGGTGCTCCAGACAACTGTAAAACTATGAGTGCAGATGGATGGCAAGTTGCATCATTGGATTGTGTTTCTACATTGGGAATTCTCCCAAGTCCAGCTTCTCCTCTCCTTGAAAATGAGTCCTTCTTTGAACTCCCCTCCCATACAGGCCACTCTCCTAAAATGAGTTCTCTTTGAAGGAACCTTAGGCTCTCCCCTGGAAGCACCATGGAGCCTGAGAGTTGAACTTCCACCTTCTATGGCTTGGAAGCAAGCTCTCCCCTCGCTTCCCAGCCATGCTCTCCAGACTATGCTGACTCCTGTCCACTTTTCAGTTGCCCTTGAGGGTGATCTTCTCTCATTATAATGTTAGTTTATCTGGTTGGCTTATCATCTCCAGAGCTTAGCACTCTGCTTAGAACATAGCAAACCATATCATATATTCTCAGGCACTAAATACACTGAAAAACAATTCCACAAAGTGGTCCAGTATAATGTTTATTGTACAATTTGGATGGCAGGGTGATCTGGATGTGACTGGGGCAGAAGAAGATGCAGGACCTGCAGGTACCTTGGAGAATTCTTTTGCCTATTCTGGACAAAATTAAAAATGGGATGGATTGGAGAAGGAAGATGACCGAAGAAGAGGAAAGGGAATGCCAAACTCCCCTAATCCTACCTTTCTCTTTTGAACGGAGAGAAGCAGGTTGGTCCAGAGGCAAAGAAAAATCAGTTCTAGGCTGTAGACTGGATTGGTCTGAGGGAGATTTTGAACATTGGAATGGACAGCCTTTGGATCCATGTGGTGTAAAGGGGGACATTTTTGATGGCAAGAATACTACATTCAAAGTCAAAGGACATGGATTTGAATTCTGGCTTTGCATTTGCCGTCAGAGTAGGCAAATCCATTGGCCTCCCTAGCCTCAGTTTCTTCATCTGTAAAATGAAGAGATAAGACTGTGAACTCAAAAGTCTCTGCCAGCTTTAAGTCTATGATCCAATAATCTATGAAGAAGTCACTTCACTCTCTCTCTGGGTCTAGGTTTTTCTGAGTTAACTTCTGGATCTCTAGGGCTCCTTTGGGTTCTAGATATATGGTCTTAGAAATCCCAGATAATTTACATCAGTTCACTTCATCTCCATGATCCTTAGTATTCTCATCTTTACCATAGAAGATACCAATGCTTATGTGCACAGTGTGCACATAAACATGAGTTTTGTATTTATGGAGTCCTAGATAGAAGGGACAGCCACTTAGGAGTTAAAAGTCCTGGATTCTCTGTGATATTGACGATAAACTTGCCAGTGGGACAGGAGGTGACCAGAAATTACCTTCCTTTTCCCTCTTCAGAAATTGTACTATTGTTATCCTGTTCCAAGTGTTGGACAATTGTAAAACTAATTAGAAGATTTTGGAAGACTCCTCCCTAGGGCTGAGAGTGGGAGAGACAGGAAACCCTTGCATAAACTCTTGGAATAGCTTCCAAATAGATCTCAGGCCTCCTGGCACTCCCATCTCTAGTCCTCCTCAGAGCTGCCAAACTGACATGCCAAGAGCCTGGCTCTGACTCTCTCACCTTTCTGATTAAGAAGCTTTTGCAGCTCCCTACCTCGAGGGTAAAATATCAACTTCACTGTTCCGCAAACTTCATGATACCCTTTCTCCCTATGTTTCCAGGCAAATTCTACGTTACTCTTCAAATAGAGTCTACCACTTAGCTGGAGACATGCACATGTCAGTGACCTATGTTCACTGGTCTTCACAAAGAGAAGTAGTTCTGAGATGGATAAGTAATGTTATTGGTGGTTTTCATCAGTTCTGGTATTTGAGAAGGAAAAAAGAAACCTATACCTTTACTGTTCAATTGGGATTTTATTAATTTGAAGAACTTAATTAAAAAAGCTAAAAAATGACTTGTAATAGAATTAAGGTTCTACCTCCATGTAAATCCTCATAAGATGACTGCTATATATCTTCAGCTGTTAGAATATACAGGTAACTAATACCTGGTCTAGATCTCATGAAACTATAGCAATGATATCCTTCCACCAGATGTCTTTGGAAGATTGCAGCTGAAGAGCATTACCTGCACTTGCATCTCTCTGGATGCTTGGGCATTGGGGATTCCTCTTTGAACCATTCTCATTGGTTTCTATTGTTTGGAGCATCAAAGGAAGATATCCAGGATATCTACTTTAAAATTGTTTTGCTCTGGATTTGGAAAAAATTTGATCTAAAGTGAAGTAGAAAAGAAAAAAATATGCCACCAAAAAGGTGAACTCATCCTTCCTGATGGGACTTATAATTTTGGGGAAAACATCAGATTTTTCACCCATTTTGAGAGAAAATAAAGGTGATGGACCTTCTCTACTTTCTGTGCAAGAAATAAGGAATGTCTAGGGGAAAACAGAGGGAACCAAAAGATCCAAGTCTGGTAGTCCAAAGAACAGGTTGAAGCCTTATTCTCCCTAATATGACTTTTTGTCTCTTCACAAGTTGCCAAATGATCGAGAAAATAGAATTTGGATCAGAAGTCACAATCACATTGCTTAGAGAGCATCATGAAAATCGGGCTGTCATTAAAAACAAACAAAAAAACCCAAGGTATATTTTTGCTGGTGCCTCTATGAAGTGATTTAGGATCTATCTGTGGAGCTTAGGGTATTTTCCTTGCCTCCTTTCTAGGTGATTATCACTAAGTCCCTGGCAGGTTGTTAATCTATTTCTTCATTAAATTGCTTACCCATAAGTCTTGTTGAATCTTATGAGGGATTTGACTAAGATAACTTACAGCTTTGTTTTTGCAGAGAATTGTGAAGTCAGGCAAGCTGTATTTCCCCATAAATCCACTCTCCTAATACAGCTGTTTCATACAATACCTTATTAGGGTCCACTAGGTTTCCTTAGGTAGCCCTATTTTCATCCTGTGGTTATTTCTCTTCATATAAAAAGAAGAAAATCTGTCCACCACCCAAGGGTTCAAGGCAGCTAAGGAGCTCAGCAAGTTGAAGGGATTCTTTCCCAAGGCAGGCTCATTATGGTGACCCTAAAAAGGGCTCCAAGATCAGAAATTGTCAAAAAAAAATGAAAGCACCCTAGATATACTGCCCAGAAATTTCAGAAGACTCCCATATGGAGTTCAATCTGTTCTAAAAACCCTTCCAGAGGATTCCCAGAGAGTTCTGGGAAATGTAAGGACAACTTAGTTTCCCCAGGCACCTGAGAAATGATCTCTTCTATTCTATCTGACCAGCCCCTTTGCAATGTAGCTGGGAGAAAGGTCAAGGGTTTATTTTAGTGAATTCATTGTGGATTGAAATATGAATTTTAGAACTTCTGTCAATATCAGGTTTTACTTGGGTATGAATTTTGTAGTGTTTTAACAAAACAACATTGTCATATATGGTGCTCCCAGGTACCTTTTCCTTTTAACCCCATTGTAAATAAGTATATGTGAAACAAGGTGAAACTATTTCATTAAAAACTGAGAACTTGAATTCCAAAGTGTTATGCAGAGAATTTGAAATTTTTTAAGAAGTTGGAAGTATTTTGATCTAGATATTGAAGGTAATAAAGGATTCATAGTTTCAGGTAGAGTCCTCATTTTGTTGTCGATCAGGTTCATGAAATGCTCTTTTTTGTGTACTTACATTTGAAATAAAAAGTAAAATTTTTAAAAAGAAAGTGGTGTATTTTTATCTCTACACTACTAAAATGTAAACCATTAGCTCATGAATAGGGAAGCTTCATAGGTATGTGTGTACCTGCATTTTATGTGGTCTTAAAAAACCTACTCTCTCTTCAGAATTTTTGAAACTGAAGGATTTGTAGTTTGTCATTCTCTTTGTTTATTAAAACAGAAGATGCAAGAAATCAATACACACTCGGAGTGATCAGTTTAAGGCTCTGAGTTCTTTCTTCCCTGTTTCTGAATTATTTTATCAAAGTATGGGATTGTGTACATTTGTCACTTCATCTCTCTGGGCACTGGTTTTTTATCATCAAAATGACTATAACTACCCAGAGGATACCTGTCTTACATAGTTATTGCTAGATCTTTTATGTAAAAGACAGAATTTTCTTTTCAGTTTTGGTTACTACCTTTTTTTTGACATCCCTTCCATTTCTTGCTATATTCTTCACCCTTCCTTACCCAGAAAGCCATCCCTCTGAATGCATAATAAAAATGAAAGAGAAAAAAACAGTTGATTTGTAAACCTAAAAGCCATTTTATACATGGTAATCAAAGACTTTCTCCTAGAACCACCAAACTGCCACCAACATGGGAATCCCCTAGGGTCATTGTTCCTTAGTGATGGTCACTTCTACATTATGGCTACAGAGTGATTTTCCGTCCTACCCGATAAATAGACCACATGTGTCACAGTAGATTAATCATTATTTTAGATCTCTTTGGGCTGAAAGGAGTGAATACTGGACTAGATATCAGAAGACCTTTTTATGTGACCTTGGACTTAAACCCTTTTAAGCCTCACTTTCTCCCACCTGCAAAATGGGTCCATGCTTTGCTGACTTCATAGAGTTTTCATGAATTTCAAGTAAGAAGTAAAGGGGTTTTGAAAACAGCAAATAATCTCATGGGAGCTAAGATTTTGAGTTGGAAGGGACCTTAAAGGTCACCTAGAACAACTGCCTCATTATCTAGATGAAGAAAGTGGGACCCAAAGAAGGGAAAAGTTTTAGCCAAATCGCACAACCGGTAAGTTTTTATAAATGTGTGTGTGTGTGTGTGTATGTGTCAGTGTCTGTGTGTGTGTGTGTACACACATGTATATATAAATACATCTGTGTATATACATATATATGATATATACAATTGTAATCTGATATGACTTTTATAATGAAAACTGAGTAATAATTATAAAGTGGTATTTCTTGGCTCTGGATATCCATGTGACAGTCAGACGGAGTATACACATTTGGATAACACTAAAAAAACTGGAATCACCACATCTCAGAGTGGGAAGAGATCTCATTGATCCCTTGGGCCAATGCAGACCTGAACACAGCCCCTCTATGATGTAACTGACAAGTGGCCATCCAACCTTTTCCTGGAGAACTCTCTCCCTGCCAAGGCAGTCCATTCCACTTTGGGATAGCCTCAGTAAGTGACCTCTTTGTACCTTTTCCCTTTGCTCCTAATTCTGCTCTCTGGGGCCAAGCAGAAAATGTCTGATCCCTCTTGATCTTTGAAATTGTCTCTCATGTTCTGTCTCCTTCAGATTTAATATCACAATTCTTTCAGTCAATCCTAATACGGCATGAACTGAAGACCCCTTGTCATTCTGGGTACTCTCCTCTGGAAGACTCCACCTTATTAATGTCCTTCCTACAAGGGGGCCCTCAGAGCTGGATACAATACTCCTGATGTCTAATGGGGGCAGAATATAAGAACGTTGGTCACTTTACCGTTCGTTATTCATCTGGTGCTATTGTTCTTTCTTTAAGCCAGTAAAACTTCTTATACTTTATAAACTTTGTTGGGTCACACACTTTTTCATGAATCATGTTCAGCATTTCACTGAAAAAAGCACTGGTTTTGGTTTCAGACAATCTGGGTTTCAGTTTCCACCATGCTACTCACTAGCTTTGTGACCTTGACAAGTCATTCACTCCTCAGCCCACCATGTTCATCTGCAAAACGAGAGGGTTGGAGTAAGGTCTCTTTCAAATCTACTTACAATGACTCCACAGAATTGGTCCTCTTTCTCTCTCTTGCCCTTTCTGCCTCTTTAGACACCACCAAAGTGGCTCCAAGGTGAATCATACCAGTCCGAGATGCTGGAAAGGGAAAATGTCAGGGTTCCGTAAGTCAGGAGCTCTGGGGAAATGTTTTCAAAGACTAAGATCATTCTTTTCTCTTCTCACACATACTTTATCTTACTATCCTTTCTTCTCTATTTTGTTCTCTATCTCTGGTACTGGGTCTTTCATTCTCTCTTCATCTCCTGCGCTCTCTCCCTCTCTCTCTCTCTCTCTCTCTCTCTCTCTCTCCCTCTCTCTCCCTCTCTCTCTCTGTCTCTCTCTGTCTCTCTCTCTTTCTCTCTGTCTCTCTGTCTCTCTCTTTCTCTCTCTCTCTCTCTCTCTCTCTCTCTCTCTCTCTCTCTCTCTCTCTCTCTCTCTCTCTCTCTCTCTCTCTCTCTCTCTCTCTCTCTCTCTCCCCCAGGCAAACATGGTACACAGTAACAGCAACACTGTGTGATGACTAACTTGGATAGACTTAGCTCTTCTCAGCAATGCAAGGATCTAAGACAAGTTCAAAAGATTTCTGGTGGAAAATGCTATCCAGAGAAAGACCTATGGAGTCTGAATGCAAAGTGAAACAGATGATGTTTGTTTTTGTTTACAAGAAGAGTAATGGGTAAATAAATATGATTGAACATGTATGGCCTATATCGGACTGCATGCTATCTTGGAGGGGAGAAGGAGGAGGAGAAAATTTAAAACTAAAAATCTTATAAAAGTGAATGTTGAGACTAAAAATATATACTTTAAAAAATTATATGTCTTTGCCTCTTTATTTTTCTCTGACTCTCTTTCTTGCCCTCTTTCTCCTTCTTTGACTTTCCATATGTCTGTATGTCTCTGTCTCTGACTGTCTCTCTGTTCTGTTTCTCTCTGCTGGTCTGTCTGTCTCTCTCCCTCTC
Organism: Bettongia penicillata ogilbyi; assembly: GCA_023548195.1. Lineage (NCBI taxonomy): Eukaryota > Metazoa > Chordata > Mammalia > Diprotodontia > Potoroidae > Bettongia > Bettongia penicillata. The sequence continues at coordinate 10,114,752 of JAJHZJ010000134.1, read as the reverse complement.
TCTCTCCCTTCCTTTCTTCTTTCCCTTTCGCCCTGGGCTGGCAGTGCTTGGCGAGTAGCCACTCTTTTATCCTGACCAGAGTTGTCCCAGAGAGAAGACAGTGAGAAAGCTTTGGAGTGTATATTCTTCTGGCTAGAAGCCATCAGCTAGAAAAGGAAATTCCCACGGGAGTAACTAGATTGTTGGAGTTGATGATGAAAAGACAGTTTCCTTCTCCCCTTCCCTCCACCCATTGTGAAACCAAGCTAGGCTTTGTCAAGTCTATATGTGACCTAGTAATTTAGTATTTGATAAATTCAAAGACTTATCTCCTAGGTTAAAAGCTCAGTGTTTGACCAAGACTTCTGGGAGGAAGGGTGTCTAGTAAAAGTTAGGTATAGACCAGAATCTCACACTGTATACCAAGTTAATCTCAAAATGGATATATGACCTCAACATTAAAGATGACATCATAAGCAAATTAAAGGAAGAAGGAAGAAATTTCTTTTCATAGGGAAGAGTTCATGACCAAACAGGGGATAGAGAACATTTATGGAAGATAAAGTAGACAATTATAATTACATAAAAATTTCAAAAAAGTTTTTGCACAAGAAAACTCAATGTGAATAAAATTAAGAGAAACAAATAACTGTGAAAAATCATGGAAACAACTTTCATTGATAAGAGTCTCATTTCTAAGATAAAGGAAATGATTCAAATCAATAAGAACAAGTTATTCCCTAACTGACAAATGACCGAAGGATATGAATGGGCAGTTTTCTAAGGAATGAGTTCAAGCTATCAACAGCCACATGAAAAAATGCTGTAAATTATTAAATATAAAACCTTAATACATAATTTATAATCAAATATATAATTATCAAAATCCAAATTAAAGCAACTCTAAAGTTCTTCCTCACACATATCCTATTAGCAAAGTTGACAAAAAAGTTGACTGTAGAGAAACAAGTATCAGTCTTCATGCATGGTTGGTGGAACTGTGAACTGGTTCAGCCATTCTGGAAAGCAACTTGGGAGTATGGCCCCAAAGTCAGGGAACATACCCTTCTACTCAGCAATATTAGGATAGGAACACTCACCACCACATATATACCCCAAAGACATTTTTTAAAAAAGAGAAAAAGGGCATATATGCAGAAAAATATTTCAAGAATATCTTTTTATAGTAGCAAAGACCGGGAAACCAGGGAAAAGGGAGGATGTCAATTGTAGAGAGTCTGGACAAATTATGGAATATGTATATAATTGATTACTATTGTGCCTTAAGAAATGAATAAGGGGACAGTTTCATAAGACCTGGGAAGACTCATATGAAATGATGCTAAAGAAAGCGAGAAAAACCAGGAGAATGATTTATACCATAACAACACATACATTCTAGATTTATGATCTTATGATCTGTTGCCCCAACCCTGACAATGAATTGAGATCCCAAAATGGGACTGCAGTCTATAGCACCAGGGCTAGAGGGACTTTCCAAGGTGGGGGGGCTTGATTAAATAATGTGTTGCCCTTTATCTACATTATCTACATTCCAGAGACATGACCATCTGCAGATGGATATGTCTGTTTGCTAATGGCCAGATCAGACCCAGCCTAAGAAGAGATAATCTATTTTCCAGGCTTAAGCTCACAATCGATCCATAAGCAGAAAAAGTTTTTCAAATTTAAAACAAAGCATTTAGATGCAACTTTTAGAAGAAAGAAACCCTGTGCAGAATATCCTTCTCACCACCCACATTCCAAAGAAAAAGAAAAAGAGAAGCTTACCACCCCAGACACACAGTTGCTTCCTTTCCTTGGCCAAATTCCCAAGAAAAAGGCAGATTTGCAAACACCAAAATAGGAAATTTACATAAGTTTTAAAACCTTCACAAAACATGAATAAGACTGATGTCCCCATTCATTCTATCCCATTCCAATACAGATGCACTAAAATGGTGGACATGGGGCCAAGTGGGGATGGGTCACAGCTGCTATGCCTAAATATATAGGAAAGAGTTTCTTTCCATTTACCTAGTGGACACATGCTGGCTTGCAAAGGAATATTTCTGTAAAAACAAGTAAGAAAGGACATACCTCTGAAAAGCAAGGTGAAAGTCAGGAGAAGGTACAGTACAAGTAAAAAAATCGTTAAGGAAGTTATACAAGAGTTACAGAGAAACTTTAGCAGTAAAGAGAAACATAAAAAGTAAACATGAATGAACAGTCATAAAAGACTAAATAAATATAAACTGCTTACATTCAAATATAAGGAGATGATGGAAGCATCCCTTCTGAATCCTATCATCATCAGGGTTCAGAGAGGGAGTCCAATTAGACAAGACCTGTGAGTAGTTCTGTTATGTCTTGAAATCATAGGAAAAAAAATGGAAAGAGGGGAAAGAGAAATACACTGGGTTCAAGAGGAGAGGAAAGAAAGGAGAGAAAAAATTATTTCCTCTTCTTGGGGCACAAGTAGACATCTATACTATCAAGGAGGGTGTCATGGGGAGGAAGAGCTGATGTTTGAATCTCTCATCTGAACTGGTCAAAAGCAGAAAAAACACACATAGAACTAGGTCTAGAAATTATGTGTTTATATATATATACACATATATGAAACTGAACAGAGAAATAGTAGGGAAAGAGGAAAGGGGGAAGGGGAATTAGAGGAAGAACAGATAAAGGGAGAGATTAGTTTTAAGCAAAACAAACTCTAAGGATATGCCAAAATACTTATGACTGTTTTTAATGAGGCAAAAAATGGGAATCTGAGGGTGTGCCCATAAGTTGGGGAATGGATAAATGAGTTATGATATATAAATATGATAGAGTACTATTGTCCTGAATTGCTATCAGTATAATGAGCAACCAGGATTCCAGAACACTATTGATCAAACATGTCCCTTTTATTGATAGAGAGGTGAAGGACTCAATGTAGAATGAGACAATTTGGGGGAAGGAGGGGACAAGTTCAACATAGAATTTAGTTTTGATTGGCTATATGTCTTATTTTTCTTTTGTTCTCAATTACGGGGGGGAGGTAAGACTAGGAAGGAGGGAAGGTAGATTGAAACATAATCTTTTTTAAATGAAATAAGTTAAACACATGATTCATCTAGTCACTGTGTGACCTTGAGGTCAGTTCATCACTCTGGGCATCAGTTTCCTCCTAAGTAAAAAAGAGTGTTGTACTAAATGACTTTTAAAGGCTCTCTCTACTCCAATAACATGAACCTATGAACTGTTTTGGGCAGACAACATACTGGAAAACCAAATCTCCATTTTCTCTAATTAAATCCCCAGCAAAGCAAGGAATGTTATAGAGTAGTGTGTAGTACCATGGAGAGATCATGAGGGGATCTGGGTTCCAGCTCCCACCATGACACATAGTCCCTGAATGATATTGGACAAGTCAGTTCTCTAGGTCTCAACGTGATTAGTGAACAAGACAGACTTTGAGGGACCTTCCTGCCCTAAACTGAACCTGTTTGGCTCCCCATTGCTTCATCCTTCCAATGTGCACAGCTGAGGCCATCATGTACTTAAGCTACTATTTGTAGGTTTAGCCCTTCCCCAGATGCTGGTACCAATTCAGTTGCTGGTATGAAAATATTAGGAGCCCCAGGCCAGCAGCTGTTCCATGACTCAGCGGCACCCACTCAGCACAGCTGAGATGCAGAGAAACTCTCCCATCCACACATAGACATGGCAGTTAGCTCTCACTTTGATCTCATAAACCTGTGGCTGAGATAGTGCAATGTTATAAAGACAGTAGGTTTATAGTAAGAGGACCTGAGTTCAAATTTCAACTCTGCAAGTCTGTTTACCTCTCTGGTCTCAATTTCCTCATCTGTAAAATGAGAGAACTGAACCAGATGATCTCTATGGTCCCAGTTTGTAATACTATGAAAAGCTTTTACCTTATGTGACTAAGCCCTACCTTCTACCCCAGATCCAGTAATAGGTCTCTACTTGGTTCCTATTGGCCCATATGCTTCAGTGACTCAGATAATATCCAAATTCCTCTGGAACTGAAGTTCTGGTCTTCCTTTTCAGGTATCCAAGGATTGGCATCTCAATGCCTGGGTTCGTAATACCAATTGTCGACCTTCTCTGATTGTTTGCCTGGCAGGGGTGAGGAACCTGTGACCTCAAGGGTGGCTTTGAGGCCACAGGTTCCCCACCCTTGCCTAGTTCTTGTCCTATTACCTGCTGCTGGAGTGGTCCTTTACCCCCTCACTTTTGCTCACCTGCCTGGTCGAAGCCTCTTGCTTGGGCCTCCTCTGCTTGACTAGTTTCCCATTCTGGTCTAATGTACAGCTGGGAGTGTTCTCAAAATAGTCCTAAGTAGGAGCCTATGGCTGGATTTCAAACAGTCAGGGAGCTTGAATGGGAATGAAAATGTTACCTTGTCTTCTCTAACTTCTAACCGAAATTTAGCATTTTCCTTCAGTTATTTAAAAAAGCTGATTCTGAGAATCCATAGACTTTGCCTGACCACCAATGAGACCTACAGACAAGAAAGGTTTAAGAGGCCCTGTGACCTAGAGGGACTGCTCCCTAGTGCTTACCACAGTTACTGGTCCATCAGAGATGTCAATCAATTTCCGTTAGGCAGGAGACAATGGGGACTGAATCATGGTGGTGGCTGTGTGAGCGCAAAGAAGGGCGCGGATGCCGAAGGGAGCATGGAAGGGAGAAGTGGGAGACTTGGCTACCAGATGGGTGTGGGGGCAGGAAACAAGTGAGGGAGAGGGATTAGTAAGAAACAAACAACTTGCCCACCAGTCAAACTCCCAGCTGGATGTTTGTTGAATTCATCGTATCAATTCAGCTAGTCAAGACCCAAGGAAATGTCAGAAGACTTGGTATTGAGGAAACTCATGGAAGCAGGCAAAGCCTTCGAGCCTGAGGATAGAGAGGGGCAGGCTGTAGGGCATGATGGGGGGGAGAACTTGCCAAGCTGGTGAGATTCCTCATCCAGCCTGGCCTTTGGGGGCAGAGGCAGGGAGGTGGGAATCCTGAGCTTGGAGCAGAGCCTGGCTCACACCCAGCACTTTTTCCTTCAGACAAAGATACTCCCAGAGTCTAGCACTCATTTTCAGAACAACTAAAGCAAACAAAAGAAATCTGCTGATATTTGGGCCAGGGATTCCTGGAGGGTGTGCAGGGTCTCACCACAATGGGACCAAACTGGGTAAATAAAGATGCCTGGCTGAGAGGCAGAGTTGGGCAGGAAACTTCTGTGGCTTCTGGCTCTTGTTGGAAACAATCAGCCTGGGATGAACTGTTCTTCTGACCCAGCACCCAAACCAACAGTTGTGGTGAGGAAACATGCACACACACACTCACACGCACATACACACACATACATACACACACTCACACATGCATGCACACTCACACACACATACACACGCATTCACACACATGCACACACACTCACACACATACATACACACACTCACATACATACACACACTCACACATGCATGCACACTCACACACATACACACACATTCACACACATGCACACACACTCACACATACACACATACATACACACACTCACACACACATCACACTCACACGCACACACACATACATACACACACTCATGCATGCACACTCACACACACATACACACACATTCACACACATGCACACACACTCACACATACACACACATACATACACACTCGCACACACATCACACTCACACACATTCACACACATACATACTCACACACATACACACACATGCACACTCACACACGCATACACACATTCACACACACATATACACATACACATACACAGAGAGAAAGCACCCATTTCCCCATAATTCTGCACTTTATTTCAAGGAAGGGAGGAGGAGAGGAGGCTCAGACAAATTTCTACATATGAGGCAGGTAGTGCCTCAAGGTGGAATTTGGTACCTTCTTATTGGGATCAGAGCATTCATGCTAAAAATAGCACTGAGAGGGAAAGCTCTGCTTGAACACAATAGAACAGTTGTTCCCATCAGCCTAGAACCACAGGCTATGTTTTTAGCTACTGGCCAGTTCTCTTAGGACCCTAGGGAAGGGAGGGGACCTGTCTAAGGTCACACAGGTCATGATTCAGCATCATCCTTGACTACTGATGCTCAGTCCAAGTTACCCATCTGTTGCCAAAACCTCATCAATTCTCCCTCCAGAACTGTCATGTACACACCCTTCCTCCACTCATATAGCCACTACCAGTGCATCCTGGGTCATCTCCAGTCATCCTGATGAATATCTGGTCACTGGATTCAGATGACTCTGGAGGAGAAGTGAGGCTGGTGACCTGCACAGCCCTCCCTCACTCAAAACAAAGTCAAGTACAAGTCATGTCATCATTTCTCTGATGGCATGGTCTTCTTTGGCAACAAAGGATGAACACAAAAAGCCACCACCACCCTGGGGACAGAGTCCACATGGCCTCAAGCCTTCTCATTGGCTTCTCTGCCTCACATCTCATCTGCAGCTCAGCCGCCAAGTCTGCTCCTGTTACTCCCTCTGTAATATATTCCAGAGTTCCCTATAACCTCCAGATCAGGTATAAATCCTGAGCTCGGCCCTCAGCACCTTTCACAGCCCAATCCCTTCTTGCCATTCCAGGCTTCTTCTGCATTCCTCCCCTTCGTTCACTCCTACACCCAGACACCAGAACCTCCTTTCTGCTTCTCACACATGACCCACCAATCTCCCATCTCTCTGCCTTAGCCTCGAATGTCCTCCCATCCTGAAACGCTCAACCTCCTTATTGCTGCCTAGAATGTGACTTTCTTCAAGCCTTTCTCCTCCCCCTACCTCAGCTGGTTTTGCTCTCCCCCAAATTACAATGTATCTATTCTGCATGTCGGTATTGTTCAGTTATTTCAGTTGTGTCTGACTCTCCATGACCCCATCTGGTATTTGCTTGGCAGAGATACTGGAATGTTTGCTATTTCCTTCTCCAGCTCATTTTACAGATGAGGAAACTGAGGCAAACAAGGTTAAGTGACTTGCTCAGGGTCACACAGCTAGGAAGTGCGTGAGGTCAGAATTGAACTCAGGAAGATGAGTGTCCTAAAACCAGGCCAGATGCTATGTGGTCGAGGGTGCCTCCATCCACACGACTTTGTACATACAACAGCACATGTACGAGTTATTCTCCTTGGCTACACTGCAAACTCCTTGACAGCATGCATTCTTTCTTTGGAGTCTTGGAGAGTCACCTGAGCCACTGAGAAGCTAAGTGACCTGAACAGATGATATGTCATACCTCCAAAATCTAGGGATTGAAGGGACCTCTGAGGACATCTTGTCCAATCATCCCATTTTACAAATGAAAAAACTGAGATCCTATCAAGTGAAATAACCTGCCCAAAGTCACTAAGAAGAAAGTATCAGCAGAGAATCTGAGCTCCCCGGTCAGTCCCAGCCCTTTTCATTGTCCCACACTGTTGTGCCAGAAACCAGATTCAAACTCAGGCTCTTGCGACTCTGCAATGCCCTTATAGTATGCTGCTTAGAGTAGGTGCTTAATAAATGCTGATAGACTTCAGTCTAAGAACACTGTGAAGTTCTTTATGCTGGTATACTTATCCTCTCTTTTGCCTTGGCCCTCAGAAGCCAGTGAGCTGGGATCCAGAGCCAGGTCTCCATCTCTGACCCAGGTACCTTTCCTGTGAGTGGCCTCTACCCAGCCAGGGAACACCTGCTTGGCATCCATGGCTGTAGCTGTGGAAGTTAGAAACCAGGCAAAGATCCCTGAAGATGGCAGCTTGGCAGGACCAGAAACAGAGGTTCCACTCTTAGGAATGGAATATTAGCTAAAGCAGGCCAAACTGGATCCAACCTGACCACACCACAGGCAAACTTTTCTTTGATAAAGCTAGAAATCCTTTAGGTGTGAGGAGGACATCCTGCGTTTTACATAACGGCCATCTCCAGTCATCACTTCTTTGTCTCTTTGTAAGTTTAATGAGCAGTTCCTGTGGGGATTCTATATTTAGCCAATTACCTTTATGTTGCAAAGTCCTTGGAAGGTGGAATTTTCCAGTTCATAAACTAAAGGCTGGTGTGTGTGTGTATGTGTGTGTGTGTGTGTGTGTGTGTGTGTGTGTGAGCTTTAGCCCAAGAAGACACCTTGTGGGCCATTTAGTTCCTCATTTTATAGAGGAGGAAACTGAGGCCAAGAGCTTGGCCATAATCACACAGCTAGTAAATAGTATTGTAGTCATTTGAATACAATGTTCTTTTAATGGAATAGTCTTTGTTGAGTTTGTATTTGTGTATAGTTAGGTATGATTGCATATATTTGGACTTGGGTATGCTCATGGTTTTATATCTATATGTCTGTATTATATGTGTATTTGTATGTGTATGTGTGTGTGTGTGTGTGTGTGTGTGTATGATTGTGGGTACCTTACTTGGTAAATATGCTTATACTATTGTAGATGAGTGAGTTTGTGATTTGGGGTTTCTGTTGTATTTATGAGTGATTGAGACTTGAGGCATATGTGTTTGTATGAATATATTTGCATAATGAGGCTATGATTGTATCTATGTTTTTGTGTGATCTTGTGATTGTATATATATGTATTGTATATGACTTGGGGCATATATCTATTTGTGGGTCTTTGCATTTGCTTAATTGGGCATGATTGCCTTCAAATGTGCATGTATGCATGTATTTCTGTATTATATTGTGATTAGGTGTATCACTTGTGTTTGTGTGTACTTGTGATGTGAATATGTTTGTGCATATTTATGCCTGTGTTTGATACACCCACTTGTGTTTTTATCATATGTGATTGTGGATATAGTTAATATATCTACATTCAGAGGGGGTGGACAGGGAACATGCGGTTCCCATGGATACATGGGTGCAAGTGCAGGGAGACAAACACATTAAGACAAATGTACACACTCAGAGGCTCTTCCAAGAGGCAAATAAGAGACACCCCAGCCTTTGGATCCAGAACAAGGAGACATGTGAATATAGTGAATATATACACATACATACTTATATATAGTTAATATAGTGAATGTGAGAGTGTGGTATTGGTGTGTGTTTGGCACAGATGCTTCTACGTTTGGTGCACATATGTATTACCTGTGATTGTATGTTTCTTATTGATCATGTGTCAGAGAAACTGTGATTGTATGAGTATATGTTTGTATTTATATGAACTCATTGTGTGTGATTGTGTTCAAATGTAGTTGTGTACATGTGTTTTTATGTTGTGGGATCATGTTACTTTTCACATGTGGTTATATTTGGTACCTGTGTTCATGTCTATCCATGATGAACAGATTTCAAATATGAATCTGGTTTATCTGATGTCAGAAGATGCCCACGGGGACGAGTTTAATAAATATAATTGAAGTGCCAAAGACTTTATCAGAGAATATTCATGAATATTCATGGGCATCCTAGAGAAAAGCCTCCCTGTGTAGTAAATCTGGGCAATGACTAACATAGCACTCACATGTTTGTAGACATCAGAAGATTCTGAATTTTTGTGTGTTGTATGTACTTGTCCTTAGGAGTATGTCTACATTTGTGTTTGACTATATATCGTGTGTGGTTTTCTTTGTACTTGTAAGTTATAGGTGTGTTATATATTGTGTATTAGTGTGCATGTGTGTGTGTTTACCTGATTCTACCTCAGCAGGTACCCGTTTCTTATGAAGGCTCATCAGTTTCGAGTCTCCTTGTTCTGGATCCAAAGGCTGGGGTGTCTCTTATTTGCCTCTTGGAAGAGCCTTTGAGTGTGTGCATTTGTCTTAATGTGTTTATCTCCCTGCACTTGCACCCATGTATCCATGGGAACCGCATGCTCCCTGTCCACCCCTCTCTGGGCAGTTCTTGGTCTCTACCCCTGCCCTGGCCAGCTTCCTAACAGCATTTTGCCTTCCCCTTCCTGGTGTCTCCTGGCAATGGGCCACAGCCTGTCACATTCATCCCCTGGGAGTTTGAGTGGTTTTCAACAAGAGCCCAAATGTTTTGCCATCCAGGTTTCTTCTCCTGAAAACCAGCCATTATCTGCTCATTGCTTGACTTTTGGTGAAACTTGCCTTGGGAAAGCAATCTGCCTTGTGGGGGATGTGTGGCATACAGAGGCTCCAAGGTGTCCCTGGGCTCCCACAAGCTTGCGTCAGGAGCAGGTGGAAGGTTTGGATCATCTCACTGAGGGTCTCAGTTGTCAGCAGAGTTCTGTGTAGCATTCATTTTATTACCATTAATGATGAGACAAGGTTTTTTCCCCACCATCATTTTCTTTTATCTGTTGAGAACTAAGAAAATTAGTTGTTCAGCAGGGCTATTTTCTGCACAGTTGGATGACGAAATCACAGATCTAGGGCTTTGAAGCCATCTGGACTATTCCCTTCAGAAACCGAGGCTCAGAGATGTGCCCAAGGTTACATGGGGGATGTCCGAATCAGGATTTGCACTCAGGTCCTCTTGTAACTCACAGGCCACATCTTATTCTCTCCACTGACCCACGATGATTTTTTTTAAGAAATCAAAGTTTCATCAAGAGAGATCATTCAGTCTAAAACTTTTATTTAACAGAAAAGGCAGGTGAGGCACAGAGGGGTTATCTGACTTGTCTGAGATCAATCAGAAATATGTACATTCTCTTTTGTCTCATTCTCTGTTTTAGAATGTAGGATCCTTTTCAGTAGGGATTGTTTCCTTCAGTGTTCATGTAACCCCCAGCACCTAACACAGGGCCTGGTACAAAGTAGATGTTTAATAAATGCTTGTTGATTAAATGATGGTGACAGTCCCAGGAATACTCTCCTAATGCAGGGTTTATACTATCTCCCAACTCTAAAATTCCATGAATCCATGAAATTGGGTTGCTGTGGGAAATGGATCACTTCTATCACAGAACCTCTGAGTGAGATGGTCCCTCGGAGGCCATTTTGTCAAAACCACAGTTGGCTTCTAATCCCCTCTATAAGGACCCTATGTCCAGTTTTCTAGATAACCCTGAACAATGGGGAACCCAGCACCTCCAGTGGAAGCTGGCGCCATTTTGGGACATCAGGAACTCTTCTCTGACATCGAACCTAAATTTCCATTGTAACAGCTCCCCCTAGTCTTAACTCCAGGGTCAAGCTCAGTATGTCTAATGTCTCACTCACGTGATAGTCCTTCGAATATTTTAAGACAGTTTTCATTTCCCCTCCCTCCCTATCATGTCTTCTTTCATAGAACAGACCCTCCCAGTTCCTTTCACTTTATGTGGCATGAACTGTACTCCCTGTAGCATCTTCTGTGCTCTCCAGCTAAAAATCATGAGGAAGATGAGAGGGAAGAGAGAAGGATCCAACACTATGATGGCAGAAGTGACTTAAGAGAGTTTTTTTAAAGCTGTGGAAAGTTATTGGAAGGTCATGTATGTACTTCATTCCCACTCGAAAATCTGAAGTCTATACCACCCAATTAAAGCAACTTACAAAAAACATGCAGAAAGAGATCTACAAAGCAAAACTTTGTCAGAAATTCTAAATTCCCTCTTATTGCATTAAGTGCTGGGCATACAAAGAAAAGCATAACCAGTCTCTGCTTTCTAGGGTCATCCATTCCTTGGGGAGTGATGATGCCTAAATGACCAGTTACGTACAAGATACAAACAGAGGAGGTGAGGGCAATCAAAGAGGGGAGGGTAGTCACATCTTGGGGCCTTCTGCAGAAGGTGAGGCATGACTTGGGTCTTAAAAGAAGCTTGATTGAGGAAGTAGAGAGTGGAGATGAGAGATGGAGCCAGGTCCCCTGGCCTGAGAATTCAGGACTACACATGAATTCCTCGTCTTTGTATCTTCAGAGCTTAGCTTAGAGATCTAGTATATGTGAGGAAGTTAATACATGCTGATTGATGGATTAATGTCTCTCCCACAAATTAATTAGATCACTTCTGGGAAGTGGGTTTTTTTTTTTTCCCATCAGGACCTACTACTCCCTGCTGCTAGTGGTTCAATAAGGGTCCAAAGCAAGACTCCTGGTTTCTCTTTGTGTTGGATCTGGGTGTTTCTCACCTCACCACATAAAATAGAGCATAATCCGAAGCTTGTTTTGAAATGACCAAAACTGCAGGTAGACTTTGGCCTTGCATATCTTGCTTATGCCCTATCCTCTTCTCTCCCAATCTGACACAGAACACTTTGTTTCAAAATTTACAGTGTTCCTTCCATTTTCTCCTATTTCCTTCAACCTTGACATGCCACAATTATTTATGAGCCCAGCTAGAGCTGAAATTCCAACACTTCTCTCATTGACACGCTTGTTCCATGTTAGTCATAAACACTCAAAATACATTTGCATCCTACCTAGGAGACAAAAAATGCTGGGGCCTCTTAACCAACAAGATTTCCAGCTCCTAATAAGGAAACGGATCTGCATTCAGTGAGTTAGGACAGTTCATGTAGTAGACCTTGAGCAAAGGTTTGCTGAACGATGGGGATAATGAGTCCCTGATCTTTGCTTCTAACCTCCCTTGGCTGGCTAGCTTCACAGCTTGGGGATCAGTACAGCTGGGAGCTGTTACTTGCAGAAATAAGTGGGGCAATGTCTCCAGGAGCCAGCCTCTGGCTGGGGGCATGCTTCCTCAACTCTGGTCTACATCAAGGTCTTCAAAGCCCAGACTCCTGTTGCTATGGCGCTTCTCCCCTTGGTCCTTCTTTCCTCCAATCCCTGTAAACCTAAGGACTAACCTGCCCCTTCTCTCAGCACGACTGCTCAAACTGTTATCTACTGTCCCTTCCTTCCCTTCCCTTACCAAACCAAGCCCCATAAGGCTTTACTCCACAAGAAATGCTTACCCCTGGCTTCAGCATAGATAATGACTGATTAAACTGAAAGAAAGACTCATAGGTCAGACTGCTATGGAGTATGCTAAGAGCAAGGCAGGGAAGGAGTCCTTAACTCTGGCCCCTTAGGAACTCCATTTGGTCAGTTCCTTCAGGTGTATTCAGGATATAGGGGGTCAATCCAGCCTTCCCAATTCTCAAGACATTGAACCAAGATTCCAATTTACTCATTTTCAGTCAGAGATAGATCTTTAGGGGACCAGAACACCTCCATCATCCTGTCTCACAATCCACACTAATCCTTGGCAAGCAAATGTGTTGTCATGGAAAGAGAATCAGGTTTGAAGCCAGAAAACCTAGTCTCAAATCCTGCCTTTTCTATGTTCTACCTGCAAAATCTTGGGTCATTAATTTCACTGTTCTGTGCTTTAGCTATAAAGGGAATTCATTGGAGAAAATCAGAGTTCAAATCCAGTTTCAGGCACTTACTGTCTATGTGGCTCTGAACAAGTCACTTAACCACTGTCTACCTCAGTTTCCTCAATGGTAAAATAGGGATTAAAAATAGCACCTAAATCCCAGAGTTGTGGAGATTAAATGAGATATTTGTAAAGTGCTCAGTACTATGCCTGACACACAGGCACTAAATAAATCCTCTCTCTCCCTCTCTTCCTTACTCTCAGACTGCAACACTAATAGCTGAGGATCCTCAGACTTTTAATCTCCTTGAAATACTGGGCAACATAGGCTCACCCTCCTGGATATCACCCATCATGTGGCTTCATTGCCTCTAAATCCTTAGCTAATGAATGCCTTCCAAAGGGTATTCTTGGGATTAGGATTAAAATTTCACTTCTCTGTTCAGTAAAATGCCTACCTGATTATTTTCATTTCACAAAGAGACAGATCCTGCCATCAGGCAGACTTTGTTCCCAGCTGCTGCCTGGGAATGTCTAATGGATGTTTCCAGATTCTAGGTTTAGGTTTACTGCATCTTCAACATTATGCCTTAAGTATTATGAAGGCATTTAAAGTCTCTCTGATAATAACTGGAGAAGACAGACAATGCTGTATCTGAATGTGAAGTCTAGAGAAAATCATGCAATGGAAAGGAGAGTTGATATGCAGGCAGAAAGCTGGGCTTTAATCACAAACACCAACATGGCTATGGACCTCAGAGACCTTCTAGTCCAGGGGTGGGTAACCTGCAGCCTTGAGGCCACAGGTGACCTTCTAGGTCCTCAAGTGTGGCCTTTTGACTAGGTCCAAATTTAACAGACCACACACACACACACACGTAGTGAGAGATAGGAGAGAATAGAAAAGAGGCATAGATATCACCATGCTTCATATCTTACCACTGTCTTCCCCATTTGGCTAGGAGCTCCTTGAGGGCATGCACTGTCTTTTGCTCTTCTTTCTATTCCTAGTACTAGGGCAGCTAGGTGGTGCAGTGGATAGTGCCAGTGTAGGAGTCAGGAGGACCTGAGTTCAAATCTCACCTCAGACACTTGACACTCATTGTGTGACCTTAGGCAAGTCACTTAACCTCAATTGCCTCATCTTGGGTCATCTCCAGTCATCCTGATGAATATCTGGTCACTGGATTCAGATGGCTCTGGAGGAGAAGTGAGGTTGATGACCTGCACAGCCCTCCTTCACTCAAAACAAAGTGAAGTGCAAGATATGGTCTTCTTCAGCAATGAAGGATGAACACACATATTCCTAGTACTTAGCATTGCAGCCAACATATCCTCAATAAGTACTTTTGGATTTGACTCATCCAAGATCACAGCAACAAGAACCAGAGGTAGGATTTGAATCTGAGTCCAGAGACTTCAGAGTTGGTACTCTGTTGCTGTGCCAGCAGCCTTCCCTCTAATTCATAGAATTATTAATTTAGAGCTAGGAAGAAACTCAGAAACCTTCAATACCCTCTTTTTATAGTTCACAAAGCAGAAATCCAGAGTTGAAAGGATTTACATCTGGCATCTGAGGAAGGATCCGACTTTCTACCACACCTCAGGTTGCTTTTGAATTAAGTTCAGCCCTTCATAGATATATAGGCAGACCTTGTTTTAGGGCATTTTATTGTGCTTCACAAACACTATGGTTTTTTATTTGTTTCTTCGTTTTCTTTACAAATAGAAGGTTTGTGGAAACCCTGCATTTGCATTGAGCAAGTCATTTTTTATTTACAAATTTTTTTTGTTCTGTACCATACTTTATTGCTTTGTAGGAATGCATTTGATTCCATGGAGTATGGTCATTCTTGAAATACCCTGTGCCCAATACCAATTTTTTTCTTTTTTAAAAATTCATTAATTTTTAGTTTTCAAATTCACTTTAACAAGATTTTGAATTTCAAATTTTCTCCCTGTCTCTCCCCTCCACCCAACCCAAGATATTGTGCATTTCAATTACCCCTTCCCCCAATCTGCCCTCCCTTCTGTCACCCCCCTTCCTTCCTTATCCCCTTCTCCTCTATTTTCTTGTAGGGGAAGATAGATTTCTATACCGCATTGCCTGGATGTCTTATTTCCCAGTTGCATGTAAAAAGAATTAAATTTAAAAAAAAAACCTTTGAATTCCAACTTCTCTCCCTTCCTTCCTCCCCATCCCCCGCATTGAGATGTATAGATTATACATGGGTAGTCATGCAAGACAATTCCATAACAGTCATGTTGTGAAAGACTAACTATATTTTTCCTCCGTCTTATCTTGCCCCCCATTTATTCTATTCTCTCTTTTGATCCTGTCTCTCCTCAAAAGTATTACTTCTAATTACCTCCTTCCCATTTCCCTTCCCTTCTATCATTTCACCCACCCCCCACTTATCCCCTTCCCCAATTCTTTCCTGTAGTGTAAGACAGATTTTCATACCAAATTGAGTGTGCATGTTATTCCCTCCTTAAGCCAAATCTGTCACTCTTACCCTCTCATCTCCCCTGATTCCATTGAAAAATCTTTTTCTTGATCCTTTTATGTGAGATATAATTTACCCCATTCTGTTTCTCATTTTCTCCTTCTCCCAATATGTTCCTCTCTCACCCCTTAATTTTATTTTTTAGATATGATCTCTTCACATTCAACTCACCCTGTGCCCTCTCTCTTTACATATATACATATATGTATATATGTATGCATGCATGTATGTATATATTATCCCTCCAATTACCCTAATACTGAGAAAAGTCCCAAGAGTTACAAATATTATCTTTCCAAGTAAGAATGTAAACAGTTCAACTTTAGTAAATCCCTTATGATTTCTTTTTTCTGTTTACTTTGTCATGCTTCTTTTGATTCTTGTGTTTGAAAGTCAAGTTTTCTATTCAGCTCTGGTCTTTCCATCAAGAATGCTTGAAAGTTTTCTATTTTATTGAATAACCATTTTTTCCTCTGAGGTATTATACTCAGTTTTTCTGAGTATGTGATTCTTGGTTTTAATCTTAGCTCTTTTGACCTCTGGAATATCATATTCCAAGTCCTTTGATCCCTTAATGTAGAAGCTGCTAGATAATTGTGTTAACCTGATTGTGTTTCCAAAATACTCAAATTGTTTTTTTTCTGACTGCTTGCAATATTTTCTCCTTGTCCTCGGAGCTCTGGAATTTGTCTACAATATTCTTAGGAGTTTTCCTTTTGGGATCTCTTTTAGGAGGTGATCAGTGGATTCTTTCAGTATCTGTTTTATCTCTGGTTCTAGAAAAGGGCAGTTTTCCTTTATAATCCTTGAAAGATGATTTCTAGGGTCTTTACTTTATCATGGCTTTCAGGTAGTCCAAAAATTTTTGAATTATCTCTCCTGCATCTATTTTTCAGTTAGTTGCTTTTCAATGAGATATTTTGCATTGCTATTTTTTCATTCTATTGGTTTTGTTTTATAATTTCTTGATTTTTCATAAAGTCATTAGCTTCTATCTGTTCCATTCTAGTTTTTAAGGAATTATTTTCTTCAGTGAGCTTTTGGATCTCTTTTTCCATTTGGCCAATTCTGCTTTATAAAGAATTCTTCTCATTGTTTTTTTGGATATTGTTTGCCATTTGGGTTAGTCTATTTTTAAGGTATTGTTTTCTTTAGCATTTTTGGGTCCCCTTTAGCAAGAAATTGACTTTTATCTTCATGATTTTCTTGCATCACTCTCATTTTTCTTCCCAATTTTTCCTCTACTTCTCTTACTTGATTTTCAAAAGCCTTTTTCAGCTCTTCCATGTCCTGACACAAATTCATCTTTTTCTTTTTTTTTAATAAAAATTTAGTTATTTAACTTTTTATATTCATTTTCACAAAATTTTGGGTTCCAAATTTTCTCCCCTTTTATCCCCTCCCCCACCCCAATACACTGAGCAATCTAATTTCCCCTATCACCAATCTGCCCTCTCTTCTATCATCCCTCCCTCCTCTTATCCCCATCTTCTCTTTTGTCCTGTAGGGCCAGATGACTTTCTATTCCCCATTGACTGTATTTCTTATTTCCTAGTAGCAAGAACAATACTCAACAGTTGTTCCTAAAACTTTGAGTTCCAAATTCTCCCCATCCCTCCCTCCCCACCCATTCATTTTGGGAAGGCAGGCAATTCAATATAGGCCATATCTGTTTTGCAAATGACTTCCATAATAGTCGTGTTGTGTAACACTAACTGTATTTCCCTCCATCCTATCCTGCCCCCCATTGTTTCTATTCTGTCTTTTGATCCTGCCCCTCCCCAAGTGTTGACTTCAAATTGCTCCCTCCTCCCATTGCCCTCCCTTCCATCATCCCCCCCCCCCCTTGCTTATCTCCTTCTCCCCCACTTTCCTGTATTGTAAGATAGGTTTTCATACCAAAATGAGTGTTCATTTTATTCCTTCTTTTAGTTGAATGTGATGAGGGTAAACTTCTTGTTTTTTCTCAGCTCTCCTCTTTTTCCTTCCACTAAAAAGTCTCCTGCTTGCCTCTTGAATGAGATATAATTTACTCCATTCCATTTCACCCTCTTTCCTCCCACTGCATTTCTCTCTCACCATTTACCTTAATTTCTTTTAAGATATGGTCCCATCCTATTCAATTCACTCTGTGCTCTCTGTCTCTGTATGTGCATGCATGTGTGTATATGTGTGTGCGTACACATGTACGTGTGTGTGTATGTATGTATGTGTGTGTGTGGTCCCACCAACTACCCAGATACTGAAAAGTTTTAAGAGTTACAAATATTGTCTTTCCATGTAGGAATGTAAACAGTTCACTTTTGGTAAGTCCCTTATGACTTCTCTTTGCTATTTATTTTTTCATGCTTGTTCTCATTCTTGTGTTTGAAAGTCAAATTTTCTTTTCAGCTCTGGTCTTTCCATCAAGAATGCTTGAAAGTCCTCTGTTTCATTGAAAGACCATATTTTCCCCTGAAGTATTATACTCAGTTTAGCTGGGTAGGTGATTCTTGGTTTGAGTCCTAGTTCCTTTGACTTCTGGAATATCCCATTCCACGCCCTTCGATCCCTTAATGTAGAAGCTGCTAGATCTTGAGTTATCCTGATTGTATTTCCACAGTACTGGAATTGTTTCTTTTTAGCTGCTTGCAATATTTTCTCCTTGACCTGGGAATTCTGGAATTTGGCCACAATGTTCCTAGGAGTTTCTCTTTTTGGATCTCTTTCAGGTGGTGATCGATGGATTCCTTCAATACTTATTTTGCCCTCTGGTTGTAGAATGTCAGAGAAGTTTTCCTCAATAATTTCATGGAAGATGATGCCTAGGCTCTTTTTTTGATCATGACTTTCAGGTAGTCCCATGATTTTTAAATTGTCTTTCCTGGATCTATTTTCCAGGTCAGCTGTTTTTCCAATGAGATACTTCATGTTCTCTGCCATTTTTTCATTCTTTTGGTTTTGTTTTGTGATTTCTTGGTTTCTCAGAAAGTCATTAGACTCCATCTGTTCCATTCTAATTTTGAGAGAACTATTCTCTTCAGTGAGCTTTTGAACCTCTTTTTCCATTTGGCTCATTCTGCTTTTGAAAGCATTCTTCTCCTCATTGGCTTTTTGAACCTCTTTTGCCAGTTGAGTTAGCCTATTTTTCAAGGTGTTATTTTCTTCAGCATTTTTTGGGTCTCTTTTACCAAGGTATTGACCCGTTTTTCATGCTTTTCTTGCACCTCTCTCATTTCTCTTCCCAGTTTTTCCTTCACCTCTCTAACTTGATTTTCAAAATCCTTTTTGAGCTCTTGCATGGCCTGAGCCTACCGGACATCCACCTTTGATGTCTGGGATACAGAGCCCCAACCTCCACGTCTTTCCCTGATGGTAAGAATAGTTCCTCGTCATCAGAATTGAAAGGCAGGAACATCTGCACCCCATCAAAGTATCTCTCTATGGTCTTATTTTGCTTCCTTTTTCTGGGCATTTTCCCACCCAGTTACTTGACTTCTGAGATTCCTCTGCACCCCCGCCTAGATCTGCCTAGCTAGTGCTTGGGGTCTGAGATTCAAATGGGCTTTCTGTGACAGGTGCACCTACTATTCAATGTGAGCTTAAGTTCTGGTGCTTGGGTGGGGGCAGGGCTGTCTCCAAGGCTCAGTTCCTTCAGGGGGTTTATGCAGAGACCTTTAGTAATGGCCCTGAACTTCTGCCTGCTGCTGGGGGAGTTCCAGGGGCCGTTGCTGCCTCTGCTGCTCCCTCTGCTGCTGCATCCTGAGGGGGCCCGAGTCACGGAGACACCCCGCTCCCCTCTCGGCCAGCCCAGAAGTCTCTCTCACTGACCTGTAGTGTCTGTGGGCGGAGGGACCTTTCCGGCCCCCCGGAGGTTCCGTCCCTGAAGCCTGCTTGGATCTACTCCTCTTGGCCACTTGGCCAGGGCAGCTCAGGGGTGGGCTCTGCTTTCCGGGGGTGACGGACCTTGGGGACGGCTCTCCAGGGGTCTCTGGAACGGAAATCGTTTCCACTGTGTTTCTGCGCACCTTGCAGTGCTTCAGAATTTGTGGGGAGTTTTTCTTGCAGGAAATATATGGGCTGTGGGTTCGGAGCTAGCATACGTGAGTCTTTCTGCTCCGCCATCTTGGCTCCACACCCAAATTCATCTTTTTCTTGGAGGCTTTGGATGTAGGATCTTTGGCTTTGTTGCCTCTTTCTGGTTGTATGCTTTGATCTTCTTTGTCACCAAAGTAACATGCTATTATCTGATGTTTTTCCTGTTTTTGCTCATTTCCCCAGCTGATTACTTGACTTTTGAACTCTTTGTCAAGGTAGTTCTCTGCTTCCCATGGGGGTGGGAAGTGTAATGTCAGTCGCTTGGCCCTTCCACAATCTGTGAGATTAGAGATCCAGAAATAGCCACTGCCACTGCCCCCTCCACCCCTTCCACTGCCCTGGGACTGGGGTCAAACCACTCCACTCTCTCACACAGGTCCAACAGATATTTTCCACTGACCTTCCAGTTTTTCCCCAGTGTTTTGGGGTCATGAAGTCTGGAAACTGCCACAGTTGCCAGAGATTCAGTCCCCTCTAAGACTGCTCAGGTCCCCTCTGTGCCAGCATGGCCCATGTACTCTCTTCCCAGCACAGCATGATAGACACTTCCCATCAGCCTTCCAGGCTGTTTTGGGCTGGAGATTTGCTTCATGCCATCATTCTGTGAGTTCTGCAGCTCCAGAATTTGGTTAGAGGTTCTTTTTTTATAGCAGATATTTGGTTGAGCTTGGGGGTTGAGCTCTAGCAAGTCCCTGCTTTTACTTTGCCATCTTGGCTCTGCCCCCTATTGGTGTCATTTTTCTAACAGCGTATGATCACATCATGTCTCTGTGTCAAATTTTGGTAATGTTTGCAATATTTCACACTTTTTCCATTATTTCATCTTTTGTGGAGATCTGTGATAATTAATCTTTCACGTTTTATTGCAATTGTTTTGGGGAACCACATACCACACTCATATAAGATGATAAGCTTAATTGATAAATGTTGTGTGTGCTCTGACTGCTCCACTGACGAGGTATTTTCCATTTTTCTCCCTCTCTTCAGACTTTACAATTCCCTCATACACAACAATATTGAAATTAGGTCAGTTAACAACTCTACAAGAACTTTCAAGTGTTCACATGAAAGAAAGAGTCTATTGATGAGGCAAAACTTCATTGTTGTCTTATTTTAAGAAATTGTCACAGTCTCCTACCCTTCAGCAACCACTACCCTGATCAGTCAAACAGCTGTTGACATTAAAGCAAGACCTTCCACCAGTAAAATACACACACACATCTATATACATATGTGTGTGTTTGTCCTTCCTTGCCAAAGAAGACCATGCCATCAGAGAAATGATGACATGACTTGCACTTGACTTTGTTTTGAGTGAGGGAGGGCTGTGCAGGTCACCAGCCTCATTTCTCCTCCAGAACCATCAGAATCCAGTGACCAGATATTCATCAGGATGACTGGAGATGACTCAGGATGAGGCAGTTGGGGTTAAGTGACTTGCCCAAGGTCACACAGCCAGTGAGTGTCAAGTGTCTGAGGTGAGATTTGAACTCAAGTCCTCCTGACTCCTGCACTAGAGCTCTATCCACTGCACCACCTAGCTGTCCCATATACATATACACATATATGTATATATATGAAACCCTGATGATTACTATTTTTAGCAATAAAGTATTTTTAAATTAGCATATGTACTCTTTTTAGACACTATATTGCACACTTAATAGACCACAGCATAGTGTAAACCTATCTTTCATATGTACTGTGACTCACTTTGTTGTGATATTCACCCACCACTTTGGAGTGGTTTGAATCCTAACTTCAATATCTTTGAGGTATACCTGTATTCCTGTTAAATCAATAAACAATTATTTACTAAATGCCAATTCTATGCCTTTGTCCTAGGTGTTGAGATACTCTGCTAGTACTGTCCAGCTACATAGTGCCTTCCCACCAAATCTCAGTGATACCTAGGATGTCACTCACATGTCACTCCTGTTTAAACACACCCCTAGTGGCACCTTAAGAAGAAATGCTTTCTAAATAATGAATTAAGACAGATACTGCTCCTAGGAACAGAGTTCTGTGAGTGGAAAGGAGGAAGAGCCCAGCTTTAAAAGGAAGTTACTCAGCATGGGAGAAGGGGCAGCATTTCTCTTCCTGCAGAGCCAGAAGAGAGCCAGCTTTGGCAGTCGGGAATTGAACATTGAGAGAGCCGGCCAAGGCAGCTCACTAGAGTGACCTGTTCAGTGGAGTTGCTGTGCTCAGGGCAGTAACATGAAAATACAATGGGGAGGGAAAGGAGATCAGTGGCTTATAGTGTCACAAGTGGGTGGGTGCTCTATGTGTCGAAGGATTCTATGTATGCACCCATTCTTCCCATCACTTTGTGTGTGGTGGAGGGACAGTGCACCTCAAGATCATAATGTCATCTTAATATTTTTCTTCTTTAAGCTAATGGTGGCCTCTGGCTTACTATGAAAAATTAATGCACCAGTAGGGGCTTGCACTTGTGCTTGTACTTTAGGAGTACAGACTGAAGAGTTAGTTGAATGTGCAATAGTCTATCCTCTGGGGAGCCAATTGGCAGGATGAAAGTGAGAGGGGGGAGACGCAGACAAGATGCAACCTCAGTACTCCTCTTTTTCTTGCTCTCCCCCATAAAATTACTTTGGATTTGCTTTGCATGTATTTTGTATCTGTGTACATACTGTAGCCCTCTATCACAGAACATAAGGTCTTTGGGGGCAGGGGTGGGTCTGTTTTGATTTTGATCTCTGGTTTGTAACTCAGGACCTGGCACAAAGTAGACTCTCAAAATGCTTATAGAATTGAATTAAATTACTTGCTCAAAACTATTTTAAAAAAATCCATACCTACAATTTCATCTGTATGAAGGATTTACTTATTTGGACATTTCCTGCATTGGTGCAGATTGGCACCTCACCATAACTTCCATTATGTCTCATGTATATGGAGGGTGGAGCCCATCTCCTGGCAAATCAATTTAGATTAGGGTTCTTCTATGACCATCTTGAATGCTGGGGAACAGGAGAAAACTAAACACCCTGAAAGAAATGGAAGTTTACTAAGGGAATAGAAAGCTGTCTCTTCAGAGGAATTGGTCTTCTGTGTCAGATTCTAAATGGAGCCCACTGTCACTATCCCATAAGAATGTGTTGTGCAACTAGATGAGTTCATGCTGACCACAGATGTCCCCAACCCCAGTGGCCCAGAATTCATCCTTTATCACAATGTAGTCTTCATTGTACTCTGGGAAATTAGCGAAGAGCTCAGAAAGTTTCCCTGAAAATGCCTGAGAGAACATTGTGTACCAGTGTTTCAGTAACTTCTGACATGCCCCATTCCCCTGGAGGTGAATTAAATATCTTGATGAGTAGTTGTTCCTTGAAAGAGACCCAACAATCTGTGGTAAGAGACCTAAAGGAACACTGGAGTTGAAGGCAAAGTTTAAAGGCTACATCTTCCTGTTGAGCTAGGATGACTACTGCCTCTGCAGTACATTAAGACAATATCAGTGTGTTCATTCATTTAACAAAGACCATGGTGTGCCAAGAAATGTGTTAGACGTTAGGGACATAAGGACAAAAATGAAACATTCCTTTCCCTCGAAGAGTTTACATCCTATTGGAAGAAAGGGACAAAATATGTGCACAGAGAAATTCAAAATAGATGCAAAATAAATACAAATTATTGTCTCTTTTTGGAGAGGGAATAGGCGCACCAGGATAGACCTCACGCAAGAGATTGCAATTTCACTGAGACATGAAAGAAGCTGATTATTCTAAGAGGCAGAAGGGAAGAGGGAGGCCATGGCATGCAGCTATTATTATAAGTAATGATACAGAGACAGGAGATGGGGAATAGCATGTAGGTCAGTTTGGTTGGACCATAGAGAATGTGAAGGGTAGTAATGCATTACCAGCCTAGAAAAATAGGCTGAAACCAGATTGGGCAGAATTTGAAATGTCAAAGGGAGGAGATGGCATTTCACTTTGGTTAGCAAAAGGCAGGCACTGATGTTTCTTGAGAAGGAGAATGACCTAATCAGACCTATGCTTTATGATTATCGGTTTGGCAGCTTGATGGGGTATAGGATGGAGAGGGTAGGGATTTGGAGCCAAGAGGGTAATTAAGAGGTTCCTGCAATAGTCCAAGCATTATGTGTTGTAGGACTTGATTGTGGTGACCGTGTAAATGGATAGAAGCATTTGGATAAGGATATTCTGTTGAGGTAAAATTGACCAGATTTAGCAGCTGCTTAGATATGGGGTTGGGGGACAGAGAGCAGAGCAGCTGATGATGCAGATTGGGAACCTGGTTGCCAAGAAGCATAGTGGGGCCCTTTGACAGAATGAAGAAAGCCCAGAAGACTGAAGGATTGGGGGGGAGGTTTTCTTTTTAATTGGGGAGGGATGATATTCTTAGGGGATTGGATGTGTTAAATTTAAGATACTCCAGTACAGACAGTTAGAGACAGCCCCAAGGCAGCAAAATGTGCAGGACTGTAGTTCCGAAGAGAACAGGACAAGTCAAACAAATGGGAAATCAAGGTTCCCAGACTCAATGGGAGATTCAGTTTCTTGTAAAATTAGAATCCATTCCCTATCCCAGAAATTCTAACACATTCGCCGTTGGAGTCCCCTTAATTACCATTGTGCCGATAATTGCTGTATGATTAATATGCAATTACACTGTCAAAAGTACAGTGTCACTGAGTTATTGTGGATATGGAGATTCATGGGATGGAGAATGGGTTTAGAGAAAACAAGGACTCTTCTCTTCCCCCACCCCCAGGCTCTGAGACCCTCTAACGCTGCAGCTGTTCTTGGCAGCTTTCCAACACCATCTTCCTTGTCACATTTTTAAAGGTCTGTTGTACCAATATCATTTTCTCATCCACTTGTGACTGTTGACAACATCAAGCCTGCTTAGAATGGGTTACCCGATTATTGCTATGTTTGGGAAATGGATAATGACTAGTTGAGGTTTCCACAACACTTTCTGTTTCAAGGATCTCAGAGCATTGTCATAATTCCCCAGAGATTCTGCCTTGCAGACATCTGCTTCACCCACCAAGCACCAGCTGTCCCCAACAAAATTGGATGAGGGGAAGACAATTTAGTCTAGGGTTAAATAGTATAGCACATGGGAGTCTTGAAAGCACCTCTCTTATTTGTTGGGAGTCCCACCAGTTCACCAATACTACATGGTAACTGTTTCTCTTTTACCGAGGAAACCTTTTTAATTAAAAAAAGGGGCCAGCCCTTGAATAACTACTAAAAGAGGCCTATTCATTGAATGGGTGTGAGAATATGATAAGATCTTAGGCTAAAATGGCCAGGGTCACACATTGCATCCTGGGCCATCTCCAGTTGTTCTGATGAATTATCATGCCACTGAACCCAGATAGTTCTGGAGGAGAAAATGAGGCTGGTGACCTTGCACAGAACTCCCTCACTCAAATCAAAGTCAACTGTAAGTCATGTCACCCTCTTGATGTCATGGTCCTCTTCAAGAATGAAAGACAAACACAACCACAAATCCCACCCATACGCCTTTTCTCTTCCTGTCTCATTTTTTCCTTATTTATAAGAAAGCTTTTCTTGATTCCTGTGCATAAAATTTTATCTCCTGACTGTGTGCCTTTGCATTGACTGTTCCCTTCCCCCCACCCATCCCTGGGCTACATTCTCTTTTCTGTTCCACCATTTTTAGATCCCTTCAAAAATGAACTCAAATGCCAAGTTCCCCTTTCCACATAGGCCTTTCCTGTCTTTCCCCACCAGGTGCTAGTGTCTTTCCCACTGAATTACTCAGCAATATACTTTGCAATATATATTTGTTTTCACTTACCTGTGTCAATGCCATTTTTTCTCATAGAATATAAGCTTGTTGAGGGCAGGGATGATTCCACTTTTATCTTTGTATCTCCAGTGCCCAGAATAGAGCCATTCACACAGTTAAGAAGCATCATGCTCTGTACTGTTCTTTATAGGAGTGATCTCATTTCCCCCTCACAGCTTCTATAGATATTATCAGGCACAATTTACTCCAATTGACCTATGATCTCATGGATGTCACTCTTCCTCACAACAAAAATGATCATAGGTCATCTATCCCTTCTTGACTTGTGAGAATCTTGTCCATGTCCTCCCCAATTTGCACGTGAAAAACCAAAGGTCAGACATGTAGTTTATTTGACAGATGAGGAAAGCAAGGCCCAGCAACAGGCAGTGACATTCCTGATAGCTCACAGGTAATGACGATAGCATCCACCGATGCTTATGTAGCAACTTGAGATCATGCTAGATCTATCAAATCCATCACCTCTGACATTTATCACAACCATACAAGACAGATGTGATTCTCTCTGTTTTGCAGATGGGGAAAGTAAACAGCCAAGATGAGATGTGCCTTGCCTGTGGCTGCACAAAGTCACAAATGAGATTGCCACCCAGGAGAATGATGGCTACCAGGAACAGTAGGAAGAGCCTAAAAATACCTCTCATACTGGTGGAAATATTAATAAAGAGCACTACATCATTATCCATGAGTACATGTGTCAGGGTCTCTGGAATGTTCTAGAGGACAGTTACAACCCCATCATCACAATTCAGATGTTTGACACATAGTAGGGTCACCTCCAAATGAATACCTAAAAGTATAAGCACTGTATCTTTACAAGCAAAAAGAAGCCCATGGCATGACGGGTTTCCAAGAAGTGAATTTCTGATTGTTTTGGGTTGCCATGCTCTTGACTTGTAATAAGTTTACAATCCACAGTTTACAATCACAGATCTTTATCAGATACTCTTGTAAAGCCATGCCTCCTTTATCTTGTACTTGTGAAGTTGGCATTTTGAATATAGCATGAGAATATATATTAATCTTTATTATACTTTTTCTTATTAGATGCAATCTAGCCTGTCAAGATCCTTTGAGAAACTGACTTTGTCTTGCATTGTGTTAGCTATCAGACAGATTTGTATCATCTGCAAATTTGAAAAACATGCCATCTATATCTTTATATAAGATAATGACTTAAAAAAGATAAAGACCACAGGGCTGTGAATAGATTCCTGGGAATTCCATTGAAGACCTCTACCAAGGTAACATTGAACCATGCATGGCCAGTCTTTGAGTCCATTCATTCAGCCAGTTCTGAATCTCATTGAATTACCCAGCCCTCCAAAGATCTGAGTATCTCTGTCTTGCTTTTATTTTCATGCATCATTATCTAATTCATATCTTCCCTTCTCTTCCAAAAGAGTATTAAATATTTTATCAAACGCTTTGCTAAAATCTCAGTAAATCAAATCTCTAACTCCCCTCTGATTTACTAGTTTTGAAAATCTATCAAAAAAAGGAAATAACATTAGGCCAGTACAACCTGCTCTTTCTGTTCACAGCTTTTCTTTCCAGGTGTTCATTACCATTTCACTAATGATCTGTTCTAGAATATTTGCCAGGAATGAGAAACAAACCTGCATCCCATAGTTTGCAAACTCTTTCTCTTCCCTATTTAAAACTTGGACATCTCATTTTTGTCTTGTTTCTCTCATTCTCCATGATTTTTTAAATATCACTGTCAAATATCAAGAACAAATATTAAGTATCACAAATGGTTCAATAGATGACAGTTCTTTCAATATGTAAGGACATAATTTATTTGGGACAGGTGGCTTGAATTTATTGAGAACAGTTAGGCATTCTCTTACTATTTCCTTACTTATCTAGGATTTCGTCACTTTGTCAACCATTTTGTTCAGTACTTTCCAGCTCAGATTCTCCTTAGAGAAAACAGGGAAAACAAGGATGGAGAAAATCTTTCTTCTCTATTGTCTCATTTACTCCTCAAAGAGCTGTTCTATCCCTTATTTGATTTCCCTCTTTTCCCCAGTAAAACTTTCAAAATATTTATTTATTTTTAACATTCTTTTTCTAAATGTTGTGTTCTGAATTCTCTCCCTTCCTTCCACTGCTTCCATTTGAGAAGGCAAGCAATATGACATCAATTATACATGTGAAGTCATGCAAAGCATATTTCCATATTATCCATATTGCAAAAACAAAAATAACAAAAAGCAAATAACTTAAGGTTAAAAAAAGATATGCTTCAATCTGCATTCACACTTCATCAGTTCTCTTTCTTTCGGATGGTGAAAACATTTTTCATCATGGATCCTTTGGAATTGTTTTGCATTAGTGCCTTGATCAAAGTAGCCAAGTCTTTCAAAGCTGATCATGGTTACAAACTGTTGTTACTGTATACAACATTCTCTAGGTTCTGCTCAATTCATTTTGCATCAGTTCAAATTAGTCTTCCATGGTTCTTCTGAAATGATCCTAGTCATTTCTTATAGCACAATGGTACTCCATCACAGTGATATACCACAACATATTCAACCATTCCCCAATTTCCAACTCTTTACCATCCAAAAAAGTTGCTATAAATATTTTCATCTTTATAGGTCCTTTCCCTTTTCTTTAATTTCTTTAGGATACAGACCTAGTACTAGTATTACTGGGTCAAAAGGGGATACACAGTTTTATAATCCTTTGGATACAGTTCTAAAATGTTCTCCTGAATGGTTAGACCACTTCACAACTTGACCAACAGTACAGTGTTGTTATATTAATTTCTTTCAGTCCTGTCCTGTGACCCCATTTAGGGATTTCTTGGGAAAGATACTGGAATATTTTGCCATTTTCTTCTCCAGATCATTTTACATGAGGAAACTGAAGTCAACAGGGTTAAGTGACTTGCTGAAGGTCACACAGATAGTGTCTGAGACAGGATTTGAACTCAAGAAGATGAGTTCTCCTGATTCTAGAGGCCAACATTCTATCCACTGGGCCATCCAGCTGTCCTAAAACAGTGCATCAATGTACCTATTTTTCACATCCCGACCACCATTTATTATTTTTCTTTTTTGTAATGCTAGTCAATATGATAGATGTGAGATACTTCAGAGCTGTTTTAATTTTTATTCTCCATTCAATAGTGGTTTAAAGCATTTTTGTATGACTGAAGATTAGTTTGATTTCTCCTGAAAATTTCCTGTTAAATATTCTTTGACTATCAATTGAGGAATGGCTTGTATTTTTGTAAATTGGGCTTATGTAACTAAATATTATAGAAATAAGGTCTTTATCAGAAAAATTTGCTGCAAACAATCCTCCCTCCCCAGTTTCTAATTTTTGCTGCATTGATTTTGTTCATGCAAAATCTTTTTAATGGTCATGTAATTTGATATGAAACAGACCCTTGTCTGAATCTGACAGGTAGCTCAGATGAAATCCCAGTTCACATATTAATATTGTGGATAAATTCAGAATGATCAGTGAATCAGAATTTTCCAATTATATTGAGGGCTATAGGTATTTTCCTTCATAAATAGCAGTTTCCTCACATATCAGAGCTTTCTAAGCTCTCTTGGTTGGTCAAAGTATGAATTCCTAGGTCAGTCTACAGAGATATCTTATCCACTAGATGGATGATTCAGAGAAGAGTTATCAGTTTGCTGATCAGAATGAGGTCTATCTTAATTTTATCTTCATGGCCTTGCCTTTTTTTATGTGACACAGTCTCTCTTCTTAAAAATAACAATGCCACTTCCTGATTGTGGAACATTGTTATTCTTCCAGCAAATTGACAAGGAAATAAAAAAATGGTGAGGAAAAAAATAAATTTCAGGTAGTTAAAATTATCCATTTTACTTCTTATCTCCAACATAACTTTAAGAAGTTTTTTTTGATCATTCTTATCTTTCCTTGATGGTTTCAACTTATTCTGAGATTTTTTCTGAAACTATTTTTAGAAAACTTTGCTAGGCTCTTATATTCTTCCACTATTACCTGTCATTACTTCTATCTTCTATGTGTCTTTTAAACATCTAAATTGTTTGGTGAGTTCCCTATATATTGTGTTCTTCAGGCATGTTGAATCTTGCTCCTCATTGGAATCCTTTATCTTTTCAGAATGTTATTCTTAGGAGTTTCCCATCTTTCTTGGGCTGATATTCCCTGTAAAATTTTATTTCATGGGATTCTACATAGCCTTCCCCTAAATGCTTGGAAATATGCTTTCCCCAAATCTAGGACTCCTGTCCAATTATGTCTAGCTTTCTGTTCCCTTTCAGACAAAAACTTCAAGGAGACAGTCATCAACTTTGCTCAAAGTTCCTATCATTTCCACCTAAACAATTAGGTCTTTCATGTTTGAAAGAATCAAGAACAGAATGTTATTTCCATTTGTTAGTTATAGGACCTTTAGGATGATAAAATGGTCAACAGCAAGGATCCCGGCATACACAGGAGGGCCTGCTGTACAGGTTCTTAGATCTGCTTTTCTAAAAGGAAAGCAACTTTTGGGGGGTCAACAATTTACTTTAATCAAGCACATATATCATTCACCTAGTTCAGGGAAAAAGGTCAGTGCCCTGAACTTCAGAGAACATGCAGAGAAATAAAGATCAACAGACAGGCCTTCCAACTGTCTGACCATAAGCAAGACTTATATACATAGTTACCAGAGAGAGAAGCACCAATATCTGGGTTTTCAAAGTTGGGGTAGGGAGAGGGGAAGGGGCTCCTTAACAGCTTCCCAGAATCTTATTTGGCACACAAAACTTCTTCCAAAAACTAAGCTCCAAAATAAAATCTCACCTCAGAGAAGGAGGGTAGCACCTTCTGACCCAATGCCTCAATAGAAATTAAAAAAGGGTATTGAGGTCTATTAATGGGCAAGGACGATCTTTAACTCTTCCCCCCACCCACCATTAACCTTAAATTTCCATTGCAGGTTACAAAATAAACCCACACAAATCTTCTGCATTCCTATATATTAGCAACAAAGTCCAACAGCAAGAGATAGAAAGAGAAATCCCATTTAAAGCTAGGGTAGATACTATAAAATACTTAGGAGTTTACCTGCCAAAACAAACCCAGGGATTATGTGAACACAATTACAAAAGACACTTTTTGCACAAATAAAGTCAGATTTAAGTAAGTGGAAAAACATCAGTTGTTCATGGGTAGGCTGAGCTAATATAATAAAAATGACAATTCTACCTAAATTAATTTACCTATTTAGTGCCATACCAATTAAACTATCAGATAATTATTTTCTAGAGCTGGATAAAATAATATCAAAATTCATTTGGAAGAACAAAAGGTCCAGAATATTAAAGGGACTAATGAAAAGAAATGCTTGGGAAGGTGGCCTAGCGCTACCAGACCTCAAATTGTATTATAAAGCAGCAACTATCAAAACCACTTGGTACTGGCTAAGAAACAGAGGGGTAGACTAATGGAACATACTTGGCACTCAAGACACAGTAGGCAAGGAATATAGCAACCTCCTGTTTGATAAACCCAAAGACCCCATCTTCTGGGATAAGAACTCACTGTTCAACAAAAATTGCTGGGAAAACTGGTTAACAGTGTGGCGGAAATTAGGCATAGACCCATGCCTGACACCGTACACAAGAATAAAATCCAAATGGGTACATGATTTAGGTATAAAGATTGATACCATGAATAAACTGGAGGAGCAAGGAATAGTGTATTTATCAGATTTATGGAGAAGGGAAGAATTTTTTTACTAAAGAAGTGATAGAAAGCATTATGAAATGCAAGATGGATAATTTTGATTACATTAAACTGAAAAGTTTTTGCACAACCAAACCCAATGCAACCAAAATTCGGAGGGATGTAGTAAATTGGGAAAAAAAATTTTACAGCTAAGCTTGGGGATAAAGGCCCCATTTCTAGAATATATAGAGAACTGACTCAAATGTATAACCGTACAAGTCATTCCCCAATTGATAAATGGTCAAAGGATATGAACAGGCAATTTTCAGA
This sequence comes from Bettongia penicillata ogilbyi, assembly GCA_023548195.1. Classification (NCBI taxonomy): domain Eukaryota; kingdom Metazoa; phylum Chordata; class Mammalia; order Diprotodontia; family Potoroidae; genus Bettongia; species Bettongia penicillata. The sequence continues at coordinate 10,083,102 of JAJHZJ010000134.1, read as the reverse complement.
GGAAGAAATTAAATATATCTATAATCATATGAAAAAGTGTTCTAAATCATTGCTGATTAGAGAGATGCAAATCAAAACAACTCTGAGGTACCACATCACACCTATCAGATTGGCAAACATGACAGAACAAGAAAATGATAATTGCTGGAGAGGATGTGGGAGAGTTGGAACACTAATTCGTTGTTGGTGGAGCTGTGAGCTCATCCAAACATTCTGGAGAACGGTTTGGAACTATGCCCAAAGGGCTACAAAAATGTGCATACCCTTTGACCCAGCAATATCCCTACTAGGACTGTATCCCCAAGAGATCATAAAAATGGGAAAGTGTCCCACGTGTACAAAAATATTTATAGCAGCTCTCTTTGTAGTTGCCAAAAACTGGAAATCAAGGGGATGCCCATCAATTGGGGAATGGCTGAATAAATTATGGTATATGAATGTAATGGAGTACTATTGCACCATAAGAAATGATGAACAAGAAGACTTCAGGGAGGCCTGGAAGGACTTATATGACCTGATGCTGAGTGAAAGGAGCAGAACCAGGAGAACTTTGTGCACAGCAACGACCACAGTGTGTGAGAGTTTTTTCTGGTAGACTTGGAACTTCATAATAATGCAAGAACTTACTAAAAAAAAAATCCCAATGGTGGTTTTCTAAGGAAGATGTCTTCCACACTCAGAGAAAGAAATATGGAAGTCATTCGCAGAATGTAGCAGATCATGTTTGTGTGTGTGTGTGTGTGTTAGTGTATTATGTTTTGCTTTGTTATATGATTTCTTCCATTTACTTTAGTGCGGCTACATAGCATGACTGTAGTGAAAATGTACTCAATAGAAAAGTATATGTAGAACCTATACAGAATTGTATGCTGTTGTGGGGAGGGAGGGGGATAGTAGGGGAAAGGTGTGAGGGGGATAAAATCTTAATTTTAAGGAAGTGATTGTAGAACATTAAAAAAATAACAAAATTAAAAAAATATAAAATAAAATTTAAAAAAAATTTCCATTGCATATGGCTCCACCAAATGATTGGAAAATCCTCATCACTCATCCTCATCATATTATAGTATGCCTTTGTGTGAGTCTAATGGTTTATTTCTTGAATGCTTATATCTATTTTCTCTTTCTGTCTAGTTGGTTTATAGTATCTTGATGACAAAAATCGCTTCTGCTTCTCCCTCTATTGATTGTCATCTAAATGCTCCCCAGCACACTTAAATCTTTGCTTCCTGGATTTTTAATATGAGTATGCCTTGTAACTGCCATTGGTCTGTTAAAGAACTAAAGGGATTCAGGTATCAAAATAAGCATGAAACATGCAGCTTTGGTTATTTCTTTTGGAAACTGCAAATTTGTCCCTTGAATGTATCAGAAAGGAAACAATGTGATAAAATGAAAAATAATAGGCTACACTTCACAGACTTTTAAAAGTCAGTTGTCGTGAGTCCAGTATATGGAATCAAAAGGAGCCTAGTTCCTGATGAGATGTATAGAAGATGCCCAGAACTGGAGACTGAGGATGGGGAAAGAAGGGAGAAGACATGGCTACATGAGCACCTGGAAAAGTCAAAACACAGGCAAGGAAAGTGGGCAGGACTCTGGGAGTGAAGTGGTTTGGACAGATCATACCCAAGGAGTGACAGGAAAGAAGCCATGTTGTTCAAAGACAGTAGATTAAATCCTTATAGACTAATGACTACAAGACTATCTTATATCTCCTTTCATTTGGGTTTTTCATGAAAGCTTGAGCCTTTCTTATTCTGCATGTGAAAATGTGTTAATTTCTTTCTATTGAATGTTTGCTTTGTCTTTGAAGACAATATTAACCATAGTCCTTGGCAACGTGGGTATGCTTGTGGGAAATAAGAAGGCAGTTAGCTGTTTTGCCAGATCACTGTCGTTAGCTGGAGAGGAAGAGATACAAGAAATAGAGAGAATTATGGGTTACTTAATACAACTTCCCAGAGGAGGGAAGGAGAATTTATACCAGGAATCCTATCTGGGAAACAAGCCAGTGGTAGGGTGAGTGTGGCAAATAGGAGGGGTTGAACAACCCTGCTCATCTCACAGTGACTGCTTCATTATATAGTGATACTCTGTGTCTTTCCCTATACTGTTCATGTTACACAAAGTATACCCATTTGATGCCATTTCCAAGTCACGTTTTCCATCTTGCCAAGACTCAGTCATATTGATTAGGTCAAATTTGAGCTTTTTATCAGGATCTCTTGTTCCTCTTGACTTTTGTCGACACTTTGAGTGTTTATATGTAAACATTTGAAGCCTTAAGAATTTTACTGTAGAAGAGTCAATTTTTGGATCCTGTTGCCTACAAATTTCTTAGAGTCTTAACTGTCTTTTTTCTTCACTTAGTGTCTCTATTTCCTAGAGTATTGAGCTTGATATATACCACTCCTTCATCCTTTAAAAAAAATGGACACACTTTTAATTAGACGAACAGGTATGTCCTCTTTGATCCAATGACATTGGCTTCTTGGCTCTTCCATGAACAAGACCCTCTATCTCTTGGGTCTGGGCATTCTCCTTGTCTGTCAGCATATCTGAAAACTTCTCCCTTCTTCATTCTGACTGCTGATGTCCCTGATGTCCTTTAAGTCCCAACTTAAGTCCTGCTTTCTACAGGAAGCCTTCCCCAACCTCTCTTCATTCCAGTGCCTTCCTTCTGCTAATTCTTTCCCATTTACCCTGTATAGAACTTGCTTTGTGTGCATTTGTTTCTATGTTTTCTCCATAGACTGGGAGCTTCTTGAGAGTAGGCACTGTCTTTTGTCTCTTTTTGTAGCCTTAGTGCCTGGCACATAGTAGATGCTTAACAAATGTTTATTTATTGAATGATTTACAAAAGTCCAGACAAATACAATTTTTAGGTCACATCTGTCGCACGTATGCGATGTTTTCATTGTTAGTGGATTTGCTTTCTACTAAGTAACTGTGATGTAATTTTCCTGGCTGGCAGTGGGAGGCTATATTAGGGCTATATTATATAAGTGAACCAGCCCAGATGACCCTGGCTGACACAGGTGCTACATTTCTATTTTAAGCTCTGGTACAAAAATTCAAAACCCTTTCTCAGGTGCTACTGTCTTAGCCAAGGCTTAATTTTCAAAATCATATTCTTACTTCTTCATCTCTTGCCTTTCAATGGAAAACAATGAGGAAAGTACTACCAGGGCTCCTCTCGTCTTTAGTCTCCTGTCTGAGATTTCATTATCATTGGCAATATTCTATAGCTTTCTTCTGACAGCATCATTTACTCCACGTCCATCACTAGAAGTGAATATGAGTTATCCTATCCCCCCTCTTTTTTCAAAGTCTTTATTGTTTTTATTGGTGGTGGTGGTGATGGCAATGGATTTGGACTAGTCAGATTTTTTTTTAAACATTTCATTCTGATAATCTTGAGAGTGGAGGGGCATTCATAGAATGCGTTTATGTTTTCTTCTAGGAGAGAGAACAGCCTGTACTTGGAGCATAAATACCAGCTGCATTTTTCCCTTTGTTGTTGAGTTGTCTCAGTCATGTCCTACTCTCTGTGACCCCATTTGGCAAAGATATTAGAGTGGTTTTCCATTTCCTTCTCCAGCTTATTTTATAGATGAGGAATTGAGATAAATAGGTTAAGTGATTTGCCCAGGGTTGCACAGCTAGTAAGTGTCAAATTTCTGAAGCCGGATTTGAACTCAGTCCTCTTGACTCAGGGTCAGTGTTCTATCCACTGTGCCATCTAGCTGCCCCCTTTCCCTTTTGTTATTCCTGGAGATCCTCATACCATTATTTTCTTCGATGCCTTTTCTTATAACTTGAGCACTACTCCCTCTTCTCAAATCCCCATATTATTTCTCTTCAAATTCAATCTCTCACCTTCTTAATAATTCCAAGCTCCTCCAAATCACTCTCACAAATTTCTTCTCCTTTTGCTTAAGCCTTTTTGTGCTGCCTTTAGCACACTGTCTTTTCCACAAGTAGCTTCGCGTTGTAACTTTGAAGTAGGACACCATATTTTTAGCTTGGAAATTTGTTGCTGTCCCCAGTCCCCTACAAATGTCATTCTGCAGCTTGGCGTAAGCCAAGTGTCAGTTCGAGCTGACATGAATTTCCTCCAAAGTCTCTACCAGGAAATTCGTAGCAAGGGCAATGTGCTTATTATCATCCTAGAAACCTCAGCTCTTTCCAAGGCTCATCACTGCTCTGAAATAGTGCCTGAGCATGGTGGGGGCCTCTGGCACAGGGTCCATGTGACTGACTTAGTAGTTTCCATAGCAGTTGCTTGGAAACAAAAAGCACACTTTTTTTCTTGACACAATATGATCATACTGGCAAAGAGAAGCTTCACAAGAATTGGAGGCAGAAGACTTGGAAACCAAGTCAGTCCCTGAAAGGAGGGGCTGCTCTCACAAGTGCTTTGGCTTCTTCAGTTGCAGGGAATGGTCAGACCACAAGAATCAAAGCCAAGGAATTCAGGAAAATGATTAATGAGCAAAGGACTGAAGGGCTATGGGATGTCATCTTGCTCAGGATACCCATATACCATGAACTCAGACATGTAAGCTCAATTTGTATCAAATGTGGTGGAAATGTCAGCTCTTAATATTTTTCACTTTCCTTAGCTAAAATTACTTCTATAATTAGGAGGTATGAGAGAAATTAATATTAATTAACAATTAGATTCACAAAACATTTTATGGATGATATTTCAATTTAATGAGCATTTATCAATCTGGTTGAAGCAGTGTGGAAAGAACATGAAGTTTGGAGTCAGGGGATCTGGGTTCCAATTCTACCTCTGATGTTCATCAACCATTTGACACCAGCAAGTTGCTTAATCTCCCTGGTTTATATGCATCCCAAAGTTCTTGGTATACATTAGGTGACAAGTAGTCATAAGGCCATGGCATTATAGAACTAATGCCAGAAAGGAACTCAGTAGGGTATCTAGTCTAAAGTTGTCTTTTTACAGATGAAGGAATTGAGGCCCAGAGAGGGTAAATGATGTTCCCTAGGTTTTACAGCTCAAAAGTACCATAGTTGAATTTTGAATGCACACACACACACACACACACACACACACACACACACACACTGCTACCTATACCCTAATGCCCTCAAAGTGTTCCTATGATTTCTGGAAATGGCAAGTCCACACTTGAGGAATGAGATCTGACCTTGGATGTGAACATGATTGTGAAAATACTGACTCTACTGGTTTCTATTCTCTGGTGGCTGGAACTACTGAGACTGGAATCAGGTCAGCTCTTCCAGTTATTCTCATTGATACTGAGGAAAGTCAAAGCACCACTCATTTTCCGGACACATCATATATTGAATAAAAACAACAACAGCCTGTCCACATCATATAAAACCAATGAAGGGTTTCTTTTGATTAAAAAAAAACAAAGCATAGAAAGGTTCTTCTCTCCAGAGATCTCAAAATAGTCCTTCTGCCTTCAATTCCCCCCTACCCAATTAAGGACAGAGAAGTCAAACTGAGCTACAGCTTGGGAAAGGCAGGAAGTTAATATGGGAATGTCACCCCTGATGAACCTGGATTAGGGAGAACTATTTCTGTGGCCTGAGGGAGGCCTTCAAAGCCCCCCTCCACCACCACCACCACCACCACCACCATCACCACCATCACCACCACCATGACTCATTCAAATGCAAAGGTGGGAAAGGGTACATTGAGACTGAGGAAAGTTTTAAAGAGAACAGCATAGAATTCCAAATCTAAGTATCGAAAGGACCTCAGTGGCCATCTGGTCCAACAAGTACAGGAAAGAAGTTCCCACGATGTCTTATTATAACATACTTGACAAGAGGTTATCCAATCCCATCTTGTTAAATATGCTGGGAATACTCAGGGTAGAGCAGAGGCTTTGTAGAGTCTGACATTTCTGGTGTATGCTGCCAGTGCCACCAGCAACAACATCACAGATTCCCCCTGGAATTGGTGATATTTGAATAAGAACCTCAGTATCCATTGGTCTGTAGTTGAGAGCTTCTGAAGATGGTAGAGAGAAGATAGATGGTGTGTTAGAGAGGGCAGTAGAAATGCAGTCTGGAGACTTGGGTTCAAATACTGCTCCATTCAGTCAGCATCTGATGACCACCTACTGTTGGTCAGGCACTGTGATCAGCACAGAAGGTACAGTGACAGAAATGAACAGTCCCTGCCTTCAAGGAGTCTGCACTTTACTAGGGGGAAACAATTTGTACACAGATAAACAAATATACTTACAGATGTGTCCTCACAGGTAGAGGACTCTGATGTTTGGGTGTCCCTGTTTTCTTACACAGAAGAGGCTAGAATAGGTGCTCTAGTCCACTGGTCAAGAGCAAAGCCTATCCAAACCTTCTCTTAAATGCTCTCTCAGGAATCCTCTGGAACTTGCAGGGTGGGGTGATGCTTTGGGTCCATTGACACTACACAGATAGCAATGGAATCTGTGGATTTTTCATTAGATCTGTCTCTTTCTTTCTCTCTGCATAGGACCTGCCCACCTCCATTTTCACTCATCCATCTCTCTGGTATCCTTTATGCCACTTTTTTGTAATTCTCTAATAATGAGGATCACAATAATCATGTTAACTCATATTTGCATGGCACTTTAAAATTCACAAAGTGTTTTGAATGCAGGGGATTAGTAATGCCAAATGCCACAGAAAGATAGAGAGTGCTAGAGGGTGAAGAGACATTGGGGATGTCAATCAGGCGGTGATCAGGGTAGGTGAGGGTGGGGCAATCTGAGTGGCATGGTGAGAATGGAAGCCAGTAAGCAAGTAGACACAAGTATTCATTTATTTTTTTCAGAAGTCTAATGACAAAGAGGAGGAAAGAGAGAGGACCATATCTTGAGAAGGTGGAAGAGTCGAGGGAGAAAGCATTTTGAAGATGTGAGAGAACTATGTACATTTGTTACCAAAGGGGAAAGATGGCACAGAGAGGGGGAGGTAGAAAATGAGGAAGAGTAAGGTCAATGAGTAACAGAGCAATGTCCCATGGGATATTTGAGGGAAGGGGGAAATGGGGTCAAGGAAACAGATCAGGAGATTGACTATGATAACCTCACACTCTGAGACCAGAGGGAAACAGAAGAGGCTGAAGGAGATGCAGAGATTTTAAGATGCTAAGGAGGAGAGATGAGCAATTTCCCGAAAGATCTTGAAGGTAACCCGGGATTCAAACCTGGGAATTTGCATAAGACTTACATTGGTAGGGAGAGTGATTTCTCAAAGCTCTATTCCAGGCCTGCCGTCTCACTCTTCTGTTCCCCTCCAGGCATGAATTAAAGTTTCCCTTGGAAACTGTTGAGTGGAATTGTAGAATTAGTTATTTATACCCTATGCTCCCCAAGAGACATTTAGATAAGTCTCTGTGGACATGTATATAACTTACATGCATAAGGAAGCAATACCATCTGGGGGTGTGGTTACATGGAACTGGGGATGGAGGACCAGGTTTTGACCATCTTCTCTGGGAAATACGACAAGAAATGCAAAGGACTGTCCTTTGGAGGGCACAGAGTGGCACCTGTTTTTCTTGATTCCAGAAGTCAGAACCTGGGCTAATGGGGAGAAGCTACAGAGAGGCAGGTTCAGGCTTGATGGTGGGGAAATGTCCCAGCAATGACAGCTCACCCAGATTAGAATTGGATGTCTGGAGAAGAGACAGTTCTCCCTCCCTGGATGTCATCAAGCAGAGTCTGGAAGACCACACCTTGGACCATCATGGTGGAGAAGCCTTTAGGGTACAGAGTAGACTAAATCCCACCCCCGCCCCCAGGTACCTCCCAGTTCTCACATTCTTTGAATCTTATTCATTCCGAGAATCATGAGGAAATGGATAAAAGACTGTTGGCCTCAGAAAAGAATAAATTGAGGTCAGGCAGATTAACTTCAAGATGGACTCAGGCAGGATCATCTCATGTGCTCCCATGGAGAGGAAGAGCAGAGAAGGAGAATAGAAGTAAATCTTGAGCATCATATACAACTAGTGACTGCCAGATCTAAGACTTGAACTCGGGGCTTTCTAAATCCCTAATATTTCATATTTTTTCTTTTGAAAAATTAAATTGAATCTTGAATCTGGGGAACATACTTCTGATTTTTAAAATTTTAATTATTTAGAAATATACACGAGACAACTCAGACCTACTAACAACATAACTAATCCTGATTTGTTGGAAAGAGTTAGTGAATTTCCTTTTACTTATCCACCTTGGCACTGTCCAACTTCATGTATTTCCTTCCAACTCTTGGCCTTGCCAGCTTCCCTCATAGCTCAGCTGTTGCCTCCTAGAAATCCCTCTTTTGATCCCCTTGGTCCACTGGGAATACTCTCCTCCTTTTAAAATTGCTTTGCATGCATTTTACATTGCTGAGTGAACCGTAAGCCTCCTGAAAGCAGGGGTTGCTTCTTCTGGTTGTCGAACTTTTTTTTCCCCAATATTTTCCTTTGTGTCACCAACAACTAACATAATACTTGGAATAAAGCAGGTTCCGAATAATTTTTTTCTAGTGTAATGGGAGTTTGACTCTTGCCTAGACTATGATATGCATCATCTATGTGTAATGGAAGATGGAAGTATATGTGTACATTCTGCATTGACCTACCACGTGGTAGACACCATCTTAGGTGGTCCAGGCAAGAGAAGAATGCCCTTGTGTTTGAACTGAATAGAATTGAAATGGATGTGGTTTTAGGACATGATTCAAATATTATTACCCAACAATGAACAGGACATTAATTGTATTAATAATTCTAATAGGAGAATCAAGTGAAAAACTACTTGAAATAATAAGCACCTTTAGCAAGCTGCAGGATATAAAATAAGCCCAAGTAGATCTTTGGCATTTCTATATATTACGAACAAATCCCAACAACAAGAGATAGAAAGAGAAATTCCATCTAAAGCTATTGTAGACACTATAAAATATATGACAGTCTACCTGTCAAAACAAACCCAGGGACTATGTGAATACAATTACAAAACACTTTTCATGCAAACAAAGTCAGATCTAAATAATTAGAAAAACATCAGTTGTTCATGGGTAGGTCGAGCTAATATAGTAAAATGACAATTCTACCTAAATTAATTTATTTATTCAGTGCCATACCAATCAAACTATCAAAAAATTATTTTATACAGCTAGAAAAGACAATAATGAAATTCATCTGGAAGAACAAAAGGTCCAGAATATCAAGGGGATTAATGAAAATAAATGCTAGGGAAGGTGGCCTAACCCTACCAGAACTCAAATTGTATTATAAAACAGCAATCACCAAAACTATTTGGTACTGTCTAAGAAATAGGGTGGTAGGTCAGTGGAATATTGTAAGTACATGAGACACTGTAGTCAATCCTTATAGTAATCTACTGTTTGATAAAGCCAAAGACTGCAACTTCTGGGATAAGAACTCACTATTTGACAAAAATTGCAGGGAAAACTAGAAAATAGTATGGCAGAAACTAGGTAGAGACCAACATCTTACATCATATACCAAAATGAAGTCAAAATGAGTGCATGATTTAGGCATAAAGGCTGATACTATAAGCAAACTGGGAGAGTAAGGAATAGTTTACCTATCAGATTTATGGAGAAGGAAAGAATTTATGATTAAACAAGAGATAGAGAACATTAGGAAATGCAAAATGGATAATTTTGACGACATTAAATTGAAAAGTTTTCGGACAAAGTCAATGCAACCAAGATTAGGAGGGAAGCAGAGAACTGGGAAACAATTTTTACAGCCAATGTCTCTGATAATGGTTTCATTTCTAAAGTATATAGAGAACTGAGTAAAATTTATAAGAATACAAGTGATGGGGGTGGAGCCAAGATGGCGGAGTAGAAGGACGCACATTTATGAGCTCTGAAACCAAAAGCCCATAGAATTAATGTAAAAAGAGTCCCCCATAACTTCTGGGTCAATACAAGGTGTGCAGAAACAGAGTGGAAGAGGTTTCCGTTCCAGGGAGCCCTGGAGACCCGTCCCCAGGGTCCGGCGCGCCCCGGAAAGTGGACCCCACCCCCAGTGCTGCCCTGACCACGGCCCCAGAGAAGCTGATCCGAGCAGGCTTCAGAGACGGAAGCTCCGGCAGCCGGGAAAGTCCCTCCACCCACAGAAGCTACAGGTCAGTGAGAGAGAAGGCTGGGCTGGAGGAGAGGGGAAGCAGGGCATCTCCGTGACTCGGGCCCCCTTGGGAGGAAGCGGCGGTGGCAGAGACGGGGGCAGGAAGCGGCGGAGGCAGAGGTGTGGGCGGTGGCTGAGGCTGGGAGATGGCCCTGCCCCCACCCTGCTCTATTACTGAAGGCTTCTGCTTAAAGCCCCCAAGGGAACTGAGCTTGGGAGGCGGGCCCCCCACCCCGCCCCCACCCGCTCCATTCCTGAAAGTCTCTACATAAAGCCCCTGAGGGATCGGAGCCTAGGAGGTGGCCCTGCCCCCACCCCAGCACCTGAACTAAAGCTCACTGATTGACAGCTGGCAGGAGGAAAGCCCATTTAAATCTCAGAGGCCAAGCACTAGCTGGGTGGATCCAGGCGGGGGTGGAAAGGAATCTCAGAAGTCAAGTAACTGGCTGGGAAAATGCCTAGAAAAGGGAAGAAAAATAAGACTTTAGAGAGTTTTTTCCAACAAATGCAAATGATCCCGACTTTCAGATCTGATGACGAGGACATATCCTCGTCATCAGGGAAAGATGTGGAGGGCGGGGCCTCAGTACCCCAGACACCCCAGGGGGGTGGCGGGTGGGCTCAGGCCCTGGAAGAGCTCAAAAAGGATTTTGAAAAGCAAGTTAGACAGGTGGAGGAAAAACTGGGAAGAGAAATGTCAGAGATGCAAGAAAAGTATGAAAAACAGGTCAATACCTTGGTAAAGGAGACCCAAAAAAATGCTGAGGAAATTAACACCTTGAAAAATAGGCTCACTCAATTGGCAAAGGAGGTTCAAAAAGCCAATGAGGAGAAGAATGCTTTCAAAAGCAGAATGAACAAAATGGAAAAAGAGGCTCAAAAGCTCACTGAAGAGAATAGTTCTCTCAAAATTAGAATGGAACAGAGGAGTCTAATGACTTTATGAGAAACCAAGAAATCACCAAACTTGGCAAAAGAACAAAAAAATGGAAGAGAATGTGAAATATCTCATGGGAAAAACAACTGACCTGGAAAATAGATCCAGGAGAGACAATTTAAAAATTATGGGACTACCTGAAACTCATGATCAAAAAAAGAGCCTAGACATCATCTTCCATGAAATTATCAAGGAAAACTGCCCTGACATTCTAGAACCAGAGGGCAAAATAAGTATTGAAAGAATCCATCGATCACCACCTGAAAGAGATCCAAAAAGAGACACTCCTAGGAACATTGTGGCCAAATTCCAGAACTCCCAGCTCAAGGAAAAAATCTTGCAAGCAGCTAAAAGAAACAATTCCAGTACTGTGGAAATACAATCAGGATAACCCAAGATCTAGCAGCTTCTACATTAAGGGATCGAAGGGCGTGGAATAGGATATTCCAGAAGGCAAAGGAACTAGGACTCAAACCAAGAATCACCTACCCAGCTAAACTGAGTATAATACTTCTAGGGAAAATATGGTCTTTCAATGAAACAGAGGACTTTCAATCATTCTTAATGAAAAAAACAGAGCTGAAAAGAAAATTTGACTTTCAAACACAACAATGAGTTTTTCTTAGTGGAGGGAAAAAGAGGAGAGCTGAGAAAAAAAAAAACAAGAAGTTTACCCTCATCACATTTGACTAAACGAAGGAGTGAAATGCACACTCATTTTGGTATGAAAACCTATCTTACAGTATAAGAAAGTGGGGGAGAAGGAGATATTGCAGGGGGGGGATGATGGAAGGGAGGGCAAAGGGAGGAGGGAGCAATTTGGAGTCAACACTTGGGGAGGGACAGGATCAAAAGACAGAAGAGAAACAATGAGGGGCAGGTTAGGAGGGATGGTAATCCAGTTAGTCTTACACAACACGACTATCAGGGAGGTCATTTGCAAAACTACACAGATATGGCCTATATTGAATTGCCTGCTGTCCCAAAGGGAATGGGTGGGGAGGGAGGGATGGGGAGAATTTGGAACTCAAAGTTTTAGGAACAACTGTTTAGTATTGTTGTTGCAACTAGGAAAGAAGACATACAGTTAAGGAGGAATAGAAAGTCATCTGGCCCTACAGGAGAAAAGAGAAGATGGAGACAAGAGAAGGGAGGGATGACAGAAGAGAGGGCAGATTGGAGATAGGGAAAATTAGATTGCTTGGGGTATTGGGGTGGGGGGAGGGGATAAAAGAGGAGAAAATTTGGAACCCAAAAATTTGTGAAAATGAATGTAAAAAATTAAATAAATAAATAAATAAAATTTAAAAAAAAAAAAAGAATACAAGTGATTTCCCAATTGATAAATGGTCAAATGATATGAACAGGCAGTTTTCAAAGGCAGAAATTAAAGATATCTGTAGTCATATAAAAAAAGCTCTAAATCACAATTGATTAGAGAATACAACTCTGAGGTGTCACATCATATCTATCAGATTGGCTAACATGACAAAACAGTAAGATGATAAATTCTAGAGAAGATTGGGAAAATTAGAACACTAATGCATTCTTGGTAGAGTTGTGAACTGATATAGCCATTCTGGAGAGGAATATGAAACTATGCCCAAAGGGCTATAAAAATGTGCATAATCTTTGACCCAGTAATACCACTTCTAGAACTGTATTCCAAAGAGATCATACAAAAAGGACCCAGATGTACCAAAGTATTTATAGTAACTCTTTTTTGGGGGGGAGGGGTAAAAAATTGGAAGTTGAAAGGATGCTCATCATTTGGGGAATGGCTGAACAAGTTGTGGTATATGAATGTAATGGAATACTGTTGGTCTGTAAGAAATGATGAACAGGCAGACTCCAGGGAAACCTGGAAAGACTTTAATGAACTGATGGCTGAGTAAAATGAGAAGAACCAGGAGAACACTGTAGACAGTAACAGCCACAATGGGGGATGACTAACTTTGACAGACTTAGCTCTTCTTAGCAATGCAGTGATCTAAGACAACTCCAAAGAACTCATGATGGAAAATGCATCCCCATTCAGAGAAAAAACTATGGAATCTGAATGCAGATTGAAGCATATTATTTGCGCTCTCTTTTTTCTTCTTTTTTTCATTTGTTTATTCTTTCTTGTGATTTCTCCCATTGGTTCTAATTCTTCTTTACAACATGACTAATGTGAAATTGGTTCAATATGAATGTATGCGTAGAGTCTAAATCAAACTACACACTGTCTTGGGGTGGGGAGAGCAGAAGGATGGGGAGAAAATTTAAAACTAAAAATCTTATGAAAGTGAATGTTGAAAACTAAAAATGAATTAATTAATTTAAAAAATAATCATAATGGCCAGGGTAGATGCCAAACTCCAGCTTTCTATAAGTATAGATGGTGTATTCTACTATAAGAACAGGAATAAAATTTGCCTTCTGCTCTCACCTTGGACTTAGCTCTTGATTCACTTCCATCACTTCCCTTTTCCAACAAACCATAAGAAAGTACTGTAGAAAGACCAGGAGAACAGATTGGGCAGTGACTCTGTGAAGACCAGATGAGACAGAAATGAAGGAAAAGGACAGTCTTCCCTTCTAAGTGTTCTTCTCCAAGCCACTCAAACCTTCCCTCCACTTCATTTTCCCCATCTGAAAACATCCAACCCAATCTTTCCACACAAATGTGTTTGCCTAAGTTAAGTCTGTCTGAGACAAGATGGGAGATCTCACTGGCATCCACCTCTAATTGTGATTGTTGCTATGGTAACAGAGATGCTTTCCACCCTCCCTCCCTTAGTGTGCCATGTAGAATACCTTGCTTAAAGGGACGTGCAATTTCCTTTCTTGTTTATTCTCTTGATGGAATGCAACTGCAGGCCTTGCCTAACTTTTCCCCTCACTGCTTGCCCTCAACCTCTTAGGAGCAATGTTGAAAGTTTCTGATGGATTGATGATGAGTGGAGGTTTCAAGGGGACCCAGTAGAAGGGGAGTCATTTTGCTTCTGAGAAACATTCCTATTATTTTGTATTGGAGGGCCCTTTAAGGAAATCAATGAATTGGGTCATTTAATTAGGGTCTCCAAAGTTTCAATCAGAGTTGAATTAGGGAAATCTTTCCCACTGTCTCAGAGTTGTGGGGGAAGGGTTTTAAGACTAATGCCTCATTTCTCTGGGACAGTTGAAAGCAAGAGACTTGGAGAACCATTCTAAATGAGGCTTCCATTCATATAGGAGCAGTCAAAGATGAACAAGAATATTCATGACAGACAGCTCCTTTGGGGATTCTCTTTGGTTGCTCATTTGCCAAAGACAAAGTGAAACAAGGAGAAGAAAAATTGGGGCTATATTCAGTGCCCTAAGTTGTTTTTCCTGCCTATCATCCTCAATCTGGGAAAAAATGTGTCAAAGGAAAAGGAATGCCTTGGGCTCTGTTTCTGTCTCAGTGCAAACATGTATTTATTTATATATTCCTTATTTAAATATTTACTATGAGCATTTAAGTAGTATTTCTATATACACATGCATATACAGTACATACCCATACACACACATACACACACACACACACACACACACACACACACACACATACATTTCTTAATTTCTCCTTATTCCTCACTTGGTTGCACTACTCCAACATTTCTCTGACTGCCTGGTCCCCCATGCTCCAGGAAGCTCATTATTGGAAAATCTCATCATTCTGCAAGATTCCATCAGTCTTGGGATTCCATCTCAACTACTTCCTTCTCACCCTTTGATTGAAGGTGAAGTCATGAACTCCAGAGCCTCCATTTAAGGAGGGAACTCAGCTCAGGACGTCTCCCTTCTTGTCTGGGACTGCTCTGATCTCCCCATGAGGCCAGTGGATTCCTTCATGTCCCACACATTCCCTTGTTTTTCAGCCTTTGGAACATAACCTTCCCCTGTTCACTTGTGAGTTCCTTCCTTCCTTCCTTCCTTCCTTCCTTCCTTCCTTCCTTCCTTCCTTCCTTCCTTCCTTCCTTCCTTCCTTCCTCACCACCTCTGTCTCTCTGTCTCTGTCTCTCCCTAGTGCTTAACCTAGTGCCTTGCATATAGCAGGTATTTAACCAATGTTCCTTAACCATTGCAAAAACCTCTAGGTGGCACACTAAAGAGAGTGTTGATTTGGAGTCAGGATGATCTGAGTTTGAATCCTGCCACAAAAGACTTACTAGCTGTACAACTCTTCATAACTCATTTACCTCTTGCAACCTCCATTTTCTCATCTACAAAATGAGGGTAATAAGTACCTGAATCATGGGAGCACAAATGCTCCCTATCATACAGTATGTCCCCAAAGTTTTATAGTTTAGAACTGTGCTAAGACTTTTGGGACACACTGTTGTTGTCGGGTTGTTGTGTTCATCCTTCGTTGTTGAAGAAGACCACACCATCAGAGAAATGATGATATGACTTGCACCTGACTTTGTTTTGAGTGAGGGAGGACTGTGCAAGGTCACCACTGTGTATATACACCAAGCCTGTATTAAGTGCTGGCTCTGTAACGTACCTGTTGGAGACTGTACCAGACACCAGAATGTAAAGATTAAAATGAACAGTCCCTGCCCTCAGTGAGGCTTCTATAATAGTAGGGAGAGAGGGCAACAGGCATGGAGGAGGGAGAGGGGGAGGGAGATGGAGAAGGGGAGGGGAGGAAGGGGGGGAGGGAGGGAGAGAGAGAGAGAGAGAGAGAGAGAGAGAGAGAGAGAGAGAGAGAGAGAGATTTTTTTTGGTGGGAGGGAGCAAACCTCAAACTGTAGGAATCAGAAAAGCCTCTCCTAGCTGAATTTTGAAGGGGGCTCCGAGTTCCCCAAAAGATGAAGGTGAGGAAGGGGAGCTCTCCAGGTACTTGGTCATTGCAAAGGAAATAGAAATAGAAAGTCATGAGGAAGCACCAGAAATAAATCTGTTTGGTTGCTGTAAAGGGTATATGAAGGGGAGTGATATTTAATCAGCCTAGAAACATGGGTGGGAATCTGATGGTGAAGGACTCTTAAAGTTAAACAAATGAGTCTGTTGCCTAGAGGCAATGGGGATTCACTGAAGCTTCTTGAGTGGGAGAATAGCAGGAGCAGCACAGTAGTTAATATACATGTCTATGTATATTAACTACTATTGATATATATGTTATGTGTGTATGAGGGTTTATACACTCCCCCCACCCACACCCTTTCCCCCATTTTACTCCATACCTGTGATTTCATGAGTGAAGGAAACTGCTAGGGAGGAAATAAATATTTGTCTCCCAATGCAGGTTAGCACCTATAATTTCTAGTCTTAGAGAATTTGCTGAAGCATTGAGAAGTTAAGATGGTGACTGAGAATGTCACAGCCTGTAGGGATATGAGGCAAACTTGAACCCAGCCTTCAGCATTCTGTCACGTTGCTGTTGTCTATATCTACACATACCTACACTTGTAGGCTAGGAATGGAAAGAGGAAGAGGAACTGAAGCCTTGACTTCATTAACATGAGGAGCTCCAGGTGAGGAAACTCCCTTGACTAAACAAATTGGCCCCTTTGTGCCGCTCACCCTGGAGCTCGCCTACCTGGGGCCATGTAATAAACAAGACCCTCCATCTCTCTAGGCGTTCTCTCTGATTGTCCCCCCTGGACTCTCGCCTTACTCCACTCTCACTCCCCCGTAGATTCCTTTAAATCCCAACTGAAAACTCATCTCCTACAGGAAGCCTCCCCAGCCCCTCTTCATTCTAGGGCCTTCCCTCTCTTCCTCTTCTTTTCTATTTATTCTGTTAACAATCCACTAGGGCTATATTCGTTGGTTTGTTGTCTTGCCTACTGGGTTGTGAGCTCCTTGAGGGCAGGGACAGCCCTTCGCCTTTCTTCAGCAACTCAGCAATTAGTATGGTGCCTGGAATATAGTTGGTGATTAATAAATGTTTATTGACTAACTGGTTGAAAGGTCATGAATGAACAAATAAATGACAGTCTGTATCTGAGTCATTTTACCCGCTCTGAAGCCAGTTCTCTCGCTCCTGCTGTTTATCCTTCATTCTCAAAGAAGACCATGACATCAAGGAGGTAATGGCATGACTTACAATTGAACTGGATTTAAGTGAGGGAGGGCTGTGCAAGATCACCAGCCTTACTTTCTCCTCCAGAGTTATCTGGGTCCAGTGGCCAGATGTGAATAAGGATGACTGGAGATTGCCCAGGATGCAGTGGGAACCTTGGCCTTTTCAAGCACAATGTCTTTAATAGTCTCAGTCTGACTGAGGCAATGCCAATTCACTGACTAAGCTTAATAAAAAAAAGTTTTACCTATTTATCTTTGCCTCTGTCTCTGCTTTTTATAGTTTATTTGTGGCTTTTTAAAGTTTTTTTTCAAAGTTCAGGATTTTTTTCTAGCTTAAGAAATATCACAGTACAAATACATCAAGACTTTGGGGTTGACTCTCCTGTGCTCCCTGTCCTCTACATGCTTTCATGGAGCTCATGGTTCTACTGGGAGTTTTCCTAGAGAGTTCGATAAAGCGAGATGCTAGAGCTGTACTTTGTTGTTCCATTGGCCAGTGTTTAAGACAAGCTATAGCGATGGCTCAGTGGCAGCCGCTCTCCTCTCATGTGTTGGCTGCATATTTCTGGCATCACTCCGTTGCCATAGGAATGGAAATTGACAATAGTTTTAGGAGCAGAAAGAATATTCCCAGCCCATGCACCTTGTAAGTGGATCAGGTGTTCTCTCACAATTGAGCTTTCTCTAAATTCCCTTGCCCAGAATTACTGCTGGATATGCATGGCTCAGCTTTTACCTTTAGTCTCCTCTGTCTCGATGGGATAGCCATGCTCAGAATGTCTGACTCTCTTTAGAAAGGACACTGAGCCTTTATGAAATCCAGGACAGTGATCAGGTGCTTAAGGCAGGAGATTTCAGCAAGGGTAGCTCACCTTCCCTTGTCCAGTAGAATCCCTGGTTTTTGTCCAAGCCTACCTCAAGCACCATCTTCTACCTAAGATGTTTACTGATGATGACCTCTGCACCCAAGCCCTTCCCTCTTCCCCACTTTTCTATCAAAGTTGAGAATGCCACTACCAGACAACCACTTAACCTTGAAACTTGTCATCTTCAACTCCTTACTATTTTCCACTCCCCATATCAATCTGTTGGCAAGTTTAGTCATTTCTACCTTCACAGCATGTCTCACATATCCCTTTCTCTCCACTGACACTGCAAACACACTGGTGCAGGCTCTCATGACATCACAACTGTACTATAGGCTGGTGGGGGTCTCTCTGCTTCAATTCTAACCTGCCCTCAACTTAGCAGCCAGAGTGATGTAAAGTATAATGTTGACCATGTCATTCCCTCCCCCACTCACTAAACTCCAGAGGCTCCATAATATCTCAAGGATCAAATAGAAATTCCTCTCTATGACACTGAAAGCTCTCCACAACCCGGCCTCTTCCCATCTTTTGGTCTCATGTAAACCTTCCTCCCCTTCATGCATTCTATGAGCCACTGACTTGGACCACAACTTCCATCTCTCAATATTGTACTTTTTCATTGACTATTCCCCTTGTTTGGAATGCCCTCCTCTCTCACCTCTGTCTCTGGGAATCCCTAACTCCCTTCGTGTCTCAGTTCAAATCCTACCTATGACATGACATCTTTCCTGATCCCCCCAATTCTGTCTTGCCTCTGACATGATCTCCTTGTGACTCTAGGCAAATCACTTGATCCTTCTGTATTCCAGGCCATTCTAAAGACATGCCTGTCAGGGGAGGCACTTGTCTGTCTCATATACCAATGAAGTGAAGGCACCATTGAACATCTCACACCTCCATTCTCCAAGGGGAAAAATGTTCACACTTGTTTGTCTTCTCTCCCTTCCCCAATCCTCCCCAGAAAGAAAGCTTCACCAGAGCAAAGGCTGTTCCACTTCTGTCTCTGCATCCCCAGCACCTGGCCCAGGTGCCCAACCTAAGTGTTGACCTCAACTCTTATTCATTGGTTGTGACCACAGCCAGTTGGCAAGTCTTGCTCTTTCTATCTCCACAGCAACATTGGCATCCCTCCTCTTGTCTCCACTCACACTGTCACCGCTTTAATCCAGGCCCCCTTTTCTGGCCTCTTGCTGGGTTATTGCCTTCTAATTGGTTAATCAGTTTCAAGTCTTTCTCCTCCCCAATAAATCCTCCCCACTGCTGCCCAAGTGGTGTTCCTAAAGTGGAGGTACAAATGTGTCACCTCCGCACTGAATAAACTCTACTGACTCCCTATTACCTCTAGGATCAAATACAAAATCCTTTGGTAGATTTTTAGCCTTTATAACTATCTTATAGCTATATCATTGTTCCTCTCCTCACATATTTCCATATGACCAAACTGCCCTCATCTCCATATCTTAGACACAACATTCCACATTCTGGCTCCCTGCCTCTTCATCAGTCATTCCTCATGCCAGAAATACATTCCTTCCTCTCTTCTGCCTCCTAGAATTCCTCACTTCCTTCAGACACAGCTCAAACACTCCTCACTCATACCTGAAGGCTTTGATGATTCCTCAGTCACTGGTCCCTTCTCTCTATACTTCCTTGAATTACACTGCATTTAGTTTGCAGCCCATTTCTAAGATAGTAAGCAATCAGATATAGGTTATAAATGTGTGACTATGTAAAACATTTCCATCTTAGTCATTTGCACAAGAAGACTTGAATAAAAGAAAGAAAAGAAAGAAAGTGAATAGTATGCTTCAGTCTGTATTAAACCAATATCAGTTCTTTCTCTGGAGGCAGGTAAGCAACTCATTTTGAGTTTATAGTTTAAGAATTTTCCCTGGACATAAAGAGGTGCCCATAGTCCCACATGTGGAAGAGTCAGAATCCGGATAATCTGGGTCCTTTTCCTGAAAAGCCAGTGTTTCCCTCCACTGTGATCTTGTGCTGTGATCTCGTACCTTGAACCCTGGAGAACAGAACACTTAGAGAAAACCCAGGAGAGACATCATTGCTGTCTTCAGGTATCTGAAGGCTGTCAGGTGAAGAGGGATTAATCTTGTTCTGCTTGGTCTCAGAGGGAAGAACTTTTAACTTCTAGGATTAATTCATTTAGGAAAACTCCTAAACATCTCCTCTCAGTCCATTATGCTTCTTGGGTAAGGGAAATGAATCCAGTTTAAGGGATGTGCCTTGCCCAATATCAGACACTGACTCCAGACCTAGTGCCCCTTTCACTCTGTGCCCTGACCTCCCAGTCTGACCTTGACTCTGTCCATCAGCTCTACACCCTCTTTCCACTCTGACCAGGCCTCCTTCCCTCTCACTTGGGTTATTCCAACAGCTTTCTCTTTTTTAACCCATTCTTTCACTCAGCTGTCAAAATCAGATTACAAAAGTCAGATCACAACCAACACCGATGCATGGATGCATTGATGGGCTTGCAAATCTCCTTAGAATGTAATTGGGAAACAAAGTTGAAGGACCTTCACACTGATCAATGGGTTTCCCTGGCTCCAGCCTGATCTTGGACTCTTTAACATACAAGCAATAACTAGACCCAGAGTCTAGAAGTCCCAATTTCAAATCCTTCCTCTGACGCTCACTAGCTGTGTGGCTCTGGGTAAATCATGGGGATGATAATAGTACCTACTTCACAGGGTCATGGAAAGGATCAAATGAGACAGAGCTTTCTGCAGGACTTAAAGTGCTATAGACAAAACTATTGTTATCCTAGATTTAGGATTGTGGGAACATTGATCTAGAACTGCAGGGAACCTCAGGGGCAGTTCATTCTCCTCATTTTATAGATGGGGAAGTAAATGACTTGTTTAAGGTCATAGGATAATAAGGGTCAGAGCCACGACTTGAACCCAGGGCTTCCTAGTGCTCTATCCACTAAACTACTCTGTCTTCCTTATCCTGATCAAGGGAAGACAATCACCAAATCAGCCATATTGAATAGGGAGAATGCTCCACACAGAAAATGGCGCCTCTGCCCCAATTCTGGTCATGTTGTCATTGGATGGATACCAACAAGCCCCTTTAAACCAAAATGTCCCAAAGAGATAGATCCCCTTGTCTCCTTCTCTCCCCTTTTCCCCTTCTCCACAGGCATTCTTCCTGCTTCAAGAACTCACTCTCTTGGGAAATGATTTTTGTGTCATTTTCTTAAATATTATCAACTTTAAAATCACCAACAAAACACAAACATTTCAATTCACATACAGCCCAAAAGATGATTTTTCCAAGAACCCAAAAACATGCCTCTCTTCTCCAGGAAGCTCACAGGCTCATATACCAGGAGCTGGAGAGACCTCAAAGGTCATTTAGTCCGTGAATGGCCCGGGTGGCCGAAATAATCATGCCTGCTGAGCTCATTTATTTGGCTTTCCTACTGTTCTTCCAAGGATAGAAAAAGGTTGGCTGAGTAGTGAGAGGCTGTAAATGTCTTCACTTGTGAGGCAGTAATAAAGAGGGCCTTGTTTTACCAGAGCCGGGCTTTCATGTCCACTGAGTTGGCTGCAGTTGGAGGGTTGTTAAAAGGCCTCTCTGCCAGGAAGCCTCCATTCCGCTGGCCTTGAGACTGGGCCCCGGATTTTTGTTCATTCCTCTTCTTTGATTAAGGCCCAGGAACAAGGGTCCTTCACCTTTTTGTGTGTGTATGTCCTGGACCCCTTGGCCAGTCTAGTAAATCTTATAGACCCTTTCTCAGAATCACATATTTTAATACATAAAAGACATAGGTTTACAAAGGAGATCAATTATTTTGAAATGTAGTTATCAAAAGAGTAAAAACAAAACAAAACAAAATTATAGACTCCAGGATAAGAAGATCCCAGTTCACATACCAATATTTTTTGGCAGAGACTGCAAGGATTCACTTATTTTCTATTCTCCTCAGCAGAGCATGAGCTCCATGAAGGAAGG
Organism: Bettongia penicillata ogilbyi; assembly: GCA_023548195.1. Lineage (NCBI taxonomy): Eukaryota > Metazoa > Chordata > Mammalia > Diprotodontia > Potoroidae > Bettongia > Bettongia penicillata. The sequence continues at coordinate 10,061,120 of JAJHZJ010000134.1, read as the reverse complement.
GGCTGGTGTTACTTGTGTTACTGGAACAAGGAAGAGTAGGAAGGGTTTGCTTTTGTCTATGTGTAAGAGAATTGCCAACACCCAGCCTCATGGACGGCATTCACTGGTCATGACTCAGGTAAACTGAGGGGAGACTGGTAAGGCATGAACAAGATGGCGCTGGGAGGAAGGGTTCCGCCCCTGTTTTGTTCAAGGCTATTTTCCCAGGCTTTCCAGAGAACAAAGAAGCCCAAAATGTTTTTCTGTCTAGGGGCTAAGTGTCCACCCTGGGCAGTCCTGGCTTAAGGTAAATTACTTCCTTATAAGGGCAAACTAATTGGTGATAGGTTCACTTAGAGCACTGGTGTCAGAGAAGAGATAAAAGCACCGCTCACTGCTTGAATAAACTGAGTTTTTACTATCTTGTCTCCTGCCTCAATCATTGCTTACAGCTAAACTCCCCCAGGGCCTACAGGCCTCTGCTGGTCAGATAAGCCTGTGGGCCCGAGAGATCAGGCTCGGACTCCCAGGGTCCCTAACATCTATGTACTCTCAGAACCTAAAGAGTATCTTGTCTATGGTGGACACTTGTTGAATTGAATTCAGTCGCAACTAATTGAGTTCAACGGAAAAAAGCCCAGGATATAACAAGGACTAAGGAAAAATCTGGGTCCAGTTCATTTACAACATGAAGAGTTGTTGGCCACAGGTCTCAATAACTCATCTGCATGTAGGAATGACAGACTAGTTCTATCTTCTACAAAGGGTTCTTGGGAGAATAATGTGAAATTTTATAGGAAAAGACTTAGCAGTCGTTAGAGCCCTGATGAAAGGTCAGCAATGTCCTGGTGTGGTCCAGGCCTAAAAGGAGACAAATGTAGGCTTTTAAGGCCTAGATTCAAATTTTACTTCTGCTATTTTCTATTTGTGTATTTTTGGGGAAGTCACTTAAAATCTCATAGTCTGTGGACAGAGTACAGGATTTGGAATCAAGAAGTCCTGGATTTGAATCCTACTTCAGATATTATGTGACCTTGAGTGAATCACCTAATCCCTAGGTCCCTATTTTGTCTCTGTAAAACAAAGGGATTGGATGAGATGAGGTCTGAAGTCTTCTGTAACTCTCACCCTGTGACCTTGGGAAAGGTGAATCATCCATTGTTGACAGCCATTAATGCTTCTCTTTCCATCCCTGTCCAAAGGATGGTATTAAGTCCTTATCCAGTGAAGAACCTTCAGAGTCCTCTTGAGACAGAAATACCTCAGGTCCCAAGCTCTAGTACATATTCTGAGGAACTGGAACAAGTCAATGACCTTTCTGGGTCTCAGTTTCTTTATTTGTAAAAAGATGATGACTAATGGCCCCATTTAACTTTAACCTAGGATTTGATGAACCTTTGTAGAATTAATTGATGAGATTTGATGGTGGCTAGAGGCACAAAGGAATGTTCTCTACATTTTTTAAAAATAAACTCAAACAAACAGAACCAAACTATGAAAATACATATGCTCTTGGTCCCTATCCAAATTTGTTCAAAGACCTATCACTCAACATTCTTTAAAATAGTTTGTGCCTTTAATATATGTAAAATATATTCATGTATAACTGGTTATTAAGTGATTTTTTAAAAAATTAATCCAGCTCTAAGAAGAAAGGTCTACCAGAGGTGGGGAATCTGCAACCTTGAAGGCACATATGGTCTTCTAAGTCCTCAGGTGCAGCCTTTTGATTGAGTCTAAGTTTTGCAGAGCAAATGCTTTCATTAAGGGAACTTGCTCTATGAAGTTTGAGTTCATTTAAAGGGCCATACTTGAAAGCCTAGAGGACCACATGTGGACTCAAGGTTATAGGTTACCCACCTCTGAGCTAGTCTAAGAAACTTTCGAAGTGAATATTATGGACCATTGTTATTGCCTATCTGGATGTAAAAAATGAAGGAGAAGAGTAAATTCCTTATACCCAGGGATGTTTTTATGAGGCTTAAAGGTCTCTGAGCACAAGAGTCTTGCTTTGACACTACTGTGCAATGCAGCTCTAATAAACAAACCATTCGGAGCCAACATCTTGAGAGCAGCAGGGTCTCTGCCACCTGCTCTCGATTATTTTTGGAAGTTGTCTCTACAGAGTCTATTAAAATCCTATTTTAAACATACCTTAAATCCCCCAGATAATGTGACATATGAGAAGATTGTGCACAGCCAAGCCAAAGTTCCTTATAGACACTGGACTTCTATTTGTTTTTCCAGTTAAAAACCATCTAATACTATAGGGTAGCATCAGGTGTAGATGCAAATAACCCGCGAACCTGTTCCTGCCATGGCCACGGAAGGGCCAACACCCGCCACCTTCTCTTAAGATTTTTCAGATTTTTCCATTTGGTCTTTTGACTCTCCTGGCAGCTCAGTCAGACTTCAGTTTATGTGCTCAGATGTATTTTATTTCTGGGATTAAATGTACCACAAAGGATAGCACTTTTTTTCTGGAACAGTCAGGGATGATGAATCTTGAAAGCATCAGCTACTTGAGACATATAATTCATACCTTAGAGTGGATCATGGAGTTATAAAACTAATACTGGAAGGGACCTTAGGGTCATTCCTTCCAATGACTTCATTTTACAAAAAAGATGACCCAGAAAAGTGAAGTGATTCACCCCAGGTCACTGGGAAGTATCAGAACTGTGATTGGGACCCAAGTCCTCTGACTCCGAATCCAGTATTCTTTTTTTTTTTTTTAAATTTATTTATTTATTTAAACTTTTTACATTCATTTTCACAAATTTTTGGGTTCCAAATTTTCTCCCCTTTTATCCCCTCCCCCCACCCCAATACCCCATGCAATCTAATTTTCCCTATCTCCAATCTGCCCTCTCTTCTGTCATCTCTCCCTTCTCTTGTCTCCCTCTTCTCTTTTCTTCTGTAGGGCCAGATGACTTTCTATTCCTCCTTAACTGTATGTCTTCTTTCCTAGTTGCAACAACAATACTAAACAGTTGTTCCTAAAACTTTGAGTTCCAAATTCTCCTCATCCCTCCCTCCCCACCCATTTCCTTTGGGACGGCAGGCAATTCAATATAGGCCATATCTGTGTAGTTTTGCCAATGACCTCCCTGATAGTCGTGTTGTGTAAGACTAACTGGATTACCATCCCTCCTAACCTGCCCCTCATTGTTTCTCTTCTGTCTTTTGATCCTGTCCCTCCCCAAGTGTTGACTTCAAATTGCTTCCTCCTCCCTTTGCCCTCCCTTCCATCATCCCCCCCTTGCAATATCTCCTTCTCCCCCACTTTCTTATACTGTAAGATAGGTTTTCATACCAAAATGAGTGTGCATTTCACTCCTTTGTTTAGTCAAATGTGATGAGGGTAAACTTCTTGTTTTTTTTTTTTCTCAGCTCTCCTCTTTTTCCCTCCACTAAGAAAAACTCCTACCTGCCTCTTAAATGACATATAGTTACCCCCTTCCCTTTCCCTCCCCCTACATTTCTCTCTCCTCATTTACCCTAGTTTCTTTTAAGGTATGGTCCCATCCTATTCAGTTCAATCTGTGCTCTCTATCTCTGTATGTGTGTGCATGTGTGTATGTGTGTGCATGCGTGTACATGTGTATGTGTGGTCCCACCGACTACCCAGATACTGAAAAGTTTTAAGAGTTACAAATATTGTCTTTCCATGTAGGAATGTAAACAGTTCACTTCTGGTAAGTCCCTTAAGACTTCTCTTTGCTGTTTATTTTTTCATGCTTCTTCTCATTCTTGTGTTTGAAAGTCAAATTTTCTTTTCAGCTCTGGTTTTTTCATCAAGAATGATTGAAAGTCCTCTGTTTCATTGAAAGACCATATCTTCCCTTGAAGTATTATACTCAGTTTAGCTGGGTAGGTGATTCTTGGTTTGAGTCCTAGTTCCTTTGCCTTCTGGAATATCCTATTGCACGCCCTTCGATCCCTTAATGTAGAAGCTGCTAGATCTTGGGTTATCCTGATTGTATTTCCACAGTACTGGAATTGTTTCTTTCTAGCTGCTTGTAAGATTTTTTCCTTGAGTTGGGAGTTCTGGAATTTGGCCACAATGTTTCTAGGAGTTTCTCTTTTTGGATCTCTTTCAGGTGGTGATCGATGGATTCTTTCAATACTTATTTTGTCCTCTGGTTCTAGAATGTCAGGGCAGTTTTCCTTGATAATTTCATGGAAGATGATGTCTAGGCTCTTTTTTTGATCATGACTTTCAGGTAGTCCCATAATTTTTAAATTGTCTCTCCTGGATCTGTTTTCCAGGTCAGTTGTTTTTCCCATGAGATATTTCACATTCTCTTCCATTTTTTCATTCTTTTGGTTTTGTTTGGTGATTTCTTGGTTTCTCATAAAGTCATTAGACTCCATCTGTTCCATTCTAATTTTGAGAGAGCTATTAAATTGAGTGAGCTTTTGAGCCTCTTTTTCCATTTGGCTCATTCTGCTTTTGAAAGCATTCTTCTCCTCATTGGCTTTTTGAACCTCCTTTGCCAATTGGGTGAGCCTATTTTTCAAGGTGTTAATTTCCTCAGCATTTTTTTGGGTCTCCTTTACCAAGGTATTGACCTGTTTTTCATACTTTTGTTGCATCTCTGACATTTCTCTTCCCAGTTTTTCCTCCACCTGTCTAACTTGCTTTTCAAAATCCTTTTTGAGCTCTTCCAGGGCCTGAGCCCACCCACCACCCCCCTGGGGTGTCTGGGGTACTGAGGCCCCGCCCTCCACGTCTTTCCCTGATGGCAAGAATACGTCCTCATCTTCGTCAGATCCGAAGGTCGGGATCATTTGCATTTGTTGGAAAAAACTCTCTAAAGTCTTATTTTTCTTCCCTTTTCTAGGCATTTTCCCAGCCAGTTACTTGACTTCTGAGATTCCTTTCCACCCCCGCCTGGATCCGCCCAGCTAGTGCTTGGCCTCTGAGATTTAAATGGGCTTTCCTCCTGCTGGCTGTCAATCAGTGAACTTTAGTTCAGGTGCTGGGGTGGGGCCAGGGCTGCCTCCGAGACTGATCCCTCGGGGGCTTTATGCAGAGACTTTCAGGAGTGGAACGGGTGGGGGCGGGGTGGGGGGCCTGCCTCCCAAATCCCGCTCCTTTGGGGGCTTTAAGCAGGAGCCTTCAGTAACAGAGCGGGGTGGGGGCAGGGCCGTCTCCCAGGCTCAGCTCCGTCAGGTTTTATGGGGAATCTTCCGTAATGAAGATCCTGCCTGCTGTTGGGGGATTCCTGAGTCTTGGGCCGCTGCCGCCTCAGCCGCCGCCCACACCTCTGCCTCCGCCGCTTCCTGCCCCCGTCCCCGCCACCGCCGCTTCCTCCCGAGGGGGCCCGAGTCACGGAGACGCCCCGCTTCCCCTCTCCTTCAGCCCGGCTTTCTTTCTCACTGACCTGTAGCTTCTGTGGGCGGAGGGACTTTCCCAGCAGCTGGAGCTTCCGTCTCTGAAGCCTGCTTGGATCAGCTTCTCTGCGGCCTCGGCCAGGGCAGTGCTGGGGGTCGGGTTTACTTTCCGGGGCGCGCCGGACCCTGGGGACGGGTCTTCAGGGCTCCCTGGAACGGAAATCTCTTCCACTCTGCTTCTGCACACCTTGTATTCACCCAGAAGCTATGGGGGACTCTTTTTACATTAATTCTATGGGCTTTGGTTTAGGAGCTCGTAAACGTGCGTCCTTCTACTCCGCCATCTTGGCTCCGCCCCCCCGAATCCAGTATTCTTACCAGTAAACCATACTACCCCAAAGTCCCTCCATACCTTTTTTTTAAAGACTGATCTCCCTATTTTCCCCAAGGTGGAAGTGCAAGGACTACTTATGATCCCAATCCTACAAGTAACCAGCATGGAAGTTTTGACTTGCCTTGTTTCTGACCTATGTAGTTTAACAGACAATCTGGCACCCCATGGTATCTGGGGGCTCACTTAAGTTGAATTTAATACAAATACCTGCTTGGTATACCCCACTGCAACTCAGAGTTCCCTATCCCCAGCAATCCATCAGCCTCAGCTTCCCAGGTCACTGATATTACAAGTCTATACTACTGCAGTCAGTCTCTGCACATTTTAAATGGATCTTTTGGGACCATTTTACCAGAAAATGGTGGCCTTCCTCAGAAAGCTAGTCAAGACATCTTCCCCCGAAGACTCAGTTCTTAAATAGAAGAGAGAAAAGAGATCTGGGACATCATTCTCCTGACATCTTGACTTCTTTCTTCCTGTTGATAATTTTTAAAGACTGTAAACTGTGACTATAAGCAGGTCATTGGATGAAGAAACTAGTGCAATTCAGTGAAGGAAACACGTTTTTTCACAGAATAACCATTTTTTCCTTGAATTGACCTCATTTCAGCCAATTATTCTGTGATAATAGAAATAATAGCTGTTTCCTGGTATAGAGGAACACACTGGTAATTTCTGCTGCTGGGGAGTCTGAAGCTAATGTGTCATGAGAGGTTGGGAGTACAGAGTTTCAGCAGGACAGATATGTATGTCTACACTATGACCACCATCAATACGGTGGACCCCCGAGGGAGGGCATCGAACTGCCTAAAGAAGGGAAAGCGAGCCTTGATAGGAAATAGAACTGATCAAATTTCCTATGACAATCAGTAGTGGGATTGGGCCCCAGAATAGCTGCTATACTTCCAAGTTAGGTGACATGGGGAGACTCAGTCCCTTTAAATAAAAAAATAGAGTGGCAAAATTAGAATCAAGAAGACCTGAATTCAAATCCAGCCCCGGATATTAGCTGTCATTTAAGCTCTCTCCTTGCCTCAGCTTCCTCATTTGTAAAATGGGACTTAAAACTGCACCTAAAAATCTCCCAGGTTGTGGTGAGAATCAAATTTTTGTAAAGTCATAATAATTGTGAAGGTGTATTCATTGTTTTTGATTTTTAATATGTAATTTTTCTCTTAATAATGTTTTATTTTTTCCCAATTTACATGTAGTTTTCAACATTTATTTTTGTAAAATTTTGAGTTCCAAATTCTTCTCCCTTCCTCTCTCCACTTTCTCCCTCCCCCCTCCCCAAGACAACAAACAATCTGATATAGGTTATACATACAGAATCATGTTAAACATATTTCCACATTAGTCATATTGTGAAAGAAGAATTGGAACAAAAGGGAAAACTGCAAGAAAGAAAAAATAACACGTAAGTGAAAATAGCATGCTTCCATCTGCATTCAGATTCCATAGTTTTTAAGAGATCATAACTTTAAAGCATACAACACAGTGTCTGATAAATACTATATAAATGTGAGATAATGATGATGGTTATATGATTAATAGAATGATAGATAAGTGAATCAAATACATAAATAAAAAACCAAGTAAACAAGTGACAGATAGATAAATATAATAGCTAACAATATATTACATTTTGTAATTTTCATTTTATGTGCATTATCTCTTGAATTTCACAACAATCCTGGAGGTGGAGACTACAAGTATTTTCTATCTCCATCTACATAAGAGTAAAGAGCCTCATGGGTGTTAAATGATTTGGCAGTAGTCACGCTGAAAGGAAGTTCTAAGTCTACATCTGAACCCAGATCTTTCTGATCTCAATCCCAGCCTGTTATCTATTACTTACTCTATTTCTCATGTCCCATAGGCAGGGACAGGTAGTGAACTTCAGTCTTGGGGGACAGTTGGTATTCGGTTGCTTTAGTCATGTCCAACACTTCATGACCTCATTTGGGGTTTTCTTGGCAAAGACATCAGAATGGTTTACCATTTCCTTCTCCTGCTCATTTTACAGTTGAGGAAACTGAAACCAAGAGGGTTAAGTGTCTTGCCCAGGGTCACACAGCTAGTAAGTGTCTGAGGCCAGATTTGAACTCAAGAGAAATGAGTCTTCATGGTTCCAGTCCAGTGCTCTGTCCAGTGTACCACCTAGCTACCCTTTTGCAGGGAAGATACATGTCCATATGATGACAGATGCTCTAGAATGATATGTTGGGGCTTTGTAAGTTTTTGCTTCAGTCTTTCATTTTTTTCGCCAATTTCTATCACATGCCATCCCACAGATCGAAATCATCCAGCTTCAAAGACAATGGGTCCGAAAACAACTTCAGGGTGTTTTACCAGAAGAGATGAGCTGAGGGAGGGGTCTTCAGGCCTCAAAGGACTGTCACACTGAAAAGGGAAAGACTACACTTTCCTTATATAATTTGAGAGGGGGAGATCTAGAACCATCAGCTGCTAGTGACATGGAGGTAGTTTTTGACTCGGATAGAGCTTTCTGCCAATTAAAGCAGTCTAAATTAGAATGAAGTTGATAGACTTAGTGTCAGGAGTAGCTTAGGGTGACCCATCCATCATCAGTCAAGGGAGGTGGACTGGATGCCCTCTAAGTTCTTGGAGGCCAACGATTTGCCATCACTCCCCTTACTAACCATGACCTCATGGATGAGAATCGCTGGCTCTAATGTTTTTCTAGCTGGACTTGAATGCACATACTTCTCTGTCCTGCTTCATTTCTCATTTACTGATGATCCACCATCCAAGCCAATGACCCAAATCAATAGAGATTGCTGTTCTTTCAGGGTAGAAACCATGATCAATAGGGAAGCTGAATGACCTGCTGTGAAACAGACTCTGGTGGAGCCGATAAATTACCTTCCTGAAATTAAAACGGAAATTGATTTTTAAACTTCCCATCAATGAAACTGTGCCTCTTGTAAATTCCCTGGGGCTACATTGGATTTTCACTGAAAGGCTGCCTCACTTGACCAAAAGTAAGTGTATCATATCCAACTGTGAAAAATAACCCAAAGGGCTTCTTCAGCTCTGTTTGAGAAAAGGGAGAAAAACAAGCAAATGCAAACAAAGAAGGGCCTGGGCTGAGGAGAGGCGAGGAGGAAGAGGACCTGCAGGAGGAGTGATGGATGGTTCATTGAACTCCATAGATTGCTACTTACTTAACAACAACCTGTGGGACTTTGGGTGAGTCACAGCCTCTCTAGATTTCAGTTCCATCATCTATAAAATGCATATTTTTTCATTTGGTTCTCACAACTAACCTGTGAAATAGATTCTGTTAATTATCCTCATTTTACAGATAAGAAATGGAAGCTGAGACCAGTTAAGTGACTTGTTCAGGATCACAGAGCTAGAAAGTATCTGAAATGTTCACAGGATTTGAGCTCTGGGACACCTGGTCCCATGGTCGTCTTCCCTAAGCGGGGAGGGAGGAAGGGAAGGAGAGGAAGAGAGGAGGAACTGATGTTGCTATATGCACTTTAAGGTTTACAAAATGCTTCACAATGGAGTTGCAAGAGATAGGAGAAAGTGTGTTCTAAAGCTGACCTGAACAATTACTGTGAAAAATCCTATAAATTGCCCTTCAAGAAGAGTGAGGCTTCATCAAGCAGTGTTTACCTGGAAAGGGATTAAAGCATCTTTGAAAGACAGCAATCTATATCCAAAAGCAAAGAGAGGGACCTGAGTTAGTTCCTATTGAAATAATTGAATATAAATTTTATTTACAGTAAACCCAGCTTGACTACTGGTCAGGAAGGAGGTGAGAGCCAGGACTTCTATTTATCTAGGAAAAAAACAGCAGAGAAAGTTGAAACTGTCAGGAAAACTGAGGATTGAGGGGAAATACCCTTGAAAGGGCTTCCTGTAAAAATGCAATTACACAAGGGGGTGGGGACTCTGCTGGATGTTTCTTTGTCCATCTTCTTAGGAGCAAAAGGACACCTGGCAATCCAAGGGGAATTCTAGCTGACCAGCTAGGCTAAGAGGCTTCCCTTCTCATTAGTACCATGAGCCCATGCAGTCAAATGGACTGTTAGGGGTGTGACAAAGAGATATTCTAGAAGATGTTTAACAAAGTGAGACACTGACACCAGGAGAGGCAGATGGGCAGGAGAACCCCAGATTCGCTGAAGGAATTGGCCAGCTCACACCTCCACTTCACACTCATGGAATGGTGTGAAGAATGTCCTAGACTCTTTAAATGGTGTTTCCTCTTACTCCTTCTCTGATTTTGTCTCTAACTTCCTTCCCTCTTCTTTCTTTTTTTCACTCCCTCTGGTCCTTTCTACCATCTTTTTTTTCTTCTTTCCTTCCTTTTTATTTCTCACTCTTTTTTACTCTCTTCCTTCATTTCTCTCTCTGTCTCTCTCTCCTAGCACATATGGTTGATCTACATAGGTTAAATGTATGATTCAACAGCATTGCACTATTGTCATTTCTTTCAAGTCTCACAATAATCTTGTGAGGCAGGTCACTAGTGCAGGCATTGTACTCAATTTTAGATGAAAAGCCTGAGGATCAGGTAGTTCAGATGACTTTTTTGGGTGTCAGGTGAGCCCCTCCTTGCCCTTGGGAAACAACCCCTGGGTGATGCAGAAAAAGAGAAAACAAGGAAGGTTTGACCATCCTTACTTGAAGGAGCTGGAGACAAGCATCTTTGATCGTGCCTGTCTCCTACAGCAAGACTGAAGGTCTCCAAAAACAAAAGCAGAGAACTGCTTTCTATTTTGGTACCCGTAACACCTAGCAAGGGGCTTTGGCACTCACTAGATGCTCAGAGTACATCAGCTGCTTGACAAAAACGAATTGCTAACGAGGGGACCTGAGTTTTGAAACTGTAAACAATATCTAATCTAGCTCTGCCATCTTTCAGATAAGCAAACAGACTTGGAGATGTTCTACTACATGTTCAAGGTTTGTCTCAGTCCCTGAGCTGGCTTTCTAGGTAAGTGGGACTTGAACCCTGGCTCTCTGACTCCAGATACCACCATTCTTTCCACTATGCCATGCTCTCCTGATAGAATAGAGAGTTAAAAAAGCAATAGAAAGTCTAGAGATGTGATAAGGAATAAGGCAGTAATGAAAAAGGAAGGATGAACAGATTTTACTTCCTTTGGGAATTACCTTCTAGTGTTAAATCCTGTGATCCATGAATAGATACCAATGATGCTGCAGGTGTTTGGGTGGGGTTAGGGACCGAATGGTCATGGAGGGCGAGGGAAAGGAAGGAGCCAAAGTGACCCTTGTGACCCTGGTTTTGAAAGAGAAAGTTCTTTTCATTGACCTTTACTCTCTCCTCGGTGGTGCTGATAGAGTGAGAGAGCTAGAGTCAAAAAGGCCTGAGTTCAAATATGGCCGCAGGCACTTCCTAGCTGTATATAAAGTGCCCGGCACATAGTAGGTGCCATGCTCCACTCTAAGCAAATCACAGGATTTCAAGCTGGAAAGAGACTTCCCAAATGTCTAGAGTGGGCATCTGTAGAGTAAGGGGTTACGGTTAGGCTGATCCCTCCTCCTTGACTCTCAATCTCTATGCTATAAGCAGAAAGAAGTGGAGATTGTTTATAGACATATTGTCTTCCCCATTATTCTGTGGCCCCTCAAGAGCAGGGACTGTCTTTGATGTTCTTTGTATCCCCATTGCTTAGCAGAGTGGGCTTTTAATAAACATTTATGTGTCTTGCTCTAGGTCACAGGCAATAGGTAGGTAATATGGTCTTAATTTGGACCCAGGCCATCTGTCTCCAAATTCTGGACTCTTGGCACTGCTCCATGCTATCCTGGATGCCCAGGGCCCTCTGTAATCTTTCAGTAATTATTCATAAAGGAGCATCTTCCTTTTTTTGGACATTTTGCTGAAACTTGTCCATGTGCCACATTTCAGTTCAGAGACAGGAGTAAAAGAAATACTGTGTCATTTTCAATCCAAAGTCTAATTGTTACCAGTAACAACCTCATAGGAAAGGCCAATATTTCCATTTTGCATTGAGGAAATCAAGGCAGAGATGTCAGCATTGATGCAATTGGCCTGAGGTGCCCCTGGAATTCTAACTGGTCTGTCTGTCCTTGCAGTCACAGACTGTTTGGTAAAAACTGCTGTCTTCCCATAATCATTGTGAAACTATGATTTTGATACTGATAGATAATTTATATTATTTCATGTCAACAATAAGCATTTATTTATTAAGCACCTACTGTATAGCAGGCTCTTTCCTGGGGCTACAAAGAAAGGCAAAAGGCAGTCTCTGCTGTCAAGGAGCTCATGGGATGATGGAAGAGACAACCTACTCCCCCAAAATATGAACAGACAAGATCTATACAGGATAAGTTAAGTATAACTTGAGAGGGAAGGCACTGAGCTTAGTGAGACTTGAAAAAGGCTCTGACAGAAAGTCAGACTTTAGCTGAGATTTGAAGGAGGCTGGAGAAGTCAGGAGGCAGAGATGAGGAGGGAGAATATTCACTTCAGGAAATATATTCTCACTTTCACAAATCGTATAAATGCCTTTTCTTATGAAACATGAAATCATCAACATGGTCATTTTAGAGTGAAAATGGAAGAGATGTGTTATGGGGAAAGTGTTCCTTTATGATGAGCCTGATGAAATGAATCCTTTATCTCTGGTGTTGGCTTTCCATTTTGATGAGGACATGGATGCTCACATTAATACCCTGAAGTGCTACTATGATATACTTTGGAACTGAGCATGTTTAAGTTTCTCAAAGTACCTGTAGATCAAAAAAGAATTCAAAATTGTACCTCATCAACTCCTATTTATGCCATTACTATGAATGACAAAGTTGCTTCTACTGAGTATGTGGACATGATAGACACATGTTGGCTAAACAACTGAACAACCAGGGGAGGATCTGGAAAACTTTGAATCAATGGACCCAAACACGAGTAGTTAATAGTAGTTGGGTAGACCCAACCAGTGGTAATTAATGGTTCAATGTCAAGTTGGAGATGTCCACTGATGAGCCCCCTTCTGCCTAGAGGTACCCAGCCTCACTTTTCAGCACCCTTGAATGTATTGCTTTGCCCTTTAGAATGTAAGCCATTTGAAGGTAAGGATTGTCTTATTGGTCCATATTTAAACTTCTAATGCTTCCCACAATGGTTAACCTTTGATGTATCTTTCTATTTATCTTTCCACTGAACCATGATGCTTTGCAGCCATCATTAAATATTTGTTACCCTACTGCATGGAAGAAGATTTTCACTCGCTCTACTTGGTGGGACAGAGCTGGAAGTCACAGTTGGAAGTTCTGAAGCATAGTTAGAGCTAATATTAGGAAAAATCCTCAACAATTAGTGATGTCCAAAGGTGAAATGGGTGGGTGTCCAGCACTGAAAGCTTTTCAAGCAAAGTTTATGAGGCAGACTCCTTGCCCGAGATGGGGTGATTCCTGTTGGGATATAGGACAGATTAGCTGACTTTAAGGTCCCTTCCACCTCAGAGATTCTGAGATTTCTCAATAAATTTCTCAAAGTACCTGTAGATCAAAAAAGAATTCAAAATTGTACCTCATCAACTCCTATTTATGCCATTGCTATGAATGATAAAGTTGCTTCTACTGAGTATGTTGACATGATAGAGACATGTCTTCCCAACTATGAAATCAGGAGCCATGGAAATAAGGCCATTCATTTAAAGGGAGGAAAAGCTCTTACCTCTTACCCAATCTGCTCCATTTTAGCTTTGGCTATTCAAACTATAGATCTAAACTCCTCAACTAGACCTTTGTTTTCTTCAGGCTTAGCCCTGTAACCAAAGCTGTCTCTTGGTCAAGTATTCCCCATGCTCTCCCTTTCCCACCTCTCTCCTCTTCTGGAGCATCTCTGTTCAGTGCTGGCTGTTTTACAAAATATTTTCCAATCTTTTTACATTGCCATGGGGGAGATAGAGCAGTTAACCTTGTTCATCAAGAGAGATTCAGGAAAGCTGTCACCTCATGCCAAGCTCCTCAGGCTTCCAGCTCCCTTTGCCTTATAAAATCTTATTGCTTGACAAGAGAAGGAAGGGATGACAGAAGAGAGGGAAGATTGGAGATAGGGAAAATTAGATTGCTTGGTATATTGGGGTGGGGGAGGGGATAAAAGGGGAGAAAATTTGGAACCCAAAATTTTGTGAAAATGAATGTAAAAAAAGTTAAATAAATAAATAAATAAAATATTAAATTAAAAAAAAATCTTATTGCTTGGTAAATTATTAAATCTGGATGCAGATGCATTTCCAATCAATTCTGAGAAGTCACTTGATAGCCTCTATTGTTCTGGTTTTTCATTGACTTAATAAGAAAAAGAAAGAAAAATCAACAAAAACATTTTAATAAAATTCCCTTTCCCTTTTGTCATAGAATGACTTTGTAAGATCTCAAATATAGAGCTGGAAGAAATGTCAGAGGACATCAAGTTCACCCCACTCCCCCAACTGAAGCCTAGCAAAGTGAAGCAAGGGACTTGAACAAAGTCATATCACTGAGAGGTACCTCAGGTAGGATTTGGAATGACACTTTCCTGACTCCAAGTCCAGGACTCTAACACCTGGTAAAGCTGCTCTCAGGACTTGCCTGAATCCTTTCAGAAAGTTGACTCAAGTAAGTAAAGCATTTCCCTAATGTGGGAACTCTGTCATATAAAAAGTCACAAAAAAGAAGGGTCAGATTTTATCCTGACAGCATTTTCACAACCCAGTGCAGTGAAGAAATCTCTTACAGTAAGTAGCCAGAGGATGGAAACACGCCCAGGAATGAGAGATACCCGTAGCAACCACAATCTATTTCTAAATAAATGGAAGGCGTTTTTTGAGAACTCTGCAAAGCCTGATAATAAAAGTGACTCTCCATGCCCAGCTGGAGCTCAGGTTTCAGTAAAAGAGGGACTTCCAAGGAGATGGATAAGTCACATCTTCTTCAGACATATCCTGTAACTTAGCTTCCCACACAGAAAGGCCATTGGGAATTTTAGAGAGTCAAAAAATCAATTTGGTTCTTCCCTTTTAGAAGTTAAGAGCCTAAAACAGTTGTATTCCTGGGGAGCAAAGCCATCTTTTGATGTTTTCTCCATTGGCAATGTCATCAAACAGGAAAGAGAGAGATGTCAGAAGAATACCAAGAAACTGATGAAAAGTCTGAAACATCCTTAGGAAGACTTGTCATCCTCCCTGGCTGCCTCAGTTGCTTCATGTGTCCTTCCATCTTTCTGGGGAGATGCATCTCTATGTCTTCTCAACTGAACCATCTACCTCAGTCTCCATGATATCCCTCTTGTTCTCTATCCTTACCTTGTTCATCCTAATATAACTGCATTTTTCCTTTACATGGTTTGTGTATATTAACACATTTGTTTGAGAGAACAGAGCTGGAAGTCATTGCATCTGATCTCATTTACAGAGAAGGAAACTGAGGAACATGGAAGTTTAATGGCTTGTCCATGTTCTCACAGGTAGAAAGTAGCAGTGCTGGGATTTGAACTCAAGCCCTCTCACCAAGACTAGCTCCATGACCCCATAGGGTATTTCCTTCCTTTCTCCCTACCTTACCTACCATTATTAGAAAACACAGTAAAACATGAACAGTTCCTTTTTCTTTTCTATATGAACTTATATTTCCATCCAACCCTGCCTTAATGTTGATAAACAACATTAAGTTCAGGGCACATTCCATGACATCATTGTAGGGGAAGGACAGTCTTCTCTTGTTAGGTTCCCTTCTCTGCATTCCCCCCAGCACTTCAGGGGCTGCCTACTCATCTGAAATGACTGTTCTCCTCCCTGACTTAGACCATTGCATTCTTTTCTTGGGATAGGAGTGGAGAAAGACTGGGGTAGATCAAGGAGAGCTATTCAGCAGACCTAGGGACTGAGTGCAAGGCTTTCCCACAAAGGAGATCCAGGAGCTAAGGAGGCAGATCTGACAGAATCAGTAACAAGTAAGAAAGAATCACAAAACCACAGGCCTTCAGAATTGGAAGAGAGGGGGTCCTGATCTAGAGAGGATTCTCTGAATCAGCAGGATGATACTGAATAGACACATATCATTGAAGAAAAGGAAAGGAAATCATGTGCTTCGAAAGTGTTTTCTAAAGGTAAAAGGTGGGGACTTCAAAGGCCAATGACCACAACCCAGTCCCAACCAGGACTTGCCTCTATATCATCCCTCACAAGTGACCACCACTTCTAGTGGAAGACCTCCAGCAAAGAGAAAGCCAGCACCCTTCTGGGGCAATCCATTCTGATTATAGACTCTTGTTGCTGAGGTATGTTGCATTTATAAATCTATGACCCTGTGAACTCCTGAAGGCTCAGTTTCCTCTCCTAGATCATGAGGGGGTTGAACTAGGTGACTTCAGGTGTCATATCTCCAGAGGTATGATCCCTCTCTCTCCCTACACACTTTGGTGTGGGTTTCTCCAGTGTAATCATGCCCAGGTTCCTCCAGTAATTCTCATATGAAATAAGTTTAATTTCCTTCCATCATCCTGGCTGCCATACTCTGGATATAGCCCATAATATCAATGCCTTTCCTAACCCCTGAATGGAATTTAAGAATCTGGATGTTGTCTGAGCAGGATAGAGACCAGAGGGACAATCCCCTCCTCTAATTGCTGTATGGTCTGTCAATTTCAATGCATCTTATAAGGGGGGATTTGCATCCTGAGGGATCTGTGATCTGATTAGTACATGCTATCCCCACCCCTGTACATGCCTATGAACCCTCTACATCTGTGATGGTCATGGGAACTAAATATTGTGTGTGCCAGATCCCACCACAGCAAGCATCATTTTAACAGGAATCTTCACGTAACAAAATGGGGCCAAAAAACAGACCACTTATTCTAAGCAATATTGAAACAAAGAAGTTCCTATATAATAAGAGAATTTGACAATCCCCACAAGTTTGTCAAGAGAGTACATGATATGTAATTGGGATGACCTTTTTTTTTTAGAGACCAAGCACAAGACTTCATCTAATTAAAAATAACTCAATAGACTCTGCAAAATATATAACCATTGTTTAGTTAGCTCTGAAGGGAAAACAGATATCTTGGGCAAAATCTGAGCTAGCAGGTCTTGCCCCAGGGCTGGTGGAGAGGAAGGGCCAGGACGTCAGAAATTTCAGCCACTGGGGGAGGAATTAAGCCCTCCAATGGCCCCCTCCAAAATCCCACTTTCAAATCTTCCTTTAAATATTTACAAACTGTGTTACCCTGGGCAAACTACTTAGTCTCTATTTCCTTATCTATAAAATGGGGATAATTATAGCACCTACCTCCCAGAGTTGTTGTGAGGGTCCAATGAGATAGCTTCTGTAATTTGCTCTGCAAATCTTATAGTTCCATTTAAATGCTATCTATCTATCTATCTATCTATCTATCTATCTATCTATCTATCTATCTATCTATCTATCTATCTATCTATCTATCTATGATTGATATTATTAATACTATTTTTATTATTATTAACTGACCAGAATTATTATAAACTTCATGCAAGTTCTCTACATTGTCAGCATCACACATCTAGACCATCCCCAAAATGGTGTCATGGGATGGTAGATCTTGAGGGACCATGGAGCACTAAACTCTTCCTTCCAGCTCTTTCCACATCTCATCTGCAGTTCTGCTTGGCTCAACAAGATGCCCCAATCCAGGCAGCCCATTCTTGTCTGCCTCCTTTCCTGTGTTGGCTTCCACTATCATATTGTAAGCTCCTTGAGGGCAGGGGTTATCACTCTTTTTATTATTTTATACTCAAAATCTAGGACAGCGCCTGCTATATAGTGTTGTTCAGTCATTTGGTGGTGTCCAATTCCTTGGGGTTGGTCCAACCCCATTTGGGGTTTTCTTGGCAAAGATATTGGAGTGATTTACCATTTCACTCTTCAGTGGTTTAGACAAATGACATGCCCAGAGTCACACAGTAAGTGAATGTCTCAGGCCAGATTTGAACTCAAGTTTTTCTGGCTCTAGGCGCAGTGCTCAATCCATTGTGCCACCTCACTACCTTGGCAGTTGGTACACAATAGGAAATTAATAAATGTTTACTTAATTGAATTGAGTCTATGCTTCTGTTTTACACGAAGGAGGAAACTGATGTTCAGAGAGGGCAAGTGACTTTATAAGACCATAGAACTGTGGGTGCTGGGGTTGAAAAGATCTTGAAGGTGGAGTCCAATCCTCATCTTACAGAGCAGGACATTGAGGCCAAGAAAGGGGAATTTACTTGGCTAAAGTCACTCAGTCAAAATATAGAAGCTATCACTTAGAAAGGAAAGGAGGTGAGCTGAAGGAAGAAAATGGGAGGAGAGAAGAAGAGAGGAGAGGGGGGAGAAGGGAGGGTAAAGTAAGGAATAGAGAAGAAAGGAGGGGAGAAGAGAGAGAGGGAGAGGCAGAGAGAGAGAGAGAGAGAGAGAGAGAGAGAGAGAGAGAGAGAGAGAGAGAGAGAGAGAAGACTTAGTAGGCTTCCTAGGTGTATCAACATTTGGAAGCTATTTTCTTAAAGTGACTTGTGCCTCTTTCCCATTTAGTAAAGAAATGAACATCAGTAACTTGCAGAATAGTAGAAAGGGTGGGACCCAATGCTGCATCCAATGTTGCAGGAAAAAATGGTAGATGAT
This sequence comes from Bettongia penicillata ogilbyi, assembly GCA_023548195.1. NCBI lineage: Eukaryota > Metazoa > Chordata > Mammalia > Diprotodontia > Potoroidae > Bettongia > Bettongia penicillata. Next base: position 10,042,756 of record JAJHZJ010000134.1, on the reverse strand, counting down.
GTAGTCTAGCTGTGCATGTAGTCATGGGACTGGAGGCCAGGTCATGGGAGCTCTAGGGGGCTGACAGTGGACTGACTCCCTGGGAAACCATCTAAGAGAGAATACCTTTGGGAGCCTGAGATGCCTTACTGTTGGTGTTGGGTTTTTTCCACCTCCTCGTAAGCATATTTGCCTGATTTGGTTAGTTCAAGTGGTTAGCGCACAAGGCCAGGGTCTCCTTAGGAGCCACTCAGCTTCCCACAGAGAACAACTCTATCCCATGGCCACAGACAGCCTTCCTTGCTTGAGGAAACTATTTTACCACTTGCTCAGCACAAACCCTCAGCCACAGCTAGGAAAAACAACACGAACGCCAGCTGGCACCAGACTATCCCATCCCGTTTAGAGAGGAATAACCAACTGCACATTCCACAGAGCCCAGGTTAGCACTAGGGGAAAATAAGCAGGTTTTTGGTAAGAGAACACCAAATGCTTTTGTTTAGTCATTTTTAGTTGTATATAATTCTTAGAGATATCATTTGGGATTTCATTGGCAAAGATACTGGAGTAGTTTGTCATTTCCTTTTCTAGTTTATTTAATAAGTAAGGAGACTGAGGCAAACAGGATTAAGTGACACATAGCGAGTAAGTGTCTGAGCCTGAATTTGAACTCAAATCATCCGTATTCCAGCCACACCTGGTACTCTACCCACTGCACCACGTCACTGACCAGAAGATCTAAAGTGATTGTCAATAATCTAGAAATCTAGTAACCACAACAATATTCACAGCAAATGCCACCAAACTTTTAGAGAATCATTTGTTCTCATCCTACTTATTCTCAAAGACTGAGAAAAAAGGAACTCATTAGGACAAATACAGTCCTAATACTAGATCCTAAATGAGGAAAAGGAAACCAATACCATTAATGAATATCAATTGAAAAAATTTAAACAAAATTCTGTTAAAGAGAGCATTAATTAATTCATTATGATGAACTTGGATTTTTACCTAGGACACAAGGATCGTTCAACATTAGGAAAACAATTAAGATAATCAAACATACAAAACAAAAAAAAAATCGAGAGCCACTAGATATCTATTAATACAAAGTCTTTGACAAAATGCCACCCTACGAAGTATAAGCATCAAAACATCTCTTTTAAATAACATTTTTTCAATTATAAGCATTCATCTAAAACAAAAAGCAAGTGTCATATGCAGCTTTGCCAATAATTACATGAGTAAAGCAAGGACGCCCACTCATCTCAATATTTTTTGATATTGTATTAGAAACGCTAGCAAAAGATGAGAGAAAGAGATTAAAGGTGTAAATATAGAAAAGAGGAGATAAAATGATCCTTATTTGTTGATGACATGATAGTTTACTTACAGAGACATCAAAGACACTAATTGAGGTAATTAGCTTCACAAATGTTTCAGGCTATAAAACAAGTCGCATTCAAAATAAATTTTAAAAATGAATAAAATATATAGGCAATCTATGAAAGCACATAAACTACAAATCAATTCAGTTAAAGAGTACTCCTTAATGAAATGTAAAACTGAAATAGCGGAAGGACTATTGAGTGTGCATTGCTGGACTATGTCAATAACAAAAACAGCCATAGAAAGCTAATTTACAGTTTTAATGCTACATCAAATAATCAAATAAATATTTTACAGATTTAATAAAATAATAGCCAAATTCATCTGGAGAAGCAAGAAAGCTGTCATATAAAAGGAATTTATGGGAAAAAAAGTAGAGATAAAATGGAACTAGAAAGAATAGACCTCAAACACTCTTATGAAGCAGCAGATATCAGAACCATTTTTCTTAGTTAAAAAATAGAAAAATATAGCAATGAAACAGAATAAACAAGGGAGACTCAGAAAAAATGAGATTCAATCATTCAGTCTGGAGAACTAAAAGACAGAAATTGCTTAGGAGAGAATTCTCTATTTGACAAAAATTTCAGGGAAGAACTGAAAAGTCATCTAGAAGAAGTTAGACTCATACCTTACACTGTTTTTCACAGTTAATTTGTATATGGAGGCATGACTTTCTTATTAAATCCATATTATAAAAAAGAGAAGTACATCATAATCTCTCACAGCCATCAGTGGAAGATGTACTCTTAATCAAAGAATGGAGAGGCAATTACTAAAGATAACATAGAAAATGATAATTACATGATACTGAAAAGCTTCTAAAATGAATGCATCAAGGATAATGAGGGATGCACTGAATGAGGGGAAAAAATCTATCACATTTCTCAGTAACAAATAGGTTTAGAAAAACAAAAGCCACTCCACAATGGACAAAGAATCAAAGCACATGAACAAACCATTTCCAAAAGAAGAAACACAAATTATTAACAATCATATGAAAAGATGGCCAAATCACCAATGATGAGAGCAATGCAAACCAAAACAATGATAAAGCTTCACCTCACCTCTGTCAAACTGGCACCAATAACAAAATATGGCAATAGTCAATGTCAGAGGAATTGGGGGCGGGGGGAAGGGGATAGGCATACTAGTGCATTGTTGGTAGAGCTGTAAACCAATATAACCATTTTGAAAAGCAATTTAGAATTATGTAAACAAAATGACTAAATGTCCATTCCCTTTAACTCAGAGATTCCACTGCTAGGACCAATCAAAATTATTGGCTTTTTAAAAATTATATTTTGGAGACATTTGGGTTAAATGACTTACCCAAGGTCACCCAGCTAGTAAATGTCTAGGGCTGGAGTTGAACTCTAACTCCTAACTCCAGGGTCAGTGCTCTATCCACCACACCAGTTAGTAGTCCCTAAAATTGCTGTTAGGAGGGGGAAAAATATCCATACACATTTATAGCAGCATTTTTTTGTGGTAGCAACTCCTTGACTCCTCTCTTGGCTCCTTGCTCCTGACTCTAGACTTCTTGCCATGGCCCAGAAGTCTTGTCACCACAGAACATGTCTCCATCCTTGTAGTCCCTTCTTTGTTGAGGTCCTCCCCAAATGTCCATTTTTAGGGGAGGTCAAGCTAGTCAAGATCATTCCTTCACTGCTCTCCCAGATCTTCTCCTGATCTCCAACCTTTTCCACTTGTCCCAAGATGGGTACCTTCTCCCATATCCCTCTTCAGCTTTCTTGTATGTATTGTCTTTTCCCATTAGAATATAAGCTTTCTGAAGACAGGGACTGTCCTTTTTTGCTTATATCTGTATTCCCAGAGTTTAATACAATGCCTGGTACACAGTAATCACTTAATAAATGCTTGTTGATTTATTGACAAAGAATTGGAAACATAGTCCATGTCCGTCACTTGGGAAACAGCTAAACACACTGTGGTATACACATTTAATGGAATATTAAATTCTGTATGAAACAATGCTTATGATAAATACAGGGAAATCTAGAAACTCTTACATGAACTGATGTAGAGGCAAGTGATAAAAGTCTAGAAGACAATTCACATGACTCGAGAATGTAAACGGAAGGAAAAATCACAAAGCAATCACACGTGAATGCTGCAAAATTATAAGAACAAACTGGGCTGTGAGAAGCAGATGTGAGAAGATATTTCCATGTGCTGCATAGATTTTCAGACTTTCTCAACATATTCATCAATTTTACTGATTTTGTTTTGTCTCTTCTTCCTCTTCCCTTAAAAAATTATTATAGAGTATTGCTCTGGGGTAGAGGGATTCTGGGAAAACTCTAGTGATGTAAAAAATAAAAGAAGTCAAAAATATATTTTTCCCTAAGTAATTGGAAGGGAGTATACACTCCATGGTCAATGGGCTGTCTATATTGGTCAATTTCCAGCATAGGCAGAAGAATGTGGTATTGGATTCAAAGTCAGCCAGATCTGGGTTTGCACCTTTGCTCTGAGATATTCTGTGTGACTTTGGCTGAGTGTTTTCATCTCTCAGCCAGTTTCTTCATCTGTCCCAAGGATTCTCCATTCAGAGGGCTGTATGAAGATCAGATGATCTATCTGTGATATCAGATGTCACTGGATCAGTGGAGGGGCAGCCATGCTGGTCTTGGCTCCTTTACCAGCCATGCCCTGTGCTTGAAATGCTTCATCTCAGCCTCCTAGAATTTCTGGCTTCCTGTCAAGCTCCGCTCAAATCCCTCCTGCTCCATGAGGCCTTCCCCTCCTTCCTAGTGGCTTGCACCTCCTCCTACCGAAACCACCTCGTATAAATTGTGCATATACAGAGTTTCCCTGAAAATTTTAGTGCAGCTACTAGTTACTAAGGGAGAAAACCACCCTCAGACTTTTGGGACACCCTGCATTTTGTATCAGGTGGTGTGGAATGGTGGAATTGGCAGCTAACAACCTGAAGTCCTGTCTCTGACACTAGTGACCCTGGGCAAGTCACTTTACTTGTGCCCCCACAGATGTCTTCAAGACATTTGATGACAGGCGAGTCACTGCCATGAAGAGGAAGGGGAGCTTCCCCGACAGAGAGCTCACGACATTGATGAAGTCACCCAGCCAGGCCCCCAAATCCATAAATGGTGTATATTCTTGTAGGCGTGCAGTCAGACTGCAGCTACTTGAGGCTGGGGATGCTTTCATTCCAAGGTTTGTATCTCCAGCCCTGACATTCAATAAAACCTCAAGACATGTTTGTGGAATATATATACATATATCTGTTAGTACTTTATGCTCTAGGCCCCTAGCCACTCTGACATCCACTGTTCTAGACCCCTCTCAGTTCTGACAATCCCTGCCCTAAGGCCCTCCCAGCTCTGATGTTCCCTGTTGTAGGGCCCTCCAAGTTGACCAGCAAATCTATAACTATAGTTGCTCCCTTTGAAGGCTGTTATGAAGCCCAAATGAGATTGTGGATGAGAAGTACTTAAAAAACCATAAAAAACTATCAGAATGTCACCTCTCATACATGGAAAGATGGCATGATACAGGGAAAATAGTATTGGATTTGGAAGAAGATTCAAATTCCACCTCTGACATTTCCTAGCTCTATGACTTTGGAGAGGGTATTTCACTTCTTCCTCATGCCTCAGTTTCCTCCTTTGTAAAATGAGAAAGTTAGACTGAATGACCTGGATGGCCCTTTTAGTCCTAGTCTATATTTCTTTCCTCTCATAGGATTTACCTGACTTTGGGTGGACCATTTTCTTTCCTTAATCTCAGTATCTTCATCTGTAAACAAGATGATTGGACCAGATAACCTCTGATGACCTTTGCAGGACCAGAACTCTGACGCTTCAAGTTCTGCAAAGATAAGCAACTCTACAGGAGTTACTTCACTTAGGCAGGGGCAGCTAGGTGGTGCAATGGATAGAACACCAGTACAGGAGTCAGGAGGACCTGAGTTCAAATCTCACCTCAGACACTTGACACTCACTAGCTGTGTGACCTTGGGCAAGTCACTTAACTCCAATTGTCTGCCTCATCTTGGGTCATCTCCAGTCATCCTAATGAATATCTGGTCACTGGATTCAGATGGTTCTGGAGGAGAAGTGAGGCTGGTTACCTGCACAGCCCTCCCTCACTCAAAACAAAGTCAAGTGCAAGTCATGTCATTATTTCTCTTCATCAACGAAGGATGAACACACACAATTAGGCAGCTCAAGAGATTTCCAATTTTCAAAGGGTTAAATGTTTTCATTTTTTTGATGGTGCTAATAGTAAGTGAAAGAAGCACCTTTCCTTTTGCTCCTACCTGAGATCCTTGCCATTCCACCCACTGCCTCCCATCCTTGTAAGGGAAGGCTCCCTCAATTCTGAGCTCATCCCTACAGGATTGAATTGACAGGCAGTGAATTCAGGGCAAGAAAAGAGAAAATTCTATAAATAAATAGCAAAAAAAAAAAAGAAGAAGACTCCACAGCTATCAAGAAACCCATTGATTCACAGAATTTCTTTTCCTCAAAGAGGTTCAAAGAATTTCCTCTTAGTACGTTAATAAGTCTCTAATCAATGACTCCCAACCTTTCCCAAAATAATTAATTGAACTAATCCCATTAGGCAAAAGTTACTAGTCCAGGGAAAGATGTGATCAATACAAAGACAAGGTAGCTTGGGCTTCATAGTGGGCAGAGTTGGCCACTGTCAATACTGACACAGGCTGGACCCAGGAATGCAACTGAAACTGATCACCAGTGGAAATTCACAAGAGGCCAGGCTCCAAGACGGCTCATTATGCCAACCTGACCCAAACCCAGGGCAGCCATGGACCCTCATTAGGAGGAGTGTCACTTGTAAAGGATACATTGGCTGAACTGAGGTGACATTTCCAATTCAATAAACATCATGAAACATGCCTGTATTTCCTCAATATAGACCCAGGCGAGGCCCCTTGAGACCATGCTGAAAGCCCAGTGATTTTGGAGTTATTTAAAAATAGACTGGACCAAGCACCAGAGTGTAGACCACTTGGAAGAGCATCACTGGCCTAGTCGTAGGTTTTTCCCATCCTTTAGTGTGTGAAGTAAGCTTCTAAGAGATGCATTTGCTAACTACCAAAGGGAGATACTCATCTCTGGTCTCAGTTCCAAAATAATTTCAGACTCAGGAAGCCAGTGTGGAAAATTTACTGTTTTCTGTTTCTTCTTTTATTATCTTCAGAAAAACACAGGGGTCCAAAGCTCTCCCTGGGCTAAGCATTACCTCAGCCAGTGACTTCATCACAGAGAAAAGCAGTTTATACATTTATTGATTATCTTATTAAGACCCTCCAGTCCTCTGTGCAGAACATCTCTGGTTTAATATGGTGAAGATGTAATTTCCCAAAAAGGGATCAGATAATTGCTTTGAGAATTCTCAGCTCTCACAGTTACTGTTCCAATATGGACAGTTTGGGGGTTCTTCTCATTTAAAACATTACAGATGTGATGAAAATGATATCTGACTTCCCCCAGAGGCCTACCAAACTGACAGGAACGAAGGTTGTATGGAGAGTAGGAAGATTTAAATTCTGTCTCTTTGGGGAGACGTTTGGCAAGGGAGTTCTTCTCTTGGAGAATGCAGGGTACTGGGCATATATGTCTAATTTAGAGTCAGAGAAACTGGGTTCAGTTCTCAGCTCTTGCCACCGGCTGGTGATGGGATCTTTGGCAAGTCATGTAACTTCTCTAGAACTGTTTCCTCAACTGTAAAATGAGAGTTGAACTAGATGACTTCTAAGATTCCTTCATCTCCCAACTAATGTGATCTATAATCCTTCTTCTATGTCTTGGGCTGAATCTACTGGACACCCACTCGATGATCCATTCACACTTTCTCTCCCATCTCCTGGTTTATCTCAGGCTGTTCCCCTTCCTGGAATATTCTGCCCCTTGACTTTCCTCAAGACTTCACTCAAATACTACCTACTGTAGGAGAACTTTCCCTGTCCTCCTCTTGCAGCTACTAATGTCTTCCCCTCTCTATCCTGTTTATAACTTGTACATAATTCTAATTATTTAAATGTTGACTCCTTCATTAGAATATAAGTCTTCTGAGGGCAAGGACCATTTCATTTTTGCTATTGAATCCCCAGTGTCTAGCATAGTATCAAGAGCAGAGTGGATAGTTAATGTTTGTTAAGTGAATAAACCTCCAACTCAAAGGATCTTATCAATGACCAAATTTTACAGAAATATTTCTTAATGGATGATTTCCCTCCCAGAATCCACTCTGATTAAAATCACAATTTTGAAAGCAATTGATTCCAAAAAGCACTCATCCTGGTGGGAATTCTGATCAGCCTTATACTTCCTGAGGAGCAACCAAAATCACAAAAAGTACAGAATCTGAGAGTTAGAGGTGACCCCAAAGACCATCTTGTCCCACTCATACAGGAAAGGCATCCCACCTGCAATGTATGTGACAAATGGACATCCATTCCCATCTTTGTGAATCTGCTGGGATTACCCAGGCCAGAACAGGAGACTTGGTTAAGCATATGGGGCCACTAGGAAGGATGACACAAGATGTCCTTGGAAAATGCCACTTTTTTGCCTCAGTAGCTCTTGGTGTGTAGTTAAGAGCTTCAGAAGATGTTGAAAAGAAACCTAGTGGTATATTAGAAACAGGGCTAGACACGGAGTCTGGAGATTCAGATTAAAATCTTGTTCAATTCCATAAGCATTTGTTGGGCACCCGCCATGTGCCAGACACTTTGTTGGGCTCATGAGAAATGAACACCAAAATAAAACAGTCCCAATTCTCAAGGAATCTCTACCTTCTAGAGAAAAGCAACAGGCACACTGATTAGCAAATGCAAAGTAGCAGAATCCCCTCCTTCTTGGATTCCACTTTTCTCACACAGAGGAGAGAGCACAAATTCTTGAGCACGTCAATAGATCTAGGGGCTTGAAGATGTCCATGCTCCTTCAGATAGTTTGGATCATTAAACCATCTAGGCCTTCCCCTTCTGCACAAATCTTCTTTGTGTTTCTGGAAATTCTCCAAGGAAGCTTCCTCGGTGCAGTAACAGAGCCTTCCTTTGGATCTCTTGACAATCTTGAGATCAGATACAAATGGATCATGGGAACTATTCAATGATCATCCCACTCCCTTGGGAAATTTTCTGCCCAGCACCATTCTCACTCCTGCATCTCTCTAATGTTATCCTTTATGCCATTCCTCTATAATTCTTTAATATTCATGATAACTCACATTTTCATAGAGTTCTACAGTTTCCTAGGTGTTTTATAATCATTTTCTCATTTGATCCTACAACCTAGTGAGGTAGACTTAGAGATGACGAAAGAGACTCATTATGGCAAAGTGTCAGAAGTGCCCAAGGTCACACAGGGGGAATCTTCTAAGCTAGAATTGGATCCCAAGTCTTCCAGATTTCATATCCAGCTCTTCATGTTCCACGCCATCTTGGTTTGGTAGCATAATATCATTTCTATTGCCTTTTGGGTGACTGTCAATATTAATTCCTCACCAACTGACATTCCATGACTCATATCCATATAGACTTGCCAGGTAAGTACCATTGTTAAGAAGGATGAAGACCTTTGTTTCAGAGAGGAACAAAATGGTCATTAAATAATAGTCTGTTCTCCTCCCTCTGTTCAATTCTCTTCTCAGACCTCAGATTTTTTCTGCAAAATGAGAGGATTGAACTGGTTTCCCTGTAAGGTCCCTTCCACCTCTAAATATATTGTCCCATAAGAGAAACCAAGCACAGAGACAGCTATCTTTGTGCCTGCTGTGGTTCTGTGAGGAGTTCAAGGAGACAAACCTCCAAGGCATCTTCCCTGCCCAAGTCATCAGATGATCCAAGCAGAACTCAAGGGTCCACAGACCCAGAACATAGGGAGCTTCTCCTTCCCAAACAACAGACAGAACTTAGCCATGGAAGTGAGTTGTAACACAAGTATCTGGGTGTGTAGCCAGTGTCTAGACTCATGAATAATGCACTGGATTTGATGAGAGGATCACTCATATAACAAATAGTTACTAGTAACTCAAGGCAACATCCTGCATCTTGGGAAAGAGGACAAGTGAATGATGGAGGGCAAGGAAATCTTAAGGCATATAAACTGTGTGTGAATATGGTACACCACACATCATGTGCTGCCTGCAGATGTATTATCCATGAATATTATATGTGTTAGCCAGGAGCCCTCCTGGCACCTGGCTACATATGATACCTGGTAAAATGGAAAGTTCTCTATTTTTTTCCATTGGGGAAAGAAATGTGGTGAGTGCTGGGTTGGACTTTTCTTCCTTCATTATCTTCCAGTTTGAGTCCCTGGGGAAATTAAGGGTTTTCATCAAGCTATATATGGCAATGGGTGGCCATGGGGACAGTTGAGTTTGAAGAAGGAGGAGTGACAGGAAAGAAGAGGGACAAGTGAGCTGAGATCAGAGGTGTAGGTGGAGCAGGAAAAAAGGAGGATTTTACTTTTAAAAATGATGGATTCCTACCCTTAGAGCTGGGAGGACCTCAGGGGTTGCTACACCCCTCCCCCACCTTACAGAGGAGGAAGCTGAGGCCAAGGGGAGAGGGGCACTCAAGGAGAAATCAATGTAGTGAATGCCAAAGGAGGATTTGAATCCAGGCCTTCTGATTCCACAAGAGCTTTTCCAGCACCAAGGACAGAGAAAGCCCCACAACACTTGAAACTATTCCAAAGTGGAGCTGGATGTCTTAGGAGTTATGGCGGACTTTAAGCAAAGGTGGAGCAATCACTTATCAGTGTACTATTAGCCCTTTGGGGAGGTCTGGCTCCCACTGAAGGACCCACAAGCTTATTCCAAACCCTGAAGGTCTATGGTTCATGTCAGTCATGTTCTTGTCCCCAAGTCTTCATTGACAGGTTAAGGGTAGGACTGGTCTTTTGTCTTTTTGTATCCACAATCCTTAGTGTGGTGCCTGGTACACAGTAAGCATTTAACATCTATTGACTGATAGATTTATCTATCTGGATTCTGTACCTATAGATTGTAAGACAGGGACTGTCTTTTTCATTTTTTCTTGATGGCACCAGGACCTAACACAGTGTGTGACACATAGCAGTTATTTAAGAAATGGATTTTGTGAATTGAATGTCATTGGAAAATTAGTGAAGAAGTTAGGAACATGAAGTTATATGGGATCTTGAGCAAGAACAATTGAAAGCCCTAGAAGATGGAAGCTGAATGAAGCTGGAATCTAAAACTTGTGACTTAAGACCTTGGCCTGCTGCTTTCAAGTCAACTGCTATTTATTCAATATTTCCTATATGCTAGGCACTGTGGACCACAAAGGACAATCCCTACACTTCTGGGGTTTATAGTGTTATGGGGGAGAAAACGTGTTTAACGACTGTATATGGACAAGGTACCCACAAGATACATTAGAGATCATTCTGAAGGGAAGGCATTAGCATGAAGGAAGGATGGGAAAGGCTTCCTGAAGATGGAGGAATTTTAAGTGAGGTTTGAAGTAAGCCAGGAAATATCATTGACTGGCATTCTATATCATTATTTAAATCAACATGCACACACAGTCACAAGCACAGACCTGTCTACACAGCCTTCTAACTCTCGACTTTAGTAGTAGAGAACAATAAACACCATTGAATCTTTGAGATAAAGGGGCTGTGTAATTAGAACACTTCATACTTAACCTGCTTGTTTTCCACTTCCAAATGATGGAGAGAAGGCTCTGGTGGAAATTCATATTTTATGAATTTTTCCTTCCCATTGGGCAAACAGCCCCCTGAACATTTCTTTTCAGCTGCCCACATCTGGGCCCATGTTGTCAGTGTTAACACTTCCCCCCCTCAATTCCTCTCAAAACGTGGGCTCAAACAACATCTGCCACCTCCTTCTCCAACAAGTTACCAAGGAAAAATGCCAGCAGAAGCAGGCTTCCTATTGAGAATGATTTTGTATGTGCAGGAACAATTATGCCTGCTGGTGCCAGGCCCACCAGTGGTACATTTCAATCTTCTGAACACATAGGCAAGAGAAGGCCTCAGGGGGCTGGAGGAAGTGCCTGCATCCATGAGCTCAATGGTTCAACTGGGAGAGATTAGAACTTGGAGTCACAGGGCCTGATGCTGGCTGGGCCACTTACAGGGATGATCATGGACAAAGAACTTCAGCTCTTTGAGGAAAAGCCTCTATAATAAAATGAGGGAATTAATTAGCTCCAAATCAATGACCCTGGGATGATATTTGCAACATATTGTCAGAGTTTTGATAGGGACATTGTAGACTGAGAATCCTTCTGCCATCTTTAGCCCTGGAGAAAGTGTCCACCTCAGAATTAGGGCATTGTTCAGCCTTGGCGAGGTCACTCTTGCAATAAAGATGAAAAGGCAGAAATCCCTAGGAGAAGAATGACCTCATGACAATGATGACTCTTTGAAAGCAGCAGTCAGGGGCCAAGCCACGTCTAAACTGTCTGCCCCGGCCATCAGAGAGATAAAAGAAGGGATCTGAATGATGCCCAGACCATCACTCTAAACTCTTAGGATGATCAGGAAGATTGCAGTCATCAATGACAGCCATTTATGGATCATAAAATCTCCTGGCAGGGTTTTTACTTGACGAGAGTAAGATGAAACATAACTTTGCCATTTTCCCTGCATTATTCATAAGTCTGGGTGCTAAAGGCCCGGCAAGGGGTCAGTCACATGTTGGTACTCAATATGCTTGGATGTGTCTGGAGATAAATTATTTGGTCTTAAAGCAGAAAGTTGCAATTTGATCTAATAAATCATTGGGTTAGCAAATAACACTTGGCTATTTGTAATATTTATTATAGGTTGGATAAAGGGGTTTCTGTATAATTCAGTTACTCAAACATAGTAACCTAGACCCTGAAGGTTGGGGGAGAAGCTTGGTATAGGGCAATAAGAATGTCTCTGTAGTCAGAAAACCTGGGTTCAAATTCTGCCTTTGATACTCCTTGTATAACCTTGGTCAAGTCCTTAACCTCTCCAGGCCTTAATTTCCTCATCTGTAAAATAAGGGAGTCAGATTAGATGACTTCTGGAGTCCCATTGAACTCAAATTCTATGAACTCATGAGTGTCTATAAGGATCAAAGAAACTTCCTGAAAGACTCAACTTCAGTCCTAACATTGTCTCACATTAGCCTACATTGCCATGCTGGTTGCTCATGATTCTTCATGATGGCCTCTATTTTCCATCCAACCTGACCCACTTGTACTCCTCATGATGGACAGTCCATCTCTTGTTCTAAATGCATTGTATAGGGGTTTTCTTCCATGTGGTGTTCCATGCACTCTATGATCCAGTGACGCCAGTCTCGGTGCTGCTCCTCCCACTCAATATTCCATCTCTGCGACTTCAGCAGAGTCTGTGTCTCAGCAGATTCTCCTCATTTATGTCTCTCAGAATCCTTGACTTCTTTCCAGACTCAGATCAAGCACCACCTTCTGTAGGGTACCTTCCTCCTCCTCTCCCCCCATGCCTTTCTCTCTATGATTCCCTTCCATCTACTCTCTCTGCATCTTAGATAGATATGCCTTGCTGCTGTTAGAATGGAAGCTTCCTGAAATCCGGAACTATTTCACTTTTGTCCTTGTAGCCCTAGCCTATAACACAGTGTTTACCCCAGAGTAAGCACTTATTGTATGCTGAGTGATAGACAACTTCTGTGGGCCTCAGTTTCTTCCTCTGTAAAACAGGAGAATGTTAGAAGCAATGGCCTCTAAGGCCATTTTCAGCTCTGCATGTGTTCTCCCTTCCATATGATAGATATGATAGAGGCAATTACAAAAAAAGAAATCATATGCACACATATATGTGCATATACACACATAGACAGACAGACAGATAGATAGATAGATAGATAGATAGATAGATAGATAGATAGACAGACAGACAGACAGACAGATAGATAGATAGATAGATAGATAGATAGATAGATAGATAGATAGATAGATAGATAGATAGATAGATGGAGATATATAAATAGGTATGTTGAGGGATGAAAGTAATATGAAAGCAAAGATATACATTTTTTCCTAAATAAAGGTTACAGACAATAACAGTCTTCAACAATATCAGTCATTTAATATACCCCCCCCATTTTTAAATCAACAATGCTAACAAATCCCAGTTAGTTTCAGTGACAATGAGCTGGTGGAAGAGCTCGGCACTAGAATCCAAATTTATTCATTCCTAGACCAAGGCTCTGCCAAAAAGCTTTGGACTTCCCACATAGCTATTGAATGCCATCCTATTTAAGCTTGACTCTCTCCATCTCTTTTCTTTTTTCTTTCATGCCCCAGTTTCAATTCCTGCTCTACCTCTCTCTGTGTCCTCTTCACCCTCTTTCTTAGCCTCTTTTTCACCAACACACTGAACAGAATTCTTTCCGAACTACTCTGTCCCTGTTCCCCTTTCTTCCCCCATCCCACCACATCCTAACCCAGGTTTCTTCTCTCCTCACTTTATGCTATTTCTACCTCTCCACCCCTCATGCTACATGACATTCAACCCTTTATTTTAGTGTGCAAGAGAATAGAAACACTTGTAAAAGGCAGCCTTTGTTCTTTTTACTGAAACTGAAATCTTTCTAGAAATGGAACTCACAAGTCCTTCCCAGTCCTATACCCAATTAAACTTTGATGTATAATAAAAAGGTCAACTAGTTCTGTTCAGAAGCCTGGGCTTGAGCAGGGCAGTTTCTACAGAGATGGCCCTTGCCCTAGGATAATTTATGTTAACATTGAAAAGTGGCTTGACCTCCCAAGGAAGCCAGATGCTCACTGAATGACGAGAAAGAACTCATGGGACTAATTTACTTCAACACTTGGATAAAGGCGTTAGACCTTTCCTTTGTGAATCTATACTTTAAGAACAAGCAACATATTTTTGTGAGATAAAAAATAAGCCAAATAATAACTAAGGTGGGGCAACTGTGGCACTGCCCCAGGGAGTTTGGAGCAGACACTGACAGCATTTTATATCCTTAGCAGAATGAAGACACCTGAGCTCAGCATCTAGTTAGCAAAAATAATGAGATAAAATAGGAAGCTACCCATTCCAAGTCCTGCTTTCCTACCACCACAAGCTCATGGCATCCTAAATATCTCCTGGCCACTGTGCCATCCCCAATAACTAAGACCAAGAGTCATTCTGTGACTCATGTCTTTGGGACAAAATAATATTGTTAATTAAACTTCTAGAAGTAACTCTTGTTTAGTATAGAATATTATCAACATCTTGATAAAATCTCAGACATGCCAATATAAGAGGTTTAGAAAAAAAAATAATAGCAATATATGGTTTTCAACAATTCCTTGACTGCATCAATGTGGAAACTGATTTCATGAGGACTGATTACAATCTATCTATACCTTCTCTTTCTCTCTTCCATAGAGAGCCCCTCTTCCATCAGAGACTTTACAAAGGACATAATGTAAGGAAATGGCAAATATCTTTGGCCAACATATATCTCCATCTTTTATGTCATGCTTGGTATAGTATCCAAGTAATTGAAATAAAAGTTCATCAAATTATAAGGGAAACTAGATAGCAAAAGTATTATAGTTGGGGATGACAATGTGTTACTTTAAAACACAAACAAATCTAATAAAGTGATAAATAAGGACATATAAAACCTGAATAGAATTTTAGAAGAGTTATATATGATAAAATTCTAGTTATTACTGATTGAATGGGTAAAGAAAGGAATACACATACTTCTAAGCTACTAATGACATCTTTACAAAAATTAGCCATATGCTTGAACATAAGACCTTTAAAACATGCAGAAAACTAAAACATTGAACACATTTTTTAATGATCCTACATAATAGAGTTACAATCTATAAAAGGATAATGAAGAAAGAATTGAAGCTTAGAGAATAAAATCACATGAATCTAAGTAATTTATGTCAAAGACCAAATACAGAAACAATAGATCATTTCACTAAAGAACAACAATGATGTAATATAACAAAACTTTTAGAATTCTGCCAAAGTAATTCTTTGTATTTCTAAACATATCAATAAAAGAGATAAAAAAAGAATAAATTGGTGAATTGAGCATACAACTAAAAAATAAGAAAAAAAATTGAAGTTCCCAATAACAAACAAAATAGAATTCTAAAAAAGATTATCAAAATTTTAAAGAAAAAGTTAATTTAAAAAGCTAGGATTTTTTGTTTTTACAAAAAATAATCTAATAAAATAGGTAAACCAATATCTAATTTGATTTTTAAGGGGAAAACCAAATTGTCTAGATTAAGCGATGAAAGAGAATTCACAAAAATTAAGAAATAAGGGGAAATACTAGAAAAACTTTGTCTATATGTCAACAAAATGAAACAGGCAAATATTATTTTAAAAGTTAGATTAACAAAATAGAGGAAACAATCCCACCTCAGAAAAATAAATTGAACATGCCATTCAAAAAAAAAAAAAAAACAAACTCTAAACAGAAAAAAGTCTAGGTCCAGATGGATTTCCAAATGAATTCCAACAAATATTCTAAGAACACTCAATTCTAATATTCTATGAATGGTTTGCAAAAACAGGGAAAGAAAGGGATCCACCATGCTCCTTTAATCAGACAAACATGGCCTTAATTGACAATTAAATCAGGGAGATGTAAAGCAACAAAAGAAAACTATAACAACATCCCTAATTAAATCAAACAAAAAATATTGAATAAATATTAACAAGGAGGTTTGAGCAATATATTTCAACAACTGAATTCTCTGAATAGACTGGATTTGTACACAAAACAAGGGTGTTATTTCATATTAGGAAAGCTATAAGTATAAAAAACTATATTAATAACAATAACAATGAAAATCACATAATTATATCACAAAAAGTTTTTGATAAAATGCGACATGGCTTTATGTTAAAAAAAAATATTTAAAATCATCGGGACAGATTAACTGTTCTTTATTATGATAAAAGATCTAAGACCAGAAGCTAGCATTATTTGTAATGGCATTTCTTATTAAAGAACATCAAGGATCAGTAAAGTAGATATCCATCAGGTAGGGAATACTAAACAAATTGTGTTATACAAATGTAATAGAATATTATTAAAGTGTAAGTAAAAAGTAAAACAGAAGGGAAAGTTTTGGAGAAACCTAGGAAAACTAGTAGGAACCAGTCCAGAGTTAAGTAAGTGGAAATCAGACAATGATTTATATAATAAATCATTGATATAATACATAATTATAAAGAAGAACAACTGAAAGAATTAAGAATTCTGATTTACACAATGATTGATTGCAATTTTAGAAGACCAGTGATGGAGCTTGCTTCCCACGTCCAGAAGAGAAGCAATGAATTTTAGGTACAGAATGAGACGTATATTTTTGCATATGGCCAACAAACAGATTTGTTTTGCATGAATACACATATTTATTATTAGAGAGGACTTTCTCTTTCTGGGAGGGGAATGGGTTAGAGGAAAAGTGGATATTGATAGTTTTAAAGAATAAAAGAAAGAAAAGACTGCCAAAGACTAATTTATAACCCATGGCAGAGAGAAAGAATTTCTAGTGTCTCCCTCCTATTATCTTTGATTTATCTTGTATGTAGCTTGTTTTTATGTAGCTATTTACACTCACTCCCCCACTCCCTCCCATTAGAATGTGATCTTGAGGTTAAATTATGATAAAAATATCTTTCAAAGACCAAAGCTAGTATTATTTGTAATGGCCTTTCTATGTCTTTTGCCTTTTTAGTATCCCTACCACAGAGTAAGCATTTAATGAATGTGATTTGACAGAAAGATTGACTGATTGAGAAGGGGATAAAGACAGAGAAGTATTCAAACTATGTTAAATTTGTTTTATTTTTTAAAAATAAGATATACATAACAGAGGAAAACTATATATAACACAAGTTAGTAGTTTCATATACCCTTATTTGACTTTTCTTTGTATATTGAGATGTTCCAGTGTGTTGATGTTATATGATCATTGTAAGAAAAAAATGTAAACAATGAAGAAAATTTTAAAAAGAAAAATAAAATCCCTTTGTAGAAATGACAAAAACAAAATAATGACCTTATGTCAGTAGATTCTTAGTTTTCATGTCTTTTTTTAAATTTGGGATTGATTGCAATGTTTTCTCCAAAGTTAATGGTCTCACTGCACAAGGAGAGCTGATTCTGAAATGTGACCCTCACAACTAACACATCATCTTCTGCTGGTTCATCTTGATGACACCAATCATGAAAGCACATGCACCTGTGGTTGGGAGGTTCTTTTCATTGCCTTCATGTATTCTCTTGAGCAGACTCTTTGCACCAGATGTTGGTAAAGACGCCACAATGAACTCTATGGTATATTTTTTGCTTCTGCTGTTTAGGAGCGCTATGACTTAGGATGATCAAATGCCTCATGAATGACATTTCCTAATGCCTTTGGGCCCACAGTGAAATCACCTCCTCTATGTATTTGCTCCTTATAAGGAAAACTTCCATTTGACTGAAATGTCCTCATGGTTCACCCTTCTGGTTTCATTGAGAGTGAAAATGTTGATATAAATCAAGACCAGCTCCTTCAGTAGCTTCATCTCCTCATCAGGTGCTGGATGAAGACCTCATACTGAGACTTCCACCGGCTAATGCTTTTTAAGAGTGGGGCTTTATCATACTTTGTCCCTTTTGTGAGCTGTCTGGTACTCTCATAAGAGAAGCAGAAAGTGGGCAGACAGGAGTGAAAACTATTGGGTAGTTTTCTTCATATCCTGGGTTGTCATGACTAAAGAATTCAATATGAATGCGCCTAAAGGTGTACTTAGTGTGACTGATCCTTGGATCTTAGACACAATCTGTCATTGGACCATTCCTGGAGGCTTCTTCAGCTTAGTAACATTTACCAGAAGTTTTACTCCACTTGAACCAGCTTCAAGAACTCAGTTTTTCCTGCACATTTGGTGGAGGCATCAGAGCAAGGATTTGATTACCTTGGGATCAGGAGCAGCAATGGAAACATCTGGTGGAAAGAGTTTTGGATTCAAAGGTCCTTGACTTGGCATCTCTCCCTCCATTAACTTTGGCAAGTCACTCAACCTCTTTGAACTTCAGTTTTTTCTTATGTAAAATGAGGTTGGACTCATTAGATTGTGAGCTTTGTGAGACAAGACAAGATATTTGCCTCTCTTTGTAATACCCTCACTTAGTACAGTGCCTGGTACTTCAATAAATGCTTATTTATTGAATGAAATAGTTGGTGAGTTTTAGTTCAGTCCTGTATGACTCTCTGTCACTCCATTTGGGATTTTCTTGGCAGAGATTCTGGAGGGGTTTGCTGTTTCCTTCTCCACCTCATTTTACAGATGAGGAAACTGAGGCAAACAGGGTGATGCGACTTGCCCAGAGTCATACAGCTAGAAAGTGTCTGAGGTTGAATTTGAACTCAAGAAGGAGTCTTCCTGACTTCAGGCCCAGCACTCTATCCACTATGCCATCTATATGCCCCAATTGGGATAGAATACCTCTCCAATCCCTTTCAGCTCTAAATCTATGATCTCGTGAATTTAGTTCCTTGACTTTTTTTACATTTTAATTAGGGATAATGCTAGGCCATAAATTTACCATATTTTACATATTTATTTTTTTAATAACCCAGAAGCAACTCAAATCAACAAGAGTATATATCTGGAGATTTTCACCGTTTCCCAGGATGATGAGCAATAGCTGAAACTCTAATCCAAAGAATAAATTGAATTTAAGATGAGATTGTTAATAAATGGCCTTCATGTCATAACATTCTCTGTTGTCAGTGGAAAAACCTTTTTATAACAATAAGAGGGGGAAAAATGTTCAAAGCTCCTTCTCTTTAAAAAGACGAGAGATTTTCATCTGCCTAAGAGATGTTTTAAATGCAATCATGCCAAGACTAGCAGGGAGGGGGAGAAGGGAGAGGACCAGGGGGCCACTTATGGTCCTTTTCAGGCCAGTGAGGCCATAATTCTAATCAGCCCCTTAAATAGCAAGGATCTGGCAAGAAAGAGATTAATGAGTTGATATTAGAAAAGAACCTTTTCTAGCTTATTCCTCACTACATTGGGACTGTGATTACAACAAGTCCACTCTTATTTCCTCCCTACTTTCTCTGCGTCTTTTCTTTTTCCACTTTTTATTAGGGATGAGTCAGAAAGAACAGGTTTTTTTCTTCTAATTTTCATAATTTCTTTTTACCATGTAAATGAAATTCTTAAATTTTGTTAGACACCACTGAGTAACTCTCCCCACCTGGATCTAATTTTTTATTCATATCAACTGGTGAAAACTGAAACCAGGTTCCATTCTACTCTCAACTGGATCTTGTAACAGGAAGCTTTGTTTCTGATGGATAGCGGAGATAATCTGCTCTTAATGCTCTCCCCCCCCCCCCCAATTAGTCTGGCTTTCCCTTGTATATGCTATGTATTTGTTATTGCTGCTCTGCAGTAAAATGTAAGCCTTTTGAGGGCAGGGGCAATTTAATTCTTGCCTTTGTATCACTAGTAGAGTACCTGGTATATATGGTTAATGCATTTTTATTGAAATGAATTTTAAAACTTCAAGGCAATTCTTATGCCACATAAAATGAATTCGTTTGAAGTGGCTGCTTGATCTCTCCTCTCTTATAGCTTAAGTTTAAAGTTCACAATTCTTTCATGGTCAGTTCCTCTAAACATTCTGAGATTTCATCAAGGAATATGTTCCCTATAATTATGCTAATTGCAACTCGTTTGCACCTGCCCATCCTGTGTGACTTTTGCCTTGTCCTCCAGTAATTTCATCATCACAAGCTGGGGAACCTTCTTGCTTTCTCCTGACACAGAGAAGATACCAAGGGAGCACTTAGGATGTCCACCAGCTACCCTATGCACACTCTCTGTGTGACCAAGCTATCTTCTCCTCCTGTCCTACATTACTATTGTTTTTCCTTGGAGTTCTTTTTTGGATCTATGTTGCAATCAACTCACTACTGCCATGCCCCTCTCTATTGCCCTCTGGATGCCATTCACTTTCAGTTTTTCAGAGATTGTTGTATTCCATGTCAAAACCTGGAATGTCACACAACATTAGTAGAAGGAAGCAGTAAAGTCATGCGTCCTTGTTTCTAGAAGTTTTGGGGAAGAGTTTTACAATGTCCTAAAGATAACTCAGAGCACTCTACTCTTGTTGAATTCTGCATCCAACTTCTTGGCTATATGTATCCAACCGACAGACAAGCTCCATATGTTATTTACTCAACAATGTGTCATAATCCAGGAAAATAGACATTCTTTTCCACTTGGACTTTCCAGTGTGGATAGCTAGACTAACCTCTCCGAGGAGACTACAGTGTTGCAGGGCTTGATGCAACCAGTTCAATTTCAACTTCAAGAAGGAGCATCTGCATGACCTCATCTTTCACAGGAAATTAATCCCTCTTTGACTTGGAATGTGTGCCACTCCATTACAGTAGCCATCACCTATCTCCTTGTTCTATATGGTAGGAAATCTAATTCTCATTGAAAACAGTTCAGCTACCATTAAGAAGGCTCAGTACTTGGGTTTTAAATAAGAGAACATCCTTGTGCTTTTTGGAAGGTGGAATGTTGAACTTGTAGTAACAATTGAAGGATACCATCATTTAGGTTAGAAAAAAAGATCTTACCATATATCTCCCATAATAGAAGTATATAACCCATTGTTTCAATCTATCTGGAAAGAGTTAATAAAAATGCATTCATCAAATAGTAGAGACTATTACTGCATATTGTACTATATAGAGAGACAGTATGGTAGAGCAGAGAGTACTAGGCTAAGATTCAGAAAATCCTGGGTTCAGATCCTACCTTTGAAACTTACTGGTTGAGTAATTATGGTCATCACTTAAAATGTCCAAGCCTCAAGAAACTCTCTAGGATTTATGAGTCAGCATTGTGAAATGACTATTAAAAAAGGCTAATGTGATTTTGGATGGAATTAAGAGAAGCAGGACTTTCAGGGACAAGGAAGTCATATTCCCTCTATACATGCCATCATCAGACAACTCCTAGAACATCAGGTTCAGGTCAGCTAGAGAGTCTAGATAGAAAGGCTGTCATAATGGTGAATAATTTAGATGAAAAAGAAAAAAAGGCCCAAGAGAGAGCCTTGGGGGATGCCCACAGTTTCAGGATAGGATTTAGATCAAGATCCCTCAAAAGAAAGGGAGAAGTCAGATAGGTAGGAAGAAAATCAGGAGAAACCAATGTTATAAAAACATGTAGAGAAAAGGATGATCTATAGGGTCAAAGACTGTAGAGAAGTCAGGAAGGAAGACTATGCCCTCTCTTAAGACTTCCCTTTCTCAGGCTAAATGCATCCAATTCTTTCAGCTGATCCTCTGGTGACAGGACCTCAAAGCCCTTGGCCATCCTTTTTTCTGTCCTCTGGGCATTTTTATTATATGAATTCTTTTCAGCTGTTTGTTGAACTAGGTGATCCATGAGGTCTTCTCCAACTCATTTAAGAGATTCTATTGACTATAATAGATGAAGGTTAATAATAACATACATTTTTATAAAGTATTTGTTTAGTTCAATGTACGCTCAGTATATTGTTTTGCTTGTTTTCATCAAAAAAGAATCTAGGTAGTTTAAAGTTGCAAAAACAAAAAGGCCCAGGATTCTCTCTACCCCTTCACACATAATACCTTTGGATGTAACCAACAGCATCGTAAATTTACAACAAGAATGAAAATATGAACCTGTAAAGCAATGTATTTATCCCTGGTTATGGTGATGGTATAAATAAAGGAATACCACTTGAGTAGTCAATACATCATCAAGATCCCAGAAGAAAAATAATATTCCATAATAATGATAAGGCAAATAATGAAGGTGAGCCATTAATCTTCATGGAACATGGTGAAGTCATCTGCCTCCCCTGGGTACTTGGCATAAATGCTTAAGTCCAGAAAAAGTGGGCTGGTGTTTGCATGATTGAATAGTAGGCAATAAGCTCCCCAAGGATAAAAGCTAAACTATCCTATATGGTTCCTGTTCTTAGTAGGTTCTTAGTAAACATTGTGAAATGCAAGAATGAATGAATGAAATGGTTGTTTGCAGTTTTGGAGAAGGGGGCTAAGCCAATATGATGCTGAGAAACTTTCTACCTTATGGGCATCCTTAGAAATTTGGAGAGATGTATTTCTTTCATCTCTTCCAAGGCCAATGGAGCTCAGAGTTAGACCTCACATAATATGAATTGAAGACAAAGAGGAGAATTCTCCTGGACATCTCTTCATCAGATGTAATTGCTTCTATTTTTCACTGTGATCCCATTGGTTTTAGAGAGGAGAAGGGTGACCAAAGGGTGGGAACTGCAGGGAGGAGATGGTATTTTGCTTGATATAAGGAATTTCCCAACAATTAGTGCTGAGCTGAATGACCATAGGATGTGCTATCACAGGACACATTGTACATCAAGCCATCAGAGCTCAGGCAGAGTCTGGGTTGTGCTGGGGATGTGCAAAGGCCCCAGGAATCAGGTCCTGGAGAATCCCTTCATTCTAGAAACTCACTCCAGCCCTGGGAATCACCCCTTGGAAGGGTCCTGGGCCCCTGAAGCTTCTCCCTCTGATTGGATGGTTTTTCCTAGTGCCTCCTTTGAAGAAAGGTGCCTAGGCCAGAGGCCAGCCATGTTCCCATTTCTCACTGGGCTGTACTAAGGCCTCCTCTACCATGGGTCCCTCACCAGGTAGCTTCTCAGAAGGAGGAGAACCCCCTTTCAGCTCTTTTGAGGAATCTTCTTCCATCAGAAAGAAAACTCCTTGGGGACCAAAACTGTCTTCCTTTTGGCTTGTGTTTGTATCTCCAGCACTTAGCACACAGTGCCTAGAACTTACTAAGTACTTAATTAAGTACTTAGAACTTAGAATTAAGTACTTAGCCTAGAATATATTAAGTATTAAATACTTAAATTACTAGCATGGTATAGTGAAAAAGTGGACAGTGATACTGATTGGACTAGCATGGTACAGTGAATTCGGCATCAGAAGTTCTGGGTTCAAATCCCACATTGGCCATTTACTGCCTATATGGCCTTAGGCAAACTGATTAACCTTTCAACCATTTCTATCTTCTATAAAATGAAGGAGTTGGACTAAGTTTCCTTCTTTTGGGGGCTACCTTGCTTCTCATCTTTTTTCCCTTCCTTCTCTTAATTCCTCTTCCAACACTTTGGCCAGTCAGGCTTTCTTGGGAAATAGATTAGAAGAAAGATCAGTAAGGTGACTCTTCACTCTTGGCTTCCCTTCACCCCCCCCTGGACAGGATAGCCAGAGAAGGGTAGAAAAATGATTGTACATACTTCTTGGATGAGCTAGGAGTTGTTATCTATAATTCTTTTGGTAAGGGGGATGATCAATCCTTATGCTATAGCCTGACCCTAAATCCTAATGTCCTTTGGGCTTTAAAATTTCCCTGGTTACAGTTGAAGAAACTGAGGCTGACAGAAGTTAGGTGATGTTCTCAATCTGAGGCTTGATTTGAACTCAGTGCCCATTAAGTGCACTGTCTTCTGATCTCCTGTATGTGCTAAGGACCATCTCTGTCATTACTAAACTGTGGAAACTTTAAATATAGAGAGAGGTAACTTCCCAGAGTACAAAAAACGTGCTTGGTCAAGCTGGTAGATATGCCCAGGGGAAAATTCCTTGGATCTGCCCAATTCCTTTTGAAGATGGATACTTTATCATTGGGGTGCCCACATAGAATGGAAATGTTAAGCATCATAAGGACACTAACACATAAATGGGGTAAGAGGTTCAGGGAAGTAAAGAATTCCATCTGCAAAATGTTACCATGTTCTCTTTCTATGAAGTGGGAATAATCATGCCCACCATTAAGTAATGTTTATAATCATTGATCATTTTCTTTTCAGTCCTCTCTCTGATGATCTCAATTATGCCACATGCCAATTAATCAGCAAAGAGTTATTAAACGACCACTTTTTATATGGCACTATGCTAGATATTGGTGAAACAAAAATAAAACTGGAACAGAAATTATCCCTGCAAAGGGAATAAATAGCACTTCCAGTCTTCAAATTATATCATCAAAATTATTTGACATTGGTTAAAAAATCAAGAGTTATCTCAATGGAAGAGACTATACAGGGGAAAGCTAGGGGAAAACTCATAGAATTCAATAATCCAGTTTTACATACCCCCTCCCAAATATTCAAGAGGGAATTTTCTCCTTGATTAAAAACTCCCAGGAAAACCAGAAATATGGCAGGAATTAGTTTTAGACCAATACTTTATTCCATATTCCACAATATAATCTAAACAGTATATGCAACTGTAATAATAAAGATCATATCACAAAAAAAAATAGAAGAGAACAGATCATATACCTTCCACAACTATGGACAGGAGATGTATTCTTAATCACATAAAGGATAGAGGTAATTATAAAATATATAACAGATAAATATAATTACATGAAACCAGAAAACTACTGCACAGATAAAAATTACTGTATCTAGGTGTAGCACCAATGCAGTGCCCACAGCCACCACTATGACTGATATGCATGCATATTTCCAGGGTAAATTTGCAAAATATAAACAACTCTCTCAAAGAGGAAACCAAGATATTTGTTTAAACCCAGAAAGTCAAGTCCATCATAGTAACAAAGAAATATCTAATACATGATCAATACAGGGAGCACAGCCATGCCCAAGTCTTCCCTTCATCAGGCCTCCCTACAAACAAGCTCCCTTAGGCAAAATCACTCCCTCTCTCACTCAGGCTAGCTGCTCTGCTCTGCCTGCTCTCTCTGCCTCAGCTCCACCTCACTCTTTCTCCCTGCTTCACCCCTCCTGCTCCACCTGTTTGGCAAGATTCTCCCACTATAAGCTCTATGTGACTCAGAATGTGGGCTGGGGCAGAGCTCAAAGCAAATCACATGGACCTATTAAAGGACAGGGAAGATCTTCAAATTCCCTTACTGTTACACTAGGATAAGAAGAAAAGCAATTGAATGGGAGAAAAAATTCAAGAGACAGATAGTTATACAGATAGAGAAGAAGAAAGGGAGAAAAGAGAAAGGAACAAATATATATTAAATATTTACTATGTGCTAGGCACTTTATAAATATTAGTAAATTCTTACAACAATCCTGGGAGGCAAGTTCTATTACCACTTCCATTGTACAGTTGAGGAAACTGAAGCAGGCAGAGGTTAAGTGACTTACCTAGAGTCACACAGCTAGCCAGCGTCTAAGGCTGGATTTGAGCTAAGCCTTTTCTGACTCCAAGACCCAGTGTTCTATGCATTGTGGTGCCACCTATCTATGCCACACAACCTAACAATAGCAACTAACATCTATGTAGTACCTGCAGGGTGTGAAGTGAAACCTCAGGGTTATTTCCATTTCCATTTCTCTTATCATTAGTGATTTGGATTCTTTCCTGGAGTTGACAATGGTTCATCTTTTGAGAAGCCTGTTTATGTCCTTCGATGCATCAATTGAGGGCTAGAAACATCATCTATGGAAGTATACTATAGCCAACCTGTAGTACAACAACCAGTGGATGGAACACCAGGCTATCATGGATCTCTGGAAATGACCTCAGAAGCCAACTGGTCAAAACACCTCAATTTACAGATGAGGAAACTGAGGCTCTCAAAGGCTCAGTAACTTGTCTATAATCAAAATTTCAATGTAAGAGGTAGCATTTGAACTTATATTCTCTACCAATCAAAACTTAATTTCAAGAAATAAGAGAGCTGCATCATCCTTTGTTAAGGGGACCCTGTGCTTTGGACCAAGATGAACATGGATCAAGGTTCTTTATTGGGAGACCCTGGCCAATAATGAGAGGTTTTAATCTCCTTTTGTTGTATGCTTTACTTGTGTTATAGACCTTGATCCTGAAGCCATGGGGGGGGAATACTAAAAGCATTGTTTTGCTCTATCTAAAAACATAGGTTTTACTCCTTTGTACAGGATCCTCAACAGAGAGAAAAGAAAGGGACACTCAATGTATAATATAGATCAGGTATAGCTCAACTATTTATTATCTTCACATAGTAGAAATACTAAACAGAGAATGTACAAGCTCACTGATTGAAAAACTGAAAGAGCAGCTGTAGTAACATTAACTACTGTTTTATTCTCTTAGGAGACTGATACTTAAAAAACAACACATGTTGCCATGTGCCAGATGTTGAAGAGTGATTTTTTTTTTTGTTCTGTGATGTTCAAGCAATTTCCTTCAAGTTCCATGTCTTCAAAGAATCCAAGTCAAACCTGTCAGTGGTCATCCTCCTGACAGGGAAACTCCCTCTTCTGCTAGTCATTTTTGACCATGAGAGCAAGTGTCCCTAGCCCTCTGTAACTTCAAAGCTGTACATGACTATCTTAGGATCACAGTTCAGTCACCTATGTTTGAGCAAGCAACACAAAGCAGAAAGACTTCCAGGGGCAACCAAAGCCCAGACTCAAACTTGCCTAAACCCACATGTGAGCATTCACTTAGATAATGCATTCATAGTTCAATACTTCTCCTGGGTTGCGAAGAAGGACAGCACTCTGCCTCTAATGTGAAATCTGGAAAGGGAGAGTCACATTCCACATGGCAGAGTGGAAGGAAGAGAGCAACCAGAAGGGGATTTTCTTTTTTAAAATGATACAGCCACCCCTACCTTACCGCCCTGAGGCTTAGAGACCACTTAGGAGATTGATTGCTGAATATCTCAAAGCCACCTGAGTCCTCTGCACTGAGTTAATGCAACTACTCTGCAGCAGCAGTGGGGGCTAATCTGAGCATGTCCCTTGAAATCCATTTCCTGTAATATACACAAAATAAATACACAAATACAAGATGCATTTTGGAGGAAAGCCCTAGCTTAGGAGAGGAGTATCATAGAAGTTAGCCCTTGAGCTAAGGTTTGCAGGAAATTGTGAATTCTTGGAAGTGGAGGGAAGGATGGAGAAGGGTTTATTCAAGGTGATCCAACTACTAAAGAGAAGAGAAAGAATTGGAACCCTGTCCCTCCAGCTTAACAGTGAGTACCCTTTCCACTAGAGCACATTAATGTAGCCTACAGGGAGTTCTTGTATTCCAGAAGGGGTGGGATGGGGTATTGTCCAGGAATGGGAGCCAAGTTGAAAGTATTTAAATGAAATCAAAATTTCCATAAACCAATATTACAATAGGGTGTTGGACTCTTTCAAAAAAGGCCTAATGTCCAAGAAACCCAAACTGTATTAAATCTCTTATTTAATAAACTACAAATGCTACAGTAGTTCATGCAAAGTTTCCCCCAGGTAGTTATAAATGAATTAAGCAGGGCAATAATGGTAGCCAACCACAAAGACTTGGATTTAATATGAGATGTCATCACACTCTCTTGCAGGAGTTTAAAATGTAGGTGATACCTTTGGTTTTTCCATCACATGCATTTGTCAATGTATTCCTCTCCTCTCCCAGAGGACATTCTTGCCTTCTTCACATATCTTCTTTCATATTTTACTGGAACGAATCAGACTGCCCAGAATTGTTTTTTTAATTAGGGCCACAGGAGTCAGGGGTGGGGGAGCTTCCTTGAAATGACTTGGAGAGACTAGGATATTTAATGGTCTTTTTGAGAAACCAGTTACAGGATATGTGTTGGTAATTGTAAAATTATGTCAGAGGTGAATTCTATCTAGTGAACAGTTATTTATTGAGCACCTACTATTGCTACTCTATCACTACTACTACTACTACTACTACTACTACTGCTACCTCTACCTCTACTATGACTATAGCAAGTTACAAATTGTATTTCACTTTATTTTCACCAACATCCTGGAAGGTAAGTATTATTATTGCTTTCATTTGACAGATGCTGGACCTGAGGGAGACTAAGGCCAAGGAACTTGCCCATCATCACACAGTTAGTAAGTATTGGAGGCCAAATTTGAAACAAGTCTTCCGGATTCCAGGTCTGGAGCTCTCTTCACCATGAACCTTCCTGCTTCTGTGTGAAGGGTTGTACAAGTTGATCTAGAGTGTCATTATTGAAATTATAACAAGTTCAGGATGAGGGAGAGGATAGTCCCATCGTTTTCCCCAGTTAGATCTGATCTAGGGTATTGTGTACAAATAAGGGGGCCATATTTTATACAGGACTTAGGCAAACTGGCATGTTTCAGGAGATGACAGCTAGGATGGTGAGACCTAACTGGAGGTTATGCTGTGCAAAGATCTGTTGAGGAAATTAAAGGCTGTTTAGCCTGCTGAAGAGAGGTTATAGAGCGGAGGAGGGAGGAGAAGATGAGGCCTGTTTAAGTTGTGTGTGTATGTGTGTGTGTCTGTGTGTGTATATGTGTGTGTGTGTGTAAGAGAGATATGACTTTCTCCATTTGGCCAGTGAGGGCAGAAGTAGGAGGAACACGAAAAACTACATAAAGGTGGATTTAGACACGACAGCAAGAAAAAACCAAACTATCTGATCAACCAGAATTCTCCCAAGGTAGGATGGGCTACATTACAAAGAAGTAGGGTCCCTGTCTTTGGAGGTCTGAAAATAGTCTGGATGACCACTTGTTGGGACCCTTATAAAAGAAAGTCTTGGGCAGAGATGCATTGAGTTAGATGAACTCTGAGATCCCTTTTAACTGAGATTCTCTGATCAGAAGAGGAAGAGACCATCACAAGAAAATAGATGAAAAATACTGGAAGCCCAGATGTTAAAGAGGAAGGCTTACTTAAGTCTGTAAAATAATAAGTATTATGGGCAGGATACAGCAAATGCTGGTGCGCTTCAATGAGGATATACCTCCTCAAAGCTTTAAAGAGATAGCCTCAGGACAAAGAAAAAGAGCCTGCTACTTCTCACAACAGGTAACACATTGACCTCACTCCTCCTACTTCCAGGATGCCTTCATGTTGTGGTTCCCTCTATTAGAATATAAACTCCCTGAGAATAAAGATTCCTTGTTTTGGTTTTGTTGTGTTTTGGTTTTGTATCACACTTACCAGAGTACCTGGAACATAGTAAGCACTTAATAAAAGTTCTATCAATCTTTTATCATCTATCTATCCATCTACTTCTCCTACCAGGGGCAGCTAGGTGGTACAGTGGATAGAGCACCAGTGCAGGAGTCAGGAGGACCTGAGTTCGAATCTCACTTCAGACACTTGACACTCACTAGCTGTATGACCTTGGGCAAGTCACTTAACCCCAATTGCCTCATCCTGGGTCATCTTCAGTCATCCTGATGAATATCTGGTCACTGGATTCAGATGGCTCTGGAGAAGTGAGGCTGGTGACCTACACAGCCCTCCCTCACTCAAAACAAAGTCAAGTGCAAGTCATGTCACTATTTCTCTGATGGTATGGTCTTCTTTGGCAATGAAGGACGAACACACAACGCGTTGATACTAAGTTGCGATGTAAGTGAAAAATAAAGCTTCAAAAAGACTGAAAAGTGAAACTATTCCAGGTCCACTGCTAGCTGCTGATGTTGACACCAAAGATAGTGTCAATGGCCCTTCCCAACATGTCCTGCAATGTCACTGTGAGGGACCACGGTACTGACCCACAATGGAGAAATCTCAGTTCTCAGACATTACAGTTCAGCTCACCCTTTGCGTTCTACTGCTCATTGATGAGTGGTTCTAGTTTGAGGGAAAACCCCAAGAGTACCAGAGTTTGACAGATACAGAAGCTATGAATACTGTGCCTGTGTGAGCCTGTAGGATCTCTCTTTTCTGATCGGAAACTCTCTGAGGGCAGGGATAATTTTACTATTGTCTTTGTATCCTTGGGGCTTAGCACAATGCCTGGCATGTAGTAAGTGCCTAATAAATGCTTGCTTGTTGATTGGTTGATAAGGCAGGTGCTTAATAAATGTTTCCTGTCTTCTTTGATTGCTTGTCTATGTCTTTTGGTATGTGAGTGTAGGATTTCAAGGCCTGGCCCAAAGCTGAGACCCCCTAGGGTGGGAACAGTTGAAAGTTCATGACCAATGGGACTTTGTACTAGAAGGAAGACCACATACCCTCCTGAAGGAAGAGGGTCAAACTCTAGTGAATATCATGATAACTTTCATGGATCTATGATCTCCCTAGTGTGGATAATCCTGTGATGATACAGCTTGCAGCCCATAAGCCCTCTCTGATCCTGGACAACTCTTTCCTATCCCTTCTCATGAATTTTTCACAGAGTATCTGCTGGGAGTCTTCCTGTCAATCTTTCTGCCATTTTCTGGGGCCTGTGGCTGTCCATTGCAGATCTCCTAATCTTGCTGCATGGTCAGCCCCTTGCCTTTCCTGATCATTTATCTCTTTGAAGACATCCCCTCTGCTCCTTTTGCACAATTCAGCATTGACAACTTTGTACAGGCTACACATGCCCCACATGCATGTCTCCATTGCACCTGAGGTGACTTGAACCTTCGATTTTTGGGATACTGAGGTATCCTATGCCTCCATTATTAAAGGAAGATTACTGTTATTAAATAGTTGAATGGTTTTTTCCGGGGAGAAGTTTAGGGCCCTTAAAAGCATCAGGTTACTTTCCAAAGTCAATCTATTCCATGCTCCTCCTGGTTAATCTGGGGCCAAGCTCATTACCATCTTCAAGACTTGTCAAAGATAAGGGCACCGAACCTTAGCTTGGTGGAGCTTCATCACTTCACATCATCATCTGAACAATAAACATATATTTTGTGAACTTGGTTTTTCTATGTCAATATTGGGCAAACTCCTCTGAGTCATTTTGGATCTCATTTAGGAGCTCTATGATGTTCTGGGGTTGTTGCAGTCAGCAGAGTCCTCCACAAACAGGGGCATCTGGCAAGGCTCACTTTCTATCAGGAATCCCTCTTCCAGCTGAACTTGGAATTGACTATTTTCCTTGATGGTGGAAGTCCCCTTTGTTGAGTACCCACCTATCTATTTTATTCCTTATTTGACATGGAACTTCCTTACCATTCAGTGACAACCCCCATGTCCCTTTCTATGTGGCCAGTGATTGGCCACTTGGGCAGGAGGAGGCAAATGGTTTCTGGCTCATCCTCAGTTTCTCAGAATGTGATGGAAGCATAACTAGGAACAGTGAGACTGTCGTGCATCTGCCTCCTTAACCTTCACACCTCACACATGTCCTTCAACGCAAGCTGCAAAGTGTGGACAAGAACAAAAAGCAGTCAAAAGTGACTGTAAATGATGTTAGATCGTGCATTATCCTTTCATCCCAGCTTCAGATGCCAGCAAGATGTTGGAATGGCAATGTAAAGGGAACCAAATTAGAACCCACTGAGATGACATATCAAATCATTAATTAAAAAGTACAACAGCAATATAAGTAAGCCTAGCTTTAGTAGATCAAAGTGCCTCAGAGAGGCACTTTGAAATGGGGAGGGAAAGGACGTAGTCACACAGCTGCATTTAATCCAGGGGGACAGCCTCCCAGGACCAAAGCGAAATATAGTGTGAAAGTATGCTAGAAAATGCCTCCTTGCCCTTGTGGGTTTTTTATCTTTTCAGCACACCATGTCCACTGGAGCATTCACACAACCAGAGCCTGAATAGTGGCACTGGTCCAAGGGAAGCTGGAAGGGGGTTGTAGCATGATGGGCCTGTCCATTATAGCTTAGAGGAGCAAAAAGAGGACTGGGGAGGGAGAAGCCACACTCGAGATCAGAGAGTTGCCTGTTTATTAGGGTTCACACAATGCTAAGTTTAATCTTTTCCCAAGAAGAAAAAAAGATTCTCATTTCCACCCAGGGAAATAACGATGTTCTAGCATCAGGTCCCTTGTGTCCATGCACATAGCCCCATCCAACTCCATAAATTTCTCAGCAAAGCAAAGCGATATTTTTGAAAAACAAAAATTAACATTTAAAACTCAAAGATGACCAAATAATTGATAAAGAATGATCCAAACCTGGGACCATCTTTTGACTTTGACCATCACTAATATCATAACATAATTTTGAATGACTTTACAGCTGGAAAGAATAAAAGGAAGGACCTCAAGAAGAAATCTGGGTCAGCAAACTAAGGCCTGCAATCAATAAGACATTTTAGAATTCCATTTATAGAATCAGAGTCCCCAAGAGAAAGAAAAGCTGCTCATCCCAGATTTCATTTCTCCTCTTTCTGCTAGGGCTATGGAATTTTTAGGCAAAATAAATATCCTAATGGGGTCAGCTTGGTTATGGTCCAGTTCCTGATTCAGATACTCTAGTGAGGTTGTGTTCTTGAACTGCTCTCCTCACAATGACTCCAGGAGGCTGAAGCCTGGGGAATGTATCAATTGTATTGGGGTAAAGCCACTAGTATTTACAAGCCAGTGTGACCATTAGATTGGAAGCTCCTTGAGGGCAGAGACTTTTATCTATTTTATTTTTTATTTTATTTTTATTTTTAATTTTTATCTATTTTATTTTATATTTTTTATTTTTGGTATCCATAGAGCTTAGCATAGTGTCTGACTTGTAATAGTCACTTTATTGACAGATTGATTGCCCTGCCACCAATGTTTGGTTTCCATAGCCCAGTCAGTTCATTCAGTACTAGAGGAGTCTCAGTTGCCTAGCCTAGGACCTGGTCCCTTCCCTTCTAGCACCTGTAGGTATGACTTAGCAAGAAAGCAGCATTAAGTTTAGTCAAGGTATATTCATTACAATGCATCTGGTGAGTAAGTATAAAATTAACTAGTAGACCTCATGAGTCACTATCCAAGTGATGAGGGTCTATTGGAGGGGACGGTCTTCCAGGGTCTTCCAGGTGGCAGAAGGGTTTGGTGCAGACCCCTAAGCTCAAGGTCTCCTCAAGAATTTAGTGGTGATCATTTCCCTTTCTTATGCCATTAAAATATGGATTTAGTGTGCAGAAAATCAGTCTGGGGTCATCCACCTTTCAAAGGTAGACAATGCCATCAACCATGGCAGTGCCTAGAATTAGAGCATGGGAAAAAAGTGGGTAGAAACCAGTGAGGTAGTACAGCAAATAGTTTCCTGACTTGGAATCAAGAAGTCATGAGTTCAAATCCTGCCTTATATATTTACTAGTTATCAGACTTTGGGGCAAGTCACTTAGCCCTTTACTGCCTCAATTTCCTTATTGGTAAGATGAAGATGATAATAGCACCTACCTCATCTATTGTTGCTATGAGGATAGAAAAAAGTGGAGCAATGTGTGCCCCTTAACGTGCTATACAAATATTAGGCACCATCATTACAATTACTGTTTCTGGGACTTTTTTTCTTGTATAATTTCCTAAAATACAGACAACAGATCCATTTCTCATTCATTTTTTGGGGGGAGTCAGATAATTCTTAAGTTTTCTCTTCTTTATTTGTCCTCCTTTATTTGTACTTCATTGCACTGAAATCTTTTTCCAATTTGGTTATCTCTTCCTTCTACCATATTTTCCCAAAGCATTATGATTCTACTTTTCATAGATTTCATTTTTGAATTTGTCTGTCACTTCTATACAATTTCATTACCATGTCTCCTTAAGTATCCTCATTCCTCCTTTTTCTTTATTCTTTATTCCTTCTTGTGATTTTTTTTTTGATAATTCCATGTCTTCAATTTTTCAAAAATATCAATTTTGATTGTGTCGACAATTCTGGTTTTATCTCTGATGTGACTGATGTTATTTCATTAATCATCTCTTCTGGTGTTGTCCTTGCTTCTTTCAATCCGTAATATACTTAAAACTGTGTCAGACCTCTGCTCTGGCTTGTTCATTCCTTTAGGTGATTTAAAATATTTTCTTTTAAGGGTTTGGGGGAGTTTTCTGTCTATGTTTGTCCTTAGTTTTCAAAGAAGACCATGATATCAGAGAAATGGTGACTCCACTTGCACTTTACTTTGTTGTCGATGAGGGAGAGCTGTGCAAGCTCACCAACCTCACTTTCTCTTCCTGAGCCATTTGGGTCAAGTGACCAGATATTCATCAGGGTGACTGGAGATGGCCCAGTATGCAGTGGGAGACTTTGACCTTTTTAAGCTGGCCTTTACAGGTACTCACTTAGAGGGAGGTAACTCCCATTGAATGAATAGGCCTCTTCAAGAAGGGTCAGGGAATGGCCCTTTTAATGAATAGAAGAAAAAAATAATTAAATCAGTGAAAAGTGTTCCTAGTGATAATCACTCTAAGTCAACCACTAAGTGGAACTTGGGCAGGGACCTATTGTTGTCCAGCCCATGGGCTTCAGAGTGCACTAAGTTTAAGGTTTTGGGAATGGGAAGGAAGGAAGGAAGGAAGGAAGGAAGGAAGGAAGGAAAGAAGGAAGGAAGGAAGGAAGGAAGGAAGGAAGGAAGGAAGGGTATTTGGCCAGAAAACCCCAAAGGAAGGGAAGAGAGCGACCAAAGGGAGAAGATGAGCTGGGTTACCCAGCTATCTGCATCCCCACTCAGGCAGCTTGGTCTACTCATACTCTGTGTTCATCCTTCATTTTTAAATATGACCATGACATCAGAGAAATGATGACATGACTTGTACTTGACTTTGTTTTGAGTGAGGGAGGACTGTGCAAGGTCACCAGCCTCACTTTCTCCTCCTGAGCCATCTGGGTCCTGTGAGCAGATATTCATCAGGATGACTGGAGATGGCCCAGCTTTGGGTAGTTAGGCATCTTTTGAATGTTTCTAGTGCGGTTTTGGGAACATTAAAGATGATTATAAGACCACACCTTTAGAATTAGAAGGGCCTTTGAGGTCATCTAGTTCAGTACTCTCATTTTACAGGGAAGGATATTGAGGCTAAAGTGACTTTCCCAAGGTCACACAAGTAAGTAGTAAAGGTAGGATTTGAACCCATGTCCCTAAACCTCAGTGCCTCTTGTTGCTGCTTTCTTTTGAAACATTAGGTTGTCCAAGGGATCTTTTCTGTTGACACAAAGTATCTGAAATTTGAGTGTGTATCATAAGGGGTATCTCCCCTTCCTTTTCTGTAAACTTCTTGGAAGCAAGGGCTGGTTCATGTTTTGCCTTTGCTTCCCCACTACCTAGCACAGTGCCTGACACCTAGTAGGTGTTTCACAAATGCTTACTCATTGATTGTAACCATGGAGTGGAAATGGTTTATAAAACAGATGAATGAAAGGATATGGGGCAAAACTTCTTTTAATTTTGAATCAACTGCATCTGCATATGAAGGAGTTGGGAATGGGGTGCAACAGCATTGGTCTGGGGGTGACCAGAAGGCAGCCCATCCAGCTGAGGCTTGGAGACGTTGTCAATGGGAGGAGCTTCAAGGGCTCCATATCTCTGCAGGAGCTGAGGAGTGAGTCACCTCTCCATGTTGGAGCCTGATGTGCTTTGGTACCACGTGTTTCCTACAAGGGTGCTTCCCCACTGGCATGCCCACTGTTCCCCCTGATGTTGTGGAAAAATTTTGGTGCAAAAGGTGTATATGCCAGGTTTGTAGAGGAAATAGGTTGTCACTACTTTCCTCACTATGTCATTGATTAAATGTTTTTGCTTTGAAAAAATAAATAATAAATTATTGCTGACATTGATTAGAGGGGGAGGAGAGATTGCTTCCTAAATTCCCTATGTGGTTTAGTATGCGAGTGTCTGGACATTTCAAATTATTTGTAACTGCTTTGAAGGGGCTTTTTTCATTATTTTATTTTACTACCTAATTTCCTTATGGAAATAAGTGTGTGCTTCTGATCTTTCAAAATTCCTTTTTACAGCTGGAGACTGAATTACTGCTCAGTGAAGATCTATGGGTAGGGGAGCTGCTAAATTGGAGGAATTTAGGGAAAGGAATCTTGAGGAAAACCTCCCCTTTACAAGTGTTTGTATTGATGCTTTTTGTTTGTTTAAAGGACAGTGCTTCGTGTTTCCTAGCATATCCTTCCCTCCTTTGGGAGGTTCTCAAGGGCAGAGACTCTCTTTCTTTGTATTCCCAGTAGCGCCTGGAACATTTCTTGTGCTTTAGTTGTGTTTGACTCTCTGTGACCCCAATCGGGATTTTCCTGGCAAAAATACTAGAGTGGCTTGGCATTTCGTTTTCTAGCTCTTTTTGCATATGAGGAAACTGAAGCAAATAAGGTTAAGTGACTTGCTCAGGGTCACACAGTTAGTAAGTATCTGAGGCAATATTGGAAATCAGGTCTTCCTGACTCCAGACTCAACATTTTATCCGATACACCACTTAGTTGCCCACTTGGCACTTAACGTTTATTGGCTGATGGACTGAAACCTCCACTGTGAAGAAGAAAACTAGTTAATCCAACTAGGAGAAAAAATAAAGCTACACCAGGCTGCAATACATCATTCTGCAAATGGCACCCATCTCTCTGCTAAAAGGAGAGAAGACTTTCATCATTTGTTTCCCTGGATCAAGATTGTTCAATGCAATTAATTAGAGTGGAAGTACCTTCTGGTGTTGTTTTCATTTACCCTACATATGCAATCCTCCTGGCATTGCTTTTTTTTAATTCTATATCAGTTCAGGTCTTCCCAGGCCTCTAGTAATTCTTCATTGTTGAGTTAAATCTCATCAGTCTAATGTATGACCAGCCTCCTGAGCACGACTGAACCCTAGTCTCATCTGACCTAATCTGAAATCTCCAAGACCCATAAAGAGAATCTCAAAAGCTGTAACAGTCTTGAACTGGGAGGTTATAGTGTGTGTGTGTGTGTGTGTGTGTGTGTGTGTGTGAGTGTGATTAATTAGCAGATGAAAGTTCATCCCACTGATCCATCAGCTAAGACAATATTATGAGAGGTTGCAGAGGAGCCTGCTACTTTACATACGTAGATTTGCTCCAGCACAGACCTAGAAAGGGCACCCATTGAATAATAATCAAAAAATCTAAAGAGAAATCATAGAAAGCTCTTTTATGTAATCCAGGACTGCCCTAAAAGACAGTCAGAAACTGGTGATCGCTGGCAAAGTTGGTGTCTCCAAGGAAGTGGCATGAGACGAGGTGACTATGATTCAGGGCCCCTGAGGCTTTAGGACTTTGTTCCCAAAAGGAGCAAGGGAGCTCAGAGAGCTATGGGGAGTTGCAAGAAATGCCTGAAGAATATAGCACTCTGACTAAAGCCAAAAGTCTGTGAATTTCCATGCTATCACGTGGTATACCCCAAAGGGTCAGAAACCTGCTAGCACAGGTGCACAGCCGGAGGAAGACATTGGTGGAAATCAGAAAATAAAGTCCAGGACCAAAGTGGACCTGGATAATCATCCAGGAATGTGGAAGGGAATGAAGCCTTGATTCTGACAGAAAGATGCAAACTAGGAACTAAGGCTACAGATGTAAATAAACAGAAGACCCCAAACACTTTGAAGAAATATGATGGGCCAAAAGTTTTTCAAGAGGTAAACCTGTAAGAAGAGAGTAACTACAAAATAAATACAAGTATAGACTCCTGGAGAAAAATAAGTTTACCACAAAAGTTACAAAAATACCTGAAAGAAATTAAGAGATTAAAAAAATAGAATAAAGAGATCTAGAGAAAATAGGAGAATAAATAAGAACACAAATCTTTATCCAACTACTAGACATCTGCCAAATTAGGATGACCTACAGGCAAAGTAAGAGATAGAGGAACTCAATGGCCTGCACATTTAACCCTGGAAATTAGGTATTCCTCAGCCATTTAATGTGGCTTCATTTGTTTTTGCTGTTGCTGTTTTTTATATATAGGTATTATAAATGTTATTTCCTGATATATTTCATTCATTCATACATTCAAAAAGCACTTAGTAAGCAAGGCACCATGTTGTGTGTTTAAGATACATGGTCAGTAAAATCATAGATTCTGACATATCCTAGTTGTCTGTCTATGGGCAAAATAAAATAGTTCCTCCATTGTGGAAGCTTGCCTTTTACTAGACAGATAAATAAATGTAAGTATGTTAAGAAATTCAAAGTCAATTCAATGAGAAGACACTGGCTACAGCAGATCAGGGAAGGGTTTATATATAAGATGACACTTGAATTGAGCCCTGGAAGGTCCCGAAGATTCTTCAAGTGGGAGAAAAGAAGGTAGTGTATTCCAGGCAGGGCAAGATACTACGAAAAGATATGGAGGCAGGAGATGAAATACTTTCATCGAGAAACAGCTTGCTTGCATGGTAGACAGAGTGAGGGAAAGTAACATTAAATTAATATGGAAAATGACATTGGAGGCAGATTGTGAAGACAACCAACAGAGTTTGTATTTGATCTTAGACACAGTAAGAAGTCATTGAATTTTATTGTAAAAGGGACTCTATGGCCAGGTCTTCATTTTAGGAAAATCACTTTGGCAGTGTCTAGGGAATGGATTGGAGAAGACTGAAGATAGAGAAAGCAATTGGGAAGCTATTGCCACAGTCCAACGATGAAGCAATGAACTGAGCCTTAACTAAGGTGGTGGCCAAATGAATAGAGAGAATGTATGAATGAAGGTAATACCATGGAGGCATGATCCACAACACCTGACAACTAACTGAATGGTTATGCAAAGAAAGGGAGAAAAACGAACTGAGGAAAACTCTGAGCTTGTAAACCCAGATGACTGGAAGGATGGTGGTAGATTCAAAAAGACAAAGGAAGTTAGGAAGAGGAATGGGTCAGGAGAAAGTTAATCAAAATGAATTCCACTTTGGTGTTATTATTGAGTTCCCAGGGCCTGGTGACATCTAGCTGTCATTGTGGAGGAGATAATAGATCTGGCCAATAGGGTCTGGAGCTCAGAAGAGAGATTAGGGCTGGATATGTCAATCTTGAAGACTTCTTCCTGGAAATGACCATTTAGCACATAAAAACTACTGAGAATTGTATAGAGAGAAAGGACAAGAAATCTTAGGACAGAGCTTTGGCTATGAATGATGATACAACTAAGTAGTATAGGAAGAAACAACCTCATCTCTCAGTGAACACTCCCTTGTGACAAAGAAAACATTTGAGTAAAAACAACCCACAAAGCCACCTTGGCTGACAGAACATGGGGCGTTCCATAGCCCTAGACCCCCATCCCTCTCAAAGGAGGAAACTATTTTTATCACGGGTTTTCTAGAACTAACCTTGGTCATCACAATTAATCTGAGCTCAGCTACCATTTAATGTTTTCATTTAAATTATCCTAGTCATTCTCTCCCGGTTCTGCTTTCCTTCACTCTGTATTAATTCATGTAAGTCTTTTCATGTTTCTTTTCTTAGCTGTTACCTTCCACTTTTTTACAGTTCAATATTCTGTTACGTTCCTATACCACAGTTTGTTAAGTCATTCCCCAGTCAATGGGCACCTACTTTCTCCCTCAGTTTTTGTTGACATAAAAAGTTTTACAATGAATATTTTGACTTTTTTCAAGACTTAGCTCACATGCCACCTCTTATAATAGGTCTTCCTTCATCCTCCCAAACACTTGTCGCTTCCCTGTTGAGATTGCTTTCAATCTACTCTGTACAAGTCTGGTGGGGACCATGTTATTTCTACGTGCTATCTCTCAAATGAATATCTGCTCTTTGAGGATAGGGACTGTGTAGGTCTTAGTTTGAGTCTACGGCACTTAGCCCTGTGCCCACCATAGAGGAAGCTCCTAATAAATGCTTGTTTCCTGATAGGCATGAGACTGTCCCCTCTGTCTTTCAACTTCTTCATGGAATAAATCCACATCACAGGATCATTGGGTCAAAGTATTGCACCTCATTGTGACTTTTCTCACAAACTTCCCAACTGTCTAGCACCATCACAGCTCCAGCCAACTGAATATTAGTGTACGCAATATTTTAAAGAAAGTCTCCATTGTAGCCCATGATGGGGGGCAGTGTTGGATGACCAGCTCAGTAGCAAAGAAGTTACCATAACAGAAATATTACCATTATAGCAGAAAGCTTTCTGGGGAGGAGCTGAAATATTCAGTGTGGCTGAGGAAAGAAGCATGTCTAATCAATCTTGACAGATCAATCCCAAGCTGGATTTAAACTAATAGAGAATGAGGTTGGGGGAAAAAAAGCAAATCAAAGCACCACACTGTCATTTTTACTCTCTACATTTCCCTCCCTCTGGAAAATTCAAAAGCTCAATTCAAGCCTTTCAGTATGATCACATCTCATGGCACTAACATATATTTATATCTACTAGTATGTTGGGGTTAGTTCTCCTACATTTGTGTTTATTTTCAGGTCCATTAGGAGCAGGAAATTCAAGATGTCAGCTTAGCTAATAAAAAAAGGCTTTGCCTCTAGTCTTCAGTCTCCTGTAAGCATTCATTAATAAAATATTTATTAAGTATCTACTCCAAGCACTGTGCTGTGGTGGGCACTGAAATGATGCAGGGATGAACAAGACTCAGGCCTTTTCCTCAGGGAACTTGCAATCCCGACAGTGATCTCATAGTGCTTCCTTGTCCACAAAGAGCTTTGCATGCTTACTCAGGGCCACTGAATTCACATAGCAGCCCTAGGATGGAGAAGGTAGATATGCCTTGCATCCTTGCACAGATCTATCCCTTTTCTCCTCAATGTGGGTCCTCTCTCCAATGGCAGGGATTGTGAGGAGCTCATGCTTCCCCATGGCAGGGATTGTGAGGAGCTCATGCTTCCTCATCTGTGGATGTCCTGGCTTGGGTGGGCATGGCAGGGATTGTGAGGAGCTCATGCTTCCTCATCTGTGGATGTCCTGGCTTGGGTGGGCATCTGCTTAGGACCTGAGGTCAAGCCCTATTTCTGCCATTAATCTACAAGGGTAAACCTGGGCAAGATACTTCAACCCCTTGGGCCTCCCTTTCCTTTTCCATAGAAGGAGAAAGTGGGACCAAATTGCCTTGGAGGGGCTTCCCAGCTCTAGAACTGTAATTTTCACACAAAATAAACAGAGAAAAGAGGCATAAACAAAACACTCTTGGCAGTCAGAGAAGGGGAAAATATTTCCCAGATTGGAAGTGAGAGATAGAGAAGGAAATCCTGCACATTTCATGTAGGATCTGTGATCTAAGTTGGACCTTCAGTTGAATTTTCAACCAGTGGAGAGGGAGGGGTGGAGGAGTAGGGAGAGTAATTCTAGAAATAAATAAGGCAAGAGCAAAAGCACAGAGAGGCATGAAAGTAATTCAGTTTGACTTATTTGTCTAATAAATGGGAAATATGACTTGAGATGAGGGTGCAGAGGAAAGGCATCATGATGTAACTGATAGAGAGTCAGACATGGAGTCAGTGAAGACTCAGGCTCAGTCTCTGCCTCTGACACATACTAGCTCAGTGACTATGGACAAGTCCTATCCTCTAACTATCCCAGACAATTCTCTTTGGCCACACATTGAAAAGGAGTTGCTAATCTGTCCTGGTGGGTGGAATGTCTGTACTGAGTTTCCTATACAGGTGAAACCAGAGTTCTGAGACTACTTCCCCATACCAGAAAGTATAGGTTGCAAAAGATCGGCTGAATTGACGTTGTGGAGGGCATTGAATGCCAAGCTAATGAGCTTAGACTTTCTTGTAAAGCAACAGTGAACGTTTTTATCAGGAGACTGTCCTGTCCTTTAAACAGATTGCTCTAGTGGCAAGAGGTAAGGAGAATTTGAGTGGAGGAGGGGGAAAGCAGAGGA
Organism: Bettongia penicillata ogilbyi; assembly: GCA_023548195.1. NCBI lineage: Eukaryota > Metazoa > Chordata > Mammalia > Diprotodontia > Potoroidae > Bettongia > Bettongia penicillata. The sequence continues at coordinate 10,000,832 of JAJHZJ010000134.1, read as the reverse complement.
AAGCCTTGATGTTGGATGGAGTACACAACTGCCCACATGAAGAAGGGATTTTGCTGGCCCTGGTCCTTATCATGACTAGCTTTAGGCATCAGACTGGTGGCCGTGGCTCCACCTGGTGATGAAGAGAAGTACTGTCATCATTCTCATGTTCACCTGGCAGCTCTGATGGGGCGCTGGACCAGGTCAGAGCCAGGGCACAGGTGTCCCCAGCCATCACTGGAGTTGATGCAGCTGCCCAGGAGTGGATGTGGGAGGTGCAAAGGCTTTATAATATCATGTTACTAAAAATGGTCGGGGGCTTTATTGCGATCACCATCCAAAGGTCAGGAAAGTACAGTGGAAGAAGCTTTGAACGTGGAATAAGAGAGTTTCTTATTGGCAGTGTAATGTCTAGTAAGTCACTTGGTTCTCTGTGCCTCAGTTTCCCCATCTGTCAAATTAGGGGAATGGACAAGACACCTTCTAAGCTCACATCTAGCTCTAAATCTATAATCTCATGACTGTAGAAAAGTCAGTCAATAAACCAGGCTGGGATACAAAAGGTAGTACTTTGCTAATGTTAGCATTGTTTTTCTCCTGAAATTACCTTGTGAAGTGACTGTACAAGTCTTATTTTCCCCAGATCTTACAGATGATGAAATTGAAGTTTGGAGAGGCTGTCATTTGCTTAAAGTCTCACAGCTAGTAAGTGGTGGAGAAGGAGTTTGACTGTTATTAATAATAATTTTATCAGATAATAAGAATAAAAACTCTGTGGGAACAGGATGAGGTACACATCAGTCCAGTCTTCCATCTGCTACTTATACCAGAGATGAATACAGAAAATGAGCTGAGATGCTTAAATTTATATTTTATTGCAAATATAGTGAAGGGGATGACCAAGATAGTTCAGATAAATTAACATCCCCCTAGCTCAAAAGACAAACAAAATTAAAGGAAGCAAAAAGGTGGGTAATGAAACAGTCTTAAATAAAGTATAAAGAAGTATTTGTACTTTGTTAACCCTCTGAGAGGTACAAAGTCTTCTAGCTAAACTTGGGATTAATGGGGTGTAGGTTGCCTGAAGGAGCAGCCATGCCCACGGGGTCCCTTGAAAAAGCAAAAGACATTATCCAGGGGTTAAGTTGGAGCAGCAGACAGCTTACAGAGTGTGAAAACTGGGAGTTGAGTAGAGAGCCAGCCCTGGCCATGGGATTTGAACTGAACAGATGAACAGACCCCAAAACCCCAGCTGAATAAAGTGCCGATCAGGGATACTGCACCTCAGACACCACGAAAAGGGAAAGTAGTCACAGGAGTGGGTCATCTAGGCTATATCTCTTTCCTATGTGTATCTCTCTACCTGTGTTTTCTCTATGGGTGGGCTAATCTTCCCATCGATGTGTGTGCATTTGGGGTAGTAGAGGGCACCCCAGGTTTGTGAAAGGAATGTTTTACTACTATTATCCATGCTATGCTATTACAGCAAATGTCTTTGCTTTGAGCTAATTCTGTCATCTGGTTATTAAACGTAAATTAACCATGAACATCTGTAGTGTACCTTGACCCTGGAGTGGTCTTATCCACTTTGATGAATCTGAAGTTGGGAAAGGTAGCCCTGGAGGGGTGGCTACATAAAGCAATCATTTGACCTTCCTGTGCAAGATTCCAGAGAACATAAAAAAGCATAGGGGGTAGTACTATGACCCAGAATTATTTCTCTACAAACTCTGTTAAACAAGATGAGAAGAATGAGATATTAGTAGAAGCAACAGGTTTTGTCCTTAGCTCCATCTAAAGTTTGGAAAACCAAAACTGAGGGCAATCAGGAGAGCAGCAGAAGCAGCTGATAGTTTTAAACTCAGGCATCTCTTCTCTTGAGGGTTTCTTCCCCTCTGCCACAAGCCCTCTCCTCTGAACCAGGGAAGACATTAAATTCAACCAATCCGATGCTGTCAATATTCATCATCTACCTACTGTGTGCATAGAGTCATTTTTAAAAAAGGGAAAAGCAGCAAGCAAACACTACATTTCCCAAAGGGAGACGTTACCTTTAGCGGCCAACCTCAACATCCATATCTCCCTAGGTTCAGGTGCTGTGCATTACAGTCTGACATTAAAGGGTAAGTCCAGGGCTCTCAGCCCACTTTCTCCCCATTGCTGCAGGCAGGGGTGCCTCTCTCTTGTTCCTTCCCTTCTTTGCCCCAGTTGGTAGCTCTGCATCTGTTTGAATGCAGACTGTCCCCACTGGACTGTCTGCCTGCCTGGCGGTATCCATTCAGAGATCACCTCAGAAAGAGGTTTGATTGGGCAGTGTTGGAAGGATTCATTTACACTTTGATGCGAAAATAGTCACTTGATTTTATCCCTGTCAGGGGCAGAACTAGGGTCTGAACCAAAGAACTCACATACAAAATCCCCTTTTTAAGAACTTTTAATGCTCTACATAACCTCGCCGCCTTCCTTCCCAAATTGCTTATGCCTTTTTCCTCCCATCTCCCCCCACCCCAGTGGGTTCCGTGATCTTGTCACTGTCTTCCTTGCTATTCTAACACATCTAGGTAACGCATCTGCCAGCTCCATGTATTTCACTGACCTTCCCCAAGTCTGCAATGCTATCCTCCCTCCTCATCTCTACCTCCAGGCTTTCCTGGTTTCCTTCAAGTCCCAGCTAAAATCAAACCTCCTGCAAGAAGCCTTTCCTGATTCCCTCTGATCCTAATGCTTTCCTCTGGAGATCATCACCAATTTCCCTGTTGTCTTCCCCATTAGGCTAAGGAAGCTGCAGTTTTTATTTTTCCTCTTGTCCCTAGCACCTAGTAGAGTACCTGGCACACTACAGTAGGAACTTAATAAGTATGTGTTGACAGTGACTGACTAAAGAGCTATTGCATGAAAGATAGATTAGAGAGATGCTACTTAACCCCAGAGAACAAAACTAGTACAACTGGTGAAAGCCACAAGGATTGAAATTTAGGCTTAATACCAATGATAACGATAACTCACACTGAGATCTCCTTTGGTCTTCACAACAACCCTGTAAGTTAAACGCTATCATTCCCAATTTACTGATGATAGAATTGAGGATCAGAAAAGTGAGTAGATCTGTCCAAGGTCACACAGCCAGAAAGGTCAAAAATGGAAATCAAACAAAAGTAGAATTATTGGCTCTTGAATTCAAGTACAGTGAGTTTTGGTTTGGTTTGGCTTTTGACCATATCCTGTACATTCATACATTTCTAAGTACTTTACACACATCCCATTTGAACTTCATTACAAAGCTTGGTAGTAGAGACTCAACCCTCCCTCCCTGAAAACAAAGTCAAGTTCAAGTCATGTCATCATTTATCTTATGGCATGGTCTTCTTCAGCAACAAAGGACAAATGCACACAGTAGAGACTATAGGTCCTACCCAGGCCTCAGTTTCCCTAGCAACAAAACGATGTAGCTGGACCTGGGTTCAAATTCTATAGCTGATGATTGCTATTTCTGTGACAGTGAGCAAATTGGTTGCTTGTCCACTCCCAACAAGTTACCAATAACACGTTAGTTATGAGTCAGTTTCACTTTCCTCATTTGTAGAATGAAGGGATTAGACTAGGCATCTACTGAGGCCTCTTTTAGCGCCAGTTCTAGAATCTAGGATTCAGGATCTGCATTTTATAGGCGAGGAAATTAGAATAAAAGAGTGAAGTGACCTATCCAGGGTAACACAACCTGTAAGTAGAAGAGGGAAGATGAACAGGTAAACTTCAGAAAATCCTCTAAAGACTTATATGAACTGATGCTGAGTGAAATGAGCCAGACCAAAGACCACTGCTCATATTTCTAGCCATAGTGTTTGAGTACTGATTTTGATAAACTTAGCCCTTCTCAACAATATAAGGATCTAAAATAATTCCAATGACTCATGATGGAAAATGCTATTCACATCAGCGAAAGAATTATAGAGTCTGAATTCATTCTAATTCTTCTATGTAACATAACTAATATGAAAATGTGTTTCATAGGACTGTATGTGTAGAGCTCATATCAGATTGCATGCTGTCTTGGGGAGGGAGGGGGGAAGGAGGGGGAGAAAATTTAAAACTTATGATAGTGAGTGTTGAAAACTAAAAATAAACTAATTTTAAAAAGTAGAAGAGGCAAGATTTTTACTCAAGGCAACTTAACATCAAGTCCACCATTTTTTCCACTATGCCCCCTGCCTCTCTAGTTCTTTAGGTCTTTATGGGATCCCTGGAAATCTGAGTCTTTGGGAAAAATGCACCCTTATCCCACATGTAGCAATAAAGCAAGTTCCATGTGGCAGCTGGGACTCATTTCTGCTCTTGGCACATTCACCATCTGGCAAGGTGGCATTGGGCACCTCATTTCTGGGCTCATCTGCAGAACAACTGTGTTTCCAGCAGGGGCTGCCATGCATTTTGTGAAAAATACCTTCATTAAACCACCAATGTGTAGTTGGAGGCTCTCGAATGTCATGCCTATCATAGAATGTTGTTCAAGATGTCCTTTGGAATGGACTTTCCTTGATATTCCCTTAGAAACAAAGACTCTAATCAATTTATTTGCCCCCTTGCACATCTGTGGGTGTAGTAATCCCCATCTGAGGTGCTATGAGGTCCCCATCCCTTGAGTAACTACTTAAAGAGGCCTATTCATTGAATAGGTATATCTCACTCAAAGTGGAAATCTGATAAGACCTTAGCCTAAAACGGCCAGGGTCTCCCATTGCATCTTGGGCCATGTCTAGTCATCTCAGTGAAGGAAAACGTTGTATCTGGAGAGTGTGGGAAGACAAAAGAGAGACCACAAGACTCAAAGACCACCTTGGACGTGAGTCAGAAAAAATGAAGTTATTTTGTCTCTTCCTGTAACACATTTTGATTCTTCTGTCACCTTCCTAACTTCTCTGGGTTGCTTCCATTTCACTTTCTCGTTCTGTTATTAAATTAACTCAGCACTCAGTGCCTGCTGTGGCCCACAGGACCACAATCAGCCAGGTTTGAAAACAGTTAATTTTCATCCTGCAATTAAAAAGGAAAAACCTGTTTCTTTTTATTACCACCAGCTTCCCCACCCCCATTACCAGCCCCATGCTTTTGAGACATCGATGAGATTAGGAATTAGTTCAGGTAATTAGCACCAAACTGAGCTTTGCTCAATCACCCAAAGAGCCTTCCTGGAGAACTACCTACTACTTTGAACCCCGCTATTGATATAGACTATAGAAAACATGAGAAGCAACATGGCAGAGTGGGGAGATGACCCAGGAACCAAGAGACCTGAATTCAAGCCCTGCCAGGGAAACATCTTGGTTGTAAGACTGACACTGAGCAAGATACTAAATCTCTTGGTGCCGCAGGATATGCTTTAAGCCTTTATAGTGCAGAAAAGGTGTCAACCTATATTAGAAAGATGAGTTTTCTTACCTAGAAATCAAACAAAAACCTCTCTATGCCAAGAAAATTTTGTTGTTCTAGCAACAACAAAACACCTCAATACCAGATAAGACAGGGGACTGAAGTTGGCAGTGACTGAGGCAGGAGATGAGGAAGATGGAATACTGGATTTCCTGTAAGGTGAAATTCTCTAAGCAAAACAATAACAAGTGTTCTCAACCCATTTCAATTGATTCAACTCAAGAGATTTTTATGGAAAGTAGGATGGCAGAAAAGAAGAATATTAGAAATCAAGGGAGTGAGTAAGGGAGGGAGGGAGGAAAGAAGAAAGGGAGGAGGGAAGGAAGAGGGGAAAGAAGGAAGGGAGGAGGGAAGGAAGGAAGGAAGGAAGGAAGGAAGGAAGGAAGGAAGGAAGGAAGGAAGGAAGGAAGGAAGGAAGGAAGGGAAAGAGGGAGGAAAAAAGAAGGGAGGGAGGAAGAAAGGGAGGGAGGGTGGGGGAGGGAGGAAGAGAAAAAGAAGGGAGACTGGAAGGGAAAGAGGGAAGATGGAAAAGGAGGGAAGGAGGAAAGAGGATGAAGGGAGGGAAGGTGGAGGAAAGGAAGGGAGAGAGAGGGAGGGATGGAAGAAGAAAAGAAAGAAGGGAAAGAGAAAGGCGGGAGGGAGGAAGTTTATTCACCAATGGATTTTTTACATTGAAAGTATTCTCCCTTCCTGTGGCCCCTTCTTCTGACTTTGTAGTTCCTTCCAGGAAATCCATTTCTATAACTGCAGCCCAGGCTGGCCACGTCTTCATTGCTATCTAGGTTTCACTCATGATGTTCTGGGCATTCGCTACAATGGCCCATGCTCACCTTCACTCTGTCCCCCTTTCAACTCCCTTTGTGTACCATTAGAAGGTAAATCCCTTGAAGACAGGGGCTGGTCTTTCCTTTTTGCCTGCTTCCATTCCTATTCTTAGCACTTATCACCAGGCCTGTCACATAGTAAATGCTTAATTCATGTTGATTGATTTCTTGACTTTGGATGAAGATGGTTCCATTACTAATAAGATACTTGTCCAAAGGCACACACTTTGGACTGGCCAAGTTGAAATTTAAGCCAAGGTCTTCTGACTCCATCTTCCTCATTTGGAGATCACATCCACCAATCCCACTTACTCAAGGACACCAGAGTTCATTTTTATTGATCACTTTATAAGCAATTTCAAAAACTGGGCACTGGGAGATTCATTGTAAAGGCCAAGTCACAAACATAACACACTTAAACAAAAAAAAAACAGGGTGAAATCTGGAGGTTCCATTTCTCTCCCACTGCTGTTTGACTTGTTTGTAGTCTGGGGTAGCCTGGGAACAACAGGGAGTGTGTTCTCATCAACTTTCTGAAGCATGACAAGGAATATCATTAAGGGCATTTTCACACACAGTGAAGCATTGTTCATGAGGTTTCTAAGGATGGTGCAGACACTTGCCCCTCTGGGTTTACTGTTTCCCAAACCACAGGACAACGGAGGAGCTCTTGTCTGTGAGTCACATAGGAAACAGCCAAGTGCAGAGAGATTACATGAGAGGCTGATCAACTTTGGGATCTCAAAGGGAAACCTAAAGGGATCTCACTGTTCACATGTGTGTATATATATGTATGTATATGTTTGTGTGTATATGTGCATTGTATATGTGTGTATTCACAGATAATTTTAGTGAGGCAGAGTGACATAATGAATAGTTTAGCCTTGAAAAGGTAAGATGATCAGAGTCCCAAGTCCTAAAAGATATTGACCATATGATCCTAGGGAAGTCACATCATTTCAGTGGCCCAGACAACTATCTCAGGTTTCATAAAGATAGAGAAAAGAAAGTGAGCTTCCTCAAACTCCATGTGATGACTTGATTACTCAGCTCCAGCCAATCAATCTTCAGTATATGTCTCATGCTTAGGTGAGTATTTCTCAATGTGTCCCTGTTCAGACCTAGAGAAGGATTTGCCATCTGGGTTATGGGTATACACTTGAGGAGATGGTAGACTACTGTTTTGGCTATTTTTGGGCTGCTCTGGTAAGTAGATTACTCTGAGGCAGAGTTAAGTCCTTACAGTATTCACCAAGACCCTGGATCCTTCATGGAGTCTGCAATGTCTGCAGCCTGGGCCATCCAAAGAGTGAGAAATAGGAGAGCCATAGAATACGATGCCATAGGGTGTGTTTTTTCTGTAGGTGTTGCCATCCCTTTACTAATATGTCAGGCTAGCCAGTCAGTGGGCAAATTCTTTCCTGAATGGACGCTTCCATGCTTGGACAGGGCCATCAGCCATGAGTAGGAATGATGACCATGGAAGCAATGGAAAAGATCATTATTACAACAATGAGCATGAAGGTGGTAATGGTTTCTATGACAACAGTGATGGTTGACATTATGGTGATGTCAATGACAATGGTGTTTGTGGAGTTAACGGGGATGCTGACAATGACCATGCTGGTGGTGATGGTGACAGGGAATGTATCACAAAAAAGAGATAGAAATTTAGTTTAGACTCAGCAAGATCCAAGGTTATGTAGCCTAATATCTGAAGCAGAATTTTAACCCAGTTCTTTTTGATTCCACATTATGCCATGTCCTACCCCACCCTTAACCCTACCCCCTCTCAGGCATCTAGCTCCCAGCCAGGGGATTCACAAAAGTGTGGCTACAGATTTGATTCTGAGATCTGATAGTGTACACATTGTCATATAAGTAAAGGCTGGTCAGTAGTCGTGTCTAACTAAATTAGTTCATCCTGAGAAAGTGTAGACAAATGCTTTAAAAATCGATTCCATCAGAGTATGGATTGTCCATTCCAATCCTTTACTTGGGGTGTTGGAGGAGTTGTCTCATTCTATCATGGCCTCTGTCCTGGATGGAGCCAGGGGATATGATAGATAGGAATCTTGATTCTAATGTCGGAGAACCACTAGTCAAGAGGGGCTCTTCTCAGTGGGTAGGGGTGTCCCAGGTGACAGACTGTTTATATAGGTGGGATACTATGAAGGTTACCTTAGCCCACATCATGAGAAATCCTTAGTAGCAGATGCCCATCCCTAGAAGTATGCTGGTAAATACTTACCAATTGCTCTCTGAAAAGGCAGAACACATTTTAAATTTTCATCTGTATCATCAACATTTTCTCCATCACTTTAGAGTCTAGACAATCAACAAAATAATAAACTAAGCCCCATTGGGCTTGTAAGTTTGCTTATCAATTCAGCGAAAACATATGGTGAACTAGGAACCTAGCCATTTGTCAGAATCAACTTATCTCCTCCAAACTTTGGCCCTTGTGTGGCCACTACTTGAGTTCTGTGCAGATGTGGTGGGGTTGGGGAATGCCAGGCCCCTCCTGATATATGTAATAAGCTCATACAGAGGCTTAGAGAAAGGTTCAACTCCATACCCAACGCATGAAATGGTCTCTACAGACTCCCTGAAAGGTGATTCTACAGCCCCTACTTAATAATGATGAGGGTCATATCATGATGGCTAGTCATAAGTAAACCTTTTTTCATAGAAATGGGGGACAGAGCTTTTTCTCCCTTTTCTCCTAGAAAAGACTTGATTCTAACCTCTCAGTGTTGGTGGCATTTTTTGCAAATGCAAAACAGCTTTGGATCTAATGCTGGAGAACCATGAGAAAGACATAAATGGAAGCAGCATTTGGGTTTCAGCTGGATGGCATTGCTGAGCTGAGAGCTGAATATTAAACATGTATCCCCAGTGCTGTTTTCTCTCATGATGGGAAAACTGGAAGTGGCCAAACGTCTCTGCCAAGAAGAAAAGTACTAAGAAGCAAAAATTCCCAGGGCATTGGCGGGGTGGGGGAGGGCGTGCAGACAAAGAGATGTGTGTGTGCATCTGCTTGGTGGAGATGGGGTACTCATTCTTCTGAGGGCCAACAGCTACTAGAAAGAACATGGAGTGGTACTGGTCAAGTATATGGTTTTATACTTAGAAAAAAATTCACTTTCATGGGCTTTTAAAAATTATTATTGTGATTTGTCAGGGTTGAACTAGTGAGGAACCAGACCCTGGATCTTCAATTTGGTTGTTAGACATAAACTGCACTGGATTAATAGTGATACTAACTAACATTTATATAATACTTACTATACACCAGGCACCGTGCTAAGTGCTTTACAATTCTTGTCACAACACTGAGAGGTAGGTGCTATTAACCCAATTTTACAGATGAAGAAACTGAAGCAAACAGGTTAAGTGACTTACCCAAGGTCACACAGCTAATAAATGTCTGAGGCTTCAGGTCTTTCTGACTCCAAATCCAATGTTCTATCCATTTGCCTCCTAGCTGCTTTCTGTGGTTGGCGTAGTATTAATTAGCTGTAGCATATTTCCATAGATGATGTTTCCATGACATGTATAGCTGGAAGATATAGTGGATAGTCAGTTAATAAAGATTTATGGAGCACTTACTGTGTGCCAGGTGTGATAAGCACTGGGGACATATCAAGACATGAAAGACAGTGTCCGCTCTTAAGTAGCCCACGGTTCCCAGAAGCAGGAGACAATACGAAAACAATGATGTACAAATGAGATATAGACACATAAGTGGGAGACAATCAGCAGAGGAAATTCGCCAGGATGAAGAGGAATTGGGAAAAGCTTCCCGTAGAAGCTGAGATTTTATCAGGTTCTTAAAGAGAATCAATTATGTTATCCAGAGTGAGGGACCACAGCTCTGCCAGTACCAGGATAGAAAACATTAAATGACCTAGAGGTAGAAACGCTGCCAGGATCTTGGGCAAATCTCCCAAGAAGGATTTGCGAAAGGAAATAAGATAGGAGTGGTACAGGACAAAAAGTTACAGAAAGAATGGCCATATTCCGATATCACAAAAATGTCGAAATGGGGCTTGCATTGTCAAACAGGCCCCACTGCTATCTCAAATGATGGCTTTTCAAATGGGAAGCCTCAAGCCATCGTGTCTTGGGTGTACCTCCTCCCAGGTTTCCATGGCTCTGTGGTCTCATCCATGTGGATCCTCCTTCTGACAGCAAGATCACAACTATCTGTGGGCCTGTAGACAAGGAAAGAGTCCAACCCATGTCCTCCTGGCTCTTTCCACTGAACTTCCCAGCTTCTTATCAATAGCCCCATGCCAATTAGCTCCTCCTTTTCCTTATGATGAAAAATGTGTTGAAAGTGCCATGTCTTTGAATCAATCTAGCACGGGGAAAACAAAAGCAGCTTATCCATTAAAGCATACAGCCATCTGGAACATGTGTCATCTGGAAAACATGAATCCCTCCAGGAAGGCATTCAAGTCAGGGAGTGACCACCAGGGCTGGACTGCTGGTCCCCTGGGCTGAACTGCAAGGGGTTTCACCGAAAGGGCCCTGACGAGATGAGAGCCCAAGCTTTGTCACTGTTTTATGCCCAGCTTGATCTTGCGGGGTTCCACAGGGGCTGGTTATTTTTCCTTTCTTTGTTATGCTAACAGGTCTTTGATGCCAAACAACAAAGTGCCTTCTCTTCCCTCTTTAGTAAAAACTTTTCATCTTTAGCAGGAGCCAAACCCAGAACTGGAGCTGTGCTCATGGACCACTGTCCTTCTGTCTGGATTTCTGGACACTGATGATATCTAGAATTAAACTTTCCCTGCTGTTGTAAAGTGTGGGCAGGCATGTGTGCCTGTGCGCGCACACACACGTTTAGGCTTCTCATGCTACCAGTGAATTCCCAGACATTTCAAATTCAAACACTTCCTGGCCATGTGACCTGAGCAACTTATTTCACCTCTAGGAGCCTCATTCAGTCTCATCAATTAAATGGGACAAGAATCCTTGTAGTCATCACTCAGAAGTGTTAGATTGGGGGTCCACCAAGAGAATGTCTATAATATTCTTTCCATTTTCTCTCTAGAAAGGAACTAGGGCAAAATACACAGAGGAGGGCTAGGGAGTGTTCAGACAGAGGGCAGAGCAAACAAGTAGAAGAGCCTCATAGTCTGGCTCCTGAGACCTTGCCATCTGCCTTGGGTACTTCACCATGTTATTTACTTGCAATGTTTCTCTCTAAGTAGTTAGGACTGTGCTCTAATTAACTTCCCCTCTCTAGGAGAGAAGTGGAAGTGAAGTCAAGTGACAATTATTTCTTTCTTATGAGAGGTCTTTTCAGACCACTCCTCCTCATGCAAGCTAGGTTCATCAACATGTAGATTACCTGGAGGCATGGGGTGTAAGTCAGGGACTGGGCTCCTGGGAACCCCCAACCACTCCTAGAAAATGTCTCTGACTTGGCACTGAAGGACTTGTGCTTGGGAATAGCAAAGAAATCTTTTTTGACCTCCTTGGTCCATATGTCTTGGGTTTTCAGATTATGAGACAATATGTCTATCGAGTGTCTTAGTCTCATGCCAAAGGGCACAGGGAGAGTGACTGTCAGAGTTTTTGGCCACTGAATCAAGAAAATAGCCAACTCATCAGAGTTTAAAAGGCATTACTCCCTTCTCTCAGTCTCTGTTTCCATCTTCCCAGAACTTTTTGAATTCTCTCTCAGATTCTTTTTAGATGAGTGGGATAGACTCTGGGTACTATCTGTCCTCAGGTACCAATGATGATTATATGAATATATGCAAGCCTAGACAATCTTGAGACTGAACCTCAAGCTTGGGTACACTATTCTCCTTTGTACTTCTTTCCCTGAAGCCTAGATAAGCAAGGGGGAAACACAGGATGAACACAAATGACCCAGAGCTTCTTTCTAGAATCGAATGTGGGTGTGGGGGGTATGGGGTTGCTGCTGCTTGCTGAGCACTAGAGAGGTTAAAAATGTGAATTATCTGCTCCAAGACTTTGGAGCAAACTTATATGAAGTCACACTTCAGAGGATGATCCATCAGAAGTTTGATCATTGGACGAGGAGGGAAATGAACTCCATGTTTGCGGCTTCACTAAATGTTCAGATGTGCTGGATTTCAACTCAAAACTCCAGGCAAACATGAGATATTCAAGTTTTTTTTCCTGCCTATACTCTTTAAAAATTTGAGTTGAGAAGAAAATCAGAAGTGTTGGAAAGAAGGGAGAGAGGAAGAAAGAGATGGAAGGAAGGAAGGAAGGAAAGAAGGAAGGAAGGAAGGAAGGAAGGAAGGAAGGAAGGAAGGAAGGAAGGAAGGAAGGAAGGAAGGAAGGAAGGAAGGAAGGAAGGAAGGAAAGAATGGAAAAAATTTAGCTGTGAATTGCTTCAACCATTCTGAAAGCCAGTTAGGAAGCATGCTAAGGAAGTAACTAAAATGTCCATAGCCTTTGACTTGGATGCCCTACTGCTGGATTCATGCCCAAAGAAATTCAAAGACCAAAAGAAAGGTTCTGTCTTCACCATGATATGCATACTGACATGTTTATGGTAGCAAAGAACAAGAAACAAAGTAGTTGCCCTTCTGCTGGGACATGAGTCATGGTGCATGAATGTAATGGAATATCACTGAGCTGTAAGAAACAATGTCCCTAAAGAATTCAGATAAGCATTGACTGATACAAAGTGAGTGGGACTGAATGCTGCACAATTACCATGACTAGAATATGAAAAAATGTTCGAAATCACTATGGATTAGAGAAATGCAAATTAAAACTACTCTGAGGTACCACCTCACACCTATCAGATTGGTTCATATGACAGAAAAGGAAAATGATAAATGTTGGAGAAGACTTGGGAAAATGGGGACACTAATGTACTGTCGGTGCAGTTGTTGAATTGATACAAACATTCTGGAGAGCAATTTGGAACTATACCCAAAGAGCTATAAAACTGTGTGTATTGATCCAGCAATGCCAATAGTAGGTCTGTATCCCAAAGAGCTCATTAAAAAGTGGGAAAGGACCTATTTATGCAAAATATTTATAGTAGTTCTTTTTGTGGTGGCTAAGAATTGGAAAGAATTGGAAACTGAGGGGATGCCCATCAACTGGGGAATGACCGAACAAGTTGTGGTATATGAGTATAATGGAATACTATTGTGTTATAAGAAATAATGAGCAGGCAGATTTCAGAAAAGCCTGGAAAGACTTACATGAACTGATGCTGAGTGAAGTGAGCAGAACCAGGAGAACATTGTGCACAGAAACATTAACATTGTGTGATAATCAGCTATGACTGACTTCGTTTTTCTCAGCAATACAACTGTCCAAGACAATTCCAAATGACTCATGACAGAAAATGCTGTCTACATGGAGAGAAAGAACTGATGGAGTCTGAATGCAAATGAAAGAATAAATACTATTTTCACTTTTTTTGTATTTTTTCCTTTTTGTTCTGTTTCTTTTTTTACAACATGACTCATGTGGAAACATGTTTTGCATGATTGCAAATGTATAACTTATATCAGATTGCTTATCATCTTGGAGAGAGGAGAAGGAATGGAGGGAGAGAGGGAAGAAGTACACACACACACACACACACACACACACACACATATATATACTACAATGACTAATTGGACATACAAAGGCTATCCACCTTTAGGAATCCAGATAGGAGGAAATAAGCATATTACAGTCTTGCATATATGTGTATTAGTACATATGTTTATATGTGTATGTTTATATATATATGTATGTATAAATATCTTCACATTTCCTTGTGGCCTTCTCTGGGGGGGCAGGGAGGGAGGGGAAAATAAACTAAAATGTTCACAGCAGAGAACAAAGAATTCCACCAAGGAAGCAAAGAAAAGCCAGGCAGCTTTGAAAGCAATGTATAGGATTTATTATATAGGTTTCCTTGAAATGGAAAGTTCCTGTTTTATATTGAATGCTGTCTTATGGTTGGCTGGTACATGACATTTTTTTTCTTTTCTTATTTTGTATTTAAGTTTAAAATTTTTAAAAATTACCAAAAAAAGATGAGTATGACAGGGCCTATCTCTGAAGCAGAGTCCAAACTCAGTATATTTTCTGCTGGGACACACTGAGAATACTGCTACAGAATACCATCCATAGTTTCAGGATCAGATGACACAATCCTTGCCCCTCTCCCCTCTTTAGAACAAGTGTAATAGTATCTGAGAGGTGCCCAGAGGATAGCAGCAGGCTCCAATGAAGCCAATTCCCGAAATGGGGGGAGGGGTGTCTTGAAAGCCTCCTTTTAGAAACTTGATGCCATCCAATGGAAGCATCTTGAAGATATTCTGGAGCATGTGTAAACATTCTACAACTGTCTCTTCTTGGCTTACCATATGGTGAGTACAAGGCTTCTTGACTGTGAAGATGTTCAGAAAGGACTAGTGACCAGTGACCAGGCCATTTTTGGGTGGGAGGCTGCTTGTCTTGAACTGACTCATTTTGCCTTAGCATTTGTTCTTTGCTGTTTTACTCGAAGGGGTTGGGGACTCTGCCCTTGTGAGTGTTGAAAGGTCAGCAGAGTAAGCATCTTAGACAACCTGGCATCTCAATTTTGCAGCCAGCCCCCTATCAATGTCCCAAGGAGCAAAGGATGACCTTAGAGGGGGATTTTCAGGATCCCGTCCAGTTGCAGCTGAGAGAAATACTCTTTTGAAAGCCATTCCACATCTAGACATGAAGTTGGTGGTGTCAGTGCTAGAGAGAAGCTAAGCTAAGGCTGAGTCTACTCTCCCTAGAGACCAAAGTGAACTAGAAAAGCATATGGGAATCTAGGTACTGCAGTGGATAGAGTGCTAGGCCTGAAGATCTGAATTCAAGTTTGGCCTCAGATACTTACAAGCTGTGAGACTCTGGGCAAGTCATTTTACTTATTGGACTCAGTTTCCTCATCTGTAAGATGAGCTGGAGAAGTATCCAGTCCAGTATCCTGGCCAAGAAAACCCTAATGAAGCATCAGACACTACTGAAAAATTACTTAACCACTACAACAGGGAAGTATGTACTTTCTAAGTATAGAGGGGAGACATTTGCAATTTTGTATAACTTCAAAGTAGACATTTCTTTGTAAGAGTTCATTTATGTTAAATGGTTAAATGGAAGTGGGTGTATGTGTGTGTGTGCGTGCTAGTAATTGGCACCAAACAATACAGAAGAACATAACCAGTGCAGGCTTGGATTAATAGCATGAAAGAAAGGCCCCAGCGCCCCCAAAACTCTCAGGGTTCTCAATAGAATGCTGACCTGGGCAACTTGCTGGCTTAGAGTGAGTGAGCTAGAGCTAACTCATTTACTGAAGGCATAGCAGTTTGAGTAGGAAAGGTTGGAGAGATGTATTTGGAAATCAGTTATTCATTAAGCATACAGTAAGTGCCTACTAAGTATCAGTGCCATGCTTGGTGCTGGACAGGGAAAAAGAGAGAAGAAAGAGGAAATGAAGACAACATGAAATAATTGACAAGGCACAGAACTTGGAGTCAGGAAGGTCTGAATTCAAATCTTGCCTCAGACACTAGCAGAATGGATGTAGTCAAGTCTCAGTTTGCTTATCTGTAAAAGGAGGGAGTTGATCAGATATTCTCTAATGTTCTTCCAATTCTAAATCTATTATTTCATGATTTTATAGTGTTGGAGAAGGAAACCCAAGATAATTAACTTTTATATATAATGCTTCAAGCCTGACAGAACCCATTATGTGTCATCTCATTTAATCCTGAATACAACTCTGTAGTACATAAGAAGGCCCTGTTATTACCCTACTTGACAAATGAGCACACTGAGACAGGAAAGGTAAATGACTTTCCCAAGGTCACACAGCCAGAAGACACCTAAGGCAGGCCAAGAAATTGCATAGTATCTCAAAATGTCCAGAAGTTGTCTATCCAGCCATGCCTGAAAAAGAACCCTCAATCCAACCTCCTCCTCACATCCATGGTCATCTGGTCTTTGCTTAAAGATCCCTAGTCGGGAGAGGGAGTCACTAAGTAGAGAAGTAACTCTTTCCACCTAAAGACATCTCTCATTGGAGGGAAGGTTATTTCTGACATTGAGCTCAGTACCCAAGTTAGTATTGGCTTTATAGACACTTCTCCAAGGTTTATTGATTACTGAGGGGACCTTGGAGAGCGTCTAGATCCACACTCTTATTTTATTGGTAGGACATGGAGGACAGGGGAAGGGCAGTGATTTACACAGGATTACATAGGTAGTAAAATGGTTCAGGGTTAGTTTCTACACACTTGTAAAGTGGATTAATAACATCTGGTGTGTGCTAAGTCTGAGACACGAAGGCTAACAAAGCATGTTTACGAATGTTTAAGATCTTGGCAGAAAGGTGCTCTAAACTTTCAGTAAATCATTCCTTCTGACCAGAGTAGGAATGGTTTCCCACAGTGGTTGTTCTAAACTGTGAACTCCCTCTTCCAGCTGCCTTTTCCACTCTCAAGTCCCTTATGCACACATAACATACACAAGCATGCATGCACATGCGCATGCACAGACACTGAACACATGTGCATAAATACACATGTTCACCCACATGTTCACAAATGCACAGAGATAAGTCTGATCCTCATTCGCTGAAAGGATTGAAGACATCCTGTCATTTCATTCCCTTCCCATCACCTCCAGACTTCTCAGGATCATCTCCCTCTCTCTTGTGCATCAGATTTCTCCCTATGGCTCAACCCTTGATCTACCCCCTCCGCAGGACCCTGCTCTATCAATTACACCCCTCCCCCACTCAGGTAGATCTTCCAACACTTCCTCTCCCTAATGGCTGCTTCCCATCTGCCCTCAAACTTTCAATTCCATTCAATGAATCATTATTTCAATAACTCACATGCTTAGGCCTTCTCAACACTAAAAAGGCTTGCTTTGACACTCCTACACTGTCAAGTTACTGTTTTATTTCTCACCTGTCTTCTACTGTTGAAAAAACTGTCTCTACCTCAGCCCCCACCTCCAAACCATCCACTTAGCTCTTTAATAGTATGACCTCCTATTCCTACTCCTCAACTGAAACTGTTCCCTCAAAGTCCCCTGTGACCTCCTAACATTCATGTTATCTCCCCTAAATGTCATGGGAGGAGGAGGGTTTCCTTTTTGTCTTTTTATTTCTAGAGTCCAGATCAGTCCTTGGCATCACCATGTGGTATTTAGTGCACTAAACTTAGAATCAAGAAGACTTGCCTTTGAATCCTTCACATGTCTCCTCACTGGATGACCCAAGTCACTTAGATGCTCTGGATTTCACTTGGCTTCATTGACCTGTAAAATTTCTTCTAACTTTACATCTGTAATCTTACTTGTTACTTGGTCCTTTTTTCCCCAACACAACATTTAATCAGTGTTGCTATATGGCAACAAACATGGAACTCTAAGGCCTGGGAAGATCCGATGAACTTCACAAAGAACCAAAGAAAAGGGGCATGGTGGGTACCAATGAGGAACCCTGAAAACAGGCCTGAAGAAAGTCATCAAGGTATTAGATGAAAAGCAGAGAAGACAGATGAGTCACATGGCAAGGATGAAGGATGATAGGTGGGCAGTCAGAGCACTTCCCTGCCATACTCTTGATTCATATGGAAAATCAGAGCAAGCCTCCAAAGTGTTGAGGGCAATTCCTAAGATAAATTTTGGGAAGGACATGAACCAGAGTCATTTAGGATGGGCCTACATGAATAGACTGGCCTCTGAATTCTTGGAGCATGATTCCAAGTTGATGAGATCACATTTCCATCAGAATACTTGACCAACTACCCAACCCAACCCAACCCAAGGGTCTTTCAGATCTCATCCTTTTTGACCCGCTTGTGATATTTGACTGTGGACTGTGCTTTGCCTCTCCTCCTCCTTCTATGATTGTTCCTCACTTCAGTTCAAAGATCTAACCCTCCCTCACTTCTCTTCCTACTTTTATCTGCTTTTTCAGTCTTCTTGGATGTCTCCTTTTCTTGACTCCTTGACATGAAGTGTCCACAAAGCTCTGACCTGAGTCCTCATCTATTTTCTCCCAGCCTACACATTCCCCTTGGCTAGGTTATTCCCTTTCAAAGTCTTCAGCTTTCACCTCAACATAGACCCTTTCTTCCCCTCATCTCCCAGTCTCCACACTTGCATCTTCAATTACCTATAGAGTATCTCTGCCTGGGTGTCCCACTAACACCTCAAACTCAACAGAGGATCATAGGACCAAAGATTTTGAGCTGGATGGGACTTCATAGGTCATAATCTGACCCCCTCATTTTACTGATGAGTAAACTGAGGTTCAAAATATTGAAGTGACCTGGCTGAGGTCACTTAATGAATAAGTGGCACAGTCAGGATTCTAATCCAGGATCTCTGACTTTGATCTAGCTCCCTTTTTATTATACTGTATTGCTTACATGGAAACCCGTTAACGCATTTCCCTGCTACCTCCAATGTAACAACCAATACAGTTTTCTGGACGCATTATTCCATAGCTTGGGAGAGACACATTAAAAAAATGACAACAGGATTATTCAGTCTGAACTCCATGGCCCCTAAGATCACAGAGCTGTCATAACAACATCGAAGTTCTGCTCTGGGTCGCAGATGCATGAAGTCATCCAATAATCCGTTGGCAAAGAAGGGTCAAGGAAATGACATAGTTTGTAGAAATGGAGAGGTTTATGATGGCAATTGAGGACCAGGTTAAACATCAAGTGTGTAGAAGGATTTCCTTAAGGAGACCAAATCTGATGTATATTATGCACGTGGTTGAAACTGTGCACCATATTCCTAAACGCTGCAATAATCTAAACTCTAGCAAACACCAAGCAGTTAAAATTACATATCAGAAGCTGCTGCTTTTTGCGAAACATTAAAGAGTAAATGCCCACAGTACAAACATAGACCCCAAAATGCCCTGGGGACCTCAACTAACGAATTGAAACAGAGCCAAGTCACCATGGCAGACTCAACTGTTGCCAATAATCGCCCAGAGAGAACATCAACTCAAAAAAATGAGAGAGAACATTTCCATCCCCAAGACTCAATTAGCAAGCTACAGAGAATAAAAAGTCTAAAAAATATACTTACCTGCTGAGAAGATCAAAACTGGGCGATTTACAGGGTGAGACCCAAGCTATCTCCACCATCATGTCTCCTGCTTCTGGAGTCTCAAAGTTACTTCCAATAAGTGGACAAAAATAACCTGATGCCCCAATATTTTATCAATTGCCAAAAGCTGTCACTTTAACCACCTGTGTGTGCCATTGTCCGCAGGAAATGAAACAGAAGGGAGCAACAGCATCTTAATGACTTATCCCACAATTGTTTCTATTTAAACTCCATCGGAGGAAAAAGGGAGCCAAATAAAATAATAATTGATGTTGCAATAATAATGATAAATAGTAATTAATAGCAATAAAACCTCACATTTATATAGCCCTACTATGTGCTGGACACTGTTGCTGGGTGCTTTACAATTATTATCTCATTTGGTCCTCACACCAACCCTGTGAAGTTGTTGATTATTATCTCCATTTTACACATAGGGAAACTGAGGCTCAGGGAAGGGGGATGATGTGGCTGAGTTCACAGAGCTAGTAAGTGTCTGAGACTCTCCAAAGATGGTTTGATCACCAGCTTTGTCTCCCTGGTGCTTAGCACAAGCAACTGAACATCAGTAAATCTTACTGAGTTGAATTGATGGGAACCTTTCCACCTCTGAGTCTGGCACTCTCTCCAAAAGTTTCGTTCTTCCAATTATCCAATAACACAAAGATGAACAACTTTGCAAGACTTGAGAGCTCTGATGGAAACAATGGAGCCTGCCACAGGTGCAGAAGAGTCGTGATGACACGTGAAACTCACCTCGAGATGGAGTGAAGGACTCGGAACACAGAGTAGGGCAGACACAAACATATACATACATCCACACACCCACACAATACACACACATACACACATGTGTATATTCACACACAAATATCCACACATGCATTTCAAACTGGTTAATGCAGGCATTTATTTTACTCGGCTATTCCTGCTTGTAACAGTGTTTGTTTTTCATGCTTTCTCATTGTGTGGGGGAGGGAAGAGGGAGGAAGAGAGTCCATAACTTAAAATGGAGTTAAAAGAAAAGAAAACCCAAAAGTTTAATTCCCGAGGCTTTATTTTCAGTCATTTGAGGTTTAGCAAAATGCTCCATGTACTTTCTGCCATTTTCCCAAAGCATAAATCTACCAAAAGGATTTGTATCTTTCTGAAGATAGGAAATACCACTTTTCAGCAATACAGATAAAAATCCCATCATGGAGAAGCCATCCCAGGAAGGTAATGTCTAATGAGCCTAAGTCTGCATCCTGGTGGGTGTCACAGGTCCAGAGGTGGATATACAAGGTGTGAAGACTGTAGCCTCTTCCCCCCTCAAATGGCCCCATCCAACAGGGGCACTGCAGCCCCATGGAGTGGAGTTTTCCATCCTTCAGAATACAGACTTTTATAAGATAGAAATGTGTGTCCCCACCCCCATCCTCCCCTCCCACTTTATCCTCTCTTGTCTGTCCCTAGTCATGGCTCGCATTCCAGTGGCTATTTATTTTATTCATCTGGTTACAGAAAATGCTCTGCCCTGAATCCACCTGGATTTCAATGACTTCGAGGCCTTGTCTGTGTGATTGGCCCTCTCCATCACTAAGGGATTGGTTTGGAGAGTCACTAAGCTCCCTTCTTTTCTGATTCTGAGTCTTAGGAAGAGAAGTGCTAGACAGGCAAAGCTGAGAGAACGTAACCTTAAAAATTCAATGACAAATTTCTAGAATACAATCTGTGGCTTCCAGGCAAAGCATAACATACTTGCATATTTTAAAAGTCCTCTGCAGAAGTATATAAAACACATCCTGGGACTTGAGGCAAAGATATTTGTCCTCAGTGGAGACACCAGATACTTCCTGAATCCATTCACCGTAACTAAACAAGGAGAAATATTTTCCCTAGATTTTTATTATAACTTAACGTAAAAACTGTGACTAGACCACGAAAAACATGAAACAATTACTGTGAGAAATGTAAATCTCATCCAATTCTTCATCCTACAAAGGGCCCCAAACCTTCCTGGAGTATCTGTTTCAATTGCATCCCTGCATGTGCGAGACCAAGCAAGGGCCCAGTGAATAATGACTTGTGCCAAACTCTTTTCGAATGTGGTGTCCTCTCCTCTCTGTCCTATGTGGCCCACTGGGCGAGAGTGATCAGTCATGGAGCCCTTATCCATGAAACCTCCTGAACTCTAGGGACAAAGGCAGCTGGAGCTTTATACATCTCTCAGAGACACACTGATCATAGGGCAATTTGGGGAGGGAACCACCTCACCTCTAGCCAAATGGTCCCTGTTGTTGGTGCTCTCTGGGGTCTGGTCCCAAACTGAAGCCCCAGATGCCTTTTAAGACCCCAATACATGGTCCCAATATAGGAGGCATCCTTCACTAACACACATATACACAAACACACACATACACACACACACACACACAAGAAAGAACTCTTCTTTCAGAGCTAATACTCAAATCTTCAGTCCTTCTGAGCTAGAAGAAAGCTAAGCTGCCTTAGTGTTTAGATTTTGGTTCCCTAAGGGCCCTACCCTAGGCAGCCAGACACATCCAGGGGCTTCTGCCCATCATCAACAGCTTCTGCTCAGGAAAAGGAGGCCATTTTTCCTATGCACCTATCCTCATGATGATACCATATGACTACAAATCATATCACCCAATAATCTGTGGCCTGCAGGCATGCTGGTGCCCGAAGGCCAGAGAAGAATGGTGTGATTGGTGCCTACAGGTTACAGTATATAGATAGAAGTGGTAAAAACATCAGTAAAGATATGTATGACTGAAAAAAAAAGATACGTATGACTGGAAAAGATGGTGATCCAGCTCAGGTGGCTTCATGAGAAAGCCAGGACCCTGTATTTGGAAGGAAAGTTCGAATTCTGTCTCTGCCACTTACTAACCAGACAGCCTTGGCCAAAGAACCTCTCTGGAGGGGCCTTCATTGCCTCTGTACAAGGAGGGAGCTGGACTGAATGATTTTAAAGGCCACTTCCAGACCTGTGATTCTTTAATCAAACATATTAATCTTTAAATTTTAAATAATTTTTAATGGTTTACTCATTGATATATGGGGTAGCCAGGTGGTACAGTGGATGGAGCACTGAGCTTGGAGTCAGGAAGATTCATCTGAGTTCAGATGCTTACAGTTGTGTGACCCTGGGCTAGTCACTACACCCTGTCTGCCTCAGTTTCCATGTTTGCAAAATAGGCTGGAGAAGGAAATGGCAAACTACTCCATTATCTCTACTAAGAAAATCCCAAATGGGGCCATAAAGAGTTGGACACAATGGAGGTAACTGAGCAATACCACATGCAATGAAAATTCCTTAAGGGTTATGGATTTCATTTGTGTTTTTGTATCTCAAGAGTCTAGTACAACACCGAATACACAGATGGGTCCTTAATAAATAATTTAGAATGGAGCTCTTACTTTGATGGGAACCCTAGAAATTTACTATGTATATTTCACCTCATGGGACCAGTGGAAGACTTTGATGGATTTATTTGGTCATAAAACTCAAGCAAACATTGCACTGAACAGGAGGGCCAAATAAAGAGTAGATAAACAAGAACAAAACCTCTGTTCAGCCAACTTTCACAGCTATTCTGGACCCTGGCTTGAGGCTGGGATGGAAGATGAATGTAGCCCGAGTGGACTGACCATCTTAGGAAATCCCACCTAGCTTGACAGTCGTTAATTCTACCCCTTCTTGGGGGATCCCAAAGGATTTCTCATCATGCCT
The DNA here is from genome assembly GCA_023548195.1 of Bettongia penicillata ogilbyi. Classification (NCBI taxonomy): domain Eukaryota; kingdom Metazoa; phylum Chordata; class Mammalia; order Diprotodontia; family Potoroidae; genus Bettongia; species Bettongia penicillata. The sequence continues at coordinate 9,977,747 of JAJHZJ010000134.1, read as the reverse complement.
GGGCCCATATGCTGAGATTGCTTAACAGGTTCATTTGTAGCCCAAGACCATGGCAGATGCATCTGTTTATTCCTCTTGTCTGGATCAAAGCAAGAAGAGACTTCCCTGATTTAGAGCACCTGAGGAAGGGGCAGGTGCAAAGAGTCCAGGGATGGTGGTGCCAGGAGCATCTACCAAGGAGAAGAGGAGTGGGGAAAGAGGGGGCTCACGAGGCTCATTCCCTGTTGATGCCCTGCCTCCCTCTCTCCTTCGCCTCTCTTTCTCTCCCTGCTTTCCTCAACCTCTAATGGCTCTTTGTGGTTACTGCTCACAGATGAGTTTTTCAGAATTACTCATTCCCGGCAGCTTCTCGCCTCAGGTTTGGCAAGAGTCAAGTGCAGCCAGACTTCTCATAACAGTGTTACAGGATGTTGGTCTGGCCAAAGTAGTGGGGTGGGGGAGGCAGCCAGTGGATGGCTCACTGCAGGGACATTAGGGACCTTCTTTAGCAATGGATTGATGTCAATCACTGCCAATTTCCAGCCACTTAAGGAGGAAGGAGATTGGTTAGAAGAAAAATATTTCCACTGTGACTGACTTTCTGCACTTTTTTTAAATTAATGCTTCCTGCCAATAGCTCATAGTTCACCTTAGGTCACAAGTAGTGTTCTCTCCTCATTAAGCATGTCTCAGGTATCAGACTGTAAATGGGATATTCTGGAAATTTTATTTTATTTTATTTTAATATGCGAAGAACATTGATTCTGAAGGCCTTACATCTTTATACAAATTGATGCCCCCAGAAGAATCCTCAAACCAGAGACAGAGTTCAGTAAAGGAGGAATAAGACTCTTCAAGATGAGCTCCTGAAAGGCCTGTGGGGACTGAGGGATGCAGCACTTTGTTGGAGACTTGGATTTCGAGGACAGTGAGGAGATTCCAATCTAGCTCTTCTTTGGGCATTTAAAGAGGTGGATGGCTTTGTAAAACTTTAAATCCAAGTTACTTGCAATTCATCTCCCTTGTGAAATCATCAGTCCTCTAAGAGAATGAAAGTTGTACAACAACCAAGTTTTGCACAACCTGGGTCAAATGGACCTTTTATGTGACTCGTGTCCCATCATTCTATGGTCCAGTCAGATGGATTTTCTCGCTGTTCCTCTTGTATGATGCTCCATCTCCTTCCTGTGAGCCTTTGCACATTCTGTCCCCCATGGCTGGTAAGCCTTCTTTTGTCCCCACCTTCTCCTCCTCCTCCTCTTACAAGGCAGATCAGCTCAGGGGTCACCTCTTACCTAAGACTTTTCATGATCCCCTGGCTTCTAGGGACTCTGTTTCTATTTTGTACATAGTTATCTGAGTACATGTTTTCCCCTCAGATAGAAGGTGGGTTCCTTGAGGGCAGGGGATTTTTCACATTTGTCTTTGCACACATAGCATCAGGTACATTGCCTAGGATGTAAAAGATGTTTAATAAATGCAAGTTCATGGACCCACTGATGGAATCTTGACCCTAAGCCCAGGGTTTTGTTCATTACACCAGGCTGCCTCTTAAATACCAATTGTTCTTATCTGGAGGTGTGCCTTAGATACTGGATATACTTGGGTTCTTGAAATTTCTTTATCCAGCCCTGCTGGCAGGAAGTGTGTGTGTGTGTGTGTGTGTGTGTGTGTGTGTGTGTGTGTTTGTTTCTATGTATGTGTGCAAGTATGCTTGTGTGTGCTGGACAGGGGGAATTCTGAAATTCATCCTCAGTTCCTGACCTGATTTACAAGCTCATATCCGAGGTAGGCATCATGAGAGACCACACACAAGCAAGTGATGTCCTTGATAATGTCCCCAATTCTCCTCAAACCACATGGTATTAGTTGCCAACAAGGAAGGTGGGGTGGGGTAGGGGGCAAGGGAGGATGACAGAGACCCTGCTGTCTCCTATTCACAGGATAGAGAAGAACATATGAACCAGAGCTCCTAATTACCCTGACAGCTTCCTCTTTCTGATGATGCCAAGGGATATGTACCCTGGTCTCTCAGCCAAAAATTCCAGTAGCTTGGCATGCATGATTCACTGGTTTTCTACCTGCTTGGCCAAATCCTTTTCCAGGCTCTTGGACCCACATCAGAATTCATGTGTGTGGTGTCTGAGAAGCATAAGCCATGCCTGATGGGTCCATGAAAACCGCCTTGATTCTGGTTTTCTTTTTTTATGCTTCTTTAGCATGTGATATTATAGTTCCAAAGAGTTGGTGGGACTCCTTAGACCCAACCTTGCTTTCCATTCTTTGTGACTGTCAGTGACTGACCACTCATCTTCAGCTCACTGACTTTGAGATTCCTAGGACTGATGCCCTAACTCTGGCATAGAGAACTCCATGACCATTGAATAGACTAGATATGACTTCTCAGCAGACACCAAAGGCATGTTTGGATTTGTAACATCATGGATGACTAGGCAGGCCCCCCATCAGTGTATTTTTTCCTTTTAGCTAGATTAGGGTTCTTAACCTGGGGGCCCAAACTTGTTTTTTTTTTAATGCTTTGATAACTGTGTTTCAATAGAATTGGTTTTCTTTGGGATCCTTGGTACTTCATGGCACATATTTAGTTATTCTGAGAAGGGAAAGACTTTACCAGACTACCCAAGGGATCCCCAAAAGGGTTAAGAACTCCTGCTGTAGTTGGAAGATGAATTGCTTTAAGAGCTACAGGATAGAAATGCTGTGGGCTCTCCCTGACCCCCAAACTCTGCCCACTGTTATTAGAAATTGGTTCAGTCACAGAATCCCTGAGTTGGAAGGGCCCCAAACAGCACCTGAACAAGTATTTGCTCTCTTCACTCCCAAAAATCCAGCCTCCAACCTTTGATTGAAGACCTGCAAGGAGGGGGCATTGCCACTTCCTTTCCAGTAACTGATTATTGGGACAATTTTCCCTTACATAGTTCACCTCAATTGCTTCAATGTGATTTCTCCTCACTACCTAGTTCTGGCCTCTGGGGTATAGCAGAACAAGCCTAATCCCTCCAATAATCAGACAGCATTCCACTCCCCTCCCAGATCCCTCTCCTACCTTACTCTCAGTCCTTTCTTTTCCAGACTTAATAGTTCTTTAGCTGATCCTCACATGATGTGCACTCAAGGATCCTTCCTGGCCCCTGGCCTGATTATCTCCTCTGAACGTGCATCATTCTATCAAAGTGACACCCCAGAACTAGACATAATCCATCAGCTGGTCTCTGATTGAGTCATCTCCTTATTCCTGGATGTGAGTCTCCTATGGAGCCTAAGATCAGATTCATCTTGGCTGCCATGCCATACTTCCGATATAGTTTAGAAGAAATACTCTAGCTCTGGATTGCATGCCTTTTCTGGGTCCCATAACAGTTACTGTCAGAACCTTCTCTTCTTCTGTGGAATGAAAGTGTTACCTGCACTTCAAGAGCTCTTTCCAGAAACATGGCTCTGGCTTTGGAATCATCCACATCCTGGATTAAGCCTAGGAGTGATTTGACCTGCAAAGATGGGAGGGGAACCAGGCTTTTCTTCAATCTGTGACTCATTGTAACCCTTTCCCCTGAGTTAGGTAGACAACCATTGCAACAAAGCTAGGATGTAGCTCACATCTTTGATCTCACTTAAAAGAGTCATTTCTATAAAAGATATTCAATGAACTAGCACACTATGCTAGTTATCAGGGATAGGACAGCTATTTATTTCTTCCAGCACAAGAGAAATAGTTAAAACTCAAAAAACATATCCTATATTAACAAATACTTAAAATATAAAACAATAATCCATTGAACCTATTGTACTCTTCTGAGAAATAAACTCAACATGATGGGTTTATGTAAAATAGACATTTCACATTTAATTTGGGTGTTTACTGTTTGAGAAACTCACCAAGGTTGGACTTTCTGGCTGACCAGGCATGATTCCTCAGTCCTTTCAAGATCACCCTGAAGGTAGCTATACTCTTCTTGGAGAAGTGATTTAATAGCAGGAGGTGACTCCTGTTGAGTAGCTGACTGGACTTGAAAAGCAGCATAGGATATTCCTTGGTACCCAAGAGAAGCAATATGGAATACTGGTTAGGGGATTACCCTTGGATTTAAGACCTGACCTACCTGTGACATACACTGATGGACATGTGATCTTTCAGTGCCCCCAAGTAATTCTCTAACACTAAATTCAAAGACAAGTTAAAGCTTCAAATTAGTGGGTAGATTATCTACTCTAGGAGAAATGGGTAAAATTGTAGCTCCAGCCCAACCCTTCTTCCCCACCCTCATCCCCACTTATTAGAATATAAGTTCTTTCTCTTGAGGCAAAATGTCATCCACATCCAGAGAAAGTTATGGAATCAGAATGCAGAATGAAGCAGACTATTTTCTCTTGAGTTAGGTTTTGTTTTGGTTTGGTTTCTCTCATGGCTTATCCCATTCATTTTAATTCTTTTATGCAACACGACTAATGTGAAAATGTGGTTAATAAAATGTATGTGTAGAACCCATATAAGATTGCATGTCATCTCGGGGAGAGAAGGGAAAGGGAGTGGGAGAAAATTTAAACCTTATGGAAGTGATTGTTGGAAACTGAAAACAAATTAATACAATTTTTTTCCTTGAGGAACTTGGTCTATATATCCCTTTGCAAAAATAGGTGCTTAATAAATGCTTATTAGATTAGATTGCTGGGAACAAAAAGATGTGAACTGACCTTTATGAGGTTCTTAGTTTCATTTGGCCCAGACTCTACCCTGCTGATCTCTCCAATCCACAGACTTAAATATTCTGTCAAAAAGAGCATCTGGTCAGAAAGCAGGTCCAAGGGTTTCTAGAAGGTCACATAATTAAAGATCCATGAGCAAGGAAGGCTTCTAGCTTCAGCAATATGATACTTGAGAGTAAAGGAGAGAAAATCAAGCCTTGAGCACCAGGTTAGCATCAGGTCAGATGTGGCTGATGTAGAGAAATGTGAGTCAGAGTCACAGCAGTCAGGGAGTTCAACAGGAGATCAAAGTAAACCAATGAAACACCTTGAATCCATAAGCGGTCCTCAGCCTCAGAGCAGTGCAGTCTCCCTGGGGGCCTCTTCCTTTGTCAGAAACCATCTGGAGCATTGGGTTCAATGTGGGCACCAGGGCTTAGAGAGGACTTAGTGATGATCTGACCAAAGGGCATCTGGAATGAGATGGCACCCTTGGTTGCCCATCCTACATTAACTTGGTTCTGACAGTGGGGAAATTCTTGGCCTTGACCCCAAATCTGCCTCTCTGTAATTAGACTTAGAATGTCCAGGGCTAATGAGGACTGGGAAGGGCCTTTATAATCTAAGAACCACTTGAAGGAACTGGGGATGGAGAATCCTAGAGAAGAAAACACTTAGGGGGGATGTGATAACTATCTTCAAACTTTTGAAGGTAAGGCAATAAACATGTTTTAAAAGCTGACCGAGTACCAGGCACTATGCTAAGCAATGGGGATGTCTGTACTAGGAAAAGTAAAAATAGTTACTGTCCTCAGGGGCTAACCTTCTAATGAGGGAAGACAATGCACAAGAGGAGCTAAAAGGGAGAAGAAATGACTCATGAGGGGCCAGAAAGCCAAGAACAGGAAGGCCAGTCAGGCTGAGCTCCTCCCCAAAATGGTGGAACTCACCAATGGGGTATGGGGGCCAGCTGATGGCAGACAGATGGTCCAGGGTGAGGGCCTTAGGAGTGGATGGGAAGATCCTGGAGGGCAGGGATGGTTTCCTTTGATCCTTAGTGCTTAGCCTTGTGCCTGGCACCGAAAATCTCCTTAATAAATAAATGCATAGTGATGGCTTGGTCCTTTGTTGTCTCTTTGATGGATGGTGGCCCATTCGTTACACAAAACAGTCCACCAACATGAGAAATGACTCTCATGTGGCCTCAAGCTGTTCCCACAAGAATTTAAACAACGAGAGAAGACAAAGAAGGAGAACCAAGTATCTTAGCCTGGCTTAGTTTTTGACAGGAAAAAAGAACTAGTCCCTACCCACACGAAAGATACCAGGAGGGACTGGCACTGGAGATAACATTGAAAATAATAATAATGATTTCCATTTATATTCCACTCTGACTTGGGGAACAATTTCCTCACACAGCCTGTGACACAGGTGGTATTATCACTCCTACTTTACAGATAAGAAAACCGAGGCTTAGAGAGTTAGAGTGGCTTTCCCAAGGTGACTCAATTAGTACGTATCAGAGCTGAGACTAGAACTCAGGTCTCAGTTCTCCACTCTAGCTCAAGCTCCCATTGCCTGAACAACTGCAATAACCCCCTACTGTGTCTCCCTTGCTTCAGCCTCTCCCCTTGCTACAGCAAGGGCTCCACAGTTCTGCCAACCCCAGGTCACTAGCAAAGAAGGTAAAGTACAGACTCCTCTTAATCTGTCTCCAGACTGAATTCCATCCTGTGTTCCACATCAGTCCTTTCCACTATTCTTCAGCCAAACTAGATTACTTGCTACTCACAGAATTGGGCATTTAATCTCCTACCTTCACACTTTTGTATGACTGAAGGGCACTCCCCCCTCACCTCTGCCTCTTAGAAGCCTTTATTGTCATGGCTTGGTTCCGGTGCCTTTCTAGATTTCCTTGGTGTTAGTTTCCCTCCAAAAAAAAAATATATTCTATCTGCATATACATGTAAATGGAAGCTGTAGGATGTAATCACAGGGTATTAGATCTGGAATCAGCAAGACAGAGGTTTGAATCCCAGGCTGGCCACTTTGGAGCTGGGAAATCTTGGCCAAGTCTGTCTCTCTGTGTTTTAGTTTCCTCACCTATCAGATGGGGAAACCAGCAGAGCCAACCTTGCAGGTTGAAGTGAGTCAGGCTAAGCTCCTCGCGAATTGTCCATGGTGACCATTCTGAATGTTTTGCTCTTGCTGTGGTTTGACTTCTTCCTGGAATATATGTCCCATCAAGGGCAAGGACTGCTTTTCATTTCTTTGGCTTCATGCCTGTGTGTCTAGCACATGGCCCTGGAGGTAATGGACACCTGAAGGGGCTCTCTAGAGTCCATTTAATTTTCTGAGCCTTCTCTTTATTGCAACTGGTTCTTCCAGCTTTAGTCCTATCTTGTCCTTCCTCTTAACCCATCCTGCCCCATTTCTGCAACTTCCTCCCCATCCCATATGGCTAGAAATTTTCGTGCCTCAAGACTTTGCTAACTGGGGATTTCAGGGTTGATGCAATGGGAAAGGATGAGCGGGCAGGAGGCCCTGATTCTCCCTGTAAATTTGCTGTCCCTCCATACCCTCCCTGTGTGAAGCCCGCTGGAGACATGGAGAGACCCAGATGTTTGTTGGTCACCAGGTCTGGAGATGGTCTCTCTTTGGGCCATCCACTTCTCTTCTCCTCCTTCTGTGGTCTAAATTCATCTCATTCAGCAACTGAAGTCCTCTGCTGGCAGAGTCTCAGAAGGATTGTGATACTTTCAGAGAGAGAAGCTTGTCTCTCTGGGGATTGTGCTACAGCTATATCCTTGCCCTCTTCCCTCTCCTTGCCACCTCCACCACCATGTTTGTGTTTGTCTCAAGTTCAACCATAAGCTTTCTCTTAGAAGGGGGTGAAAATGAACCTGTAGAAAAAGTCCAGCCTTTTTAGCAGCATCCATCAGTCAATTAGTACTTATTAAGCACTGACTGTGTGCCAGGCACTGTGCTAAGTTCTGGCAATACAAAGAAAGGTAAAAGACAATCGTTTCCCTCGAGGAGCCAGCGGTGTAATGGGGAGATACCATGTAACCAAATATATACCAAGTAAACTATATAGAAACAAGATATATAGACAGAAAAAATTTGGGGTGGTCTCAGAGGGACAATACTAAGGACTGGGAAAGCTATGTTAGAAAAAGTGGGACTTAGCCATTCTGTTTATAGGATCCTAGACCCATAGGTGGAAGGGACCTTAGATGCCATTTTGTCCAGCTTCCTCGTTTTACAGCTGAATAAATTGAAGCAGACAGCGGTAAAGTGACTTGCCCACCATACCCAGAGAATCCTAGATGCATAGCCATCAGAGACCTCAGAGACCATCTAATTCAGCTTTTCATTTTAGAAATGAAGAAACTAGGATCCAGAGGGGGAAAGTGGCTTGTCCCATGTCCCACAGATAGACAGCAGGCTCAAATTCAGGCTGTGCTCTTCTGAACCTAATCAATGATCTTTCCACCAAACCACCAATGTCCTGGCATCCTCAGCGCATGGCAGTGGATTGAACTGAGCTGAATTTTGACTCCTAGGGCTGTGTTCTCTCCAGGATAGTTTTGGTCTTGTCAGGTATTGATTCTCCCACCTTTTCTGGCATGGATTGATCTGCCTTGATATGCCAGTTTATTCCTTCCTTACGCAAATAGCTTTGGTTGATCTGTGATGCTTGCTTATTTTTGAAGCCGGTGGAAGCAGGAATACATCAGAAAACAGAAGCCAGCTGATCTCCTCTGTCTCCCCAAGGACCAGCCATTCATATGGGCCTGGTTCCTCTCCATCAAGCCTCTGACAGCCCTACCATCACCAGACCTCTCAGGCGAGGTTAGCCATCTGTTTGACTGTTTTTGTACACATCCCAATGTGAGGTAAACAGAATCAAGAACCACATTAATTCCCACAGAAACAGTGAGAAGCAGTGTTTATGATCTGACCTGAGATATTTAAGGAACGTTAGATACATGAGCCATTACCCAATACTTGGAACACCATGGCTTGTCTTAGAATGACTTCACATTTCCACAGGTGTGTCCCTCAGTCCCATAGATGAGACTAAAGTGCCCTGGGGAGTTCAGCATCTTCCCCCATAGTCTTTGGCTGGACTGCCCCCCAGAACTTCCCCATGGAAGAAGAAACAGGTCCCACTGTCCTGAAGCATTGTGATCTGATAGGATGGCCACGTGGCTTGACTGTCTCCCACTCCGGATCATCTAAAGTTGGATGAACTTTAGTTTACATGCCTGTAAAATGAAAAGCTTGAACTAGAGGCCAGGAAGGAACAATGGAAAAGTATTGGATTCTGAGTCAAAGGACCTGGGTTCAAGTCCTAGCTCTGACCATTCACTGACTGTGTGACCTAGAGGAAGAATCTCTCACTCCAGAAGCAATCTGGCCGAGGTAGGGTACAGACTCAGGGAACTATGACATTTAAGCACCGCATTTCAAATAAATGGATCTTCATTCAAATGCCCATTCTGCTGCTTAATAGATGTATGCCCCTAAACAAGGCATTGAAACTCTCTGGGCCTCAGTCTCCTCACATGTAAAGGAAAGGGGTTGACCTAGATGAGCCCTGATGTTGAAATCTCTGACCTTGGCCTATGTCTGAGATCTGATCAGACTCAAATATTTTATCAGCTAATCAGCAAGTATTTATTAAGCACAAATGCCAAAGAATTATTTTTGGAAGACAAATGAAACAGTCCTCACTCAGGACAAGCTGATGTTCTCATGAAGAAGACAATTACATATACAGATATATAAAAATATATAAAACATACAAAATATATACAAATATAAAATACAAATATGCATATACATACATACTCATATGACCACATATACATATATACACATATATGTATTATGTGTAGATAGATAAATAAATGAACGGATGAATGAATGAATAAATAAATGAATAAGTATGTAAATAAATAAATGAATGAATGAATGAACTAATAAATATATAGATAGATAAATAAATAAAAGATATGAAAGGGATACAAATATAAAGGTAGTTTTGAGTTCGCAAACAGTCCTGGCCATAGGTCTAGAGCTGGAAGGAATCTCAGAAGCCATCTAGTCCAACTCTCCTAATTTTATAAGATCTGATGCCCAGAGACACTAAGCAACCTGCCCATCTCACACAAGTATTCGAACTCACAAGTATTAGAGCAAGGCTTTGAAGTCAAGTCCTTGATTCTAAATCCAGAGTTCTTAAGTCATTATTCTTTGAGTCTATCCTCCATCCAGCTTCTGGAGTGTTGAGTTTGATGCTGGGCAGCCCATTTGAAGATGTTTCTGGATAAATTAGAGTGTATCCAGACGAAGCTCACAAGGACAGTTACAAGGACACAAAAGGAAAGAAGGGAGAGGAGGGAACCCAACTCCTCCTTCCATACTTCCTCCCTTCTCTTTGCTTCCTCCTTGTCTCTCTTCAAGGCTCAGGTAGATGTTACTTTCTCCTCAGGAGGGTCTTCACACTTTGTGAAGAATCCCTTTCATCAAAGAATCAATCAGATCAACACCTTTCGAACAATCGCAGCCTCAAGGGAGGAGGCTCAAATTGGGAGAAATGACTGGGCTTTCAGAAGAATAGGGAAACCCTGGGAAAGACTATAAGGAAGAGGGCCACTGGAATCTTTCGTTTGCACATTTCATTCTAGCTTAGGTTCAGGTGAATTGCTGCTCTTTCTGGCTGCTTAGCCAATCTGAAGACTTTTGACCATCACACAGTCTCTCAATGACTCATGGCAGAGAGACTAATGCTCTAAATTTCCATGCATTGGATTGTATCAGCAGAGAATATGGATCATTCTCAAAGGACTTGGATCTCATTGGCCAGTCTTCTATTACTAAAGACTGACTTGACTATACCTTTGAACCAGAGACTCCATTCCTGAGTTTATACCCAAAGGATGCCTTGATGAGAAAAAAGTCCGCATATACTCCAAGATATAAACAGCAGAACTTTTGTGATAGCTAAGAATTTGAAACAAAGTAGATACCCAACAGTTGGTGAATGGCTAAATGAATTGTACAAGAACATAATGGAATATTGCTATGATTTAAGAATTGATACATGTGATGAATACAGAGAAGTATAGAAAGAGCTATGTGAACTGATGCAGCATGAAGCCATCACAGCCAAGAAAACAACACACATCAATGCAAGTGGGGGAAAAGATATACTAAAAATAAAAGTAACTTTAACAAAATTATAAAGTTCAAACAGGCCTCAAATGAAGAGATATGAAGTGATACCTCTAGCCCAGCTTTTAGTGGAGGTGAGAGCTCCACAAACACACAGGCATTTGAACTTTTTCAATGTATCAACCAGTAATGCTGACATTTTTTCCTCTCTAAAAGAAACTACTATTTGTCACATGGGATGGCTTTCTGGAAAGAGAAGAGGGAGAAATACCATGGTGATGCAAGAAATAGAACATATTAATAAAAGCTTATTTTTTAAAAAAGACTGACTAAGATTCCAGGGGTATAAACCTCTGGTGTCAGAAGAGGTTTATATTCCCTAAAAAAGCAGGCTATGAAATCAACTCTTAACCTCCCTTTTCATTTTCCTCTCTTCTCCTCCCTCCATCACTCCCTCCCCATCTCTTCTCAGGATTTCCTTTTCACCCATTTCTGTTAAGAAGACAGATGACATATAATACAGTGGATCTATGTCCTGGTCATGAATTTCAACTTTTTTGAATTGGGGATAGAAATGGAGGAAGATTTTAATTTCCTAGGCAGTGTGATCTCAGAATCTACTCTTATAACAAGAGAAAAGAAATTTCCAAGGAGGTGCCTTGTGGGTAAAGTTAAGTTCAAGTGTTCTCAAGTTAAAGAATAAAACTCCCAGGTAGCTGTTTGGGAGACTGGGAGTGAAATGTTGCATGTACTCAGGCTTGGTTCCTTTCTCTTGGGCTTTGTGAAATTATTTTTCTTACCTACAAAGGGATGATATAATGTATGGATATTGTATGTTTTGGTTGGGGAGGGGCAATCTATCAGACAATTACAGAAGAAAAAGACAGAAGTCAAACCTAACTTACACAACAGGAAAGTAAGGGGAAAAGGGATAAGGGGGGATGATAGAAGGGAGAGCAAATGGGAGGAGGGGGTAACTAGAAGTAAACACTTTTGGGGAGGGATATTGTCAAAAAAGAATGGAATAAATGGGGAACAGGATAGGATGAAGAGAAATACAGTTAGTCTTTCACAATATGACTATTATGGAAATGTTTCGCATAACTATACATGTATAACTTATATAAAATTACTTGCCTTCTCAATGGGATAGGTGAAGAGGGAGGAAGGGATAGTAATTGGAACTCAAAGTTTTAGAAATGAATGTTAAAAATTGTTTTTACATGCAACTGGGAAAGAAGATATAAAGGCAATGAGGTATAGAAATCTTTCTTGCCCTAAAAGAAAATAGAAGGGATGGGGATAAGAGAAGGGAGGGGTGTGATAAAAGAGAGGGCAGATTGGGGCAAGGAGTAATCAGAATGCACACTGTCTTGGGGTTGGTGGAAGGAGAGATGGGGAGAAAATTTGGAACTCAAAATCTTGTGGAAGTGAATGTCGCAAACTAAAAATAAGTATTTTTTTAAAAAGACAAAAGTTATCAATAAAACTTTGTATAGTCTTTCAAGGAAGTTTGATATGGTGCTATCATCTCTTAATGGGTTATCCTCTAGCAGCTAACTGAGGTGATAACATTTCTCCCCCTGAAAAGCCCCTCCCCAGAGAGAGGCCTGGTCCAATATTTCTCTCTTTTACCCTGTCCTTTCTTCTTAGTTTATTTGAATGACAAGTATAAGTTCAGGAGTAGACCAAAAAACCCCAGTAGATTTGGCCTCTAATAGTCCCTAAGCAGAGCTATCTCAAACTGAAAGGGGTTTTCTTCCATCCCCTAACTGAGAGGTTATAAGCAAAGGTTAGATGGCCAGCTGTCAGGCTATAGAGATGTGAGGCATGCATGTTGGAGAGAAATTATTCAACATGTGGCCTAGGCTAGATGTCTCTAACATCTCTCCCAGCTCTCGGGGTCTTGCATCCAAGTCTATCTACCATTAGTTGGTGTTTAGGTCTACAGTTCTTGACATGACCCCGTCCCAGAAGGATAGAAGGAGAAAAACAGAAAGATGCAGAAGAGTGATCCCAGCCTCGATACCCTTTATTACTGGGAAGCTGTTCTCTGTTTCCTATGTCCTTCTATACTTCTGAAAACTTGCCCTGAAAATGTCCAGGTTGGCTTATATTAGAATTTGAAGATGATAGGCTTTGAGATCTAGAGAGGGAAGGAACCTCAGATGCCATCATGTCCAACCCTCTTGTTTTACCACTCAGGAAACTGAGGCCCAGAGAGATGGATTGGCTTGCTTGAGATGACAGAAAATTAAGTGACCAAGTGGAATTTGAACCCAGTTCTCCCAATCCTAACCCAGGATTCTTTCCACTATATCATATAAAGACATTTTATCTCTAAAACCCCAGGATCTCAGCACTGGCAGGCAGTGCATCTAATCCAACCCACATCTGAATCCCCAAAGAGTGACCCAATAGCATTTGCTGGAAGAGCTTTCCCTCTGTCTCTGGAGATTGCCTCTCCCTTTCAGGAATAGCTCTCATTAGGAGTTTGGTTTTTTTTCTGACTGACCATAAGTTTGGAGCAGCTCCACATGAGCCATGCTTTCTTTGCATTGTTTCTGTGTCTCTCTGCAGTGGTCTAAGCCCACCCCCATGGCTCCTGATCCTGGGCTTGGATGTGCTGTCCAGAAACAAGGACCTAGGGTACAATTCCTGACCCACTTGACTCCTTGAGAGCAGGGACTGGCTTTATTTTTTGTTGGCATATTAGAGATACTCTGTATCTCCAGTACTTTGCCGGTATCTGGAACACAGTAGGTGCTAAATCAATGCTTGCTGATTGAGTGATCTGCTACATACCAGCTGTGGGGCCTTGAGATAAGTGGCTTACCCTCTAGAGCCATTTTTTCTTGTTTAATGGGAGGGGGTTGGACTAGGAAGATCCCTTCTGGGTCTGGAATCCCACCTATGTAGCCTAGCTTAAGTCTCTTCACTGCTCCGTATCTCAGTTTCCTCATCTGTAAAATGAGAGCATTGAACTTTTGGATCTTATTTGAGAACCTTACACAAACACTGGCTTTTCCTGTCATTACCTTTTCACCTTAGAAGTCTTGGCCCCCGTTCCAGCATTCTTTGCCCTCCCAGGTTCTTCCTGTTGCATCTCGTGATGACAAAGGAGATGCTAATGGTGTAGTCTTGGATGGAGAGTAACACATGAACTCTGCTGAAGACCACAAGGGTGCATCTGGGTGTCTTATCTGATTTTAGGCTACTCTGTATCCCCTTGACCCCCACTGGTGCCATTCACCATCTGCCCCAAAAGCCTGTCAACAGAGCATGATTTTTTCACCCCATCTCTGACTCCAAGGGCTCTGGGACCTTGGGTAATAGTCAGTATGCAAACCAGGGCCAACAATCTGCAGCCTTTGAGAGGTGACTGTGAAGGGAAATGATGGCATAATGTAGAGATGAAAACAAATAAAACATGAATGTAAAAACACTTTATGTCCACCTGCAAAAATTCAATTAGAATGAAAGGATTGGACTCCCAGTTCTGAGTCGTTGATCCTCTGAGCATCGCTGAGCAGGGACTGGGCAGTCCTGGAAAGGATCCTCCTGGGCCCCCTTCTCTGAGGACCCTGACTTCCCTGCCTGTGCTGTCCAGCCCTGTCCAGGCCAGCCACTGCTGGTGCAGTGCCCTGGTACTCCTTCTCCCTGGGGCCCGAGCAGCACGTGTGGCAAAGAAAAAAAGGAAGCAGCCTTCACGTGATTCTTGCTGCGGTGCCACATCACTCCCTCTGCATCCCTGTCAACAGGCTGGCATGGTCTTTCTCCTTCCTCTATAGGCAGCGTCTGGCCAACTCCTGCCTGCAGCGACACCAAGTGGCCAAAGAGAAGTGAGGCAGTGGCAAGATGAGACTTTAGCTACTCTAGGTGGAAAAAGGTGCAGACTTATCTACAGAATGGGTCCAGATGGTCACAAAGGGAGAGCGAGGAAAGATTTTGAGTCACCAGGCCCAGGCCTTTCATTTTAGATATGGAGAAACTGAGACACAGAGTGGGATAATAGCATCCAAAGATACAGAGTAGCTTTCTCACCACTATGATCAAACATCGAGTCCTTTGCCCTCTCACCCCACTCTCTTTGACCCACCCCTCCATGTACTCTTGGATCTAATAACATTGGCCTCCATGGATTCTGGGGGAGGCGGATTAAGTGGGGAGAATTCCAGGCCTTTGATTTCTTCATTAGGAGGATGTGCAGACTCTACCTTTACTAATTCAGGCCAACCTGGCCTCTAGAACTGGGAGCCTGAGAGAATTCCCTGGGGTGCTGAGAGGCTCAGCAATTTGCTTAGAGTTCCACATGTGGCCAGTTTAGGAGCCAGCCAGCACTTGGACCAGGATCTTCCTGGCTTCAAGGCCAGTCCCCTCTCCACTCATTCTCAGGACTCTCAGACTAATGTTCACTGAAGAGAAGGAGGAAGTCATCACTTTCCTTGGAGATAGAGAAGGAGAGATAGAGGGAGAGGGAGAGGGAAAAAGGAGGGATAGAGGGAGAGGGAGGGAGGACAGAAGGCGAGGGAGGAAAAGGGAGAGGGTAAGAGGAGGTAAAGGGACACTTGGGGGAAGAAAAGGGAAAAAGGAAGAAGAGATGGGGAAGAAGCAGAAGCAAAATGGAAAGAGGATAATGGGAGAAAAGGGGTAAGAAGGAAGGGAGGAGAGAGGAAAAAGAAAAAAAAACCTTCATTGAGAGAAATTCCCTGAACTCCATTTTCCAGGAGTATGCATTCCAGACCCTGGCAACATTACCTAGTATGCACTTTGACTAGCTAGGTGCATTTCCTCTTCATGAAATTTGAAAGGCAAGGGAATTTCATGAGACCTGGTGCCATAGGGGTAGCATGCAGAGATGAGACAAGAAAACATGGCAGCTGAATCCAGATAACAATGGGGCTAGCACAGCCAGTAGATACAACCAGAAGGCTGAGAGAGGTCCATGTACACATCTCATGACCTTCCCTAGACTGCCACTACCATCACATTAAAAGAAGTCAGCAGATGATTTCACAATGCCCTCTGGCTTAGTTTGTGGTAATCGTCCCAAGCACTTTCCATGAGTGAGCTGTGGCGTCTCTCTGGTGCCCTGTTTAGGAGATTAAAGCCGAACAGGATCCATTCTCAAAGTTGTAGCCAATGGAGAGTAGCTGCCTTGAGGGCTTCAGATCTCATTCAGTTCCTTGTTAAAACCAACAAAACCCTTCTTATTTTGTTTCATTAAGTGCCCTTCCTTTTGTATCCATGTGTTATCTGATCTGACCTTGGAGTAGAAAACACCTAAGTGTGGGCTCAGAGCTATAAATCTGAATTATTACCTCTCACCAGTGGATGCATGAACCAGAGAAGGGGACCACTGCATCAGGAACAACCCAATCCAAAATGAGCTGTTTTGTGCTTGTACCATAGAATGGTTAAAGATCTGGACAGAGGCCTCCAGTGAATTAGCTGGATCCACTGTGGAAAGTTTATGGAAGGACAGGGACAAGAATTAGGTTAAGAATGGGGGGAGGAGCCAAGATGGCGGAGTAGAAAGGCACACATATGCTAGTGCCGAACCCATAGCCCATAAATTTTCTGTAAAAAGAACTCTCCACAAATTCTGGAGCAGAGCAAGCCATGCAGAAACGCAGTGGAGATTATTTCCATTCCAGAGAGCCCTGGAAAGCCGTCCCCAGGGGTCCGTCATGCACCAGACAGTGGAGCCCACCCCAGCCCTGCCCTGGCCTCACGGCTCTGAGAGGAACAGATCTGAGCAGGCTTCAGGGACGGAATCTCCAGCTGCCGCGAAGGTCCCTCCATCCACAGGTGCTACAGGTCAGTGAGAGAGACTTCTAGGCTGGCTGAGAGGGGAGCAGGGTGTCTCCGTGACCAGGCCCCCTCGGGAGGCAGTGACAGAGACAGGGAGAGCAGCAGATCCGGGCTCCCGGAGCAGGCAGGAGCTCTGCTCCATTACTGAAGATCTCTGCATAAACCCCCTGAGGAAACTGAGCCTGGGAGGCAGCCCTGCCCCTACCTCAGCACCAGAACTTAAGCTCACATTGAATAGCAGCCACAACCACCACAGAAAACCCTGAGGCTAGGAAGCAGCATTTGAATCTCAGACCCCAAGCACTAGCTGGGCAGATCTAGGTGGGGGTGGAGAGGAATCTCAGAAGTCAAGTAACTGGCTGGGAAAATGCCCAGAAAAGGGAAGAAAAATAAGACCATAGAAAGCTACTTTCTTGGGGAACAAATGTTCCCACCTTTCATTTCTGATGATGAGGAACAATGCTTACCATCAGGGAAAGACGTGGAGGTTGGGGCTCTGTATCCCAGACATCCCAGGTGGATGTCCGGTGGGGTCAGGCCATGGAAGAGCTCAAAAGGGATTTTGAAGATCAAGTTAGACAGGTGGAGGAAAAACTGGGAAGAGAAATGTCAGAGATGCAAGAAAAGCATGAAAAATGGGTCAATACCTTGGTAATGGAGACCCAAAAAAATGCTGAAGAAAATAACACCTTGAAAAATAGGCTCACTCAATTGGCAAAAGAGGTTCAAAAAGCCAATGAGGAGAAGCATGCTTTCAAAAGCAGAATTAGCCAAATAGAAAAAGAGGTTCAAAAGCTCACTGAAGAAAATAGTTCTCTCAAAATTAGAATGGAACAGATGGAGGCAAATGACTTTCTGAGAAACCAAGAAATCACAAAACAAAACCAAAAGAATAAAAAAATGGAAGAGAATGTGAAATATCTCATTGGAAAAACAACTGACCTGGAAAATAGATCCAGGAGAGACAATTTAAAAATTATGGGACTACCTGAAAACCATGATCAAAAAAAGAGCCTAGACATCATCTTTCACGAAATTATCAAGAAAAACTGCCCTGATATTCTAGAACCAGAGGGCAAAATAAGTATTGAAGAAATCCATCAATCACCTCCTGAAAGAGACCCAAAAAGAGAGAAACTCCTAGGAACATTGTGGCCAAATTCCAGAATTGCCAGGTCAAGGAGAAAATATTGCAAGCAGCTAGAAAGAAACAATTCCAGTATTGTGGAAATACAATCAGGATAACACAAGATCTAGCAGCTTCTACATTAAGGGATCAAAGGGCATGGAATAGGATATTCCAGAAGTCAAAGGAACTAGGACTTAAACCAAGAATCACCTACCCAGCCAAACTGAGTATAATACTTCAGGGGAAAATATGGTCTTTCAATGAAACAGAGGACTTTCAAGCATTCTTGATGAAAAGACCAGAGCTGAAAAGAAAATTTGACTTTCAAACACAGGAATGAGAAGAAGCATGAAAAAGTAAACAGCAAAGGGAAGTCATAAGGTACTTACCAAAGGTGAACTGTTTACATTCCTACATGGACAGACAGTATTTGTAACTCTTAAAACTTTTCAGTATCTGGGTAGTTGGTGGGACCACACACACACACACACACATACACATGTACATATGTGCACGCACACACACACATACACACACACACACACCCATACAAAGACAGAGAGCACAGAGTGAATTGAATAGGATGGGACCATATCTTAAAAGAAATTAAGGTAAACGGTGAGAGAGAAATGTAGTGGGAGGAGACAGGGTGAAATGGAATGGGGTAAATTATATTTCATTCAAGAGGCAAGCAGGAGACTTTTTAGTGCAGGAAAAAAGAGGAGAGCTGAGAAAAAAACATGAAGTTTACCCTCATCACATTTGACTGAAGGAAGGAATAAAATGCACACTCATTTTGGTATGAAGACCTATCTTACAATACAGGAAAGTCGGGGAGAAGGAGATAAGCAGGGTGGGGGGGGATGATGGAAGGGAGGGCAATGGGAGGAGGGAGAAATTTGAAGTCAACACTCTTGGGGAGGGACAGGATCAAAAGACAGAATAGAAATAATGGGGGGCAGGATAGGATGGAGGGAAATACAGTTAGTCTTACACAACATACCTATTATCGAAGTCATTTGCAGAAATACACAGATATGGCCTATATTGAATTGCCTGCCTTCCCAAAGGGAATGGGTGGGGAGGGAGGGATGGGGAGAATTTGGAACTCAAAGTTTTAGGAACAACTATTTAGTATTGTTCTTGCTACTAAGAAACAAGAAATACAGTTAATGGGGAATACCCTATAGGACAAAAGAGAAGATGGGGACAAGGCAAAGGAGGGATGATAGAAGAGAGGGCAGATTGGTGATAGGGAAAATTAGAATGCTCGGTGTATTGGGGTGGGGGAGGGGAGAAATGGGGAGAAAATTTGGAACCCAAAATTTTGTGAAAATGAATGTAAAAAGTTAAATAAATAAATTTAAAAGAAAAAAAAAGAATTAGTTTAAGAATGTGCACATTAAAGACACTGAAGTAATGAGTACTAAAGAGGGTGAGGAATTATAATCAAGCTGTCATATTCCAAGGACAACTCCCCATGCCTGTTTCCTTGGTGTTTCCTACTAAAATGTACAGGGAAGAAAAAAGGATTAAAAAAATTCTACTCTGAGGCCACATGAATGTGCTTTTACACGGACTATTTCCCAGCCCTAAAAATCCTCTTACTCCTGACTGATGCCTTTTAAAATCCCTTTCAAGATTTAGTAGAAGTGCATTTCCTACAGGAAGTCTTTCCTGGTGTTCCAACTATAGCAGTACCATGTTATTGTGTATTTACTTGTATCTAATTTGTATTCACTTATATGTAAGCATGTTGCCCCATTCTTCAACATAATTTAATGTCCTTGATGGGAAGAAATCCCATCAATAGTCAATCAAAAAGCATTTATTAAATGCTCATAAATGTGAATTGGCTACAGGGCTGGAAGGACCCTATGGTTATTGATGAAGAACTGGAAAGGAATATAGAAACTGACTAGTCCAAATCCTTTCATTTTACAGATGAGAAAACTGAGATTCATAGAGAAAGATTTGTGATTACCCAGAAAGTAAATAGCAAAACGGACTTGTACTCTCCCTACTCTGATTCCAAGTCTGATGTTTTTTGTTATTTTTGCTTTTCCCCTTTGCACTACTGTTCTCTCCTCACTCTGTTTTGTGTGCTCAAAGCTCATAGAACTGAAGAGAAAGAATTCTTCCTCCCCATCCATATTTTAGCATTAATTAGTGTCTGAGTTGAGTTGGGGAGAATTCCAAGCCTTTATGTCTGAATTCCCCAAAGCCCAATTATTCTTTCTTTCAAAGAACCTGCATTCAAATCTCAGTTCTGCCATTTACTAACTGTGTGACCTTGGGCAAGTCATTTATTTTCCTCAGTTGGGGGGGAGAGAAAAGGTCTCAGTTTTTGGGAGGGGAGGAAGGGACTCAGTTTCCTCCTTTGTGAAATTTTGGGATTTGACTAGATGACATCTGACGTCTTTCTACTCTAGATCAAAGATTCTATATTGAATCTCTTTGAAAGTCTCTAAATGACAACTGTTTGAATAGTGTCACTTACTCTATGATTAAGGTTGATAGAGGGCCGGTAGAGGGCACCATAGTGTGCAAAGTGTAGGGTCTAGAGTCAGGAAGACTTATTTTTATGAGTTCAAAACTGCCTCAGATATTTACTGTGTGACCCTGGGCAAATGACTTAAACCTTTTTGCTTCAGTCTCCTCATCTGTAAAAGAGAAAAGGAAATGGCAAATCACTCCAATATTTCTGCCAAGAAAAATGCTACACAGGGTCATGAAAAGTTAGACAAGACTGAAAAACTCCTCAAAAACAAGCTCTCTTGAACATGGCCCAAAACGATCCTTGTTACACTGTGGTGGCCTCAGAGAAGACTTACTTGTTTCCCCAGGGAGGAGGAGTCATTGGGTCCAGTTCTGAGAAGCTACAGCTTCTGAGAGAAAAAGAATACAGAGTAAGGGTGTTCCACATCTGTTGGGTTAACTAACCCTCACCTAGCAAGGAGACATCCCCTTCTAACAACACTTATCAGTTGGCTTATGTTTACTTTTCTCTCTTCTCCCAGAGCATAGGGAGTTACTCAGCTTCTATTTCTGCAATCGATAAAAACAGTATTCTTATCAGTTTGGAATTTCAAATAAAAAACTTGAATAAATTGATTCCTAGGGATCTGCTCACAGAGAAGTAGGGAGATTGTTAGTGATTCTCTAATCCAGTTTCACTCTTTCCAGTCCTGCCCATCTCTTTGTGACCCCACTTGGGGTTTTCTTGGAAGAGCAGCTGGAGTGGTTTGTCATTTTCTTCTTCAGATCATTTTACAGATGAGGAAACTGAGGCAAACAGGGTTATATGACTTGCCCAGGGTCACACAGCTTGTAAGTGTCTGGGGTTGTATTTGAACTCATGATGAAGAGTCTTTCTGACTCCAGATCTAGCTCTTCATCTACTAAGCCCTCAAACTGCCTTATATAGGGGGAAACTGAGGCCTGGAGGGGGGATGATTTGCCCATTGTCCCAGAGGAAGAAGATGGCAGCACTGGTTTTCCAACTCAGGTCCTCTGCCTCCAGTTCCAGGGTGTTTCCCTCTGCCCAAGGATTCCTTCTCCATGTGCCTCATTTACATTTGTGCTAGGCCCAGAAGGATTCTCCAGCTCTCACTAGTGGTTTGAAATAGAGTTTATTTTGGGGTTTTCCTGTCCTAAATGCTGGCGATGAGGAAGCCACACTTCATTGCATCATTCCGCTGAGAGTCTCACAAAGCCTGTTCTTTCTCTTGCTGCCGCATCTCTCTCTTGGGCTTCAGTCTAATATTTTCCCAGGAGTCTGGGAGGCAATACTCCCTCAGACTGTCTTTGAAATAGCAGA
Organism: Bettongia penicillata ogilbyi; assembly: GCA_023548195.1. Classification (NCBI taxonomy): domain Eukaryota; kingdom Metazoa; phylum Chordata; class Mammalia; order Diprotodontia; family Potoroidae; genus Bettongia; species Bettongia penicillata. Next base: position 9,956,115 of record JAJHZJ010000134.1, on the reverse strand, counting down.
CCTGGATCTCTCTCTTCTGGTATTCCACAACTTCTGAAACAAACAACAAAGACAACATTTGTGAGAATCTGGCCACTCTGGGCCTGGTGGGAATAGAGAACAGGGAGGGATGCTTTCCCAGAGCCTTTTTCAGCCATGCACCCAAGAGTGCTCTGGTAACATCAAAAGGCCCAGAGACTCAGTCTGGGAACAAAGGGGGGGGGCCTCATCAGTGTTGAAAGTGACCTACTTCCTCTGGGGCCAAAAAAGACTCCATTGAGTCACACATCTGAACAGCCCTTAGGGACAATATAAGAAGAAAAGAAAAGATGGGAAGAAAGTTTAGCTTGAATGTCTAAGTGAAAAGATGTTTGAACTACTCCTCTGAGGTTCCAACCATGATCTCATCAGTTCCCACTGCACCCAAGGGGATTAGGAAATTGAAGAAACATGATCCCAGTGGAGAAAGAGAACAGAAGACAGAAGGAGGAGAAGGACCAAGGAGGAGGGAGAAAGAGGAGAAGGAGGGCCTGGTCAGTGCCAAGCCACACACAAAAACCAAGTTTTTTGGGTGGGTGATACTAAAGCTTTTCACAAGCATTCCCAGGTTAATCCATCTGGAGTGGTCAGTCAGTGAGTCAACAGCTGACTAACACACAAGCCAAAGCTTTCTTTTCACCTCTTATATTCCTGTCTTCAAAATGGAGGAAGGGGGTGGGGAGCTTCATGGTCTCTGCACCTGGCACTCCTGGCTGCCTGGGAGGGCTCCAGGTCTGTAGTAATTGCTGGACACAGAGACAGATGATGATATCCCAGGGCACCTGCATTCCAGAAGGTTCCTCCTGCTCTCCCAAGTCCCTGGTCCACCAGTGGCAGTAGGCTTGACTCAGTAGGTACTCCACCTGGCAGTGGAGCAGGGGGTAGCTGGGATGAGATCCAAAGAGGTGATGGACATACTTGAGGACCAAGGAGCATGCGCACTGCCAACCTGGAACACAAGGAGCACTTGGCCAAGAACAGCTCTGTGTCTGGGGTGAGGTCCCCGTAAACTGGGAAGGAGGCCAACTCCCAGCAGAGAGGGTAAGAGCTAGACTATTGTGAGATAGAATGGAACAGAATGGAATATAATTCTGGATTTTCTAAGGAGCAGAGGAGAATATAAGCACCCTGAGGGCAGGGATTACCTTAACTTTGCTTCTGTAACCCTAGGACCTTAGCCCAGTGTTTGGCAAACAGAAGCTCCTTAATAGATGCTTAACAATCAGCTATGTGATTGATTCATTAAATTAACAGTAGGTAAGAATATGCCTTGGAATCAGGTAGAGCTGAGTTCAATTCTAGCCTTAAGATATTTTTTACTGTGTGATCCTGGGCAATTCACCTAACCACTGGCCTGCCTCAGTTTCCTATATGTAGAATGATGATCCTAATTGCCTCTAGCTCCTAGAATTGTGGGGATAAAATGAATTATTGTTTGTAAAATGCTTTGCAAACTTTACTGCACTCTCTAAATGCTAAACATCACCACACAAGATGGTTTCTAATGTCTCTTTCTCCTCTAAAAACTCTACAATTCCTTGATTGTGTGATTCTAAAGGCAACCAAAGATCCCATTGAGTTTTTTACCACCACATCACATTATTGACTCCTCCAAGTTTTCAGGCCCTTGAAAACCACAGATGTTTTTCCACATAAAATGTCTTCTATTCATGACTAGCCCCCAAATCTAATCTTTGAAACTAACAACCAGAAATCAGATTTTTATCACAATGCATCCTAGATTTTGGCTTCAGAAGGTCAATGTTTAGATTCCTAAGTCTAATGGAGCTGTATCTTTTGATGGAACCAAACTAGAAAGAATTCAAAACTGTGGTGGTTGAATAGAAAGTCGGTAAGTTGAATCAAATATTGTAGTGCAAATTTAATTATATTTTCAGAAAAAAAAAAGGAATTGTATACAGTTGGTGGGCAAAAGACTCTCCAGTAAATCACCAAGTTCCTACTGACTTTCTAAACTAGCTCTATTCCTAGATCAGCTGTCCAAAGGGGGCCTTCCATCAAGTTTAGGGTAGGGGCATACTCCATTCCTTGGGGAAGGCAGAGGCCCGGGGACATCAGGGTGAGGCCGAGGCTGGGAATGCTACAATATGGAGAGGGAGACAGCAGGGGAGGGAAGGAAAAGGGAAGAACTCTTCCCAGCTGCAGGATGGAGATAACATGGGAAAATGAGAAGAGCTCAGAAATGTGCTCAGAGAACTTCTTGGCTCAGTTATCTACTACCTATGTAAGTTAGTCATCACACCAGGCCTCCAGTTTCCAAACTATAAAATGAAGGAGCTAGATTAGATGGCATCTGGGGTCACTTAAAACTCTAGATCTATGATAACAGCTTCCAATTTTAACTAATGAGCCTATCTAGTTAGTTGATAAGCTTTGCTTTTTCCCCCCGAAATTATCAAAGTACTAAAAATGGAGCAACCTCTATAAATTCAGCACCCAGGCCAGCGTCTGGTTATACCACCCTAGGTATTTCTCTTTGTTTCTTCAGGCTCATTGTCACCAGCTTCCATTAATTTAGACTCACAAGAACTAATATCTCACCAGTGACTACTAAGAAATGTGGGCAAGCCCATTAAAAAGAAAGATCAGGAAAAAAAACTAACCATCTATTAACAGTCACTCCCTCTTTTGCCAACTTGACAATCTTAAAATTTGGTTCTAATTATAAATATGCTAGAAACACATAAACTACTTACTGATCTTCTGGGGCAAGATGATTGTGGGGAGCTGAAGGGATAGAGTGATGCTCCGGAGCCATTCCAGGTAATCTGGCATGCTCCCCTGGGCTTGAAGGCATCTTTGGTTATTTAGCCGGAAAAACTCTGGAGCCAGCCCTGATGGGCCACAGAGCTGTTTGGCAGACATGACCCCTGCCAGGAACTGAATCACACTGTTGTATAATTCCAAGATCACTCCTGGTTCCTGGGAGGGCAAGCCAGCTAACTGCCTGTCCTTCTGATCCCTGGAAAGCCTCTCTCCAAATTCACAGTTGATACCCTTCTCCATGAAACGAGTAAAGGTTTCACAGCAGAGCTCAGCAGCTGGAGGAGAATAGCAGACCAGCCATCTCACTGCCTTCTGTACCTAGAGGGGCAAACACCAAGCAACGGTAGAAAAGGTCCAGTTAGCTTTGAGACAGACACAGAAGGAAGCTCAGAAGCCACCTTGTCCAACCCGTATCTGAGCAAGAATCGCCCTATCTATACTCAGCTAGTGGTCAATGAGCCTTTGTCAAGAAGGACCCATGATCTCTCAAGGCAGGCCATTTTACTATGGAACAGTTGTCATTTCAGCAAATTTTCTTCCTGATATGCAGACATATGGATGAGGCAGTGTCCAGAGCATTGAGTTCAAATTCAGTCTCAGACACTAACTAGCTGTGCTACCCTAGGCAAGTCACTTAAACCATTTGCCTTAGTTTCCTCATGTGTAAAATGGGGATAATATTACAGCACTCATTCTCCAGGATTGTTGTGGGGATCAAGTGAAATAATAATTATAAAGCACTTAGCCCAGTGCCTGGCACAAAGTATGTGTTACATATATATATATATACACACATACACACACACATATATATACACACACATACATATATATATATATATACACACATATATATACACATATAAGTTGTTCTTGATGATGATTATGATGTTGTTATTAAATCAACATTTGCATTCTTCAACCATCCTCCATAGCTCCTAATTCTACAGTCTGGGAACTATGCAGAATCTAATTCCTCTTCCATCTAATAATCTTTCAAACAGTAGAAAACCATCACATCTTCCCCCTCCCTCCAAATTGTCTCTTGCTTACAAATGAGGCTTCTGCCACCATAGACTGAAATTGTCATATGTACATGACTAGTCTCAAGTCTCTTGTGTTGGGGTTATGAAATTAAAAAAAGATGAAAACGGTCCTCAGGCCCCTCTTGACTTGCAAGTGTCTCTGAGACAGGGTTTCAGCATTTGGTATTCTTTTTTGGGCTTTCTTAGTTTCTGTTCATAGGAGGGTCTTGCAACCCAAGTGGCCATGCAACATAGACTCAGCAATTCTAACTTTACCTGGTTGGACCCTTCCAAATCTTGAATGTAGCATGGGATCCTCAGAATGGTGAAGTAGGAAATGAGATGACTGGTAATCAAGTCTCTCAGTCTCAGACCTTCAAGAGAAACAGATATCAGGGATCATTTGTGCCTGCTCTGCTCTACTCAGATGCCCAGACAGAGCCTCCTTTCAGGTTTGCCAAAGTCCTCAAGGATCCATGATGGCGTTGCTGGGGGATCTTCTGCCAGCTAAGACTGAAGATCTCAACCCACCCACTCATTCACACATAATCTACAGTTTGAGAGAGCATCCTGAGGCTTAGAAGAGCTCCCAGAGTGGGCATGTGTCAGAGGCAGGACTAATGCCCAAAGCTCCCTGACCCCCAGACCTATACTTTCTATCTAGCCCCTAGACCAGACCATGCTGCCTCACTATACAACTTTACTTCTCTTTCCTTTTCAGCTGGATCGCAGATGTCATTGGTGTAGGGAAATCAAAGTGTAGCTATTACCTCCACTTGTGTACGTTGACAACTCAGCTCTAACTTGCTGTCCTAGACTTTAGTCTGGAGACACTGAGAGATCAAGACAATTGACTGAGATCATGGAGCCAGTATATGTCAAAAGACCAATTTGAACCAAACTCTTTCTCTTTCCAAACCCAGAGCTGTCCATCGTACCAAAGCCCCTGTCTAGCCATTACATTTGGGGATAGAAGGGAGGAGATAGAAAGAAGAGAAAAGAAGGGAAAGGCAGAACAGGGGAAGGAAGAGAATGGCAGGGAAGGGGAGAGGAGGGTGGGAAGGACAAGGAAAGAATAAGGGAAAGGACGGGGCAAGTTTCCATTTGATCTACCTAGCCCCATGGGTGACATGCCGCACCACCTTGCAGGAATTTACCCAAGGTTACTCAAGTGACGCACCTGCCTTGGCTTCCTCTTCTCCAACAGTCTCACTGTCAGCAGGGACAAGGATCGCCAGGGGCACCAAGGGCTGGGGTGGTTTTGCCCTCAGCAGCTGGGACAATCGCAGACGAGCCAAATGCCAGTAACTGTCTTGGCAAACTCCTCTTCTCCTTGTTGGCAAGAGGAGGATGAGGCCATTGAGGGCAAAGAGACTGTCCTGGGTCTGAGCCTTGCGAAGTTGTTCTTTGGCACAGACTCCATGCAAAGCCTGGGCAAGAGCAACAGATGGAAGGGAAGGTTAGGTCTATTATAAGGGCTGCGAGACTGCCTCAGGACATCAACAAGCCACAATGGGCTTGGGGTGGGTACCCCTTTTACCAGTGAGAATAGGTATCCCTCACTCAACTCATTAAGAATCAAACACTTATGTGCTTATTACAGACTGGCTTCCCACAGATAATTTGGTGGTGAGCTTCAAATTGAGTTAAACTGGTTCTGGAGACATGCACAGTTTATCACCACAATCCCAGGTAATGTTTCTCCAGCTTCATAGAGACTATCAAAGCCTACATCCTACTGAGAGCAATGCAGAGAGGCCAGGATCGCTGCCACACCCTGGTCTTGGATAGGTCAGACAGCAGTCAGTTAGCTCAACCCATCATTGGTCTGGTCCATTATCCTAAGTTTAGAGGCTCCACGTAATACAGTAGGCTTTTCCTCCAGGAAGGCATCTGCCCATGCTGGGAACGGAGGACCAGGTGATAAGAGGCCACAAAGTATGCTATTAGGAAGCTGTTACTGGTAAACCAAATTAAATAATCTTTGGAACAAATAGTTTGTGGATATGCCTTTACATATGCACACACATACATAAATCCACACATATGTATACAAGGGCACATAGGTACACAAACACATTAACATTTATAGAAACTAATTACCAAAAGAATACCAATGGAAATATATATGTGAACTTAGATTGTCTTTACAATGTTAAATTTTAAGTTAATTTTAAAAATCATAGCCTTTTTAGGGGCTTTAAAGAACTCTTTTTCTCTTTGTCTCTATATGTCTCTGTGTCTCTCTAACTCTGTCTCTTCCAGTTTTATGAAACTTGGTCTCTTGGCACCCCTTTAGTCCAAAGTTGGAAGGCACTACCAAAATCAAAGTTGCTTTGATATTTTCCCCAAGCTCTTTTGGTCTCTTTCTGTTAATTTGAGAGCCTGTGTCTGTAGAGTTGACCTCAAGGGCAGGAAGATGAGCATTCAAGTCCTGCTTTTGACATACATCGAGTATGATGTGGGTCATGTCTTAACCTCTTGTGCCTGAGGTGACTCTTGAAGATAACAGAGAAGGTGGCTACTTGCATTGGAAGAGGGAGTTTCCTCACCTTGGAGTTAGCTACAGAAATTAAATCAGAACTCTAGTCTCTACGGTCTATCCTCCACTATTATCAAGGCATGGAAAGAATCCTGGGTTCAAGAAGGTCTTGCTAGTGGAGCATAAGCCCTGACATGTCCCATCAAGCTTGACAGGCCTTGTGCCCAGGTGGGGTATACAGTTCATTTTCTGAGGACCAAGTTTCCTAAATTTGGAAGCAGTTACTCCACAGGCTGACCATTTTTGACCAACAATTCATCTAAATGGTAGCATGATTTACATGAAAGGATGCAAAAACCAATGTTAATTTTTTTGGTCTCCTGCTCCTTTTCCTTCATTAATGCTCCTTCCCTTGAGCCATCTTGAGATGCCAGAGAAAAATATGCAACTGTAAGAGCAGGAGAAAGAGAGTTCAGGAATGGATGAAACTGGTCAAGTCAAAAAGCAGATGAAGACACTGACTGATCTCCTTGAGAGCCTCAGGCACACAGAACATTGAAACTGAAAGAGACTTTAGAAATAAAAAGGTCCAAAGCATTTATTTTTAAATTGGGTAGATTGAAGAACATACAGGGATAACAGGCTGGTCAGTTTAGAATTGGAAGGTACTTTAAGAAATCATCTCAAACAACCCCCTCATTTCACATATGAGAAAACTGAGGCTATCTGGTTTTCCCAAAGTGATTCAGAAACAGATGGCAATGCTGACCTTTGAACCCAGGGACCCAGACTTTAGACACAGTCCTTCCAAAGTCACATGATGACTTGGAGGCAGTGTGGTACAAGGGAATGAGCACTGGAGATAGAGTCAGATGACCTAGTTTAAATGACTCCAACTCTTACTCCCTGGGTAACCTGAGGCAGGTCACTCCCCTACTCTGGGTCTCAGTTTCTTCTCAAATGAAGAGATTTGCCCAGTTTCAACATGGAATTGCTGTGTATAAAGTCCAAGTCTTCCTGCTCCAGCCTTTGTGTCCTTCCCATCATGCCACATCACTCTCTGATCACCTGTTCCCTGGGTTTTGTTTTCACTGCCACTTGGCCCCCAACAAGGGATGGGGGTAACTTACCTACCTTGACGCAGATGTTAATATCCACAGCCAGACTCCATTTTTGCCTTTGGGATTTCAGGGTGCATAAGGTCTCCACTCTGTCATTAGAACATCTTGTTCCATTCTGTGGTGGGACTTTGGCTCCCATGAATTTGGTTCTTAACCAGTCCATTAACACTCTATGGGGAAAAAAAATACCAAGAGGCATTAGTTTATTGACAAAGACCTTTGGTCAACTTTTTAGAATTCTTGCACTTCGAATCACAAAGGTGACAGTTCCTGGAAATATTGGACTGAAAAATTTAGATCTAGAAAGTTAGAGAGATGAGATCAAGACTTGATATCTTTCTTTCATCAGAGGAAGTGTGGTATAGGAAAAAGAGCCTCAAATTTGGATTTAGAGGAGCTGAGTGCAAATCTTTACTGAGATTTACCAATGTATGACCATAAGTAAGTCACTTAACTTCCCTGGTTCTCAGTTTTCCTAATTGTATAAAGAGGAATTTGAATTTGATAGCCTCTAAGATCCCTTCCAAGAGTCTGTGAATCTCCCTTGGCCTCAGTTTACCTATCTGTAAAATGAAAGGGTTGAATTAGTCTCTGTTCTCTTTAAACTTTCACAGTTCTGTGAGTCTGTGGAAAAGGCTTTGGATACCATGCAAACCTGAAGAGAAAGCAGGGTACTATGTTAATTGAAGTACTGACTGCATTTGTAAATGAAAGTAGCAACCTCCTTCCAAAGTGGTTGACCACCTGCCAAGCCCCTTCCCTACAGCAACCCTAAGAAGGGCTCTGACCAAATATCATTGTGCTCATTTTACAGGTGAGACAACTGAGGGCTCCTTCAATAAAGCAAAGTAACTTGCCCAAGGTCACACAACTAGTAAGTGTCAGAGTCAGGATTAGAACCGGAGTCTCTTAGTCAACAAGCATTGATTAAGGATACTACTGCAAATCCAAAAGGCTGTGCTAGGCACTGAGGATACATCAGACAGGACCTGCCCTCAAGGAGCATGCAATGCCAAGTCTGATAGTTTCTTTTGTATCCCCTGCCTCTAACAGTGCACATACATGAAGGAGGGTAGCCCAGACCCTTGCCCCCAAGGCTCCAACTGCGGGGGGAGGGGGGTTCTCTATAGAGAGAACTGCAAATAGCATTGAAGCCATTGGAATGTGACAACTTCCACTCCATGTCACAGACAAATCCTGAATGTCCCCAAGAGCTGAGGTCGAGTCCAACTCACCTGGTTGGACTATAAGCAAAGCAGGTGTCATAACCTGGCAGGATCAGTAGCACCTTCCAGAAGATCTCTCGCCTGGGAAGTAGGTGGCATTCAACCACCAAGGAGTGTAAATCCAAGGGTGCCCAAGCAGCCATGCTGGCAAAAGACAAAGCACGAGATAATAAGAGAGAAGATGGCAGAAGAGAAAGTAGGGTACTATGTTAATTGAAGTACTGACTGCATTTGCAAATGATTGTCTCAATTTTACATACAACTTTCAAACAAACAGAATGACATTTCCCATTCTAGAAAAATTTCCCAGGGTTGATAGGAAGTTAATGCTGAACTTATTATGGATTTTAAAAGGAAAGCAAATTGGACATGATAGAGATCTGCCACGGCATGCACAATCTTCCTTTTCTGCCATATAGCAAATATACAAATGACTATTTTCTATGGTGTTTAAGTACAGGTTTCTAAAAAATGGTATTTTTAAGAAAAATATTAATAGAATCATAGATTTAGAGCTGGCAAGGACCTTAGAGGTCATTGATTCCAACTCCCTCATTTTACAGATGAGGAAACTGAGGCATGGGGAATGAAATTACTTGCCCAAGCCAGTAATTGTCTGAAGATGAATCTGAACCTGCCTCTGAGTTCAGCACTCTCCCCTCAATGCCACCTCATGCATCATTAGACAAGTCACTATTTACCATACTGACTCTTGGAGTTCCCATGGCAGATTTTCCTTCTTCCACCTTGATAATCTGAAATACAGAGGCAGCACTGGATTACAATATCAAATGTGCAATGCCTTCCCCTCCCTCCATACTCCTTCCTGCCTGCAGATTTTTGTTAAAGATGCAAGTACTGGTACTTAGTATCATAGGATCAGATTTAGGACTGAAAGTGAGCTTTAACGTCATTGAATCAGGTCCATGGATGTTAGATGACTTCTTCAAAGTCACACAGGTTAGCAAGTGGAAGAATCAAGATTTAATCCCAGGTCTTTGGAATCCAATCCTACTGTTATTCTGCCTCTTGTTAATTTCCTTTTAGTAAGACCCTGCTAGTAAAGCTAGTAGGATCACAGACATGGATTCATCAATCATCTGATGACTCACCTCATCCACCGCTGACTTGCTTCCCCTTGGGCACGTTCATTGTTCTGACCATTCTCTGAACCTTCCACAACTGCAGGGATTGGCTCTTCTGTTGCATTGGCCAACTCACTATAAGAAATGAGGGCAGAGTAAGTCACTGAATAAATAACCCTCATTGCCATGGCATCAAGAATATACATCTCCAGGTGTGACTTTTTCACAACTCAGAAAAATAAAAATATCCAACTAAAATGCCTCTTGGATTGGTTCAACACCAACTCCCCTACCCAATCCCATTCCACAGATGCTAGGTGGCATCTAGACCTGGAGTCAAGAAAATCTGAATTTAAATCCTGCTTGAGGCACACTGTAGTTATGTGACTCTAAATAAATCATTAATCTAACTAACCTTAGTTTTTTTCATCTGTAAAATGGGGCCAATAATCACCCCTATCTCACAGAGTTGCTGTGCAAACTTTAAAGTGTTGTATCATGCCATATATACATAGATAGCTATAATATATCACAAAAGGCATGAGTTGAAGAGAATGAAGGAAGGGTGAGTGGAGGCTACTAGTGCTCCCAAGTGAGAACTATGCTGCAAGCATAGAATATATTATAAGGGATATTTTTACAAAGTATGTGTGAATAGGAGAGAGTTAACAATGCTCACTGCCAAGGACTAGAATCTTCTCCTTTTCTGTCTCTTTCCTAACAACTTAAAGTTAAAGACACTTGTCCGTTGATAGCTAGTCTTTCCATTGTTGTGTTTATAATGTTTGCTTTGAGACACCCCGTTAGTGCTTTCAGCTAAAACAGTTCAAATAGCCTCATAGTCTATACTTCTCAGAGGGAAATCTAGACATTAAATAACTTTCATTTTTATCAATCGCAACTATTGCCATTGGGGATTCTGGGTCTGTTTTTACCGGCTATGTGAAGCTGAAAGGTCTTCCTCCTCGTTTTCACTTCCCCAGGCAGCAAGTTCCTCCTTATTCCAGCTTTCATCCCCTCGCTGGTCTTCTCCTCCACTTCTGGTCAATAGTTCCTGAGCACTGGTGGTGAGACTTTCCTGTCCACCTTTTCCTCTCTGGGCGTCTCCATTTGATGGGCTCTCTTTTACGTCCTGCATTGCTACATCTTCTTGTGTTTTTCCTCTTTGTCTCTCACTGATGTCTGCTGGCCCTTTCTCTATTCCATCTCCAGAGCCTTCTTGCCAGCAGCCTCCTTCCTCATCCAGGGTTGCCCCCCTTTCCCTGTTGTTTTGTTCTAGTCTTTGGGCAGTTCCATCTTCTCTTGTTCCGTATTTCTGTTCCTCCCCAGAGCTTCCCTGACTTTCCTGTCTTTCTAGTTGTCCTTGGATTTCACTTCCACAGATTATTCCTTCTTGACCAGCGTTGACTTCCAGTTTCTCTCCATTGTCATTCTTTTTCCGATCTCCTTCCAATTCTCTATGTGTTTCTTCTCTTCTTTCCTTCTTTCTCTCATTTCCTATTTCTTCTTCTTTGTGGTCCTTTATATTCAATAAGCTTTCCCCCTGTTTCTCTATAGTACTTTCCTGTTCTAAGCCACCTTCTTTTCCTTTCATTTCTTCTCTGCTTCCCCAAAGGTGTTCTAGGCTTTCTAGATTCTCATTTACCCAGTCTTCTCCTTCTAGTTCTCCTCTGTATAATTTTTCCCAGCCCTTCCTTATTAGTTCTTTTGCACATGGACTTTCATTCCATCTTCTCCAGTCGCTTTCCCAATCAGATTCTGCTGCATCTCTTGTGTCACTCATTCCCTTATCCACACTCAGGGCTCCTCCATCTTCTTCTTCCGGTCTTTTTCCAATATCTCCTTCCAAGCAGTCTTCTTTCTGGTTTTTGTTGTTTTGTCTTGCTTCACACGTTCCAAACTCTATTTCTTGATCTTCTCCCTTGGGTTGTTCTTCTTGTCTTCCTTCACAGTGCTTGCTCCCAATTTCTCTTTTAACTTCTCCACACTCTTGTATATTCTGTCTTCTCTTGCCTTTTTCTTGATCTCTTAGGTCCTGTTCCTGATCATCCAGCTCTTGGACATTGCCATGTGTCTCTTCTAAGATTGCTTCCCATTGCCCTTTGGAGACTCCACTGACTCCCCTTTCTTGATCTTTTTCTTTTAGCTCCAAAGTGGTTTGCACTTTTTGAGTTTGCCTTTCCTCTTCTCTTGGACCTTCTCTGGATTCCATTATTCCCCATCCTTTACCCCTGAACTTGTCATCTCTATTTCTTTGTGCTTCATGTTCATTTTCCCAGTATTCTTCACTTGATTCATATCCATGATCCCTTCTCTGGTCTTTTTTACATCTTACTTCTTTGTCCAATCCTTCTTGAACTCCAGTTCCCAATATCTTTCCATATTTTCTTTTCTCTATTTCTCCATACTTTCCTTTGTCTTTCCCCTGTTTTTGTTTTTGCTTATTTCCCCCCTGATCCACTGTAGCATTTTCCCTGCACTCTATTCTCTGACATGTTCCATTGTTTACCTGCTGGAGACTTTTCCCACATTCTTTTTCCCTGGATGATACCTTGACAGCATATTTCTCTTCCTCATGGTGTTTTCTGTCTTTTCTCTTCACCTTTTGCCCTTCCTGTCTTCCTCTGCCTCTGTCTTCTGGCTCTTCTTGATTTTCTCTCTTCCATATATTTAGATATTTTAATGGTATTCTTTTTAGCTCCAGCAGTTTTTTTGCACATCCACCTTCTTTTTCTCCTTTATCTTTTCCTGTCCATTCCTCTTCCTCTCCTTTTTCTCTGTTTCTTCTGTTGTGTTCTACTTCTTTTTCTCTTCTGTATTTTCTTTCCCATTCATCTACTATTACTTTTCCTTCCCTGCCTGGATATTTCTTTTTGACTTTTTCCCCATCCCAATCTTCATCTCTGTATGATTTTTCACTTAATTCTTGTTCATTTTTTCTTTTCTGTTCATTATAGTCTCTTTCTCTGGGTGACTCACCCCTTTTTCTTCTTATTTTATTGTTTTGGTCTTTCTGATATTCTCTTTCCCATAATTTCTCACTGAGATAACTATCCCATCTTTCATTATATTTTGTTTCTAAGTTGTCATCTACCAGTTCTCCATCTTCAATTCCCCTTTCTTTACCAGAGTTGTTTCCCTGTACTTCTCTTTTCTGTCTTTTTGTATCTTTTTTCCCTTGTTCATGACTCCTTTCATATCTTACTTTCCTGTTTTTCCTTTCTAATCTCCACTTGTCTTCATCCAGCCTTTTTAAGTATTCCTTTCCTAAGGTTGCTTCTTTCGATCGTTGAACATCATCTTGTCCTCTGTGATCATAATGCTCCTGACTTTCTCTTAAGAGATTTTGTTTCTCTGATTTTACCCTTTCTTCAATCAAACATTTCTTTTCTCTCCCCGAAATGTTCAGGTTTTTATAGTTTTCTCTTTCCAGTTTTCTTATTTCTTTCTTTTCACATTCATTTTTGCCATTTTCTCCTCCATCTTTTCTATTCCAGTACTGCTCCTGATCATCTTCTCTGTTTTCTCCTCTAACGTGTCTTTCCTCCTTTCTTTCTCTAAAGTTTAGTTTCCAGGTTTTTCTTTCCCTCTTTTCTCCATCTTTTTCTACTCCACATTGCCAATCTCCTCTCCTGTCTTTTCTTTCTGGTTTTTCTCTATATTCTCTTTCCCAATTTTCATTTTTCTTCCCTTCTCCATATTTCTTTGTCATATATTGAGCATTCTGGTCTCCTTTTTTGTAACTATGTCCCCTCTCGTTTCCTTCTTTTCTGGTTTTTCTACCTTCATGCCTTCTTTCCCAATTGACTTCCTTTTCTCCATACCTTTCTTTATAATATTTGTGCTCCCTCTCCCTGCTGCTTTTTCTTTTCTGGTCTTGTCTTTCTAGTTTTTCTTTTTCTTCTTCTATGTCCTTTTGCTTTCTTTTTCCTTTTTCTAATTCCATATAATTCCACCACCATTTTTCTACCTCCTCTTTAACTGCTTCTTTTCTTTCCCAAATCTTATCTCTAGATCCTACTTCTTGCATTCCTCTCTGTGTTCTTCCCTGTTCTCTTGGAGATCGTCTCTCACAACTGTTTTCTTTTTCCTCATCTTGATTTAGTTGCCCATGTTCTCGGGGGGTTTCTCTTCTTTCTTGATGTCTTCTAGTTTTCCTCCCCAGGTTTTGTGCTGTAATTTTTCTCTGGTCAGCTATTTCCAATTCTTCCTCATAGCCTCGCCCTCTCTTTCTTCCTCCTTTCATCTCCCTAGTATGTCTTTTCAGGCATATTCTGCCTTCTGGTACCTCATTTGCCACTTCCCATATTTTCTCATAATGTTCTCTATTCCAAGTTCTTCCTTCTTTTTCCTTTTCCTGTTCTCGTTTCCTGTTGTCTTGGACATGGCCACTCCCATATTTCATTCTTGCATCATGTTTATCACATTCATTTCTGCCTTCTTTTCCTTGATCTTTTCTTACTTCTCCCTTTTGTCCTTTCCATCTCTCCCTATGTTCTCTTTCCCATTTTGGCATTTCAAACCATCCACCATCATCCTCTTTCTTCCTACTATCATCTTCTCCTTTCCAAGCAAATTCCTTTTGGCCTCTCTTTTCTGTTTTCCATTCTTCATTTTGTAGAATGTTTTCCTTTACCTCTTCATTTTGACCCTGTAACCAACATTTTAGAGAAATGAGTGAGAATGAGAGCTTAATATTAGTTTAAGCAAACATACTCACCACAAAAAAGGCTTCATTTCAATTTAATCCCATACCACGGTCTTAGGAATAAACAGTTATGAAGTGGAGATTTATTTCATTGTGTAGTTATCCTTTATTACAAAGGGAGTCAGTTTGGGATAAAGAAAAAAAGCACTGACCTTGAAGTTAGACTGATATCAAATATAAATCCCTGCTTGACTTTATAAGCTGGCCCCATCCTATCTTATGATCCTCATTAACTTCTATCCCCTTCTCATACCCTGTGGTCTAACTGAACTATTCTTCACTCTTTTCCTTATATATCTTCTGTCTCCATGCCTTTGCACTGACTGTCCCCTATGCTTGGAACAACATACGCTTTGAGCTGCATTTAGACTCCCATCAGTTCTTTCTCTGGATGTGGATAACATTGTTATTATAAGTCCTTTGGGATTGTCTTGGATCATTGTATTGTTGAGAAAAGCTAAGTAATTCTCAGTTGACTGTCATACAGTATTACTGTTACTGTATACAATGTTCTCCTGGATCTGCTCATTTCATTTTGCATCAGTTCATGTATGCCTTTCCAAGTTTTTATGAAATCAGATCATCATTTCTTATAGGGTTACAATGGCATTTCCTTACAATCATATACCACAACATGATCAACCATTCCCCAATTGATGGGCATCCTCTCAATTTCTAATTTTTTGCTACAACAAAAAGAGCTTCTATAAATAATTTTTGTACAAATAGCTCCTTTCCTTCCCCCCATTTTAAATCTCTTTGGGATATAGACCTACTTAGAGTACTGTATCAATGAGTATGCATACTTTTATAGCCCTTTGGGCTACAAAGGAATGATTGAATCAGTTCACAACTCTACCAACAATGTATTAATGTCCCTGTTTTCCCACATCCCTTCCAACATTTACCATTTTTCCTTTCTGTCACATTAGCCAATCTTATAGGTATGGGGTGGTACCTCAGAGTTATTTTCATTTGCATTTCAATGTGCTGCATTTTTTGTAATGACAAGGACTTGGAAATCAAAGGGATGCCCATCATTTGGGGAATGACGGAACAAGGTGTAGTATACAATTGTGATGGAATGCTACTGTTCTGTAAGAAATGACAAGTAGAAGGGATTTAGAAAAACCCAAGAAGACACACAAACTGATGAAAAATCAAGTGAGCAGAACCAAGAAAATGTTGCATATAATAATACCAATATTATAGGGATGATCAACTGGGAAAGACAGCTACTCTGATCAAGATAATGATCTAAGACAATTCCAAAGTACCCATGATGAAAGATGATATCTCTCTCCCAGGGGAGAGAACTGATGAACTCTAAATGCAGACTGGAGAACACTTTTTTTTAAAAAAAAGTTTTATTTTATTTTCATTTTCTTTCACAATGTGGCTAATACAGAAATATTTTGAATGATTCCATATCTATAGTTGATATCAAATTACTTGTGTTTTCAGAGAGCAGGAAGGAGCATTAGGAAACAAAGGAGTTTAAAATGCATTCTTATGAGTGTTAAAAATTATTATTATGTAACTGAAAATATTTAATGAAATAAATAAAAGTGATTTTTAAAAATGCTGCATGATTAGTCCTCAATTAGTAGGACTAATAAATTGAAAAATCTTTAGTGAGGGGATCTTCCTGAATTCTGAAATCTCCCTTGCTAAAATTGGAATCCTAATTTGGGTTATCACGGCACTGAAGCAATGAATTCTTGAGTTGTCATATTCGATTTTCCAAATCTGGTTTGAAATGAAATTGGAGAGATCAGGCTAAGTCTAATCTTGCCCTCCTGCTCTGACTCTATTAACCTTTGTCAATCTCAGATAAAGTTGTCAAATAAAGATGCTGGACAAAAAAAATTCTAGAAAAATGCAGGGAAACTTGAGTTACATTTCAGTCTCAGAGTTTTATTTTTTTTTTAGCTGTGTGATCTTAATCAAGCTATCATGGTTCTCATAAGGATCAAACGATACAGTGATTGTGAAGTGCTCACCACATCAACTGGCATATGGTAAACACTAGAAAAATGGTGACTAGTTTTATTATTTGACAATTAAGTGACAGAGTACCAGGTCTAGAATCAAGAAGAGTCATTTTCCTGAGTTTGGCCTCAGACACTTACTAGCTGTGTGACCCTGGACAAGTCACTAAACTCTGCTTGCTTCAGTTCCTCATCTGCAAAATGAGCTGGAGAAGGAAATGGTGAACCACTCCAGGATCTTTGCAAAGAACACCCAAGTGGGGTCACCAAGAGTTGGACGTGAATGAAAAATTACTAAAACTATTACTGTTATCATTATTTTAATTGAATGTAATTGTATACCAATTTGATTAGCATCAAATGCCAAAGGAAATAAGATTAATGATTTCTATATGAGATAATTTGGAAGTGCATTCAGTTGAACTGATATTATCTGACAGGTAATAAGTTTTGTTCCATGTTTTAAATACATGGAATTATGTATGTTATTATGTTTCCAAATTCTCTTATATTGTGAAATGCTTTGTGAAGTCATTGTATCAGAAATGCTGTTAGAAAATTAACTTCTCTTTAAATTTAATTATGAATGAAGTTTTAAAAAATGTGATAAAAATTAGATACTTGAAAACTGTTAAATATTAAATGTGGCATATATTCTGTTTGAAAAGTGATAATAATAACAATGTTTATTATAAGAGTAAGTTTCCATTTGAAAATTTTTGGCTATCACTTATAAAAAATTCTGCAAATGTATGGGGTAGTTTAAAAATGTAATTTTAAAACATTAAAATATTTGTCAACTATCGGGTATTTGCTGTATGTCTGAAACCCTCTACACCGGTTAGGTTTAATTTACAAGTAAAGAATTAATGTAATAATAGAATAAATGTAACTGTCAGAGAAATATAAGGAAATAAATAATGTTCAAGTGCTAAGCTGTGATTAGTGAAATTTTGCTAGTTGAGGTAAAAACTCTTAGGACTTGATATTGTGTTGAATTTTGATTACAGGGATGGTTGTCTGAATTGTCATGAAGAAATTTGCAGAAAATAGTATGACTGCATTCTGAAAACTATGCCAGATGGATGTCTGTCCCTGGGAAAAAAGCTGAGGGGAAAAAACCTGCCATTGTCTAAGGTAGGAGCTTTGGTTTCCCCATTGTGTTATTTCCTCTATGAACAGGAAATTTTCCCCACTGCTTAATCCTGAGCCTGGCTTTTGCTACTCTGTGACTGCATGATTGGCTGCCAGACATGATCCATTCCTGAAATCAAACAGAGTAAGGAAGCTTTTTCTCTTATTATGGTACATGTCAGGTCAGTAGATCCCCTTGAGAGGATGAGTCTTGACATTGGTATAACTATATCCCTTTCTTTTCCTTTTCTAGCAAATTTCTATAACAAGAGTAGGTGATTGCTAGAAATATTGTAAGTAAGATACTAAGTCTATTAATTGTTACATTGGTGGTGTGCATTGTGAGTCCTCTGTGTAATTTGATTTGTAACCTGACGTTATCCTGATTATGAATATATGAAATATGAGGGAATTGAAGGGAACAGGAGACCAAGTAGGAGTGGGAATTGAGTGAAACACACTGACTGTCTTGTGACTCGGTTCTGGTGCTAGATCAGTTCCCTTTCTACTCAATTTCTGATTTGTGAGAAAACCTTATTCAGTTGTGACATTTGTGAGAAAACTTTGTGCTGTTTCAGCCTAACCTCATGTGCCTAGGAAGCTGCATCCCCTCTACCTGTTGCTTAGAGATCTTATATAAAAACATGGGTTATGCTGACCAGAAACTCAGTCAGATCCAAAGATCAATGCCAGGAGTTTTCTCCTACTCATACATATTAAGCAGCCCATATATCTTATGTGAAAACTGGCCCCAAACTGAAGATCAGCTATTGTTGTTATGTCCTGTTCATTATTTATTGATAACTGGGGGGAAGTGGGACATCTCTTTTTCTAAATTCAGGGAATTAAACCTGTTTACTCTCCTCCCAGTTTGGAAAGTCCCTAATCTTTCCTCCAATTAGAAACTGGATTACCTAATATTGTATTCTTTCTTCTTAATTAATTGGTCTTATATGATGAATTATTTTTAATGTATGAAAATCTGTCACCCCCTTCCCTTGTATTTGGGGTCTGTCTGTAGACTGAGGAAGGGCCAGATCCAATGTGTTAGGTAACTAACAGTCATGGCTTAATAAATCATTTCCTCAGTCATTTAATCTTTCACCCATCATACTTGTATAATGAAAGATTGGCCAGGGGAGTGCATAAGTGTAAATTGAGTTGAGAATTGGGGGGTGGGATGGAAAATTATTCCTCTGACTCCCATGCAGAGAGGGTGGGGTCCTCTTCATAGAACACAGTGGTACTAGATGTGGTTTCAGAATGGGATGTAATGAGAAAAGGAAGGTCAGAGAAAACCAGAGAAGGGCAGGAGAGCCATGGAAAGCTCAGTCCCTTCTGGACCTCACTGTCCATTTTTGTCTCTTCATGTGTAAGTTGTCTCTGCATGTGCATTAAGCAGAGGATAGCCTCTACTTTCATCTTCTGTCATGCAGCTCCCAAGATAATACATTTAGAGATGGAAGGAAACCTACAGGCCACCAGAGCTAAGAGCCTTGTTATACAAGGGCAGGCAGAAACTGAGGCTCAGAGAGGCATCCCAGGGCCAAGGAAAGAAAAATAGACTTAGAATCAGAGAACGTGGGGCCAAATCCCAACTCTGTACATTAAGACTTAACTTTGGGGGGTGGAGTCAAGATGGCGGAGTAGAAAGGCGCACGTTTACGAGCTCTGAACCCACAGCCCATAGAATTAATGTAAAACGAGATCCCCATAAGTTCTGGATCACTGAAAGGTGTGCAGAAACGGAGTGGAAGAGATTTCCGTTCCAGAGAGCCCTGGAGAGCCGTCCCCAGGGTCTGTCGCGCCCCGGAAAGCGGACCCCACCCCAGCGCTGCCCTGGCCGCAGCCCCAGAAAAGCTGACCTGAGCAGGCTTCAGGGACAGAAGCTCCGGCAGCCGGGAAAGTCCCTCCACCGACAGAAGCTACAGGTCAGTGAGAGAGACGACTGGGCTGGAGGAGGGGAGCGGGGTGTCTCCGTGACTCGGGACCCCTCGGGAGGAAGCGGTGGTGGCAGAGACGGGGGCAGGAAGCAGCGGAGGCAGAGGTGGGGGCGGCGGAGGAAGCAGCTGCGGCAGCGGCCCGGGACTCCCCCAGCAGCAGGCAGGATCTTCATTACTGAAAGTCTCTGCATAAACAACCTGAGAGAGCTGAGCCTGGGAGATGGCCCTGCCCCACCCCGCTCCATTACTGAAGGCCTTTGCATAAAGCCCCTAAGGGAATTGAGCCTGGGAGGCGGCCTCCTCCCTGCCTCCACCTGCTCCATTCCTGAAAGTCTCTGCATAAAGCCCCTAAGGGACCTGAGCTTGGGAGGCGGCCCTGCCCCCACCCCAGCACCAGAACTAAAGCTCGCATTGATTAGCAGCCACGCCTGCCACAGAAAGCCCATTTGAATCTCAGACCCCAAGCACTAGCTGGGCAGATCTAGGTGGGGGTGGACAGGAATCTCAGAAGTCAAGTAACTGGCTGGGAAAATGCCTAGAAAAGGGAAGAAAAATAAGACTATAGAGAGTTTTTTCGAACAGATGAAAATGATCCCAACTTTTGGATCTGATGATGATGAGGACATATTCTTGCCATCAGGGAAAGATGTGAAGGGCGGGGCCTCGGCAGCCCAGACACCCCAGGGGGATGTCGGGTGGGCTCAGGCCTTGGAAGAGCTCAAAAAGGATTTTGAAAAGCAAGTTAGACAGGTGGAGGAAAAACTGGGAAGAGAAATGAGAGAGATGCAAGAAAAGTATGAAAAACAGGTCAATACCTTGGTAAAGGAGACCCAAAAAAATGCTGAAGAAAATAACACCTTGAAAATTAGGCTCACTCAATTGGCAAAAGAGGTTCAAAAAGCCAATGAGGAGAAGAATGCTTTCAAAAGCAGAATGAGCCAAATGGAAAAAGAGGTTCAAAAGCTCATTGAAGAGAATAGTTCTCTCAAAATTATAATGGAACAGATGGAGTCTAATGACTTTCTGAGAAACCAAGAAATCACAAAACAAAACCAAAAGAATGAAAAAATGGAAGAGAATGTTAAATATCTCATGGGAAAAACAACTGACCTGGAAAATAGATCCAGGAGAAACAATTTAAAAATTATGGGACTACCTGAAAGTCATGATCAAAAAAGGAGCCTAGATATCATCTTCCATGAAATTATCCAGGAAAACTGCCCTGACATTCTACAACCAGAGGGCAAAATAAGTATTGAAAGAATCCATTGATCACCACCTGAAAGACATCCAAAAAGAGAAACTCCTAGGAACATTGTGGCCAAATTCCAGAACTCCCAGGTCAAGGAGAAAACCTTACAAGCGGCTAGAAAGAAACAATTCCAGTACTGTGGAAATACAATCAGGATAACTCAAGATCTAGCAGCTTCTATATTAAGGGATTGAAGGGCGTGGAATAGGATATTCCAGAAGTCAAAGGAACTAGGACTTAAACCAAGAATCACCTACCCAGCTAAACTGAGTATAATGCTTCAGGGGAAAATATGGTCTTTCAATGAAACAGAGGACTTTCAAGCATTCTTGATGAAAAGACCAGAGCGGAAATGAAAATTTGACTTTCAAACACAAGAATGAGAAGAAGCATGAAAAAGTAAACAGCAAAGAGAAGTCTTAAGGGACTTACCAGAAGTGAACTGTTTACATTCCTACATGGAAAGACAATATTTGTAACTCTTAAAACTTTTCAATATCTGGGTAGTTGGTGGGTCCATACACACACATGTACACGCATGCATGCACATACACATACAGAGACAGAGAGCACAGATTGAATTGAATAGGATGGGACCATATCTTAAAAGAAATTAAGGTAAATGGTGAGAGAGAAATGTAGTGGGAGGAAAGAGGGTGAAATGGAATGGGGTAATTATATGTCATTTAAGAGGCAAGTAGGAGACTTTTTAATGGAGGGAAAAAGAGGAGAGCTGAGAAAAAAAAAAAAAACGAAAAACAAGAAGTTTACCCTCATCACATTTGACTAAAGGAAGGAATAAAATGCACACTCATTTTGGTATGAAAACCTATCTTACAGTATAGGAAAGTGGGGGAGAAGGAGATAAGCAAGGGGGGGATGATGGAAGGGAGGGCAAAGGAAGGAGGGAGCAATTTGAAGTCAACACTTGGGGAGGGACAGGATCAAAAGACAGAAGAGAAATAATGAGGGGCAGGGTAGGATAGAGGGTAATTCAGTTAGTCTTACACAACACGACTATCAGGGAAGTCATTTGCAAAATTACACAGATAGGGCCTATATTGAATTGCCTGCCTTCCCAAAGGGAATGGGTGGGGAGGGAGGGATGGGGAGAATTTGGAACTCAAAGTTTTAGGAACAACTGTTTAGTACTGTTGTTGCTACTAGGAAAGAAGACATACAGTTAATGAGGAATAGAAAGTCATCTGGCCCTACAGGAGAAAAGAGAAAATGGAGACAAGAGAAGGGAGGGATGGCAGAAGAGAGGGCAGATTGGAGATAGGGAAAATTAGATTGCTTGGGGTATTGGGGTGGGGGAGGGGATAAAAGGGGAGAAAATTTGGATCCCAAAATTTTGTGAAAATGAATGTAAAAAGTTAAATAAATAAATTAATTTAAAAAAAAAAAGACTTAACTTCTCTCCATTTCCTCCTCCGTAAAATAAGGAGGCATCATCAAAAAAGTTGGACTCTTAGATAACCTCCAGGCTCCTTTTCAGTTCTGTATCTATGAGTCTTTAAGAAAGTATCTCATCCAAGTTCACGTGGGTAATAAAAGGAGCAAGTCTCAGAGGTGAGCTTGGCTCTCTGACTCCAGATCCAACATGGACTCCTCCCTAAATTACAGGTATCAGACTGAGAAGAGGAATCTTGAAAAAGGAGCTGAAGGAACTTCCTCTTCAAAGCTAAGGAACAGTGTTCCCTGATAATGAGAGTCCGAGTCTTTTAAAGTGGGGCTTGAAGACCAACATTGATCTTTGAGAGATGCCCTGAATATGAAAAGGGAAGGTGGACCTTCCTTCCTTCTTTACAGAGATGGGGAACTATGGGTGTGGGACACTGGTTTGGTAGATGGGTTGGCTATCTTTGCTTAAAGACTTTCCTTCCTCCTCTCCCTTTTTAATTCTTTGTTCCAGAGGATGTCCCTCAGAGGAAGGAGAGGGGCAGGGGAGTTATATTTGGAAAGGAAAAGCATCAAAAACCAAAGACCTTGTTCCTTAAGTTTTGCCTTTACAAGAGAGGGGGGAGGGAGGAAGGGAGAAAGAGAAGCTAAAAAATTCTATCATCTAGAGACTTCTCTGTGAAGTACTTAAAAGGTGAACTCCAAAATCTTAGGAGGATGCCATTAACAAGGCACAGAAATCTCTTAGTTTAGGTTTAGACCAAGGAAGGATCATTTACTTCTGTTCCCTCTGATTGAAAAGAGAGAGAATCAGAGGCTTTGAAATAAGCAGGAGTCATTTGTCTATCCAGATGCTGGAAAATGAGAAGTGAGTCTGCTGATCCTTGGAGATATTGGATGAGAAGGTAAGAGGGAGAAAGGGCCAAACAATAAAAACCCCAAATTTCATCTTCCTTTTAGACTCATTTCAGGAGGTTGATGCCAGGTTTGGGGTGAGCTGGTTTTTTATTTTGAAAATTATCTTTACACTTAATGGCCATGTTGAATGAATTGGGAAATGGAATGTGATAGATTTGAAAAATCTGAATTACCCAGATAAATGTGTCAGGTTTTTTTGTTATATCCCTTGGACAAATTCCCCATCACTGAAGGTCTTTAAGCAAAGGCCAGATAACCTCTTGTCAAGGAATGATGTGGGGGGGATTCTGGTTCTAGTATTGACCTTGCCTTTGGACCAGTACTGAAGCTGACCAAGTTATGTGATCCAGCCAAACTGGCCATCCTACTATTTTTGTATATCTCCCTCCTCTGTGTTTTTCACTAGGGTCCCCACACTTGGAATGTCCTCCCTCCTCATCTGACACTTACAGAAACTTTTTAATGAGAGACCTTTCCAGACACCTGCCCAAAGGCTATGAGTCCTCTCTCACCCCCTCTAGCATTTTCTACCTCTCTTGTATATACCCAGTTAGTTACATATTTTATCCCCTGCTAAACTGTGGCCAGGTTCTTTGCCTTCCCCCAAAAACAAATTGCTTGTATTTTACAAAGACTTTTAATAAATATATTATATACACTTATGGTGTATATATAGATATATGTATGCCTATATATGTATATATGCACCCACCTTCACCAAATCATATGTGGAGAGAGATTTCCAATAGACCTCAGTCTTTATAAACCTCTCCTTTTATTATTTTTATTGTAGGATGATGATCTAGTTCAGGAGTCAGCAATCTCTTTGTCACTGGGCATCAGCAGCAGAACGAAAAGTCAGTGAGGGACAATCATAGACCAAGAGAGTAGGAAGGAAAGGGGGAAAGAAGAGAAAGAAGATCCAGAGATAAAGAGAGAGAGAGACAGACAGACAGACACACACACACACACACAGATAGAGAGAGGAGTAGGAGAGAGAAAAAAGGAAGAAAATCCAGAAGGAAGATGCATCAGGCGATGAATAGCAGGGTATCACCAGTGCCCAGTCAAGGTACCAGTCAGGGCTCAAGCTGAGGCCTCCCCAAGCCATCAGAGTTGCCATGTAGCTGGCCCATGCTGCTGAGGATGGGACCATGAGTCACATGTAAGTATGGTCAGTAAAGAACTACAATTGTGTGAAATGCCTCTTCCAAAATGGTGCCCTGATCTTGGTGTGAGTCAGGCACCCCCTTGCTCTGACCTTCATTGACTCTACCCACTCACCTTCATCAAGCAGTGAGTAGAGGAAGCCTTTGCCCATTTCTAACTGTCCACCTTAGTGCAAATGTTTCCTTACCAGCCTTGGGAAGACATGCCGCTGCTTTATGATGGAAATCTCCAGGTCCGTGAAGGGAAAAGGAGAAGAGGAGGCTGTTGACTCCAACACCTGGGCATCCAGGAACCTCTTCTCTGGTCTTTGCCCAGGTGGTGAAACTAAAAATTGAAGAAAAATTGATGCTAGGTGGGTTTAGCCTTGTGAGAAGGGAAAAGGCCACAGGTCAGGCTAGACAAGGACTAGAAGCTTCTCCCTGAATCACAGATCTGAGAAGATCCTCCTTCTAGAGCTGAGAGGCACCATTCAGACCACTATTTCTCATTTTTCAGAGGGAAAAGCAAACCTAGGCACATGAAATGACTGAGACAAAATCATTCAGGGAGTATTAAAGGAAGTTCTAAACCCAGATCCTCAGACTTTAGAGTCAGTTCTCTTTTCACTACACAGGTCATCTGGATTGACCTATCCCTGAAAAATACTCCTCACTGTAGCATCAGTGATCATTGCTCATTTAACTCAATAAACATGAATGTTTTCCTGCTTTAATACTCTGAGAATAAGAATAGGCTGCAGAGATGGTCCAATCCATTTCAGAAGGCTCATCCCAATCCACTTGGCTCTGGACAGCAGAGCCAGGAACAAAAGGGGGAAAGTTTCAGGGAGGTACATAGGCAGATAGATTTTGTCTCTCTCAAGACAACCTGTCTAGCTAGGAGAGTCATCCCAAAGTGGAAGAGGCTGCCTGCCATCTCATGAGGCAGTAAGCTCCTCTTTGCTGGAGATGTCATCTAGATGATCATTTGTTTGATAGGAAGATTCTTGCTCAGCTTGGAATTATAGGATAACAAAAATGCAAATGAATAAAAATAAAATGGGGGGAAATGGTGACTAAATGTTGAGAAGGTTTTGGAGGCCATCACCAAGAGTGTTTCCCAAGCTGTTGATTGATGTCATTACCTGTCATGTCCATATGAGCACTTTTCCACCAATTGGCAGTGACCATCTTGGCTCTGTCTCCAATGTACTCTCCTCGAGGGCTGAAGCTGTTCTCAGGTATGTGCTGAAGTGAAGTGGGCAAGGGCTCCCCATTCACCACCTCTCCCACTGACGTGGTCAACTTCTCCAAAATAAAGATGGATCTCTTGGGTCTGAGGGGTTGCTTCGGTTCCCTGAACTCCTGCCGGTTCAGTTCAATGTAGCTAAAGACAGATTTAGGAAAGGTAGAATTTAGAGTCAGGATCCAGCTTCATTTAAGCTTAAGATCAAGTGAATTCAATACAGTACAATTCCATCCAGTAAAATGTAAGCTCCCTGAGGACAGAAGGTGTGTATTGTTGCAGTTTATTTTGTTTTGGACCTTCACCGCCTCCCTCCAGCTCTTAGTTCAATATTTAATATATAGTAGGATCTTAATAAGTGCAATTGGGTGGTGCAGTAGATAGAACTCTGGGCTTGGAATCAGAAAGATTCCTTTTCCTGAGTTCAAATCCACCCTCAGACACTTACTAACTGTGTGATTCTGAGCAAGTCACTTAACCCTGTTGACCTCAGTTTCCTCATCTGTCAAATGAGCCGGGGAGGGAAGTGGCAAGCCACCCCAATATCTTTGGCAAGAAAAATCCAGATTGGATCCCAGAGAGTCAGGCATGACAGAAAAATGATTAAACAACAAAATGATATTAATATCTTCTTGTTGAATTAAATAAATATTTATTGAATGTCTACTCTATTTCCTTTATCAGTGTTATGTTAAAGAAATTTAGTTTCATCCAAATCACACATTTTATCAATCAAAATATCCAAAGTGTAAAAGCCAAGTGGATAAAAACATCTGTCATGTAAACTGTGACCTTTGGCTTGGGGGTAGAGGTAAGGGGGCAGATCATTCAATTAGTCTGCCAGGTCATGGTATTTGTCCTTTGTTTTCAAAGAGAACCAATGACATTGCCACACATTGACTGTAAACTGGGTTAGAATTAAGAGAAAAGAATCAGCTGGATCCCATGAAGAAATTCCCCAATATTTGTAATGAGCCCAAAGTGCTCCATGCTACAAAGCCCTCTCTCCCCACTTTATCACAACAATATCCTCTGGGGATGCTTATGTGACTCATGGACCATGATCTCTACAGAAAAATCAACAGTTCTGAGGTACTCAAAAGTCAGTGAAAGGACTCTTGTGGATATAAGTGACCTGGAACACATTCTTCAGAGGATTGCCTGTGTGACCTCAGGTTTGCCACTACTCCATCCTGTGAGGCCAATGTAGAATAGGGAAGAGCATCTCAGCATTTGGCCAGACTGGCCCAAGGACAATTAGCATTGACTCTACTTAGGATTCTTCTAATTTGCTTTTCTGGATTTATATCACTTCTTGAAGAGAATATTACCTCCTTGAGGACAGCTATCCTTTAATTTTTTTTTAATTTGTGGCTTCATCACTTAACACAGTACTTGGCAAATAGTGGGTGTTTAATACATAATTGACAAGTGAACAAATATTAGTATTAATGACAATAATAGTAGAAAAGCAGACTTGGCCCCAACAAGATTGTCAGCCCCTCCAAGACTGTTAGCTCCAAGCTCCTATATTGTTCCTCATAATTTGTCTTTATTAACTAAATCATTGCCAGCTCCTGCCCTTGGACTGAGTTGGTCAAGACTGTGGGGAGCCCTGCCTCCTGACACCCCATATGGGCCCTTGCACTGACAAGGTCACACCTACCCCTCAGAGACACGCAAACCATAATAGTGAATGAAGTTAACAGCCTCCCTGGAGTCATTGAAAAGCAGCCATTCCACCACGCAGTCCAGGGGAAAGCCTGCGGTCTTCTGGGCACTCACAGTGTGGGTGGCCGTTATAGCCCTCAGGGCCTTACCTCGAGCCTGAAGTGAGAGAGAGAAAAGGAAGGCCGAGCTCTGTGAACCACACTTCCATGGAAAGGGGATGGGTTTTCCTTGTGTGATATATGCCCTTTACTTCTCAAGACATTTCTTCTATGTTAAGGTATCCATACAAAGATAGCTAAAGGATCTGGAATTTGGGGAACTCCTTCTCTTTGAGTAAATTGCAATCAAAATACTGTGAGGTCACTTGCTGAAGCACAGACATGTTAAGTGACTTGCTCAGGGTCGCACAGCTAGTGAGTCTCGGAGCTGAAATTCAAAATCAGCTCAGTCTAACAAAGCACAATACTCCTTTCACTTTGTCACACTGTCTCTGGATTACGCATGGTCATCAAAGGCAGTGGGATAAAGAGGACAGAGTGTGGGGCTTAGAGTCCTGAACACTTGAGTTCAAATCTGCCTCAGACACTAGCTAGCTGTAGGACCACAGACAAGTCCCTTCCCTTCTGGAAGCCTCAGTTTCCTCAAGTGTAAAAGAGGGTTGGAATCAATAATCTCAAAAGGCCCTTCCAGTTCTCAGTCTATGCTCCATTCCTGTGCCTAGGAATTCCTGGAGGGAACTCCACCTACCAGTGAAGAGGTTAAGGGACTTGCCCAGGGTCACAAGTCAATATATCCAGTGCCACCCAAATCAGAGAAATTGAGAACTGGAAGTAAACTCAATAGCCATCTAGTTCAGACAGCACCAAAAAGTGTCCCCACTATAACATGCCCATTAAAGGGAAGGGGCAATGATATATATGGGTAGGCAAGGAGATGGTGCCATAGGTGTCTGTGGACTGAGAATCCCAGCAAATAGTCTCCTTTTCTTTTTGTAGAATCCCTTAGAATGGAATCATTCCTGGGGAGTTTCATAATGAAATTTGAGTAGAAAGTGCACTAATACAGTCACCTAATAGAACATAAACTCACTGAGGGCAAGGTCTGCTTTGTTTTTCTGTCTCCAGTGCCTTGTACACAGTAGGCTCATATTGATCCAGTCTACACATGATACCATTTGGAGCATCTCTGGGGTCCCTCTAATAACAATCCTTTCCTCTCCTCTCCTGCACTGGGAGCATCCTTATTCACCCTCATCTCTCCTTGCCTAGACTTCCCAACTGGCCTTCCTACAGTTCCAGCCACAGGAAGTGTATCCACCTCACCAAATTAATTTTCCTCACCCACTCTCCTTTCAATCTCTCAGTCACATTCTTCTTAAAATTTTTTAGTGACTCCTCATCATCTCCCAGATAAAGTGCCTAATCATGGCATTCAAAGACTTCCATGATCTGACTCTGACCTCCCTTTCTTGTCTTTTCTCACACAATTCTCCAGCATATTTTCTGCTTTCTAGGATGTCTCAACTCCTGTCCATCCTACTTGAAAGTCCTTTGCCTGGAAAAGACACATTCTATCTGTAAAATGGACATTACAATAGCACCTGCCTTGGTTGGACCTTCTGGATTTTTGGTTTTTTCACAATTCGTTGTCCCCCTCAGATGCTGATTTTTTTGTCTGTGACTTTCACTCCAACATTGAGAGCCACAGTCTTTCACATTGGTTGATATTCCAGTTTCTCAGGCATGTTTTTTCTCTTGTTGGTAGAGCAGTGGGAGAGGAAAAGAAAGAGATTCTGGA
Organism: Bettongia penicillata ogilbyi; assembly: GCA_023548195.1. NCBI lineage: Eukaryota > Metazoa > Chordata > Mammalia > Diprotodontia > Potoroidae > Bettongia > Bettongia penicillata. The sequence goes on along the minus strand of JAJHZJ010000134.1, from coordinate 9,927,162 downwards.
TCTATGGTTTCATCCATGAAGGAAATTCCCAATGTGGAAATCCCCTCCTCTGGTGCAAATGAACCATACATCTCTAAACCAGTCTTAGAGAGTTGCCTGGAACAACTGAGTTCAAGAGACTTGCCTAGGGACTCACAGTCCAAGAAATGATTTGAAGTCTGATCTTCCTATCTCCAAGGCTGGCCTTGTATCTATGATGCCATATTGAGTTTCTCCCAATCAATTGATGAACAAGTATTTATTAAGCACCTAGTGTGTACTTGGTATTGTGCCAGGTGCTGGGGAAGCAGGCAAAAATGAAGTGGCCCCTGTCCTACAGGTGAGAAAACTGGGGCTCAGGTCCATCTCCTCTCTAAATCCTAACTAATTACCCAATCATCAAGCATGTATTAAGCACTTTTTATAACTTGGCACTGTATTGTGTGTGAAACAAAAGCAGAAATAAATTCCTATATATGAGGAAATTGAGAGCAGATTTTCCTACTGTCAAAGCTGCTCTTCTGCCCAGCACACAGTAGGTACTGCAGTGAGGCACAGATGGGAGACCACTAGGCTTCATAGCTGGAAGACTTGGTCTCAAATCCCAACTAGGACACTCATTAGCTGCAGGAAAAGTCTCAAAGAAGAGTCTCTGGGTCAGTTTCCTCCTCTGTACAATGAGAGCAAAAAGAAAGGCACTTGCCACATAGGGTTATTGTGAAGCTCAAAAGTGAAAATATCTCCAGTGCTCCACCATGATGAGCTGTGACTCCTCTGCATGCCAGCTGCAACAGCTGCCCCCTTTCCCTGGCCCTTACCTGGTTAAAGTAACCGTGTAACAGGCAGGCATTTAGGTAGGAAGCCACTTGGACCAGCTTGAAGAATCTCACATAATTGTTGCTGTTTAAGGCTGTGAAGGCTTGAAGAGCAAACTTGACCTCAGGGGCATTGCGGACATGGGGCTGGAGCTGCTGCACTTGTCTGCTGACATGAAGGAGACAGTTGTTATGCACTGCCCTCAATGGGTCACCTTAGCTGAGCAGTGGTGTGGCCCACTTTTGAGAGCACTGGACTTGGTGTCAAGACAACCTGGGTTTGTACCCTGTCTCTCCCATTTACTATCTGTATGACCCTAGATACATCACCTGCCCTCACTGGGCCTCAGTTTCCTCCTCTGTAAAACAAAAGGATTAAACTTGAACTTCAAGGTCCCTCTCAGCTCAGAATCTAGGTGTACAATGGCTTTTTCAGAGTCACTGATTCCTAGGTCTAGAGCTGGACAGCTTCTTAGAAATCATTCAATCCACTAACCTCATTTTACAGAGGAGGAAACAGGCATGGGAGGGGTGGGGTCGGTGTCTTATTTAAGTTACCCAGATAGTGAATGGTAAAGGTGGGAGTCAAAGTCACATCCCATGATGCCAGTCATTGAGTTACTTTTTTTGCTAAACCACATAACTAAGGAAATCATCATTAATCATTCGACTTGAGAAGCTGCTAGTAGGAAAAGAAACCAGTTTTTTTGAGGACTGCTACTTTGTAATTATTATTCTTAGTTAAAAAAAGAACTGGGACTTGAGGATGTAGGGAACTCTTGGTGTGGGATATTTCCCCACCAATGCAGACTAGTATCTTGTCTATGACCTAGAATAGTCCATGATAGGCTGAGTTTCCTGAGAACTTGAACTCCTGCCTTCCTGAATACAAGGCCAAGCTCTTGTCACTATACTGCACAGCCTTTAAATTTCCTTAAATTTGCCCTCAAATCATTAATTACTCCATTTCCAAATTGCTTTAAGGTTCAAAAAATGTTTTCCTCACACCAATCCTGTAAGGTAGGTAGTACAAGCATTATTATCTCCACTTTACATGTGAAGAAACTCAGACTTGAAGGTGTGAAGTCTCTTCCCCTGTTCACAGAGCTACTAAGTGTGTGCCACAAGATCTGAACCCAGGACCTCCTGACAATGCACCCAGGACTCAATTCACCATACTACATGATTACCTTATATGAGGACCATCATATCTAATTAGAATTGGCCTTTTCTGTGTTTATCCTCTAACTCTTCTGTTAAAAGTTATCTTTCACTATATAGATAAATAGACAGACAGACAGAGAGATAGATGATAGAAAGAACGAAAGATAGATAGACAGACAGACAGACAGATAGGTAGATAGGTAGATGATAGATAGATAGATAGATAGGTAGGTAGATAGGTAGATAGATGATAGACAGATAGATTAGACAGACAGACAGACAGATAGATAGATAGATAGATAGATAGATAGATAGATAGATAGATAGAATAGCAAGGTTAAGTAAATGTAATATTCATAGAATGGTTTAATATTTATCATCTTGGGACGGAGGGAGGGAGCCTAAGGATTGTTAGCTCCATTTTGCTGATAAGCAAACAGAGGCTGGAGTAACTTGTCTAGAATCACCCAGAAGCAAAGCCAGGTCTTATTCCCATGAGTCTGAGGCAAAGGGCCTGAGTTTGAGCCCAGTTCCGCCACTTCTACCACATGTGATACACTGACCAGATCATCTCCCCTTTCTAGGGGCTTCAATGTCCCCCTCTACAAAGTGAAGGGACTACCTCTCCAAAGGTAACTGAGCATAAATATAATTTTGCAGTATTCCAGTCAAAGTGGTGGTAACCTCCCATAACTAATAGGAGGCTGGCCTTGTAATCACCGCAACCTGCCTCTGATACATCCTGGCCCTGCAGTCTTGGTCAAGTCACCTAAGCTGCCTCTGTCCAAGGTAACAATCTGAGCTGCCCCAAAGTTACTTATCTGTCCTAATGGAAGGGCCATTCCATGTGGAGAACTCCTATAGTCATGAAGTTACAGACCAAGCCTGAAAAACCAAACTGGAACAAAAATGTAAAAAGGATGATTTGCATCAGAAAGGATGATTTGAAGCAGAATGGAAAGCAGTTACCCCTGAAGAAATCTCTAGTTTTGACACTCTCTGAGCCTTGGTTTCCTCATCTGTGAACTGTAAATTGTAATCCCTGCACTCCCTATCTTGAGGGCTGATTACTGCTTTCATTTGCTTTCAAATTCAGCTGAAATTGGAATGATCACTACCTATGGAGCAAATATAAAGAATGGTATCTCAAACTAAACTGGGGATTCCAACTTATCACCCACAATTCTTAGAAAGTCAGTGACAAGAGAGAATTGGCATGACTTCCCCAAGGAAGGACAAACTGGAAGATAGACTGAGCATTTCTAGTTGGAGTTGGGTGGATGTTCATGACACTATAGTTTCACCTGAGCACATCCCCTTGATTGAGGGTGAGCAAGATGGCGTAAGCTTGAAATTCAGCTTCCCTCCCACATGATGTGCCCTCACTGGCCAGATCCAAGTACATCTCCTTCAGCGCGAAAAGACATTTGGTTATTTGATCCTTGTTGGTGGGAGCATCAAAGGTGGAGATGGGCTCTTCACACAGGTGGTGGGCACAGTGAATATGGAACCGAACACATTTCTCCATCAGGGACACTGTCTGTGGGTCATGGAGGTATTGGTGGATAATGTCCTAGAGAGATGGAAAAGTAATTGGGAAATTTAAAAAAAAAAGGTTCTTCTCATTCCTCATAAACAAAATCCCTTACAGCGAATTCCTTGAGGAAGTTGCTTGATTCTTTTCATGAAATCTCAGAGGAGGAAAGCACTCACACTTGCTCTCTAGGCCAACCCAGTCCCCCAAAACAATCTTGTTCTATGCTCTCCCTGACAGGAAGGTAATGAGCCAACCTTTTAGGGAACTTCCAGCAAGGGTGAGTCCACCAACTTCAGTCCACTAACAGATACCTCTTATCATTAGAAAGTTTGGATTTTCCTCAATGTGAAACCTGAACATTGTTACTGGTTCTACCCTCTGGGACTGAGCAGAACAAGGCTAATCATTCCTCCATAAGCTAGCTCTTCACATACTTAAGTACAGTCTTCCTCCTCCCCCACAGTTCCTTCATCCAGACTTCAGAAGCATGAATGCAGTTCCCTTCTTCTTCCTGGTAGCCATCCCCTGTGCCCTCTCCAGATTATCCATGTCCTTCCTAATTATCCATGTCCTGCCCAGAGCAGACCACAGTACTGAGATGTGGGTTGAGCAGGTACTATCACGTCCTTATTCCTAGAAGCAATGTCTCCCTTGATGCTGCCTTGGGTTACAGGACCACCACTTTTTTCTTTTTTGAAACATAGTCCACTCAATTTTTGTTAACGTTATTTTGAAAACAGGGACATTTCTGAATATTCACATGAGGATGACCTGGTGATTTCATCTGGTTCAATATATGTCAACAGCCTGATTTGGCTACTTCCAAAAGGCAGATAACTTCTCTATGCCTCAGTTTACTCATCAGTAAAATGAAGAGGTTGGACTTAATGAACTCTAAACTCTTTCTGGTTTTAAAAATATGATGCTAACTTCAGCACTGCCGGATAGAGGTGGGGAACTATGGGGGTGGAATGCTGGATACACATTCTAATTTAGCAGATGCATTGGTTGGTTTTGTTGAGTTGATTTTCTTTTCTTTTTGATTCTTTGGTACAATGGATGGATCTCTAAGGAGAGAAGGGGCAAAGGGAACATCAAGCAATGATGGTGTTGAAAATCCAAAAGAGAGCAATTAAAAAAATGTTCAAAGGTTTTTTTTAAAATAAGGATTTTTCCATAATAATAGCAATAATAACTATAGTTTACAAAACATACTCAGGTTGGTCAAGTACTCTATATCAGTTATCTCATTTGGTTTTTACAACAACCTGCGAGGTCGAAGTTATTATCATCCCCATTTTTCAGATGAAATAATTGAGATAGAAAGGTTAAATGACTTGTGTGGGGACACAAAGTTAATAACTTGACACTAAATTCGATCTACTCCCTCCCCTCGTACAGAGTGAAACCTCACATGAAAGATACAAAAACAATGGTAAAACAAAGGAGGAGGTGCATGTGATAGTATGGCTTGGCAAATGCCAAGGATGAGGTCAATATGGAAGAAAGCAAGGGAGGCTGTTGGATCCCACTTTGCTCCCCGGTTATCCACAGTACCCACAGTGGGGCGCACCTTCCTTATCGCATGGGTCCTGTTCCACACAAATCTGTACCAGTTCTGGTAATTTTGCTCTCCTTGGTCCAGGATATGGGTGACGAGATAATCCATAGTCATACCCAGTACAGCCAAGGGCCTGAGTTCATGGGGCAGAAGTTCCTTCTGACCAGCAAAAGACCTGCTGTATTCCTTAATTGCTGCTGTGTGATCTACCTGAGGAAAAGAACGCCAGGTGTGAGCTCAGGTCCTGGGGGAATGGGGGAGTGGACCATGGATGGTCAATAGAGGCTATAGGAAGTTGCCCAATCATGCAATCTGAGAGCTGGGAGCTCTACAACTCCCAACAGAGTCTAGAAAATTCTCCCCAAATTGATCAACAAATTACCATATATCAAGTACTTCCTATGCTTCCAGCACAAGGATAGGAGCTAGAGTTATGAAAAATTGATCCCTGACCTCAAGGAGCTTATAGTTTAATGGAATTCCCACTAAAACAAGCCCTTCAAAATGACTGTCCAGCCTAAACTGAGCAAGATTATGTCAGTATTTTGATAGGTCTCCAGTCTCTTCTACCTTAATCTTTTCTTCAAAGATGCATATCCAAGCCTGTCCACAGCAACCCCATGAGTCTTGTTCATGTTCTTCCAACAATCCTCCAGGGAGAGTGTATATGTGTGCGTGTTATGTAGGTTGAGATATTCACACATACACACATATATACTTATATATACATGTGTATACATATATACATGCTTACATACATATGTACTCAGATGTGTATAAATACATATATGAATTTATAATACATACATATATTTTTAATGTACACATACATACATATATGGCTGAGCCTTCTTGAACCCAGGATCATAACCATGCCATCATGAGACTTCAGGGAAAGACTTCATGGAGCAGAACCATTGACCAACATGGCCCGTGTCCCATGATTAAATAAAGAATAAGTCTTTGGGGAAGCAAAAACTGTAACACTCAAAAAGAATTTCAGAGAAAAATTCATCATTTAGTTGAAATTTACTCCCATGTTCACAAACACAAGAAGCACTAGTCATATTGACTTTGTCCATAAGCACTGTGGACACTAGACTCTCTCCCATCATCATCATCCTTAGTCATTTCCATTAGACAAACACCATTTGCATTTGTAGGAGCTGAAAAAAGCCCATCAGAGAAAAGAGCAGGGTCAGCTCCCCCATGGAGGCAACGGTACCTTGTCAGTTCCTGGGAGCATCTCAAAGGGGCTCAGCTGGTTCTGGATCTCCCTCAGGTAGCGTTCCTTCTCAGGACACATGTCTGGACATGTACCAGTAAGAGCTTCCTCTCTGTCCAGGATTATTGCCCTTTTCCGATCTAGGAAGCCAACCAAGAGAGGGGCTTGGTTACTGAAAATAAGGAGCCAGTGTGTTGGAAGGGAAAAATCAGTGGGCCTGAAGTGAAAGCACTAAGTTCCCATCTTGGCTTGTCACCTTGAAAAAAAAACATTGAACCTTTCTGATCCTCCTTTTATGTGAATAAATGAAAAGATAAAAGTGCAGGTTTCCTTTGTCTAAGGAATTCTGGCACTCTGACCCCAGAAAATATTACAAAAGAGAAAGGAAACAAGTATTTTCTAAACTACTCTTGGTAAACCCATACTGGTGCCTAGCGATCAGTGTTTCTCCTTAGAGCTGGGCAATCAATCTTCTACTGATACAGGATTAAATATAGGAATTGACTTAAACTCAACTTGCTCCCACTGCTCTGAATTATGCCTGCACTGACCTAGCAGAACAAATCTAGTCTCTCTTCAAGAAAGAGCTGCTCAGGCACTTCAAGACAGTTATCCTCCTCTCCCTACCCTATTCCTATCTCTTCTCTGCCGAACATCCCCTGGCCCTCCAACTGATATATGGCATGATCTTAGGGGCATTCACCATCTGGACTATCCTCCTGTGACTGGTCCCAATGTATCAATGTCTTCTCTAAAATATGCTGCCCAGAACTTTCCCAGAAATTTAGGTGCAGATGTGGTCCAGTATACATGTGGTCATACATCTGGTCATGGGTCCTTTCCCAAGATGACTGGGAATTCTGTCAAGTTAGTGCATATCATGGCAAAAATGAAGGGTTCTTGGTTTGGCTAATTGCCAGCTGTGTGATCAGGGCATGTCACTTAGCCCAGCTCAGAGTTTGGCTCTACCACTGCTATTGTATATAAACCATTTCACTGCTCCAAACCACAGTTCCTTATCTACGAAATCTGGGGATTGGGAGGTGAGTTTGAAGCAAGTTTCCTTGCTCTATGATATCATTATTTTTTTCAAATAAATGTAGGCTGAACACTGAGGGTGAGAAGTTGTCATCAGGAATCATCAAGACATCACCAAAACAAATACAAAACCAATCGGAAATATACTAGAACACCTCCAGCCCTTTGCCCAGTCACAGCAAAGGGAAAGCTGGTTTCACTGTATTAGAAGTTGGAAGGGATCTTATAGATTGTTTTTTAATCTAACCTTTCATTTATGAAAAACTGGACCCAAACGGGTAGCTCACCTTCTCGAAGTAGCCTGTCCCTCTGTTCAAGGACGCTATACTTTTCTTCTGAGCTGCTGAAGGAAGAGCTGCAAAGAGATGAGCCCAGAGGTTCATTGCTGCTTCAGCCCTTTAGGCTGGGGATGCCAGAGACCTGAGAGCCCTGCTCATCCCAGTTTCCATGCCTCCAGAGACTTAACCTACAGTTCCCCTTTCCTGGGAGAAGCGCTTACCAACAGAGGGAACTCACCCTCATCATAAAACTTTTCATAGTAGTTAAACAGTGAAATGTTACATAGGTGACCATACTTGATCCTTCCAAAGTCCCTTGCTGCACAGCATTTTGTGGCTTTGGACCATCTGTCCACTTTACTGACCACCCCTCCCCCTTACATGTTGCCTCTCCATGAGAATGGAAGCCAGAGGGCAAGGGCTGCTCTTGCATGTGGATTCCCAGGTCTAGTACACAGTGAACAGTGCATATGTGAGGACATCGAGGCTCCAAACAGCATCCTCAGAGGGAGCTAAGTCACTTCTCAGACACACATCCAGTAGTGACCGGAGATGATCCCAGAGCCTCTAGCCTCCAAGGGCCCCGAGAATTTCCATGAAGGGATATGAAGTCCTTCCAATGCTGCTTACTGGCCATAGGACCTGAAGTCAGTCACCTCCTTTCTTTAGGGAGGTTTCTTTTTCTCTAAAATTCAAAGGATTAGCCCAGTCCAGAGGTTCTTAACCTGGGGTCTGGGAACTTGTTTTTCAAAATATTTTAATAACTCTATTTCAACATGATCAGTTTCCTCTGTGATTAAAGGGCCTTTTATTCACTTAATTCACTCATGGACCTGAGGGCGGAGGGGGGCCATCAGTTTCACCAGAACACCAATTAAGAGCTCTAGACCACACAACAAGATCCAGAAGCTGGACGAGGTGACTGCTCACATCACTTCGAATTCTCTATCTGATGACTATAGAGGGGACAGAGTGGACAGAGGGGACAGTGAAAGTCTCTGGATTTGGTTCTGTCAGGAAGACCTGAGACACTTTGTAGGGAAAGTCAGGGCAAGCTTTAGCTTTCCCACGGGTAAAATGGGGATGAGATCTCTCAGTTATCTCCCAGGATTGTTGTGAGGTCCGGCTGGAGTGTTTTTCAAAGATTAAAGCACTATGAAAATGTGAGCTATTATCTATTATCCTTTCAATGAGCGTTGAAATAGCAATTACAATATCATCTGAAAACAATGGTAGGAAATTCTTTGTTTTCATATAGTACCAAGGCCAGCTATGATTGGAACAGAATTCCCTCTAGCACCCTCCCCATCCCTCCCCCACCAGCCTGGCTGCTCATAATGACTGACTTAATTAAACCATACATTCTATTATTATTTCCATAAAATCCCAAGTAGGAACTACACACAGATCCTTGATCAGCAAATCAGTTTAAGCTCATCCTTCACTGAGATACAGCCCTCTGGTGGCAAGCCAAAGCAGAGGAATGGGAAGAAGGGATGGAAAGAGAGCAGGGAAAAGAAAAGGGTGGGGAGGATCTGAGAAAGGGAAGAAATGTCAACAAGGCACAGAGAGGACAAGATAGACTAGAAGGGCCAGTGAGAGCCACTGGGGAGCAATAGATACAGAGTCAGAGTATCAGATGCCAGGGGCCATCTAGTCCAGCCGTTTTACAGATGAGGAAACTGAGTCACAGGGAGGTTAAGAGTAAATGACTTGGGCAAGCTCTTTCTACTGAAGCATGAGGTCTCTCATAGGGCCTCTCTGAGGAAAAGGCTCTGGCATTTCCTACCAATATGACTTTTGGTAATGGATTTAACCTTCTGAACCTTTTGCCTCCTTTTCTGTCTCTTAATTTCTGATTCTAAAACTAATGGTATGGAAAGGCCCAGGTCTGGGAAAGGAGCAGAATCTCAGGTGGAATCTAGGACTTTTCACCCACTCCATGCCCTTGGAAGAAACTTCCCCTCCCCCCAAACATCTCACTATTTCTTTATGGAGGGTCTCCCTTAGAAAGTATCCTTCTCTCTCTCCCATTCTCCTAGTGGCTCCTACAATGTCTCCAAGGATCTCTCTTGTGTCATGGCATTCCTCCCACCACAATGAAGAAAGAAAAATCCCCCAGTTCTCATCTTTCCCTTTTGTGTTTATGCCATGCCTTGAATGGCCCCATTCCTGCATAATGCCCATCTCCTTTCTTGGATTCTCTTACCTCCTTGGAGGTATTTGGAGAGCAGAAGAAAACGGTTGATCCATGGGAATGAATGCTGTCAGAGTGGTCCTCCCAGGGCTACTGGCCATGCCAGGACTGAGCAGGCCCAGCTTCCCCAGCATGGGGAGCAAAGGCCCAGTCTGATGCTATTTCGAGGTAAGTAACGATGATTGGGACAAGTGTTGAAAATCACATGGGGCGAAGTCACCAGGATCAACAATCCCTGAGATTATCTAGAGGCAGCAATCATAACAATCACTTCAGATAGCAGGAGAAAAGTGGCCACTAACCAAGGACGTTTTTCATTGGCATATGTCTAAGGCTGTGGCTTCTTTCTTCCCACTAAAAGGCTCACTTTCACTGTGGCCACCAGTTCCCAGGGAAGCCAAGACCTTACAAACCCTACAGCCCGGGATTCCTCCAATTCCAGGATATTTGGCTAGAGAGGGAGGGCCGCTAGATGAGCGTGGCAGGGAACCTGCAGGGCAGAGGCCAAGACCCCAGTCATCTCCCTGGTCCTCCTGCTCCAGAACTTTGGCATTCAAAGGAAAACACAGGAACTCTGGGCCCCTGGAATATTCCAACTGAGCTGAACCATGGGGGGGGAGAGAAGGAAAGTCTAAGAAAAGTAAGGTCTTAAGGACTATGGGTTGGGGAAGGGAAGAAAGAGCCTGGGAAAACAGGCAAGATTTTCTTCTGGCTTTTCATGGAAGAAAAGTCAGCAGCTTTTATACAACCTGATGCTCTAAGATGTGGACAAGTGTTGGAACACAGACCTGGTGAAATCACCTACTTTCCAGTGTATGATCCAACCCAAGGTACCAACTGTTCCCTGAGAGCCAGTGTGCTCTGAGGCAGCCCCAGGAGTCCAGGCCTTTAAAGGGTTGTAGACACTTGTAGGAGTTGGTACCATCCAAACCTGGCTCCAGAATCCTGCACAATGCCAGCAGAAGCATGGAGTAGGCCAGGGAAGTGTTTTTTTCCAGGGTTAGGATACAATCAGGCACTCTCTTGCTCCAAGGCATGGCCTTTTCAGTAGCATCAGTAATGATCATTTAACAGTGGAAACATGGACCCAAGGAGCTATGGGTCTTTACTATGGGTCCCCTCTGCTCTCCAGACAGCCACAGACTGGATTAAGTCTTGGGGGAAACTGTTCACCTCAAAGAAGGGTCAGACTTCTTTCCTCACATTCTTTGGCCCTTTATACCCCATCTCCCAAATCTGAGGGAAATGAAAGTTTGAGCTTGGGTTCATGAATAGGGTCAGTCAGCCAGTTACAAAGCACACAGTTATTAAACACTTACTATGTGCTCATTGCTGAGGACACAAAGAAAGGGAAAGCATGGCCCCCTGGCTTCTGGAGCTCAAAGTCCAACATTGTAGACACTTTACAAACTGTGTACACACAAGTGTTAATAGGGAGTAATCTCAGAGGAACAGTGCAAGTCTCTGGGAAAGACCTGTGGAAGGTGAGATTCGAACTGAGACTAGAAGAAAACCAGGGAGGCCGACATGAGGAGAGAGAACACAGCCAGGGGAAAGACACTGGAGCTGGACTGCCAGGAGTGGTAAGACTTCTCTTCAAAAGGGGGAATAGGAGAGCACACAGAGGACAATGTCATCTGGAGTTGGACGTCTCTATTGCCTCCACACATAAGAAATAATCAACACAGGTTCAGTACAACAGAAACCTCAGACAATCATGGTAACTTCTACTGCTGTCAGACTCCCCTGGTTGAGATTTCAACCACAGCAGTCTGCTGCACGGCCGAACAGAGGTCAGATATTTCACCTAACCCCGGACTATTCAAACATGCCAGGATCTGTCCGGGTCAGAGTCTTTGTTAGCTCATCCATGGCTTCAGCTCATCCTCCTGTCATTGATCAGCTCCTTACAGAGCTACCACGGGGGATGTAGAGAGGGCCCTTGAGGGACTGCTCAGGTCATCCCTCGCACCGGCCCATTTGGTGTTTCATCTACTATCTAGCTATTTATTTACTTTTTTATTTGTTTGCTTGAATATTTCCTTATTTCTGTACAAGTATTTCTCCTTCTCACTGTTTTTCCAACTGAGCAACCAAAAAAACCTCTCATCATGTAGATATGGTACATCTAGACCAGCAAAACAAATTCCCATTTTGGCCATGTCCAAAATATGCGACTCATTCTGTGTGTTGAGTCCATTACCTCTCTGGCAGGAAGTGAGTGTTGTGATACATCTTCAGTCCTCCGGACTCATCAATCCATCCACTGTGGTTTCAGGCTTAGTTCATGCTTCATGGGTTGGCCCAAAAGTCCTTTCCTACACATAGGTCAAGAGGTACAATCTCTGCTATAAAAGTAAAAATAAGGATACTCTAGAAAGGGGCTGACTGGCCCTTGTGATTTCATTGATACAGGAAAATCTTGGAGGAGAAAATGTCTTCTGCCAATAAAGGGGCACTACTTTTCAGCTTTGAAAATGCCCAGATCACTTGAATTTCGACCTGACTGGTTCCAATCCTAGCTTTCTCTCCATTGATTACACCATGTTACCTCTCAACAATGTTGATAATAGCAATAATAGTAGCATAGCATCTTATGTGAGGATTATCTTCTATCTCAACACTGCTGAAAAGTATAAGAATAAAATGATGATAAAAGATAACAGTAATAAGATGAGAAAAATGAGGTACCAAACAGATCAAATAATATCCAAGTTACATGACATGAGACACTTTCGAAATACAGGGCTCTAGCAGAGGAGGGTAAAACCAGGTGGGGACAGGACGTGATGTGTGCCAGAATACTGACTCACATGGGAGAGGTGCCATAGAAGCTTTCAGCAAGCCATCTGATTATTAGCGGAGAACCTCATACTATAATTCACCTGCTAAAGGCAGTGGTTTGATGGACCTGTTGCCTGCTAGTTCCTGTCCCCTAGTGAACAGAACATTAAATATACCATGATAATTCTAGGCTGGTAAGTTATCTCAGGGTTATTTGGATCTGAGTTCTGTCAAAGAAGATGAGGAGAAGCAGATGTTTGCTGGAATGCTAACAGATATTTCTATAACACTAAAGTTCACAGAGCCCTTTGCAAACACAATCTCAGTGGAACCCCATGACCACAATTATGAGGTAGATATTTATATATTGTCAGTCCCATTTGACCAATGAGAAAACTAAGACTTGGACACTTGATGTAACTTGCCTAGGATCATACAGCTGGTAAGTGTCAGAGGAAGGATTTGAACACAGCTCTTTCTGACTCCTAATCTTGTGCTCTACCCATTCTATCACACTATCTCCTGGGCTTGGAACAGTCTTCCTACATTTAAAAATCCATGATAAACAGAAAGGTAACAGGACAGAGGACTTGACTGGGAACCAGAAGACATGGCTCCGTTAGTTGCGTAATCTTGAGTTTTCTGGGCCTTGGTTTTTCCATCTGTAGAATGAGAGGGTTAGACTAGGTGACTCCCGAGGTCCCTTCCAGACTGAGATCTGTGTCCCTGTGAGGCTATCATTTCCCAGTGTAGACCACCAATCCTGATGGCTGAATACAGCAGATGGTCTCTCGTCATTGTAGTGGTCAAAAAATTTCCATGACTTCTTCCCTTGCCTTTAACTATGGTGGGGATGAGTCTCTTTAACTATAGCTGGGCTTTTCCTGAGGTGAGAGAAGGAAGCACAGCCTTCGGTGGGGCCTGACCTTGAAATCCTTCCAACTCCTTCCACCTGGCCTAAGCTTGTGCTATAGAGACAGAGCCCTTAGGAAGCCAGGGTCCCTGTGGAGGCACCACAGGAAGGCTTCCATAGAGCATAGCCAGCAACTTGAACTTTCTCTGCAATGGCATGTGAGTACAAGACTGGGAGTTGATTCCTCCCAGGAAAGCCAAAGGACAGAAGGGAAGGGTTTGCAGTGGTGCCCAAGCTTTCTCATTTTCCCTTCATACTGGTGCCCAACAAAGGCATTACTGCAAAGAGGTCAGGTCCAGCTCTGAAGGGCAGACATCTGAACACTCAGTCAGACAGCAAGCATTTACAAAAGACTTCCTATGTGCCAAGCAGTATCCTAAGTGCTTTGGATACAAATTAAGGTTTCTGCCCCCAAAGAGCTAATAATGTAATGGGAGGAAATCACGTAAATAATTCCATGTGTATAAGAGAGATGCAGAGCAGATGAAAGGCATTTTCAGAGAGGAAGGCACCAGTAGTTGAGGAGATTGGGGAAAGATTCCTGCAGAAAGGAGAATTTGAGACAAGTCAAGGAAGAAATGAGGAGGGATGGCATTACAGGCAGGGGTACGGACAGGAAAAAGGTGTAGAGTCAGGAGGTGCCAGATACATCAAGACAGGCTAGTGCAGCTGGATTGTAGAGTATATAAATAGGATTACAGATTAAGAAAATTGGGAAGGTAGGAAGGGCTCGGGTTGTGAAGGGCATTAAATGCCAAGCAAGGGGTTTATAGATCCTGGAGGTAATAGGGAGCCATTGAATATAAAATGACATGATCACCTGGGCAGCTGAATGGAGAATGGACTGGAGTGGGGAGAAACTTGAGACAAGTGACTAATTAGAAAGCCAGTGCCAGGGTTCAGGTGTGAATTGATGAAGACCTTCAGGATGGCAGGAGCTATGTGAGTGGAGAGAAGGGGACAGAAACAAGAGATGTTGTGAAGAGGCATATAACGAGATTTGGCATCAGAAAAACTATGTGTCATGGGAAAAAAAAAGGAGTGATTTGGAAGATGGTGGTACCCTCAGCAGTGATGGGTGTGTCAGGAAGAGGGTCCAGTTTGGGGAGAAAGATGGAGCAAACTGAGTAGGAAGCATCTAGAAGACATCCAATTCTAGATGTCTGGGAGGCAGATAATGACACAGGACAGGCAGAAGTCATCAGAGATCGTACAATGGCATCACTGACCTGCAGTATCAGGAAGGCTAGAGACCAAACAGTCAACTGAGGTCTCTTTTTAGGGTGAGCCAAGACAGGCTCATGGAATCATAGACTAGAGGTTGGAAGGGAACTCACAGGTCATCCCTCTGAACTTTCCTCACTTTATGTAGGAGGAAACTGAAGCTGAGGGAGGAGAAAGGCCTTAAGAAGGGAGCACCATAGCATTAGGGCAAGAAGGAACCGACCTCCTTATTTCACAGATAGGAAAACTAAGGCCCATGGAGGTTAAGAGACTTGCCCAAGGTCACACAGGTAATATGCTTCAGTGGCAAGATTTCAACCTGCATCCTCTGACCCAAGAGTCAGTGTTCTTTCTCTTGTACCATGCTGGAGACCAGCAATATTCCCTCTGATTTTCCCCAAAAAAGCATGAGCACAGGTCTATCGGCAACAAAGTGATGAAGATATGACAATGGTTTTAACTGGTGCCATGGTGCAGTCTCAGTGGCACAAAGTAGGGGGAAAATGCTGAGCTAAGAGGTTGGACATGTGTTCAAATCCTGACTTTAACATGTGCTAGCTGTGTGAACATGGGAAAATCCATTTCTTCTGGGCCTCAGTTTCCTCATCTATAAAGCTGGAATATTTATGCTGCCATAACAAGTTTGTTTCAGAGTTTTTGTTATTCTTTAATATGTGAATGTATTTGTGGTCTAATTCATGTTGGTACTTTTTGCAGTCCCCTCAAAGGTACAGATTGCAGCCCACCTGGGCTCTCTCTGAGGCCAAGCAGTTCTCATCCATGTTCTTGCATAAACCCTGCTCATAGTATCCACCCAAATGCTGAGCATCTTCTTATAGACCTCTTGTCATGACCTGGACCCTAAATGCAGCAGGTAGGCTGTTCATCTGCTGTCCCCCATATGGTAGGAGGGACATCTGTTTTGTGTTCTTCAGGCTGGGCTAAATTCTCATTAAAGGGATAGGAGAAGGGCTTCTCAAAGCCCAGTCCAACAGGTCAATGAAGTCTCAGGAAGGGTTCCACTATCCATGAGTGTGCTGGTAAATATTTAACAGCCATCTCTCCACAAAACAAACATATATGAATGGCACATTTTTAAGTTCAATTTGTTTGACTACCATTTCCTCCACTAATTTGCTAGGTCTAGATAATCAACAAAACAGTGAATCAAACCCTGATTTGTGCAGCATCTGTGTATTTCTAAGGTGTAAATGCTTACACTAAAAAATATCAGCTCCAGGACTCCACTGCTCCAAGTTTTTAAAGAGAAGCCCAGCCAAGAGAAAACAGATACTGCTTATTCCACAAATGAGGGACTCCTATCTTTTGGGAGCCCTGCCTCTCTTCAGGAATATCTCTGATGCCGCTACAAATCATTAATTTGTCGTGTGGAACATCCTGCTTCTCTCCATTGTCCTTTGAACGATGTTACCATTTTCCTTCCTTGGAGAAGGTATGATGTTGTGCTTCTCAGCCATCCAACATCACTCAAACAGTATTACTGTTACAAAGACATATATACTTTCTTTCAGAGACATGCTTCAGGTCATTTAAAGCGCATAGAACAAATGACAGATACACAGAATTCAGAGAAACCTTGGAAAATTTGGGTTAACTGTTAAGCTGGGAAATGAATACAAGTAAGAGAACATTGTGCACAATAAATACAAGGATGAAAAAGATCGCTGAATGAAAGCTAAGTGGGGAAGGATCAGAAAAAACAGTAATCGTTCTGGGAAACAGATAATGAACAGGCTAGCATCTCCTACTAGGGTGGGATTAGCCGAGCAATCAACAAGTGTGTCAGGCACTGAATATGCAAAGACAAAATGAAACAATCTCTGTCCTCATAAAGCTTCCATTCAGCAGAAGAGACAACATGTGCATGCATGTATGTATGTGTCTATCCTTTAATAGCTTATATACAAAATTAACACAAGGTTGTTTTGTAAGGATGAGTCCCAGTAGCTGGAGAGATATTTATTTGACAAATACTAGAAAATCAAATTAAAACTACTTGAAGTAAAAAGAACTTTGGCAAAGTTGCAGAATACAAAATAAACCCACATATATCATCTGCATTTCTATAGATTGCTTATAAGTCCAACAGTAAGAGATAGAAAGAGAAATTCCATTTAAAGCTACATTAGACACTATAAAATATCTGGGAGTCTTACCTGCCAAAACAAACCCAGGGACTATATGAACACAATTACAAAACACTTTTCACACAAATAAAGTCAGATCTAAATAATTAGAAAAACATCGCTTGCTCTGGATAGACTGAGCTAATATAATAAAAATGACATTTCTACCTAAATTAATTTACTTATTCAGTGCCATACCAATCAAATTACCAAAAACCTTATTTTATAGAACTAGAGAAAATAATATAAAAATTTGTCTGGAAAAAAAAGGTCCAGAATATCAAGGAAATTAATGAAAAGAAATGCTAGTGAAGTTGGCCTAGCCCTGACAGATCTCAAATTGTGTTATGAAGCAGCAATCATCAAAACCGCTTGGTACTGGCTAAAATATCAAAGGGTAGGTCAGTGTAATAGACACAGTAGTCAATGATTATAGCAATCTACTATTTAATAAACCCAGGGACGCCAGCTTCTGGGACAAGAACTCACTGTTTGAAAAAAAAAAAACTGCTGAGAAAACTGGAAAAGAGTGTGGCAATTTTCAGAGGAAGAAATTAAAGCTAAATCACTATTGATTAGAGAGATGCAAATCAAAACAACTCTGAGGTACCACATCACACCTATCAGATTGGCTAACATGACAAAACAAGAAGATGATAAATTTTGGAGAAGATATGGGAGAGTTGGAATATTAATT
Source organism: Bettongia penicillata ogilbyi (assembly GCA_023548195.1). NCBI lineage: Eukaryota > Metazoa > Chordata > Mammalia > Diprotodontia > Potoroidae > Bettongia > Bettongia penicillata. The sequence continues at coordinate 9,909,603 of JAJHZJ010000134.1, read as the reverse complement.
CATTGTTGGTGGAGTTGTGAGTTGATCCAACCATTCTGGAGAGCAGTTTGGAACTACTCCTAAAGGGCTATAATGTGCATACCCTTTGATCCAGCAATACTGCTTCTAGGTTTGTTTCCCAAAGAAATCATAAAAATGGGAAAAGGACCCATATGTACAAAAATATTTATAGCAGCTCCTTTTGTGGTACCTAAGAACTGGAATCTGAGGGAATGCCCATCAATTGGGGAATGACTGAGCAAGTTGTGGTATATGAATGTAATGGAATACTGTTGTGCTATAAGAAATGATGACCAGGTGGACTTCAGAAATACCTGGCTAACTTATATGAGCTGATGCTGAGTGAAGTGAGCAGAACCAGGAGAACATTATACACAGTAACAGCCACAGTGTGTGAAGACTGTTTCTGATAGACTCAGCCCTTCACAGCAATGCAAAGACCTAAAACATTTCCAAAGGACTCATGATGCAAAATTCCATCCATATCCACAGAAAGAACTATGGAGTTGGAAAGCAAAATGAAGCAGACAATTTTCTTCTTTGTTATGTTTTGTTTTTCTCAAGGTTTCTCCCATTAATTTTAATTCTTCTCTACAACATGATTAATGTGAAAATGTGTTTAATAAGAATGCTTGTGTAGAATCCATATCAGATTGTATGCTGTCTTGTGGAGGGAGAGGGTGGGATGGGGAGAAAATTTAAAACTTATGGAAGTGATTGTTGAAAACTGAAAACAAATAAATAAATTTGGAGGAAAAAATAATTTTCCTAGAATAAATCTTTAAATGGTAAAAAAAAAAAAAAATGCTGGGAGGGACCCTAGAGACCATCAAATCTAAGCCTCTTGTTTTTACAAAGGAGGAAGTTAAGTCCCCTAAAGGAGAGGTCACTTGCCTAAGGGGACACAATACCAGAGCTGAAATTCAGGCTCAGCTGTCAATTCACCCTCAGAACCACCAGACCTTTCAGATTATCGATCCAGGTCTGGAAGGGACCTAAGAAGCTAGCAAGTTCAATTACCTGATTTTACATATAGGGCAACTGAGGCTAGGGCAGGATAAGTGACTTGTCCACTGTTACACAGCTAAGAAGTGTTGTGTTTTTCCATTCCATTTGTTGCCACTATTCAATGAGGAAAACAAATACAGAGAAAGCATTATGCCAAGTACCAAGGAGAGGAGGGGGAACTGTTTCAGGACCACAACCCCTCAGAGCAGTACCCTGGTCTGAGAGCTGCTCACCACTGGTCCAACTGACTCTTAGCCCCTGACAGATGTCTCTGGTCTCGGACTGGCTGGGAACCAAGTCCATGAATCACAAAGCCATCGGAATGCAGACCTCCCTCTCTTCCTTTTTCTGCCCAAAGAGGACACGATGATATTGTCCTGACTTCCACCAGAGGGCAGGGGAGGATAAGGGAAGATCCACGCTCTTCAGAATGGCTTTGCCACATGTCATCAAACATGCTGCAGCTTCCAGGGGACAAAGACACCCTTGCTTTATATGTGTCACAAACAAATCCTGAGCACCTGGGCTGAATTTGAGCCCTTGGAACTTGGAAGGCAACTCAAATTAGTGAGGTTGGCTGTGTATTAAATTATAGAGCACTTAATTTGCTAACCCTTTGCAAGAGAAAAGCCAAGTATGAAGGGCTCGAATTATCACTTGGCAATGGCATGTTTTTCCTGACTTTGGAAATTCTCACCAATGCAATGAATTGATGTTAGAGAATCACAGACCTAGAATTTTATACCTTTGTTACATATTATATACTTAGAATTACTTACCTTTGTTGCTGCATGGAACCTTAGGTGTTGTTTTATCCATCTTCTGCACTTACTAGGGAAAATATAAACAGAAACAATAAAGACAGAAAGATAGATATTTCTTCTTTAGGAGTATGTACTTTGAATATACCAAGAAAAGTACAAACATTTCTTCCCAACACTTGGGGATGGTAGATTCAGACTTAACACCATTTCTTTGCAGAAACAGTCCCTGATTCCAGGGAGCTCCCACTCTAATAGGGGTTGACAATGTTTAACTAACTTTGTACATACAAGAGCCCCATTGGATGAATGACTGTAAGGGGGAAGCACTAGTACTGAGGAGTGAGGACAGGGCATTGCAGAGGAAAGACTTGCTTCAGAAGGCGGGAAACAGCCAGAGACCCCATGGAGTTGGGACTTGGAGGGTTCTGTGCCATGAACAGAGAGTAACGAGGTGAGAGCTGCTGGATCATAGATTGCACAGAGGAGGAATTAACCAGGCATCTAAGAGAAGGCAGAACAATCCAGTCCTTATTTTTCTTGTGACAGTTGGTGTGGGCTACATGTACACTTACTGGTGGTACCTGCATCCTACCACCTCCAGAAAAGCAAACTGTCCTTTATTCTTTATTTCACTTAAGCAGTATAGCGTGGAGTCTACTTTTTGGCCATAAGGGGGAGATAGGCTCAAGTTCCTAACCAATGGCTTCATCTGAGATTAGGCTAGATGGCTGCAGTTATCCCCACTGTTCACCAGGGGGTGCTTATGGGTAAGTTTTTCATGGTCAAAATAAATACAAAGAGATTTAGAGAAAGCACTGTGATTGGTGAAATCAGAAAAGGTCACTTGTAGGAGATGGCTAAAGTTTGAGCTAAAGTTCAGAGGGAGGTAGGTGAGAAAGGAAAGCATCCTAGGATGGGGAGACTGACTGGACAAAGGCAGAGCAGAGGAAGTTGAGCATGACCAACATCACACAGGAGGGAAAGAAGGGTCCTGAGAAGAGCAGAGAGAGAGAATCCATCTGGCCAGGGAGCCCGGGGCCAAACTGAGAAGAGCTCTCCCTAAATGCCAAAGAAAGGAGCGGATGCTTTGTTCTGGAGCGCACAGGGAGTGCCTGGATCATCTTGAGCAAGTGAGTGTCTGAGTCAAACTTGGATGCTTCAGTTGGATTATTTCTCCTTCCTTTTTATCTTCACAACCACTGTGCTCCATGTTGGTTTGAGTCATTGCAGGCTTTTATCCTCTCCAGTGACCAATGGCTCCTTCAAGAGAAAACATCTCCCTCCTCCTGATTCCCTTAAAAGAGAGAAGCTCCAAATATGTGTGTCATTAATGAAACACTACTGTCCATTAGCCCTTCTTGGTCAGCACTGCTCTGGAGATGTTAAGCTTTCTTCACATAGGCTAGAGGAGAGCAGAGGGAGTTTCTGAAGATATTTCGAAAGTGGGCAGTAGGTTCTCCATTGAATTTGTAGGAGAGGATGAACAAGAGTCACCCAGGGTGGGGCAACATGGATGGATCGCAATCTGAATTATTGGATGCAATGGCCACATTGATGAGATCAAAGAACAATCAGAGCTTTTGCATAGTTCAATATCTTTTGTTACCATTTTGTTTAGACTACTATAGCCCCCTTCAGTAAGCTTAGATAAGAGAGATTGCCTTTCTACTTTCTGGACTCAATTTTCTTGTCTACTAAATTTTATTTTTTTTTTATTTTTTATTTTTTATTTATTTATTTAGCTTTTTACATTCATTTTCACAAATTTTTGGGTTCCAAATTTTCTCCCCTTTTCTCCCCTCCCCCCCCACCCCAATACCCCAAGCAATCTAATTTTCCCTATCTTCAATCTGTCCTCTCTTCTGTCATCCCTCCCTTCCCTTGTCTCTATCTTCTCTTTTCTCCTGTAGGGCCAGATGACTTTCTATTCCTCATTAACTGTATGTCTTCTTTCCTAGTTGCAACAACAATACTAAACAATTGTTCCTGAAACTTTGAGTTCCAAATTCTCCCCATCCCTCCCTCCCCATCCATTCCCTTTGGTACGGCAGGCAATTCATTATAGGCCATATCTGTGTAGCTTTGCAAGTGACCTTCCTGATAGTCGTGTTGTGTAAGACTAACTGAATTGCCATCCCTCTTAACCTGCCCCTCATTGTTTCTCTTCTGTCCTTTGATCCTGTCCCTCCCCAAGTGTTGACTTTCAATTACTCCCTCCTCCCTTTGCCCTCCCTTCCATCATCCCCCCCCCCAATATCTCCTTCTCCCCCACTTTCTTATACTGTAAGATAGGTTTTCATACCAAAATGAGTGTGCATTTCACTCCTTCGTTTAGTCAAATGTGATGAGGGTAAACTTTTGTTTGTTTGTTTGTTTGTTTGTTTGTTTTTTCCCTCAGCTCTCCTCTTTTTCCCTCCACTAAAAACATCTCCTACTTGCCTCTTAAATGACATATAGTTACCCCCTTCCATTTCCCCCTCTTTCCTCTCACTACATTTCTCTCTCACCATTTACCTTAATTTCTTTTAAGGCATGGTCCCATCCTATTCAGTTCAATCTGTGCTCTCTGTCTCTGCATGTGAATGCATGTGTGTATGTGTGTGCATGCGTCTACATGTGTATGTGTGGTCCCACCAACCACCCAGATACTGAAAAGTTTTAAGAGTTAGAAATATTGTCCTTCCCTGTATGAATGCAAACAGTTCATTTCTGGTAAGTCCCTTAATACTTCTCCTTGCTGTTTACTTTTGCATGCTTCCTCTCATTCTTGTGTTTGAAAGTCAAATTTTCTTTTCAGCTCTGGTCTTTTCATTAAGAATGATTGAAAGTCCTCTGTTTCATTGAAAGACCATATTTTCCCTTGAAGTATTATACTCAGTTTAGCTGGGTAGGTGATTCTTGGTTTCAGTCCTAGTTCCTTTGCCTTTTGGAATATCCTATTCCACGCCCTTCGATCCCTTAATGTAGAAGCTGCTAGATCTTGGGTTATCCTGATTGTATTTCCACAGTACTGGAATTGTTTGTTTCTGGCTGCTTGCAAGATTTTTTCCTTGAGCTGGGAGTTCTGGAATTTGGCCACAATGTTCCTAGGAGTTTCTCTTTTTGGATCTCTTTCAGGTGGTGATCGATGGATTCTTTCAATACTTATTTTGCCCTCTGGTCCTAGAATGTCAGGGCAATTTTCCTTGATAATTTCATGCAAGACGATGTCTAGGCTCTTTTTTTGATCATGGCTTTCAGGTAGTCCCATAATTTTTAAGTTGTCTCTCCTTGATCTGTTTTCCAGGTCAGTTGTTTTTCCCATGAGATATTTCACATTCTCTTCCATTTTTTTGTTCTTTTGGTTTTGTTTGGTGATTTCTTGGTTTCTCATAAAGTCATTAGACTCCATCTGTTCCATTCTAATTTTGAGAGAACTATTAAATTCAGTGAGCTTTTGAGCCTCTTTTTCCATTTGGCTCATTCTGCTTTTGAATGCATTCTTCTCCTCATTGGCTTTTTGAACCTCTTTTGCCAATTGAGTGAGCCTATTTTTCAAGGTGTTAATTTCCTCAGCATTTTTTTAGGACTCCTTTACCAAGATATTGACCTTTTTTTCATACTCTTCTTGCATCTTTGTCATTTCTCTTCCCAGTCTTTCCTCCACCTGTCTAACTTGCTTTTCAAAATCCTTTTTAAGCTCTTCCAAGGCCTGAGCCCACCCAACACCCCCCTGGGGTGTCTGGGGTACTGAGGCCCCGCCCTCCACATCTTTCCCTGATGGGAAAAATACGTCCTCGTCCTCCCCATCAGATCCGAAGGTCGGAATCATTTGCATTTGTTGGAAAAAACTCTCTAAAGTCTTATTTTTCTTTCCCTTTCTAGGCATTTTCCCAGCCAGTTACTTGACTTCTGAGATTCCTTTCCACCTCCGCCTGGATCCTCCCAGCTAGTACTTGGCCTCTGAGATTCAAATGCGCTTTCCCGCGGCAAGCTTTAGTTCTGGCGCAGGGTGGGGGCAGGGCCGCCTCTTAAGTTGGGCCCTCAGGGGCTTTCTGAAGAGGCTTTCAGGAACGGAGAGGGTGGGGGCGGGGTGGGGTCCCCGCCTGCTGTGCTCAGCTCCCTTGGGGGTTTTATTCAGAGGCGTTCAGCAGTAGAGCAGGGTGGGGGCAGGGCCGTCTCCCGTGCTCGGCTCCCTCAGGTTGGAAAGACCTTCAGTATTGAAGATCCTACCTGCTGCTGGGGGATTCCTGAGTCCCAGGCCGTTGCCGCCTCAGCCGCCTGCCCACGCCTCTGCCTCCGCCGCTTCCTGCCCCCGTCTCTGCCTCCGCCGCTTCCTGCCCCGTCTCTGCCGCCGCCGCTTCCTCCCGAGGGGGCCGCTCCCCTCCCCTAGCGCAGGCTTCTTTTTAACTGACCTTTAGCTTCTGTGGGCAGAGGGACTTTCCCGGCTGCCGGAGATTCTCCCGGAGCTTTCCTCTCTGAAGTCTGCTCAGGTCAGCTTCTCTGGGTCGCGGCCAGGGGTGTGGGTGGGGTCCGCTTTCTGGGGTGCGATGGGCCCCGGGGACGGCTCTCCAGGGTTCAGTGGAACGGAAATCTCTTCCCCTACGTTTGTGCACCCCCTGCAGAGATTCAGAATTTATGGGGCTCTCCTTTTACCTCAATTCCATGGGTTGTGGGCTCGGAGCTCGTGAATGTGCGTCCTTCTACTCCGCCATCTTGGCTCCGCCCCTGTCTACTAAATTTTAAAAAGCAGGAAAAATATCCAAACTGCTTATTAACAATTTGCAATATGTACAGCATATCATGGTGGGACATATCAGCCAAAGAGCCAGAAAGACCCTGAGGTCAAGGCCTATCTTTGGCACATACTGGATGGGGACCCTATGTAAGTGACTTTACTTCTTAGGGTTATAGGGAACTCTCTAAGATTACATATGGTTAAACCTCTAAGGCTAATATAAGTTGCAGAAAAGATGTCAACTAACATGTGTAGAGGCAGTTTTCTCATTCTGAACTTACCTTGTTTAATGAATTCACAAGTTCAATTCTCACCACCACCTATTTTCCAAGGTTTAATAACATGGCAAATCATAGAGATATTTATCAAGTTCTTTGAATAAATGAGGGCAAAATGCCAGAACTCTGTTGAGCAATTATGTAAGAAAATTTGAGGCACATGTGGAGAGACAGTGTATATTTCAATTATTTTGTTTGCCACGTGCCAGTGTGGACTCATATTGGGCTTGACGCTCCCTAGCTCTTAAGGCTTCATTAGATCAGCTTTCTAGACATATCTCCCCAATCTTGTATTTGTGTAGTTGATTTTTGGTGCCCAAATAATCAAAGGAGAGAAACAGAGAAATCTCCAGGAAATCCCATTTAAAAAGGTTGCCTTACTCCTAAGATAAAAAGTAAATCAATCAATCAAAGTTTACTCTAAGTAACTTTAAAAAAATAACCCACTCAATCCTTGGTTTAGGAAATTGACACCTAGAAAGGAAATGTGGTCCAGTAGGAAATGTTCTGGATTGAAGTCAAAAGATCTGAGTTCAAATCTCATTTTGACCCTCATTGTGGGTGAGTCATTTAACTTTTCTTGACCGTATTTTTCATTTGTAAAAAATGAAAACTTCTGAGGCCCCTTCTGCATCTATGTAAGTGGGGTTGTTTGTTTGTTTTGTTTTGCATTTTGTTTTCCAGCTCTTCCCTTAAAGGTGAGAGTAGCTGATGAATTGTAATGAAAGGTGAAATAAAGTTAACAATCCAGCAGGTGATGCTGTATCCCCAAACTAAGGACTAATGCCTAACTGCTTCATTACTTGTCTGGGCAAAGTACAACTCCCAGAAACTCTCTTAAGTCAAACCTACCTGTGAATATGTTCATAGTATAGAAGGTAGGTTAGGAGGATGGACAATAATCATAGAGTTCTTATGTGGAGAAAAAAGAAAGGATGGGGTCTAGAGTCCAAAGACCTGAGTTCAAATTCTGATATTGCTAAGTGACTTTGGAAAAGTCACCTAGATCCTCTAGGCTTCAGTTTCCATATCTATTAAAACATGATCCCTTTCCATTCTAAATCAGTTAGGATAACAACGGTGATGACAATGATGATGATGATGATGATGATGATGATGATGATGATGATGATGATGATGATGATGACAAAGATATGAATGATGACCTAATATGATACAGTCCATAGTAAGACATCTCATAAGTCTTGCTGGAAAAGAGAATCAGGAAGCAAAAAAAAAAAAGATCTTGTCTAAGTGAAAGTCAATGCCAACATACCCAAGTGGAGAAGATGACTTGGAACAAGTCACTGAAACTTTCAGGGTCTCAGGACCTTTGTCTAAAATGGGGAAAGTTGTACCTTGTTCCTGGAACATTTTGGATGGGGCCCAATCACTGGCTGACTATGATCTGTCAAGGTTACTTCTAGCGCCAAGGTTTATGATTTGGTTATTACTCATAAACTGCTCTCTTATTTAAGTCATAGCTCTCAGATTCCTTTTAGCAGTAGTATAGCAAAAAGGAACGGCAGTGTGGTGTAGTGAATAGAGTCAGCCTCCAAGTCAAAAAGACCTGGGTCCAAGAGCTCTGGCTGTGTGATCCTGGACAAGTCACTTAACTTCTCAGTGATCTAGGCAACGAAGACTAGAACTTATAGAAAAGGTGCCAACTTGAACAGCAGGAGTTTCCTCACCTGTGCAGTGCCCATACCATTCAAACCACAGATCCAGTCTTTATCTTCTAAGGTACCCAGGGCAGAGATTTTTCCCCCACAGCAGGCAGACCTTCATTGTAAAGAGTAAAGAGTCAGCCAGCATATGTGTGGCTGGCACCTAGGATCATTCCCTGGAAAAAAGTCACCTGAGTTTATCAGAATACAAAATTCCCAACTGGGGGACTTGCTAAAAGATAGAGGCAAGTTCCCTCCATTAGACTAAGAGCTGCTGGGTTGGAATCCCAGTTTTGTCAGACTTTTTGTCTAACTTTGGGTAAATTCCTCACCCTCTCTGGGCTTTAGTTTGCTCATCTGGAAAATGGAGAAAATAATAGCAAGAGGTCAGAGGTTTGCTTTCAGGATCCATTGAGATAAGGTAGATAAAGAATTTTGCAAAGCTTAAAGTATTGCATAATTATTAGCTTGTTATTTTATAAATGTTAGATTGTCTTCTTCTCTGGACCTCAGTTTCCTCATTTGTGAAAGGCAACAGATTGGAGAACATGACCTTTAAAGTCCTTTCCAACTCTAAGTTGTGTGCTCCTATGAAAGCCTATGATTGGCAGAAACAGGTTAACTGGCCAATAATTAAACCTGGCTATTTGCCAGGAGCTAGTCCTGGAGACAGATCCCTCCAGCAGCTGTTGCCTCTACCCTAAAGGTTCTTTGGCCTCCAATGTTGATTTTCCATCAAAGAGCTTATAGGGCTCCTTCATCTCCCTTTCTTTAAATAGTGTGATTTATCCACTGTGGGGGATGGTGGAAGTCTTCAGGTTGCTTTCCTAAATTATCATCTGTGACCAAGGTCCCAGCAGCAGATGACTTGGTTTTCCATGTTTGGGCCTTGTTTTCTAAAGGGACTTGAAAGTCTCCAATTATATCATCTCCTCGTATTATCAGCTCAGTGCCAAGAATCCTGCCCTCAGACCAAATTCTCCCTAAGAGGAGGCCTTCTTTCTACAAGCTTCTTTCACATAGAGACAAATGGCCACATCACACATGACCAAAGGAAACACTACGATTTTTAAAATGTTTTTATTGACATCTTTTGGTTTCCCCAAACACAGAGATTTCCTCTAAAATTTTCCCCTCTTCCTTTTCCCAGACAGACATTGGCTGTGACAAGCAGGCAACAAACATTGCTTATGTGCCACGCACCACGAAGGGTCTTTCTTTTCCTTTCAAGGATGAAGATGTAACAGCTACTGCTGCTGTTGCCATCTCTGTCCTTGTTTGGGGAGAAGGTCTTGAATTTAGATGCCCAAAGACAGAAACTTGTTCCTTACATCTGCTCAGGGAACTATGCCTCTAAATTTGTCCCCTGCTTTTTGGAGAAACAGCTCCATCCCTCAGAATTCTGCTGGGATTTCTCTAGATTTCTTTTAATAAATTTCTCCTCTGGGGAGCTGGCAGTGGAGAAGGCCTTCAAAGACTCCAAGCTAGAAGCAACAGTCTTCCCCTTCCCCCTCTTCTGGCAGTAGGCGCCAAGATCCTACTGGGATGACAAGCCTAGACTTGCCTTGGAGGGGAAGAAGACCTAATGCCCCCAGACTTCACCTTCCAACTGCTCTGGCTCCCGTAGCTTGCTTGCTGTCTGGTTTTCTTACTGTTATAATTACTAGCTTGATTCCTACCAGGGCCTTGTGGTCTAAGCTGTTGGTCTATAGACCAGAAAACTTGGAGGCCAGAAAACCCTAGCCCTATTTTTCTGTTATGGGAGGAAAGGCTGCTTGGTGAAGTTTTCTCTCCTAAGTTGGAGGTCCTTCTAAGGATTCTCTTTTCTAGTTTATTTGCAGGTAGAGGAGATAGGCTAAGGGAGAAGTTTGAATTCAGGGATGAGCTCAACACCCTCAGTTCTTCTAACTCATCTGGATATGGTGAATCCAGTGCTCACCACACCATAGCAGTCAGAGATCTAGGATTGGAAGGTCCTTCAGATGTCCTGGAGTCCAAGCTTCTCACTTTATTGACATGGAAGCAGTCTAGGTTACTTCAGTGACTTGTTCAAAGTCACATGGTCAGCAGCAGAGCTAGGGCCAGAATCTAGGGCTTTAAATATGACTTGATGAGTCTCTGGAAGATGGGCATGTTCATTACTGTACAAATATTAAACATCTGCTGTATATTCCAGGAACTAGAAATACAAAGGGGAAAATGAGAGAGCTGCCCAAGGAGTTTTTACTTCTACTGATGTGGGGTAAATGTGCACAGATAAATAAATAAAAATAATTGTGGGTAGGGATGCCAACAAATGGGGCGGGGGCAAGTAGAATGAAGAAAGGCCTCCTATAGCGAATGACATTTGAGCTGAGTCTTGAAGGGAGTTAGAATCTCCAAGTAACGAGAAAGGAGGACATCCAAGGTCGGGGGGACAGACTATGCAAAGGCATGGAAGGAGGGAAATGAAATGGCATATATTAGGAACTATGAGTAAGTGAATTTAGCTGGTATATAAACAGCAATGTATTGAAGCCAGCTCAGATAGAGAGAGCTGACTGTTAAATTTTCAACATGAGCTTTTATACCTCAGAAATCAACAAATGCTATAAAGCATAGCTTGACCTATTGTTTTTATTGATTATCTACACTTCACAAAATAATGGAGAAAATGTTCATAATGCGCATTCAACTTGAAAGTGTGTCCTGCATTTTTGGAGAGCTTGTAGTTAAACATTTACCAGCAGAGCCCTGGATGCATTGAACAAGGAAAATGAAGTGCATAACACATGAATGGTCCTGAAATGACCATCTGGAACCAGAATGGTCTACCAGAAGGGGCTTGCCTTTCATTGTCGAAATAATAGTGATCCCCTGCAGTTTCTTGAGCAAGGGAGTAACATCAGCAGACCTATGCTTCAAGAATCTCAGTGTAGCAGCTGGGTGGAGGATCAGTGGCAGCCAATGTGGCCAGGAATGAGGAGACTGCTGGAGAGGCCCCTGAAATAAGAATCTGCTTGTGTTAAGAGCAGAAAGAAGAAGTATTTGAGAAAGATTTGCAGGAAAATAATCAAAGGAAGATCTGAGAATTATCAACCCTATTTTTCTTTAATAATCAATAAACTTTTATTAAGTGCCTACTTAATTAAGTACTATTAAGTACCATTTTTCTTTAATAATCAATAAACTTTTATTAAGTACCTATAACCCCATTTTTCTTTAATAATCAATAAACTTTTATCAAGTACCTATAACCCCATTTTTCTTTAATAATCAATAAGCTTTTATTAAGTATTACTGTGTTAAGCTCTGAGGATCCAAAATGAGCAAAAGATGTTCCTTGTCCTCCAAGAACTTATTCTCTAACAGGAAGATGTGTATCAGTAATATGAACTCTCAAATAACGTGACCTTGAAGAGGAAATCCAAAGCAGGTGGGGGCAGATTCAAATACTGATCCTCCCCATCAAGGAGTCATCTAGCAGTGCTTTCATGAGCCTTCAGAAAGTGAGCTCAGATTTCAATAAAAGAAATTGGCAAAACAATAATTCTTTTATCTACCTGTGCAAGAGTTCCATGAATGTTAAATATCAGAGAATAACAGTAGTTTTGTCCCAAGACCATCTTTATCTGAACTCCTTATGAGAACTAGAAATAGAAGGAATGATTACCATGATAGTCTATCCCCAAGTCTTTATTCAGTACCTACTATGTGTCAGGCATTGTGCTAAGGGTTGGGGAGACAAAAAGAGGCAAAAATCAACAAAAACTTTGGAGCTTATGGTCTAATGGAAGAGTCAAGATGTAAATAACTATATAGAAGCAAGAAATGATGGTAATGATAAAGATGATGATGATGATGATAGGTATACAGTAAATTAAAATTCTCAAATCATTTAAACAGTTGACTTTTCTAGATGATATCATATCACTGATTTTTGTCCTATTTCTAGGATTCATCACACTCATTGTAACCTAGACTGGGATTTTATACATCCCTTGGTCCCTCTGTCTTCCTAGAATCTTTGTCACAGGCTGGAATTGTCCGGGTCCTGAACAGTTTTCTAACCTCAGTTCTGACCTTTGTTTCAGCTAGTTGGTAATCAGAGTTCTCTTTGGGCTTCACAAAGCTCCCTCTATCTCTTTGAACCTGGGTTTCTGGAATGCTGGGTGCTCACCAGGAATGTCTCATGCCTTTGGAATGCAGCTCTTTTGACAATAGGCCAGATTCCTCAGTTTCTGAAAAACTTTACCGTCGGGGGAGTTCAAAGACTTTCTCTGGAATCCTCTCCACCCTTAACTTGATCTTTGCTGCTCTCTGCTATTAGTAAACTATAAAAAGCTAAGCCCCCTGCCCTCTCCTCCTGCTTTATTCCTGACAACCTCATGTTTCAGCTACTAGGTGAGCAAAGGGGGAAACTGAGTTCAGAACAGAAAAATGTGTGAAGAGATCTCTCTTTGCTCTTGACTTTGAAGCACCTCCCGATTAAAGAAATCCAACATTTATTTATCCCTGGCGACTTGCATCAAGGACAACCCCTCTCATTAGGGATTGACTAAATAAATCCCAAACCAAGGAAACAGATGGGTAGATGGATTGGTCGCTATTTATTTAGTGTGTGACCTGGGAGGTGACTGTTTTTAACTTAGTTTCTGGAATAGGGGAAAACCCTCAAACTGATTTTAACACAAGAGTGAAAGGGGAAAGGGAAAAAAATGGGTTTTCTTGTCCCTGGTGGTTTCAAGATTTACTTTCGTGTTTGTGAAGTTGGTCTGGCCTGTCTGCTGGGTTTGCTCTCCCTCTCTTACTACCTCCCACCCGCACCCAACAAGTTCCTGCTGGCTGACCTTGAATTGATGTCATCATTCTAAATTTGTCAGAGCTAGCTTCCTAAACAACACGCTGAAGTCATAACCAGGGGCTCCAGCCTGAGCTTGTCCCATCAGATCAAACAAAGAGAAGAGTAGAAAAAGGAGCCCAGAAGTGTTTTCCATTTTTTTAAGGAAAATAGGGGAAAGAGGGAGTGGCTTTTGTCAATAATGATATCTGAGAAATGCCTTAGATCCACTGGGTTCACTCATGATTTTCAGATAAAGAAAATACTGCCTTGCCCAGATAGTATGTGACCCATAAAACCGTGCCATTTGGAATACCCTGAGAAAGATTGATTATCTGAATGCTGAGGATTGTTCTGGATTAAAGTCATAGATTTAGATCCGGGAATAACATTAAACATCAGAGTTTCATAATGTTGAAGATTCTTAGTTGTACCTTAGAGGCCATCTGGAAGTAGCTGTTGACACCCTAGCTAAAGTTCTACACCTGGAGGCAGAAAGACCTGCATTTAAATCCAACCTCAGACACTTCCTAGCTGTATGACCCTAGGCAAGTCACTTAACCTCTTTATGCCTCAGTTTTCTCATCTGTAAAATGGAGATAATAATAGTATATCTCTCTCTAGGCTATTGTGAAGATTTAGTGATATATGTAGTACTTTGCAAACCTTAAAGTTCTACATAAAAGATTAATTCTGCCTTTTTACAATCTCTACCCATCACTCCTATTTCTGCCCTACAAGGCCAGGTGGAACAAGTCTTATTTCTCATCCACATGAACACCCTGAAATAGTCCTTTAGTAACTCTGGGAAGCAGGGACTCCAGATATGATCATTTCCATTTAACAAATGCAGCAACTGGAACTCTATGATGAATACATAGCTACCAAGTAACTGAAAGAGAATTTGAACCCAGTTCATATGCCCTTTCAAAAGATATTTACTCTTTAAATTTGTTTCATCTTTATCTTTGTATGCCCAAGACCTAGCACAGTGCTTGGCCCACAGGCACATGATAAATGCTTGTTGATTGAATAGAGATAAATAGAAACATACTCAATTTATTTGAACTTTCTCACTGAATTACTGGTCAGTACCTGGAAGGGTAGCACTGGGGAAGAAGCATGATGGGACCACTGAACCCAGTGAGTACTTTCCCTAAATCAATCCAGGGTATCAATACTAGCTGGGTCTCTTCATCCCATTCAGTGCTGTACCTTACACATTGGTCATTGAGTGCTGCTGTCCAAGGTACCTATTATTGATAAACTAATTGTTATTGGTCAGTTTTTTCAGTCATGTCTGAATCTTTGTGGGGTTTTCTTGGCAAAGATACCAGAGTAGTGTGCCATTTCCTTCTCCAGCTCATTTTACAGATGAGGAACTCAGTTAAATAAATTAAATGACTTGCTCACACAGCTCATAAATGTGGGATGGGTAGACACCAAAGGTGGAAAGAGCCCTTAAAGGGGCTTGGCAGCCATCACACCAAAGGTTCTGGTCCTCCCAAAATACACCCTACACCCCTACATATATATATGTATGTGTATATATACATATATATATAGTATATGCATATGTGTACAGACATGTGTAAATACACACAAACACACATTTATGTATAAAAGACCAAAAGTCATTCCTGAATAGAGAATTAGTCAGGATGTGAACAAACACTTCTTAAAAGATGAATTGTGAATCATTAACAATCACATGAAAAAATGTACCAAATCATTAATAATAAGAAAAATGCAAATCAAAACAACCCTCAAATATTGTCTCATATCCTACAAATTGACAAAAATAGCAAAAGATGAGAATAGTTAATATTGAAAGGATTGTAGGGAGATATGAACTTGGATGCATTGTTAATGACTCTGTGAGTCAGGACAACCAATCTGGATTGCAATTTAGAATTCTGTGACTAAATAAAGTGACTAAATGTCAGTGCCTTTTGACAGTGATTATACTCCAGGGAAATAACCGATAAGAAGGAGCTGCTCATCTACACCAAAATATTTGTAGCAGCACTTTTGGTAATAGTTAAAAACAAACAAAAAAATGTAGATGCCCATTAATTGGGGAATGGCTAAACAAACTGTGGTATACAAATCTAATGGAATTTTACTGTGCTGTAAGAAATAAATCTGATGGATACAGAAAAGCATGGAAAGATTTACATGATCTGATGTAGAATGAAGTCAGAAGAGCCTAGACAATGACATATACAGTGAATACAATAATGTAAATGGAAAGATCCACCTCCCTTCCCCATGTAAAAAGCAAATGTTGCAAAACGACAAAGAGTAAGTACGGCCACCAAGAAAAATCTGTGGGAAGATCACCCCTCCCCCCAACACACATATACACATACTGTTGCAGAGATGGTAGGGTCCATAGATATGGTACTTTATATGCATTTTCAGAATTTTTTTCCCAACATATTGAGTAGTTTTGCTCATTTTGATCTCAT
Organism: Bettongia penicillata ogilbyi; assembly: GCA_023548195.1. Taxonomy (NCBI): domain Eukaryota; kingdom Metazoa; phylum Chordata; class Mammalia; order Diprotodontia; family Potoroidae; genus Bettongia; species Bettongia penicillata. The sequence goes on along the minus strand of JAJHZJ010000134.1, from coordinate 9,893,879 downwards.
CTTTCTCTTTTTCATTTTTTCTTTAAAATGTGATCTGTTGGATGGGATGGCTAGAGGGGAGGGAGGGGGAAGACAAACGAGAGAAATTTCTGATGATGCAAAAAAAATAAAAGATTACAATGATATTTTATTTTAAAAAGGTGATTGTTCCAAAATTACCACGATCAAATGGGGCCTTAAAGAAATGCGAAGACATCTCACTTCACTGCTTTGCAAAGGTATGGGGGTGTGGAACATTGTATATATTTTCAGATTTTTTTCATCTTGATAGTATTTTGCCAATTTATTTTTGTTCTTCCTTTCTTTATTCTTTAAAATATATTTGTTATAAAGGATGGCACTCAAAGTGAGGGGAGGAATATTTCAAAATTTCTGGTGATGTGAAAAAAATATATCATTAAAATTTATTTTAAAATTTCTTATTATGGAAAATTAAGTCATAGAAAAAGCAACAAAACCACTTGGATAGAATACTGAACTAGGTATCAGAAGACCTACATTCAAACCTTGCCACTTAGTAGATGACCCTGAGCAAATCACTTCACTCCCCTGAATCTAAGTTTCCCTCCCTGTAAAATGAGGGGCTTTGACTGGATGATGTCTGATGTCCTTGCTAGCTCTAAATTACAGATTTTGTGATCCTCTAAGTGGATTCATCACATTCTCTCATGAATTATGGCTCAGGAGAAGAAAGTGGGATTGGTGACCTTGCATAGCCCTCCCTCACTCAAATCAAAATCAGCTGACCTCATCTTGATGTCACGGTCCTCTTTGAGAATGAAGGACAGACACAACCACGTGAATTGTAGTCCCTAAGGGCACATGCTTTACATGCTCTTTCTACCCTGGCAGTGGTCCTATTCAAGTGATGGAAGTCAAAGACCTTAACTTGTTATGTCAGTTTGCCTAAGGTCATTTTACCAATGCAAGTAATGACCAACAGAAGTCATTATATGGCACAAGAATAGTGGTAACTATCAACAAGCACCAAATCCAACATTGACATGGGAGAGAAAGGATCATCTTCTTGTACCCAGGTTTATTAACAAATTCTTTGTATCTGATTCTAGTCTGTGATTTCATCAGATTGGGGAGTGCCCAGGGAAGAAACCCAACGCTCCACCAAGGACGATTGGCAATTCATCTGTTACTTGGTACTATAGTATCAAAGATTTAGAGCTGAAAAGAGACCTTCAGGCTACCTGAAGCCATTTTACAAATAAGGAAACTGAGACCCAGTTAGGTCAAGTGACTTCCTCAGTGTCTCACAGTTAATGTGATTCTGATTCCAGTCTTAGACAATTCCTCCACAGTCTCCCCTTCCCCTATCCCTTATCCAATGAAGAAAAAGATAGTAGAAATTAAAGTAGGCCCTGTAACATTTCTTTGTGGTCTACTCCTTGGTTTCCATTGAGGCTCATATGGATTCCTTTCACTGGAGAGTCAACAGGCCAATGCTATTCATCCAGCCTCTATTAAGCTTCTATAGTATGCCAGATGCCATGCTAGGCACTAGATATGCAAAATGAAAGATTGCCTGCCCTCAGGGAGCTTATCTTCTTTTGAGAGAAAGGGTCCTGGATCCAGACAAATAAATACAAAACACATCAAAATAACTTTCGGGAGAGAGAGCACATTAACAATTGGCTGAGTCAAGAAGAGGCCAGTCTAGAACTGACTTGGATGGAGACTTGAAAGGAGACAAGTTTGGAGGGACAAAAGTCAAAACAGAGAATGGGTGAGATGGAGCAAGGCAGGGTATGCAAGGCCATGCAAGTTGGAGGTGGCATGCCTTGTGTAGAGAACAGCAAGGAGACTTTTGCCTTGACTATCTTCCTTGACTCTGCCTTTTTGAAACCTCTCCTGTTTTGGCATGCTATGGTTAGATCAAACTGTGCTTCATCCCCCACCTCCCTACCTTTGCCCAGTCTGCCCCCACTTCCTGGAATGTGCTCCTTCTTCACCTCTTCCTTTTAGAATTTCTAGTTTCCTTTGGTGTTCAGCTCCACTCTCTACTCTGTCTTGAATTTTCACCTGTTTCCTCCAAGGGCTAAGGTCTTTCTATCTCAATCTCCAATTACCTTGAATTTATTTTGTGTATATACAAGGCTTCCCATTGGATGTAAGCTCCTTGAGGGTAGGGATGATTTAATTTTTATTTTTGTATCCCCTGGCATAATCCTTGCCAAATGATGGGCACTTAGATGTGTTTTCATTGATTGATAGTGACAAAATGAGGAGACATACGAGTCCTTCTCTAAAGCTGCTTGCTGCAGACAAGTTTGTTCATAGTTTGTCCTGACTCCTCAGTGTAAGCTGTGTACTCTCAGAACAGAAGAAAACCAACTCCTTGGGTGGAGCCAAGATGGCGGAATAGAAAGACTTACGTATGCTAGCTCCGAACCCACAGCCCATAAATTTCCTGCAAGAAGAACTCCCCACAAATTATGGAGCACTGCAAGGTGTGCAGAAACACAGTGGAAAAGATTTCCATTCCAGAGAGCCCTGGAGAGCCGTCCCCAGGGGTCCGTTGTGCCCCAGAAAGCGGAGCCCACCCCTGAGCTGTCCTGGCCGCGCAGCCCCAGAGGAGCAGATCTGAGCAGGCTTCAGGGATGGAATCTCCAGTGGCCAGGAAGGTCCCTCTGCCCACAAATGCTACAAGTCAGTGAGAGAGACTTCTGGGCCGGCCGAGAGGGGAGCAGGGTGTCTCTGTGACTTGGGCCCCCTCAGGGGGCAGTGGCAGAGGCAGTGGTGGCTGGAACTCCCAGAGCAGACAGGAGCTCCATTACCGAAGGTCTCTGCATAAAGCCCCTGAGGGAACTGAGCCTGGGAAGTGGCCCTGCCCCCACCCAAGCACCAGAACTTAAGCTCATATTGAATAGCAGCTGTACCTGCCGCAGAAAGCCCATTTGAATCTCAGACCCCAAGCACTAGCTGGGCGGATCTAGGCGGGGGTGGACAGGAATCTCAGAAGTCAAGTAACTGGCTGGGAAAATGCCCAGGAAAGGGAAGAAAAATAAGACAAGAAAGCTACTTTGATGGGGTACAGATGTTCCCGCTTTTCAATTCTGATGACGAGAAACTATTCTTACCATCAGGGAAAGATGTGGAGGTCAGGGCCTCTGTATCCCAGACATTCCAGGTGGATGTCCGGTGGGCTCAGGCCATGGAAGAGCTCAAAAAGGATTTTGAAAATCAAGTTAGACAAGTGGAGGAAAAACTGGGAAGAGAAATGAGAGAGATGCAAGAAAAGCATGAAAAACAGGTCAATACCTTGGTAAAGGAGACCCAAAAATATGCTGAAGAAAATAACACCTTGAAAAATAGGCTCACTCAATTGGCAAAAGAGGTTCAAAAAGTCAATGAGGAGAAGAATGCTTTCAAAAGTAGAATTAGTCAAATGGAAAAAGAGGTTCAAAAGCTCACTGAAGAGAATAGTTCTCTCAAAATTAGAATGGAACAGATGGAGTCTAATGAATTTCTGAGAAACCAAGAAATCACCAAACAAAACCAAAAGAATGAAAAAATGGAAGAGAATGTGAAATATCTCATGGGAAAAACAACTGACCTGGAAAATAGATCCAGGAGAGACAATTTAAAAATTATGGGACTACCTGAAAGTCATGATCAAAAAAAGAGCCTAGACAGCATCTTTCATGAAATTATTGAGGAAAACTGCCCTGATATTCTCCAACCAGAGGGCAAAATAAGTATTGAAAGAATCCATTGATCACCACCTGAAAGACATCCAAAAAGAGAAACTCCTAGGAACATTGTGGCCAAATTCCAGAATTCCCAGGTCAAGGAGAAAATATTGCAAGCAGCTAAAAAGAAACAATTCCAGTATTGTGGAAATACAATCAGGATAACTCAGGTCTAGCAGCTTCTACATTAAGGGAACGAAGGGCATGGAATAGGATATTCCAGAAGTCAAAGGAACTAGGACTAAAACCAAGAATCACCTACCCAGCAAAACTGAGTATAATACTTTAGGGGAAAATATGGTCTTTCAATGAAACAGAGGACTTTCAAGCATTCTTGATGGAAAGACCAGAGCTGAAAAGAAAATTTGACTTTCAAACACAAGAATGAGAACAAGCATGAAAAAATAAATAGCAAAGAGAAGTCATAAGGGACTTACCAAAAGTGAACTGTTTACATTCCTACATGGAAAGACAATATTTGTAACTCTTAAAACTTTTCAGTATCTGGGTAGTTGGTGGGACCACACACACACATACATAAATACACACACACGTACATGTGTACGCACACACATATACACACATGCACGCACATACAGAGACATAGAGCACAGAGTGAATTGAATAGGATGGGACCATATCTTAAAAGAAATTAAGGTAAATGGTGAGAGAGAAATGCAGTGGGAGGAAAGAGGGTGAAATGGAATGGGGTAAATTCTCTCTCATTCAAGAGGCAAGCAGGAGACTTTTTAGTGGAGGGAAAAAGAGGAGAGCTGAGAAAAAAACAAGAAGTTTACCCTCATCACATTTGACTAAAGGAAGGAATAAAATGCACACTCATTTTGGTATGAAAACCTATCTTACAATACAGGAAAGTGGGGGAGAAGGAGATAAGCAAGGGGGGAGGGATGATGGTAGGGAGGGCAATGGGAGGAAGGAGCAATTTGAAGTCAACACTCTTGGGGAGGGACAGGATCAAAAGACAGAATAGAAACAATGAGGGGCAGGATAGGATGGAGGGAAATAGAGTTAGTCTTACACAACACGACTATTATCGAAGTCATTTGCAAAACTACACAGATAGGGCCTATATTGAATTGCCTGCCTTCCCAAAGGGAATGGGTGGGGGGGAGGGATGGGGAGAATTTGGAACTCAAAGTTTTAGGAACAACTGTTTAGTATTGTTCTTGCTACTAGGAAATAAGAAATACAATTAATGGGGAATAGAAAGTCATCTGGCCCTATAGGACAAAAGAGAAGATGTGGACAAGAGAAGGGAGGGATGATAGAAGAGAGGGCAGATTGGAGATAGGGAAAATTATATTGCTTGGTGTATTGGGGTGGGGGAGGGGAGAAAAGGGGAGAAAATTTGGAACCCAAAATTTTGTGAAAATTAATGTAAAAAGTTAAATAAATTTTTATTAAAAAAAAAGAAAAGAAAACCAACTCCTTGAGGGCAGGGATTATCTGGGGTTTGTCTTTCCATTATCAGCCTGGGCTTCTAGAACACAGTAAGAGGTTTGTTTCTCAGTACTTGCAGCCTGCCTGAGCTTGAGCTCTGATACTCATTTCTGTGTGTGCTCCTAGATTTCCTATTCTGGTCTTCCTGGGAAAATTGCCTCTGTCCCATGTTGACCAAGCACACAGTTATCTATTGGTTCCACAAACCAAGCCCAAGGATCCTGATCCTGGCCCCTCCATTGTGCCATGATTTGCTGCCAGAAAGAGAGAGCTTTAAAAATCTTTCAGTAACCCTGGCATCTCCGGCCAATGTAAGGAATGTGACCTATCTCAATACCTCCCAGTACGAGATCGTTTTGAAGAGGGAAAAGAGGGTGGAGAAGAAAATGATTAGTTGGTCAATTCAGAAAAAAGATTAAAGCTGATTTGGAATGGGCTGTTTGAATATTCTACCTACTGCCCCAATACTCTCAAGCAAAGGGATCTTACTATGGCAGAATTCTCTATAATTCAACTAATTAAGCAAACAAGCGCTTAGAAGTGCCTACTGTGTGCTGAGTACTTTATCCAAATTCACAAATGAAACAGCGACTGCCCTCACAGAGCTTATCCAACTGGATAATTCTCCATCAGGAAGGTGTTGGAGGAAATGGGGGGAGAGAGAAGTAGCTATCACTTGTGTCGATTTGTTCCAAGAGATGCCCACGGGCCACCCCCCCACTCCAATTTTCCAGTTTCCTTGAGATGAGAGACAGGACACAGTAGCAGGAAGAACATTGGGCCCAGACTTAGATGGCCTGAGTTCAAGCCCTGGCTCTGAAGTTCTTTAATTGTGAGACCTCCAAGAAGTCACTTTCATTATGTCTCAGAACTTCAGTTTCCTCCTCTGTAAAATGGAGCGGGGATGAGATGAGACAAGTCTTTGATTCCTTCCAACTTTAGGGTGAGATTCTATGCATTTATGGGAAAGTCACTTCATCTCCCCAAGCTTCAGGACCCCCCACTGTAAAATAAAGTGATTAGATGACATGATTCTGACTCCCTCCCAGTTCTAAATCTCTGATCCCATGTGACTGATTATTTTTATTTTCTCAGCTGTAGAAGGAGAATTTGTGGTTCAGTGGTCTCTGAGGTCCCTCCTCCAGCTCTACATTTATCATCTACTTTGACCCATGGGCATTACTTTTTGACAGCTATACGGCACAGTGCATAAAACAAAGGGCCTGGAGTCAGGAGGACCTGAATTCAAATCTGACCTTAGGCACTAGATATGTCTGAGTCACTTAAGCAAGTCACTTAACCCTATTTACCTTAGTTTCCTCATCTGACATATTATCTGGAGAAGGAAATGACAAACTGTTTCAGAATCTTTGCCAAGAAAACCCCAAATGGCTTAATGAAGAGTCAGAAATGATTGAAAAATGACTGAAAAACAATTTGTCTTTACCTCTCTGAGAACTCAATTTCCTCATCTGAGAAATGGGGATTCAGTTCCATTCATTAAACTTTTATTCTAAACCTACCTGCAATGCTTGCCTCCTCACAGGGTGTGGGGAAGCTGAAATGAGATCATGCATTTAAAAGAAGATAAAAGAATCTGCACATGCTCAAGTCCTAGAAATGTCTGCTCTCATCATTGTCCTAAGGTAAAGTTGTCTGGCCCCAAAGATGATGTATGTTGAAAGAGCCCACACAATTTTCCCTCTTTTCTTCCACTGGCCTCAGGAGACATTAATGCAAAGATGCCAAAGGGAGAAAAAACATGACATCTTTTGAAACCAATAATAAAAGCCAAGAAGTGCAAAATATGCCTTCCTTTTGAGAAGCCTTACCCAAATTAAAATACTGGCCGGATATTAAAATGTGAGAAACAGCTCCCACTAATAGAAAGATGCTTCCAAAGGGGACATTGACATCTTTGATCAAAGGAACTGCAAGGATATTAAGCCTTTGTGAATCATCCCTAGAAGATGCTGATCTCCACATAGCTGGGGAGTGGGGCTGGACTCACAGAAATCATAGACTGATAGGGGAAGATGAATCAGGAAGCAGGGATGGACTGTGAAATAGGACTCAAAGACCAGTTTCCTTTAAGAAAAGGAAAATAATTTATGTTAAAGAGGCAGAAAAACATCTGATCTCATAGCTGATGGAAAAGTAGGATGGGAAGTGAGGGCATTCACGTAGCATTAACCACCTTGGAAAAGGAGAATTTTAGCAAATTAATTCTGGTCATTTTGATGGAAGGAGCTGGGTCTGACAGGGAAACAGGGCAGGTGTGATTGATGAGAGTCAGGGACCTGGATGACGGGCAGCTCTATGGTGTGAATTAGGAAGAGGGGACGTCATTTTTCAAATTCTGTACTTCCTCTTAAAGGCATTGAGCGAATTTTTCATCCCCCTATTCTCTGGGGAACAAGGCTACAGTCTGATTGATGAATATATACAAACATCCATGCTAGCATCTGACAGCGCCATTTGGGATGGGGGAAAAACCCACAGTAATGTCACTAAAGCTTTCATATCAAATGTGATGCAGAAAATTCAGGGCATTTCTGATGTTTTGCTGAAAAGTACTCTTGAATAGAAAGTAACTCAGCAGTCAGATGGTGTGTGTGTGTGTGTGTGTGTGTGTGTGTATGTATGTATGTATGTATGTATGTTTTAAGCCTGCGAAATTTACAGAATCATTACTAAAGTTAACTTTAAAGGAGCCACAGTGAACTGCCAGTTGAAACTCAGTATTCTGGTGACTATGAAATCCATTTTTCTCCTTCAGAGGTAAGAAGAACAGCATTCTGGGGTCTTGTGAATTCAAATACTCCCAGCCCAGCTGCTGCTTATGTTACCTAGGCAGACTGAAATTCAGCATTTCCCTGGAAACCCTGGACAAGGTGATAAAACAACTCCAAGCCCAGGCTATCCCTGCTGTTACTTCCTTGGTTACTGAGGAAACACGCAGCCCCCATGCTGACCCAGACAGGCAGGGAGTAGGAGGAGCAAAGGGGAATGGACAATGCTGGGAGTCTTGTCTGGAAAGAGCAGAGGCTGGGAGATGACGTGCCCTGAGTCTGAATCTTGGTTCTCCTTCTTCCTCTGAGACCTTGGACTAGTGAACACATCCAGCATCTTTGATTTTATCAGTGGAACACGAGTGTGGGTTACGGTCCTGCTAAACCTTAGATGATGAATTGTAAGAGTTTTCTGAGTTTCCCAGACATGAAATGCCCAGCCCAATGTCACACAACTGTTGTCCTCATGACTCCAAAATCAGTTTGTATTCCCTGTTATTTAGACAAAAAAACTCTGGGTCACTTTTTTAAAATTAGGAATACTGGAGAGTCAAACTTTAGACTAATGTGTCAAAGTCTATTAAGGTGAAATTTAGTTTGCATTTGGTTTGCATGCCAAGTTTGGATTTGGTCTCAAAATATCAGGACAGAATAGGGAGCCTCTGAATTGAGAGCATCCCACCTGTAAGAATACCTGAACTTTTCAGTGACTTGCTAAGTGAGTTACCATCAGCCTAAATGACCAAACAGCACTGAAAGAAGATGAAACATCAGAATGAAGAAGGTGACAGTCTTGCTGTGCTGTTCTTTTTGCTGGTCAGGAAGCGCCTAGAATATGGAGTTTGGGAATGGATGAGACAGGTAAGGAAAGACAATGTTCAAAAACAAGAGTGTATGGGGCAGGGGTGGCAAACAGAAAGGAGCAAGAACATCACGCCCATGCCATTGAGAACCTCTTGAAGGAACAGGGGATTTTTTAGGCAGGAGAAAAGGCTTAGGAGTGAGGCAGAAACAGGATATGCCTTCTAGTATCTCAAGGATTGTTATGTAGACAGATGACTACAGAGGACAGACCTGGGAGAGGGCAGACCTGGGAGATGTTCAGAAGCTACAGAGAAGTAAACTGAGGCTTAATGTTAGGGAAAAAGTTTCCAACAATGAGATTCATCCATGCTTGGAGTGAGTTAACTGCGAAAGTAGTGAGCTCCCCATCACTGGATATTTTCAAGGTGAGATTGGGATGTTATAGTGGAGATTTCTGTTCAGGGGCCAGCCTGTAAACACTGAAATACTATGGACACATTGTAGCTCTCTCGACCTGTTTTCTCATCTTTAAAATGGGCATGTTGTGGTAGAGGATCTGTATAATCCCTTCCAGTTCTACACCCTACGAGCCTGTGACCCACCCATGGGTGATGAATTAAGAGATGGCAAAACATAAAAGAAAACTGAAACTTTCAAGAAAGAGAATCCTCTTGAGAAACCCTCAAATCTTTCTTTAGAGTCTAAAGGAAGAGAAACCTTCTTTTACAGTAACAAGAAAACAAGTCAAAGATGTGGGCATTCACTTAACAAGACATTCAAGAGACATTCAAGTTGATTTTGATAGAAATCAAGAAAGAACAAAGCCATCGAAGGAAGGGGATCTTGTTCATATCTTTGTTTCATTTTATTTTTAAATTCCCAAACTATGATTTATTGTATGTGTTCTCCCAGGAAAAAAACTCCCTCTACTTCAAGAACTAAATCTCTGAAACTTGCCTGGAGCATTAAGAGGTGAAAGCGCTAGCGCGGTGTCATACAGCCAGGATGGGTTGAAGGTAAAGTCTGAATTTAGGTCTTTACTCTTACAGCTCCACACCCATGACCCCATATTGCTTCTTCCACGGTTAGATTGAGAAAGTATAGTAAAAATGTCAATACTTCGTAAGCCAACTTAAAGAGTTAATTCAATAACAAAATGTTGATCAATTATATTGTAGAATTTGATACCCATGATATGGAAAAATGGGCAAAAATAATTGTGACTAAGAAGACCAGGGCAAGAGATGAGTGAAGTGAGCTTCAAAATATGCCATAAAGCACAGATTGCAAAGACATCTTGGTGCCATAAAATAAAATCAAAAAAAGAAATCCATCAATAGAACACAAGAGAGGACCCAGAAACACAATCCAATACTCCCTGAAACCCACACACCAGAAACACTGGAAAGAGGAGATCACTATTCAACAAAAACACACTGCAGTAAACTTCTACATAGGCTACGTGATTGAAATATAAAATGAATAAATAAATGAGAGAAAAAGGACTAACATTAACTCAGCTATGGAGGGACCTGTTGGTCAATAAAGCAAATGGAAGAAACAATTGGAGACCATCGATGGGCTTGAAGATAAAAGAATTCTTTAGACTCAGTGCAATTTCTCTACATGGGGGGAGAGTGCCTGAGATCCAGCTTCAGATACCTGCGTTGTCACTCTGTGCCTATGTTCCAGGTGAAGGCGTGCAGCACAGTGGAAAGGGAGTTGGACTTGGAGATTAAGGCAGCAGCTTCGATCCCCCTCCACCCCTTGCCCCCCGCCACACACACTCATTCTGTCTGGTGAGACCTTGACTAAAAACTTTGGGGGGATTCGCTTTGTTCTGCTCAGGGAGGGAGAGGGAAATTAGGAACTATGGCAGTGGTAGTGGGAGAGAGTGGAGAGGTGGGCAGGGGGCAGTTAGGTGGCTGGTGGATGCAGCAGCTGGTCCTGGAGTTAGAGAGATTCAATGTCCTGAGTTCAAACCCAGCCTCAGACACTTACTAGCTGTATGACCCTGGGCAAATCACTTCACCTGGTTTGCTTCAGCTTCCTCATCTGTAAAATGAGCTGGAGAAGGAAATGGCAAACCACTCTAGTATCTTTGCCAAGAAAATCCCAAATGACATCACAGAAAAGTGGGACACTCCTGAAGTGATTCAAAAATCACTACCACCACCATCACAAGATTGAGGGTAGTTGTGGAAAGGTTGATTTAGGCTCTGTGTCTTGATGAACTTCCTAACAAAGAGAGCCATCCCAAGTACAATGGGCTGCCTGGCAAAGCAGTGAGTTCCTCCACACTCGAGGTCTCCAAGTAGGCATTAGGTGATGGCCACTTATTGGAGACATGGTAATGGGGTTTCTTGATCAGCTATGGATCAAATCAGATTCATGTGAGGTTCTGTCCTGCTCTTAGGGTCCATAATTGCATGATACATCATCCCAAATGGGACTAGTCAGCACAAGTCATTTCCAGGACCTAGAGCTTCCTGGGAAATACCCCATGCTGTCCTCCAGGCTTTGTTTGCCAGCCAGAAGAGGCACATGGCCTTATGAACCAGAGCATCTGGGCTCACATTCTACCGCTGGTGCTCACAGTGTGATCTTGGGCAAATCATTGGACCTCCATGGGTCTCAGTTTTTTCATCTGTAAAATGGCAAGGTTGGCCTGGAGGACCTTTGAAGTCCTTCCTCTGCACTCTGTCCCACCTCTACTCTCCACACCCTCAAAGGTAGGTATCTGAGTGACCAGAGACATCTGAAGGCTTCTCAGCATCTCTCTAAGTAGGATTACCAGATTATAGAGTCATTGCTCAAATGGACATCAGTCCAACTCATGAATGCTAATTAAGCCCCTTGATCAGGGTCACATAGACCTTGCCAGCCCTGGTAGAGTCAGGATTTCAACCTGTCTTCTGACTCCTAATCCAGTGTTCTTTCCCCAGACCACAGATGCTGAATAACTAACCTTAGATGGGCCTCAGTGGACTCCAAGAGCCTCCACTTGAGGACAAGTGGAGGGAAAGCACAAAGCAATGCCCCTCAGTCTTACCAGGATCAGAGCTGAGCATGGGGCTCGAGGCAGAGACTGCTGAAATCCTGTCTAAGGACCAAGCAGGGCTGGGCTGGCCGTACATGGCCTTCATGCAGAAATGACCTGAGCAAATCTGGAAGGCAAAATCCCAGCAGGGAGTTGGAGAATGGAATGTGGGAGGAAGTAGGAAAGCCTCCCTGTTCAGGGGTCAAGAACATCCAAATGGTACACACCAGCACCTGGGGCAGCCTCTCCTATGGGCAGCACCCAGTTCCATCCAGTTATGTCTCCTCCATCTCAGCAGGCCTAGGCCCCATTACCCATGACATGGAGGAGGGTGTTTTTGACTGCAAACCAAGGTGCAAACCACAAAACTGAGGTCATCCCCTTCAATCTTAGACTTCAGGCTGGGAAGGGGTTCTTGCTGAAAGACCAGCGAAGCAAATCATTTGAGAAAAGGTTCAAACCCAGGTCTTCCTAACTCTAAGCCCAGAACACTCTCTACCACACTTCCTTCTTGCAGATCTCTTAATGTCTCTGAGACTCAGTTTCTGCATTTGTCAATTGGGATTACACCATATTGTTCCAGACATAGGTTTCCTCTAAAGATAAACTACCTCCCCCTAAACTGTGCATAATGCCTGGTACATGATGGGTATTTAATGAATTCTGCTGATTAAGATCTCTTAGAAAGGGAAAATCAGATAAAAGTGGGCACTGGGGAAAAAAAAACCCACCCATTGCCACCTGCTCTCAAGTCCAGGATAGGGAGAAAACACTCAACCCCTCTCTAGGCCCCTAGGGTAAAAAAGTTCTATTTTAAAAGGTGGGTTAGTGTTCATCAGAGGCAGCCTAGTGTAGTGGTGAGAGTAGAAACAGATTCTGGAAAATTGGGGTTCAAATCCTCCCTTAGACATTCATTAGCTGTGTGGGAAGATTGCTCAATCCTGAGTAAACCTCAGCTTGCTCATCTGTAAGATGGGTATACTATTCACAGGATTATTGAGAAATAAATGAGACAAATAACTCCATACAGTGCAAAGTGCTTAAAGTGCTGCTGTTGTCATTAAGAGGCAGTCAGTATGAGGTATGGATAGCAAGCTAATCTCCAAGTCAGAAAGACAGGCTCTGAAAAATACTCGGTGACCCCGGACAAGGCACACCCCTGAGTACTCCCAGATATCTCACCAAGATCCTAAGTTGCAGGGACAGTATCAACCTACACCAGTGAAAGGAGTTTCCTCCCCTGGGAGTTCCTTATCCCAAACCAATGCCCATATTTCTTAGTTCTGAACTGTATGAGTTATCTTTTATGTCTTTAATTATGTCTCATTCTCTTGAAAACCAAATAATAGAGTTGTGTGGTGGCAGACAGAATTAGGAGGAGACCAGGAAGTGGGATCCCATCCCTTAACTCCAACTAAGGATGGCCAGCAAGCTTTGTATCTCAGACTCAGTATCATGCTATTGGTGATGTTTGGTCACCAGGGACCCTTCATGGAGCTGGAAAGTTTACAGAGCATCCTCCCCCCCCAATAACACTGTGGCTTAGGTGGAAAAAGTATTATCTCCATTTTAAAAATCAAGAATCTGAGGCCTAGAGAGTTTCTGTGACTAAGGCATAAATCACACAGCCATTAAGTGTTGGGGGGTAGGATTCCAGCCTAAGTCTCCTGACTTCAAATCCAGAGGCGTTTCCTCTGTACCAGACCATCTCCACACCAGAGGCAGTCTTCCCCCTTCTCTGGCTCTGGTTCCATCTCATTTCATAATCTTCCCTCCTCTTCCTCCACCTCCCTCTGTCCCTGGTGCAGGGAAAGGAATTAGGGGGCTTGACTGAAAAAACAACCAAATTCTCAACAACTGAGATCATGACAGTCAAGTTATCTTATGATCCCAATAATGCATTGGTATGCCATTGACAAAAGAAAAGATTCTTTGTATATTGATGCCAGATTTTGATGAAAATATTTACACTGCAAAATGGAGGACAGATTTGAAGGTAAAACACTTGTTCGGGGCCTTTTTTGGGCCAGATGCTACGTACAAATACAATAATCCCTGCCCTTGGGAAACTTACATTATGGTTGGAGAGGGCAGCCCAATTCCAGGGGCCTAACATTGTGCCACATGCTACCCACTCTCCTGGCAGAGTAATCGGCCCCTGGATATTAAAGAAGACATATATGTTAGATAGGGCCAATGTGGGACTCTGTTCTATTTGATTGGGGGTCTTTGTTATGTAGAGTCCCACATGATGGACAGGGACCTATGTGTAGAGAGGGCTGTTGGTGAGCAGCTCAAAGGGAGGCAGAAGTGACATCTCTAGCCTCTTCCCCCCATACCCTTCTCCAAGGGAGACTTCATAAAGTGGAAGTTGGGGCCAGAGGCCACCATTCTGCTTTCCTCAGAGAGAGGGTATATCGGGCTAGAATGACATCTAACTGTTCCCTTAAATATTCTTAATCTAGGATATAAGATCAAATTCAAGATAACTCCTGATCACTTGGTCACTGTTAGGAGGAAGCAGGTCCCCACATTTTGCATCCAAGGCTTGGCTCCTTTCCTACCAGATACTGGTTCCACGATGAACATATAAAACAAATTACCAAGAAATTAATGTATCCAAATCACAGCAAAATAGAAATAAGAGAAATATATAGGAAAATATATAATAGATAATACAAAGAGAAGGAGCTCTCCCATTGGAAGTAACCAAGAGAGAGAGTCAGAGACCTCATTCAAGGGAAAGCTCCCTGAAGTTTCTAGTGAAACAAGCTGGGGACAGGAACATGGTAGAGACTGCAGATCTTCTCACATCTCCCTAGAGTTTCTTTATTCCACAGCCTGAAATGGATTGCTTTCTGTCATCTTTCCTCTGAGCACTGGAAACCAGAAGAGCCCCAAATGACTCCATCCTGAAAAGGACTCAAGAAGGCTTGAGGTCTCCTACTGTCACCAACTCTGCCCTGCCTTTCACACAGGGCATTCAACCCCATCAATGAGGAGAGAGTTTCATACCATTGGGCTTTGGGCAAGGGTTACAGTTATACATTTTTGTTAATTAGAAAAATAAAAATAGAAAGACGAATGAATGATAAAAGCATGTGGCAGACACTATGTTGACTGCTAGTCATACCAACATAAGCAAACTAATCCCTGCCCTAAAGAAGCTGACTTTGAATAGAGGAGATATTTACATAAAAAGATTCAAATTCAAAATTTAAATCCTCCTAACAAAGAGTTTAAAAGTAGCTTGTGAGCCTAGTTTTGAAATGTTTGAGAAGAGTGTATGGTGGCCTGGGTTGGGGGCAAGCTAAAACAAAGGCTTACCTGCTAAGACCAATACCATGGACAGAGCCCAACTTCTGATGGCAGTGAGCAGGAGGAAGACTGGAGTGGAGAAAATATGGGTTAGCAATGACTGGAAAGTCCTTTAAAAAGCTTCAAACTCCATTATCCACATCAGAGAGTGTTACTAGAAGGAACAGTGAAGAGGCAGAACATCTGCTGGTGTTTCTATAGTGACCTCCTTTCTGAGAAGATCAGAGAGAGCCACAGGAAATACCTCTTTGACCTTGACAACATTTCAAAGACAAATGCACCATCACGGCCATTTTACAGATGAGTAAACAGGGGAAGGCAGGTTGTCCATTTCCCAGTGTTACTGTGGATGTGGTAGCATTCTCGAAAGACAAAAGAGAATCAAACTGAGAAAATATTCAAGATTCAGAAGGGACAACCAACACTTTCTGAAAGAGCATCCTGCCCTTAGTCTGAGCAAATATTGATTCTGACTTGAATGGCCAAAGCAGAAATCTGATTTTTATTTTAATATGTTGCCATGTGACCCATGATAAGAAAGATTACAGCTCCCATAGATAACATGGCGGTTCAACGGAGAAAATATACATAAAGTGTTTTATGAATCCTAAAGCATCCTCCTCATGATTATCATGATATCACTTACCATTTTTATTATCATCATCTGAACAGGAAGACCACCAAATAATCTCAGAACTTAAAACAACTTGCCTTTTATACTGCTGCCATAAAGCAAGAAATCAGAGCCAGAATGACTTCTTGGTTGAATTTGACTAAAATTGCCTGTTTCAGGACCACTTATGGGGACTGATTAAACTAGTGAATGATTACTCAAGAAAATATTTCTTGGGGATGGCCTGTTTCAGGTGAAGGGAGAATCTTTGTTCATTTTTTAAAAGCTTTTCTTGTAGATATTAGAAATTCTTGAAGAAAATAAAATTTAATATGGAAAAATGTCAAGGCTTATGCTTAAATTCAAAAAATCAATCTCCCAAGTACATGATGAGGGAGTCAGCTAGGAATTCACTTCTCTGGGGGAAAAAAGAGGGAATTATAGTGAGCTACAAGCTCATTATTAACCCAGTCTTATGTGGCAGCAAAGAAATGTAAGGGACCACAGGGTCATAGTTCCTCTGTCTTCTGCCATGAACAGAGAACATCTGAAGCATTGTGTTCATCTCTGAGTGCCCCATTTGGGGGGAACTTGACAAACTAGAGAGGATCCAACTGACAAAAAGCAAGAAGCAAATTGTCCTGAGTTCATGTCATAATACTGGGGGATTGGTTGAAGGAAGTGGGGAGGCTTTTCTTGAAAAAAGGAAGATCTAGAGTAGGGTAAAGGTATCCAAAAGGTATCCAGCTCTTCTACTGTCTGACCACTCTGAGCCTCAGTTTTCTTTTCTATAATACAAGGTGTCTGAGGTCTTTTCAAACTCTCAGTCTCTGATGCCACAGTCTGACATCTTCCTCACAAGCAACAGGTAGACCCTGTTGGTCATGGTCACTGAAGATGTGTCTTGTTAAGACAAGACATGATGAGTGCCAGCTGATAGACGGCTGGCCTAGAGTCAGGAAGGCTCACCTTCTTGAGTTCAAACCTGACCTCAGACACTTAATAGTTGTGTGACCCTTAGCGAGTGACTTAACCCTGTTTGCCTTAGCTTCCCCATCTGTCAAATGAGCTGGAAAAGGAAATGGCAAACCACTTCAGTGTCTTTGCCAAGACAATCCCAAATGGGGTCATGAAGAGTAGGCCATGACTGAAAATGCCTGAACATCAATATTAAGGGTAAATAGGAGCTAGCTGTATTATGAGTGTTACTTGCATAGAAGGAAATTGCCATACTGCATATAGCATTGGAGTTGGAGTCAGGAAGACTCAGGTTCAGATCCCTCCTCAGACATTTATGAGGTGTGTGATCTTAAGCACTGCACAGCCTCTCTGGGTCCTCATTTCTCATTTGTATAAGGAAGACAACAATGGTGCCTACGCCACAGGAGTGTTGCAAGACTGGAACAAAATCATGTCCCTGAGCCAGCCTTCAAGTCACATACTATCAATGACTGAGAATAAAGAGCTGATCGTGAAGGGCTATGCAGTTCACATGCTTGCTTTTGCAGGCCATTGCACATCCACCTTTCAGCAGGTGGACTTGGGGCTTCCTAACGAAGCTGAAATAACCAACATGCTGGGCAGGTTGCTGGGACCAGGGAAGATCCACTGACTCCCAAGATAGCTCATCCCAGGGAGACACCAGCAGGCAGGAGGCTCGAGTAGTCAAAGTGGAGTCAAGTCCTTGGGCTCAGCCTGGCCCTGATCGATGGCGTGGTGGCAAAGGGCTTCTTCTTGACTCCCTGTTGTGAGTCCTAAGGTGATTCTGCAAGGCACAAATCTGACACAAGAGTGCTGGAGAGGTCAATTTGAAGGCAATGCTCCAGCCCCTCCTCTCTCCAAAGAGACACATACCACACAATACCCATAAACATACCATACAAACATCTTCCCATGCTTATAAACTACATATGCATTCACACATTTATGCTCACAAAAACACATAAACACAATGGACACTATGCATTTATACCCATATGCACATAAACATACCACACATACGCACATTGTACATATATATCTTTACATATGCAGATACGCACGTGCGCACGCACGCACGCACACACACGCACGCACAGCTCTGAGCACAAAATCATCCTGTGATATCAAACTCCAGTTCAGCCAAAGGGCTTTGGCTCCTAAATGGGATACTCAGCACTACAGAGGGAAAGAGCAGATGCCTCATTAGAAAGAGGAAGGGGCAGGTGGAGAAGGTCAAGGAAATCATCCCAGACTGAAGGACTCCATTCAGACTCTGCAGAGCCTTCCCTGTCTAGGCATTGCACCTGTTTGCTGTAGGGGCAAACAGGAGTCCTGTCGCTAAAAGGAGATAGTGTCTGCAAGACCCTCAGCCACATGTTACTGATGACATCAACTTTCCACAATCATCATCATTACCTCCTTCCTTTCCTGCTTCTCCCACCCTGCTGCGTTCTAGACCCTTCTCCCAGGATTCCCTAGAGGGTTAATGGCACCATGAAATGCAAGGGGAATCTTTTAAAACATATAAAGAATCCTCCTTTACCATACTTCACCAAAACTGTGGGAAGCCAGAAATGCTTGGTACAGTCCTGATGGCTTACGATGATAACCAGCTAGGTTGTTTGCAGACGACTGTGCACTCAGGGCAGCTTCTGAAGCTGAGATGCAACAAAGTAAGGATCAATTCTCTGCTGCCTGTGCTCATTTTGGCCTAATAATTAACACTAAGAAAACATAGGTGCTCCATCAGCCAGCACCACACCGTCCATATGTGAAACCATCAGTTACGACCAATGGAGAAGTTCTGAACGCTGCGGATAAGTTCACTTACCTTGGTAGCATACCTTCCAAGGATGTACACATGGGTAACGAGGTTGACCCATGCATTGCCAGAGTTAGCTCAGTGTTTGGGAGGCTTTCAAGGGAAGTGGGAGAGAAGAGACTGAATACTAAACTAAAGGTCTGCAGAGTCGTTGTGCTGACCTCAGTGTTGTACGACTGTGCAAGCTGGACAGTCTACTAGTGTCATGCCAGGAAACTGAATCAATTTCATTTGAATTGAATTAGGAAAGCTGTGAAAATCACTTGGCAGGATAATGCACCAGATACTGACGTCCTTTCTTGAGCTAACCTGCCAAGTATTCACAGTCTACTGCATAGGGCAGAACTCTGATGGGCTAGCCACATGGTTCAAATGTTCTAATGCCTAACATACGCTTGCCTAAAAGACAAGAACTCACACAGGGCAAGCAAGCATTCGTATGGTGGTCAAAAAATGTGATACAAGGACACTCTCAAGATCTTTCTTAAGAACTTTGGAATTGAATGTATGACATGGAGACACTGGCACAGAACTGCCCAGCATGGTGTGCCCACATCAGAGAAGGTGCTGCGCTCTATAAGCAAAGCAGAATTGAAACAGCACAAAGCAAATGGAGGATGCGCACATTTAGAGAATCGACCATTATTCCCGTGGACTGTCTGTGCCTGACCTGTGGTAGACCATTCTGAGTTCATATTGGTCTGATTGACTACAGTTGGACACCCTGTAACTTGATACTAGTAGAGTGATGCCATTTTAGTCCTCTTGGAGAACCAAGGACAACAACTAGGTCATCCTGACTCCAAGCTTAGTTCCTTGGACTCAGGAAAACCTTGGTCCTGGTCTAGGTCCTTGACATGTAATGACTATGTGACAAGTCATCTAACCATTCTGTGTCCCAGGCAGTTAAGACTATTAATTACGACCAAATTGCTCCTATATGTAGCTAGAGGGAGTTTCCTCCCAGGGAATTCTCTAGCCAATTACATGACAAGTCTAGTTTGCATCCCACAGATTCTCCTCCCATCAAATAAACCACCTCCAATTATAATAAATGAAAAATAAAACAGAATTTTCTCTAGGTCTGTCCCTCAAACTTCTCCTCAGATACCTTTGCATTCAATCCAAGGCTACCCCCTTCTACACATGTCCTGTATATTTTTATTTGTAACACATTTCTACCATTGGAGTGGAAGTTCCTTGAAAGCAGGGAGTATTTTTGCTTTTTTTTATATATCCCTGGTAATTTAAATCCAAGAAAATCTTTTAAATTACAGGCAAAATTACTTTGCACGGATTTAGCATTCTGCCAAAATGATTGAAGTCAAAATGATATTATTATATTTGTAACGAAAGTGGGGGTGGGTGGGGGTGGCACACTGGCAGATACCATGATTAGCTTGCTTGGCTTCCCATGTGGAGGATGCTGGGAACTTGTTTCTGGGAGAATCATGATGATGCACCAGGGAGGTCCCCTAAGGAGATTGGAGCATACACCGACCTTTTGTAACTGGTTCTAACTGATTATCACATAGATGGGAACGGTCTTTTGATTGAGTCTGTAGAATAACTGTTGGCATCTTCCTAAAGGCTCAGAAAGGGTTTGAGTTCTAGGGGATGTAGATAGGGTGTCAGGAGACCCGAGTTCAAATATAGCCTCAGATGTTTACTAGCCATGTGACTCTGGGCAAATCACTTAACCTACATTTGTCTCAGTCTCCTTATCTATAAAATGGAGGTGATAATAGTACCCACCCCCAGGATTATTGTGAGTATCAAATAAGATAATTAAGGTAAGGTGCTTAGCACAGAACTGGCACACAGTAGACCTTATATAAATGTAAGCAATTATATTATTTGTTTTCAAGCATTCTTAGTGAAGGAAAACTCCTAAACGTTGTTATTTTCAGGGGTCTGAAGTTGACTTGGCATTCTGATTAGTCCAGCATCTTTGCTTTGAGAAGCAAGGAGGGACCTTCTGGACCCTGCCCAGTCATAGCTGGGACAAAGACTTATCCGACAGAGATGTCTCCTTTGGACTGTTGGATTTGAACTTGGTGGGACTAGTGAGCTAAGTTTTGAGACTCATTTCCCATCCTGCCAACCCCCAGTTGTGGGGTTAAGGGAAGACTGTAGTCTAGATGTTGGGGGAGATTAGTTAGTAGTTTTCTCTTGCTATACCTTTGAAAAAAATATCCCTTTGTATAAGCTGGTGGTTAATAAGCAGTTAAATGGAACTGATGGGCTAGTTGCTGATTTCTAACTGTGGATGAATGCAGTTGATGACAAAGAAGTGAGATATCATAGCTCTTCTGGGCTATTCCAGAGCCTCGAAGAGAGATGGGACCAGTCTGATTCTGGGCAAGAGGGCCAGAGGATACTCGCTACATATGTTTAAAGTTTCACTCAGATTTAAGGTCCAGAGCTGACTCAGGTTCACATGTATTTTTCTGTTTAGTCATTTCCAGTGGTGTCTGATTCTTTATGGTTTCATTTGACAGATGGAAACTGAGGCAAACAGGGTAAAATAACTTGCCCAGGGCCTACACCTAGTAGTTTTCTGAGGTTTGAACTTGGGAAAATGAGTCTTCCTGACTCCAGGCCAGGTGTTCTATGCACCATGGCACCACCTAGCTGCCCTCTCTCCAATACTCTTCCTCCTCCCCAACCCCAATTAATTGTCCTGTTCTCCAGCTCCCAACTGTTGACCTCTCAGTTCTGAGCCCTCACAACTGGACTAACAATTCCGGGAGTGATTGCTAATTTAAACACACAAATTGGATTCTTGGGTTTATCTTATATTCCTTATATATTTTCAATCAGCTCTCGATGGCCTCCTACCTCAGTTATCCATTAGAATTAGAAGCAGTGGGAAGAAACTAGAGGCAGATTCAGGCTTACATAAGGAGGAAAATTGTAACAATTAACTCTCTAGAACAGGAGCAAGGAGCTGGCGAATTCTCCAATTAATCAAGCATTCGTTAAATGATTAATTTGTGCCAGGTGTTGTGGTAAAACCTCTGGAAATAGGGGAAGACAAAACCAGCTTCTGGCCTCAAGAATTTACGTTCTAAAAAGGAAGATGGCATGCAGATGAGCAGGCATGTGTAGAGCACATACGGGACATATGGAAGGTGACTTTGGAGGGAAGGAGAGGCTGGATGGTCACTTGGAGGATGGTCTGGCTGTCAGTTGGACTCAGAGTTAAATCACTTTTCATCTTTCCATCTCAGTCTCCTTATCTGTAAAAGAAAGGTTTAGAGTCGATCTCTCCATTTGTCTTCCTAGGATGAACCATCTTTTCTCTCCTCCCCTTCCTTCTTTCTTCCTCCACCTCTTCTTTCTTTGTCCTCCTCCAAATTCCTGCATTGCAACATGTAGAACCAAAGGATGCCAGAGAACATCTGGTAAATCCATCATCCCTGAGCAAAGGGTGTCTCATGACTTTGAGTGATGTAGACTGAGATCTCAGAAGCATCCAATCTCACCAGCACTGGAAGAAGGATTTCCCCTCCGCAACATTCCTGACAAGGGCCTGGCTGGACTCTCAGCACTGGAGGGGACTCTGAGCCCACTCTTTCAGCTTCTCTATGGTCCAGAGTCATACACTAGGAGGGGGTGAACTTCCCCTCACTGGAGGGCTTGAAGCAAAGGTTGGCTGGCCACTCATTGAGAATGTATAGATTCTTACTCCTGGATTTCATGACTTCTGAGGCCTCTTCATACTCAGTCTGTGAATAAATAATCTGCTGTGACCTGGATTTGGTAACCTACTGGGATTACTGTGATTTAAAAGTGACAAGGTTACTCTACCATCCTCCTTCTCTTACTGTGTTTCTCATTTATCTCCTGCTGTGGGGAGGTTACATTAGATTCCCAGTCCGTTAAGCTTCGTTTAGGTTTAGCTGGGAAGAGTGTGGTTGGATCGTGACTTCTGCAGCACTATTCCACTCCCATTTCTCTGGTCCTCTAAGGCTTAGGAAATATTTTGCCCACAACCCTGCTGTGAGTTGGATAAAACAAGTACGGATATCCTCTTTTCACAGAGAGGAGAGAATCAGCAGACAGAAAGAGTACACCAACCACGTAGGTCCCAAGCAGAAGATGTTAGGTTTGACTTGGCTTTCCACTGAAGGTTGTCATTCTTGGGCCAGAGGAGCCAGATCCTCCTGTGTGTTCCTCCTAGCAGACAGGAATCCAGATGGTCAGGTTGGAGGAAAGTTAACATGGAAGGATTAGGAAATTTAGGACCATCTGGTCTGGGCCTAGGGACCTTTCTAAAAAGAAAAAAAAACAATTTTGGATTTAGAATGAGAAGACCTAAGTTTGAATTCTACATGTACCACTTGCTACCCATATGACTTTGGACAAATCCCTTAATCTCCCTGGGCCTCAGTTTCCTCATCAGTGAAGGGGTTGGACTAACCCATTGAGGTCTCTTCTAGTTTTAAATCATAAAACTATAAAATTTTTAATTCCTTTATCTTACTGAGTTATGATTTTTTATATTTTCTTTTCTCTTGGGAATGTAGGTTAGAAGTCAGATTTTTGTGGTCTACAGTATTTGGAGGTGGGATCGAAAGAGAGACAGAAAACAGGCACTAACCCTGAGGTGGCGACAGCAGGAGCAGGAGGAGAAAGGAGCCAGCCAGGAGAGGCTTAGTGTAGGATTCTGGGCTCAGGGAACCAGGCTGGCTCAGCTCATCCATCAAAAAGCATCTACCAAGCACCTACTGTGTTGAACACTCAGCACCCTAAGGGGGTTACACCCTATCAGAGGGGAAATAGTAGAGAAGCACATACAAGGTAATTTGGGAAGGAAGAGGGAGGGATCAGGACAGGTCTCAGAGGAGGATCTGACTGAGCTGAGCTTTGAAAGAAACTCACCATTTCAAGGTCCGGGGGGAAGCGCAGGTAGGTGGCTAAAGCCTGGGCCTGGAGTCAAGAAGATATAAGTTCAAATTCAACTGCAGATATTTCCTAGCTGTGTGACTCTAGAAAAGTCATGTAACCTCTGTTTGCTTTAATCCACTGGAGAAGGAAAGAGAAAACCACTCCAGGATCTTTGCCAAGAAAACCCGATAGGGAGACAAGGAAGAGCTGGACACAACTGAATACCAACAAAAGGTTAGGACGCTGAGCACCTTGAGTTAGGGTTCAGTGATCAAGATGACTTAGAAATAAGATACGGGTTGCCAAGATGATTTAAAAATGTTTTTATTATATCAGAATATTTCAGTATTCAATGGGATTCCATTGATATAGGGAATTCCCTGTGAGAAAATGCCCCCTTATCAGTGGAGGTAGGCAACTTTTATAAAATATAGAGTTGCCTAGGAGCACTAAGATGCACAATGACTTGTCCAGGGTCACGTAGTCAAGATATATCAGAAACAGCATTAGAATCAACATTTTCATGGTTCTGAGGCTACTTTTCTAAGCACTATTCCATGTTGCCTTTCAAGTTCAAAATACAAGTAAAGAAGAGAAAAGAGGATTGTATGTGAAATTGTGTACTCCTACTAGGGAGTCTGCTTATTCTAGAAGCATATGTTATATTTAAAAAGTCACAAAATTGCCCTCATGGTATTTCCTTCTGAAGGTCTGGATAGGCTCTTAACAGAGGTGCCTGAGAAACTGACCAGGGACTTGATCTTTACTAACATTCACGTATATTGTGGGCCAAGATACTACTGTACCTGGAGAGGCAGGTCAAGCTCCCCACACACAAACACACACTCACTCCCCAAAGGACAGTCAGAATGTGGCAGTCAGGGAAGGGATAGAGTCAGACCCCAGGCAGTTGAGGTTAATTTTATCCACCGGTGGATTAATCTGCAACCCAGCTGTGTATCCTTTGCTCAAGAAAAGTTTAAAAGTAATTTTTTTTAGGACTTTAGTAGACTGCTTTTAGCCTTAGGGTCAACAGCTTTTATTGACTTTTCTTTTCCTGAGGTGCTTTATAGAATTGCTTTGCTGTTACCTGGAGCTTTTGGAATGTTTCTTGAAAAAGAACTACTCAGATCCACAGGGCTCTGCACTAGTTGCTAGCTGGGATAAGATGGCTAAAGTGACAAAGGTAGGAAAATTACACATTAACTGTGCTCATAACCTAATCATTTTATTGTTAGGGATATACGTTACAAGGTGACATATCCCTAGATGTGCTGTTTCCCCAATAAGAACAAAAGATGGAAGGGGAGTCATTTCCTTATAACCTCTCAAACCTCTCCACAATAGAAATTATGCATGAGAGATAAAGCTGCCTCCACAACCAAAAATCTTAATAAAGTAAAAATCCAATGAACAGAGAAGGCTAATCCCTAAACCCTAGTGCGCAGACTCAGGACCCATCTCCTGCTTCCCATCCTGACTATGCAGGGCAGCACCATCTTTCATAGGTTTACAACAGAACTCAACTCAGCTCCACCCTACCTTGTTCCAGTGATGGGAAATCAAAAGGCAGAAGCTTGCTCTGCTTAAACAGCAGTGTGTTAGTGTACTGTGCTGAAACAGAATTCAGCCAGAGAACTAAGAAACAGTGGAAAATGGGGTAGGACACATGTGTAGCTTCATGCCTGAAGGAAAGAGCCCAATATCCAGATGCAGCTGGATTCATCCTCCTAGAAGTCACTTGGAGCAGAGACTTAGGCCAGTAAAATATGTTTTGCCCAGTAATGAAAGGAAAATTGAAACAACTTTGAAGTCCAGCTCCTAGTAAAATAAGCAAAAGAGAAGGAGTCAGAATGTGAGCAATAAGGGAAGACAGCCTATGGATTAGCTTAAAGAGTCTAGATAGCTACGAACATATGGAAAATGAATCAGTGCTTGATGAAACAGGATTCTGAAGAGATCATGGAATCACAGAAGGCTGTTCTCAAATGGTTTAAAAGAGAAATAAGAAATGTGAAAGCAGAATGTATGACCCACACAGCAGAAATAATTGACAGAATAGAAAAACTTGAATCCTCAGTGCCAAATCTCACCACAGACACAAAAGAGAAGATGACTAATTAATGGGAATGTGCATCCATGTAAGTGAGAGACAATCTAGAAGAATAGCAAAAAGTTATAACATTAAAAGGAGTATGCTTTCCATAAAAGCAAAACTTATGGATCTGAAGATGTATGGAGATAACTTAAGGATTATGAATTTCCCAAAAGAATAAAAGTCAACAAAACTGAATACCTCAATGCAAGAAATCTGCCCAGAACTTCTAAACACAAAAAAAACAAAGGCCCATCCAAAGAATCAATAGATCATCTCCAGGGCAAAACAAAACAAAAAAACAGACAAACAAAACAATCTATGCTGCATACCACAAGACAGAGTCGTTAGATTTAACAGTAACAATGCTAAAGAAGTTGTACAAGTAACTAGGAGAAAGACATCAACTTATAAAGGAGAAGAGATTCAAATAACGCAAGACCTATCCTCAAAAGCGACTATAGGAAAGAATACAGAATGTGTTCTGAAGAGTAAAGGACTTCCAGATGCAATTAAATGTGACATACCCTGCAAACTTGCATCTAATAATTAGTGAAAAAGATGGCTATTCAATCAAAAATGTACATTTGGAGGATTCCTAGAAGGAAAACCAGACCACAACAGACTATTTACTTTTCAAACATTCCCAGATAACAGAAATGTATGAAGAGTAAACAAATATCACAACCAACAATAAATATAGCAACACTAATAAAATAACAAGAGAAAAGCAATGAAGAGATTTGTGTCTTTAAAAAAAAGCATGCAAGGAACCAAGGACAGAAGCCAAAGGTAAATTTAAATGATAGTTCAAAAACAGACCTGAAACACCATGGACTAAACCTCTCAACACTCCACCTCCAGGAATATCATTGTTTTTGTAGGACTAATTGAAAGAATGAGTGGATAAAAATGAGAGGAAAAGAACAAGATAGAGTTAGATAATCAAGTCAAAAAGAAAATCAAGTCAAAGTTTAACAATAACAAAGGGCAAACTATAACGGAGTTTAACAATGGAATGTAAGTCTTGTGGTATATCAGGAAAAGGTGTTGAGGAGGAGAAAAGACCTAGTGGGAATAGTTATTTTAGAGTAGATTTAGCTAAAAGAATTGACAAAGCAAAGGATAGTCTTTATAGAGGAAGAGAAAAAGAAGAAGACTCATTTGAAAAACAATATTGAAGAGAAATGGGGGTAGTAGTAGTAATGGAAATAGAAACCTAAATTTTATCACTTTAGATGTGGACAGAGTAAATAATCCAATAATTTCTTTAAAAGAGTAACAGGTGGTAGGAAAACAAACACATCTAAAAAACAAAGATATAAAAAATAATTAAAATGAAAGACTGGAAAAAAATGACTATGTATCAGGTGATTCCAAAAAAGTAAGAGTTGCAATCATGCAAAAACAAACATTCCCAAAATAACAAGGGATTGATTTTTTTAAAAACATATTATACTGAAAGGAATCATATTCCAAAAACACCCCCTAAGTTGACAATGTCTTCTAAATGTTTCAGCATCTGAATTCATAAAGGAAAAATTAGAAGAACTACAAAAAATACATAGATAGTAAAACAATAGTGGCAGGAGATTTTAATATCTCTCTCTCAGTTCTGGATGAGTTTTAAAAAATACAAAGAAAAATATGGGGAGAAATGACATCTAAAGAATATATTATTTCTGAGTGCCACATGAAACTTTTATAAAAATTGACCATCTATATTAAAACATGGTGATATCACGAACAAATATTAAAAAGAAATAGTGAGCACCTCCTCTAAAGAGGTGCTCATTAAAAAGTGTAATCAGTTTAGGAGGCATAAATTGAAGACAGACCCAAACAGAGACTTGATAGAATCTGGAATAATAAGTGTATCAAAGTAAAAGTCATACAATTCTGTGGAAGAAAATCATGATGAAACAACATAGAAAAAGTTCTGGGATGGAGCTAAAACATTCCTCAGGGAGAAAGTATATCCTTACAAACACAAATTAACAAAATAAAAGAGAGAGAGACAGAGACAGAGACAGAAAACAGAGACAGAGAGAGACAGAGACAGAGAGACAGAGAGAGATACAGAGAGAGACAGAGAGAGAGAGAGAGAGAGAGAGAGAGAGAGGCTTAGGGGATTGAATATGTAAATAAATAAACAAACCTAAAATAACCACCAGAGATGCTAAAATTAGAGAACAAAACTTTTAACCCCCAAAGTATGAAAATGATAAATAAGCAAAAAAAACTGTTAGACAATTCAATCCAATCCAAATCTTCTTTATAAAGAAAAGGGCAGAATATGAAATCAACAAAATAAAAAGAATTAATAAAACCTACTGTGCAGAGTTATTCTAACAATAATGAGAACAGAAAAGAAATAGGAAACTTTCAAAAATATAAAATATTCAAACTAAGAGAAAACCAAACACAGATTGCAAATACTCAATCTAGGAAACAGAAATAGAACTTGCTTTAAAGGAGAAAGGGAACAAAATCAGCTCCCGATCCTGATGGTTTGTAGGAGAATTCTATCATATTTTTAAAGAACAGTTAGTACCCATACTACATGCATTATTTTCAAAAATCTGGAAAGAAAGTACTCTGTCAAAATCTTTCCTTTTTTTTTCTTGAGGGGATCACACATAGTTCTAATACTTAATAAAGGAAACGATAAAATACAGAAAAACTACAGATCAATAACATTAATGAATATTCAAAAAATTAAAAAGAAAATCCTATCAGAAAGATAGGATTAATCTAAGAATTCATTTACTATTACCAAGTTAGAATTATATGAGGGATGCAAAGATGGTACATTAGGAAAACAATTACACCAAAAACAAAAACACTGGAGCCATAAAATTACCTGATTTGTTATGGAAAGAGTTTTTGAGGAAGTTCAATAGTCATTTATGCCCCAAACCCTAAAAAGTATACGAATACAATTTTCTAAGTATGTATGTGTGTGTATGTGTATATACATATATATATATATACATATATATATATATATATATATATATTTAAAATTAAAGTATCTATCTAAAGCCAAAAGCAATCATTCTATGCAATGGGGATGCCCTAGATGCTTCCTCAATAAATACAGGAGTAAGGCACAAATGCCCACTCTCCTTACTTTTATTTTGTATAGGCCTTGAAATGCAAGCAATTGTAATAAGAAAAGAGAAAGAAATTAAAAATATAGCGATAAGCAAAGATTAGATAAAACTAGCCCTACTTTCTGATGACATGATAATTTATTTTGAAAATCCTCAGATATCCATGATTGAGACAGCAACTTCAGGAAAGGTGTAGGCTGTGAAATTCATAAAATAATATATTTCCTTTTTTTCCCCCATTATTTATTTATTTATTTATTTATTTATTTATTTATTTATTCATTCATTCATTCATTCATTTATTTATCTATCTATCTATTTATTTATTTATTTATTTATTTAGCTTTTTACATTCATTTTCACAAAATTTTGGGTTCCAACTTTTCTCCCCTTTTCTCCCCTCCTCCCAACCCAATACCCCAAGCAATCTAATTTTCCCTATCTCCAATCTGCCCTCTCTTCTGTCATCCCTCCCTTCTCTTGTCTCCATCTTCTCTTTTCTCCTGTAGGGCCAGATGACTTTCTATTCCTCATTAACTGTATGTCTTCTTTCCTAGTAGCAACAACAATACTAAACAGTTGTTCCTAAAACTTTGAGTTCCAAATTCTCCCCATCCCTCCCTCCCTACCCATTCCCTTTGGGAAGGCAGGCAATTCAATATAGGCCATATCTGTTTAATTTTGCAAATGACTTCCCTGATAGTCGTGTTGTGTAAGACTAACTGAATTACCCTCCATCCTACCCTGCCCCTCATTGTTTCTCTTCTCTTCTCTTTGATCCTGTCCCTCCCCAAGTGTTGACTTCAAATTGCTCCCTCCTCCCTTTGCCCTCCCTTCCATCATCCCCACCCCGCCTTGCTTATCTCCTTCTCCCCCACTTTCCTATACTGTAAGATAGGTTTTCATACCAAAATGAGTGTGCATTTTATTCCTTCCTTTAGTCAAATGTGATGAGGGTAAACTTCTTGTTTATATTTTCCCTCAGCTCTCCTCTTTTTCCCTCCACTAAAAAGTCTCCTACTTGTCTCTTAAATGACATATAATTACCCCATTCCATTTCACCCTCTTTCCTCCCACTACATTTCTCTCTCACCATTTACCTTAATTCCTTTTAAGATATGGTCCCATCCTATTCAATTCAATCTGTGCTCACTGTTACTGTATGTGTGCATGTGTGTATGTGTGTGTTCGTGCATGCGTGTATATGTGTGTGTGTTCCCACCAACTACTCCGATACTGAAAAGTTTTAAGAGTTACTAATATTGTCTTTCCATGTAGGAATGTAAACAGTTCACTTCTGGTAAGTCCCTTAAGACTTCTCTTTGCTGTTTACTTTTTCATGCTTCTTCTCATTCTTGTGTCTGAAAGTCAAATTTTCTTTTCAGCTCTGGTCTTTTCATCAAGAATGATTGAAAGTCCTCTGTTTAATTGAAAGACCATATTTTCCCCTGAAGCATTATACTCAGTTTAGCTGGGTAGGTGATTCTTGGTTTGAGTCCTAGTTCCTTTGACTTCTGGAATATCCTATTCCACGCCCTTCGATCCCTTAATGTAGAAGCTGTTTGATCTTGAGTTATCCTGATTTTATTTCCACAATACTGGAATTGTTTCTTTCTAGCTGCTTGTAATATTTTCTCCTTGACCTGGGAGTTCTGGAATTTGGCCACAATGTTCCTAGGAGTTTCTCTTTTTGGATGTCTTTCAGGTGGTGATGGATGGATTCTTTCAATACTTATTTTGCCCTCTGGTTCTAGAATGTCAGGGCAGTTTTCCTTGATAACTTCATGGAAGATGATATCTAGGCTCTTTTTTTGATCATGACTTTCAGGTAGTCCCATAATTTTTACATTGTCTCTCCTGGATCAATTTTCCAGGTCAGTTGTTTTTCCCATGAGATATTTCACATTCTCTTCCATTTTTTCATTCTTTTGGTTTTGTTTGGTGATTTCTTGGTTTCTCGTAAAGTCATTAGACTCCATCTGTTCCATTCTAATTTTGAGAGAACTATGATCTTCAGTGAGCTTTTGAACCTCTTTTTCCATTTGGCTCATTCTGCTTTTGAAAGCATTCTTCTCCTCATTGGCTTTTTGAACCTCTTTTGCCAATTGAGTGAGCCTATTTTTCAAGGTGTTATTTCCTTCAGCATTTTTTTGGGTCTCCTTTACCAAGGTATTGACCCGTTTTTCATACTTTTCTTGCATCTCTCTCATTTCTCTTCCCAGTTTTTCCTCCACCTGTCTAACTTGCTTTTCAAAATCCTTTTTGAGCTCTTCCAAGGCCTGAGCCCACCCAACATCCCCCTGGGGTGTCTGGGCTGCCGAGGCCCCACCCTCCACATCTTTTCCTGATGGCAAGAATATGTCCTTGTCATCATCAGATCCAAAAGTTGGGATCATTTGCATCTGTTTGAAAAAACTCTCTATAGTCTTATTTTTCTTCCCTTTTCTAGGCATTTTCCCAGCCAGTTACTTGACTTCTGAGATTCCCGTCCACCCCCGCCTAGATCCACCTAGCTAGTGCTTGGGGTCTAAGATTCAAATGTGCTCTCCGCGCTAATCAATGTGAGCTTTAGTTCTGGTACTGGGGTGGGGGCAGGGCCGCCTCCCAGGCTCGGCTTCCTCAGGGGCTTTATGCAGAGACCTTCAGGAACAGAGCAGGTGGGGGGGCCACCTCCCAGGCTCAGTTCCCTCAGGGGCTTTATGCAGAGGCCTTCAGTAATAGAGCGGGGTGGGGCAGGGCCGTCTGCCACGTTCAGCTCCCTCAGGTTGTTTATGCAGAAACTTTCAGTAATGAAGATCCTGCCTGCTGCTGGGGGAGTCCAGGCTGGCTGCCGCTGCCTCCGCCCACTGCCTTCACCCCCGCCCCTGCCTCTGCCGCCGCCGCGCCTGCCTCTGCCACCGCAGCTTCCTCCCGAGGGGGCCCAAGTCACGGAGACACTCCACTCCCCCTCTTGGCCAGCCAGCTGTCTCTCTCACTGACCTGTAGCTTCTGTGGGCGGAGGGACCTTCCTGGCCGCCGGAGCTTCCGTCCCTGAAGCCTGCTCGAGTCAGCTTCTTTGGGGCCGTGGCCAGGGCAGCGCTGGGGTGGGCTCCACTTTCCGGGGCGCAACAGACCCTGGGGACGGCTCTCCAGGGCTCTCTGGAACGGAAATCTCTTCCACTCCATTTCTGCACACCTTTTAGTGGTCCAGAAGTTATGGGGGTCACTTTTTACATTAATTCTATGGGCTGTGGTTTTGGAGCTCGTAAACCTGCGTCCTTCTACTCCGCCATCTTGGCTCCACCCCCAATCAATATATTTCTTAAAGGCAGGTGAGGAAAGTGGATCAGGAAGACCTATATTCAAATCCAGCCTCAGGCATTTACTAGCTGTATGAAGTTGAGCAAGTCACTTAACTATTTTCTTTAGTTTTCTCACCTGCAAAATGGGGATACTGATAGCTTTTACTTCTCAGGATTGTTGTGAAGACAAATGAGATAATCTTAAAAGATTTTGTGAATGTTAAAGCATTATATAAATGCTATTTATTATGATCATTTTTGTAACAAAAGTCAAAAGGCAATAATAGAAATTTCATTTTGAATAAATACAAAATACATAAATTATTTGAGGATCAACCTACCATAACATAAAAAAGATTTATAGAAATTCATTTACAACATAACTCTTAGAGAAATATGGAAAAATTTAAATACCTGAGGAACTTTCAGTAAAACTACCCACATTTGCTCATGAGATGATGGTTCATTTAGAAAATGCTAGGGATGGAGGCGGGGTCAAGACGGCAGAGTAGAAAGATGCACGTTTGCGATCTCCGAACACACAGCCCATAGATTTAATGTAAAAAGAGATCCCCATAAATTCTGGATCACGGCAGGGTGTGCAGAAACAGAGTGGAAGAGATTTCCATTCCAGAGAGCCCTGGAGAGCCGCCCACAGGGTCTGTCATGCCCCGGAAAGTGGACCCCACCCCAGCACTGCCCTGGCTGTGGCCCCAGAGAAGGTGATCCGAGAAGGCTTCAGGGACGGAAGCTCCGGTGGCCAGGAAGGTCCCTCCACCCACAGAAGCTACAGGTCAGTGAGAGAGACAGCTGGCTGACCAAGAGGGGAGCAGGGTGTCTCCGTGACTCGGGCCCGCTCGGGAGGAAGTGGCGGCAGCAGAGGCGGGGGCAGGAAGCGGTGGAGGCAGAGGTGGGGGCGGCAGCAGAGGCAGCAGCGGCCCGGGACTCCCCCAGCAGCAGGCAGGATCTTCATTACTGAAAGTCTCTGCATAAAAAACCTGAGGGAACTGAGCCTGGGAGGCGGCCCCACCCCCACCCCAGCACCAGAACTAAAGCTCACATTGATTAGCAGCCGCGCGGCGCGGAAAGCCCATTTGAATCTCAGACCCCAAGCACTAGCTGGGCGGATCTAGGCGGGGGTGGACAGGAATCTCAGAAGTCAAGTAACTGGCTGGGAAAATGCCTAGAAAAGGGAAGAAAAATAAGACTATAGAGAGTTTTTTCGAACAGATGCAAATGATCCCAACTTTTGGATCTGATGATGATGAGGACATATTCTTGCCATCAGGGAAAGATGTGAAGGGTGGGGCCTCGGCAGCCCAGACACCCCAGGGGGATGTCGGGTGGGCTCAGGCCTTGGAAGAGCTCAAAAAGGATTTTGAAAAGCAAGTTAGACAGGTGGAGGAAAAACTGGGAAGAGAAATGAGAGAGATGCAAGAAAAGTATGAAAAACGGGTCAATACCTTGGTAAAGGAGACCCAAAAAAATGCTGAAGGAAATAACACCTTGAAAAATAGGCTCACTCAATTGGCAAAAGAGGTTCAAAAAGCCAATGAGGAGAAGAATGCTTTCAAAAGCAGAATGAGCCAAATGGAAAAAGAGGTTCAAAAGCTCACTGAAGATCATAGTTCTCTCAAAATTAGAATGGAACAGATGGAGTCTAATGACTTTACGAGAAACCAAGAAATCACCAAACAAAACCAAAAGAATGAAAAAATGGAAGAGAATGTGAAATATCTCATGGGAAAAACAACTGACCTGGAAAACAGATCCAGGAGAGACAATGTAAAAATTATGGGACTACCTGAAAGTCATGATCAAAAAAAGAGCCTAGATACCATCTTCCATGAAATTATCGAGGAAAACTGCCCTGACATTCTACAACCAGCAGGCAAAATAAGTATTGAAAGAATCCATCGACCATCACCTGAAAGAGATTCAAAAAGAGAAACTCCTAGCAACATTGTGGCCAAATTCCAGAACTCCCAGGTCAAGGAGAAAATATTACAAGCAGCTAGAAAGAAACAATTCCAGTATTGTGGAAATACAATCAGGATAACTCAAGATCTAGCAGCTTCTCCATTAAGAGATCGAAGGGCGTGGAATAGGATATTCCAGAAGTCAAAGGAACTAGGACTGAAACCAAGAATCACCTACCCAGCCAAACTGAGTATAATACTTCAGGGGAAAATATGGTCTTTCAATGGAACAGAGGACTTTCAATCATTCCTGATGAAATGAGCTTTCAGAGCTGAAAAGAAAATTTGACTTTCAAACACAAGAATGAGAAGAAGCATGAAAAAGTAAACAGCAAAGAGAAGTCATAAGGGACTTACCAGAAGTGAACTGTTTACATTCCTACATAGAAAGACAATATTTGTAACTCTTAAAACTTTTCAATATCTGGGTAGTTGGTGGGTCCATACACACACATGTACATGCATTCACGCACACACACATACACACATGCACACACATACAGAGACAGAGAGCACAGATTGAATTGAATAGGATGGGACCATATCTTAAAAGAAATTGAGGTAAATGGTGAGAGAGAAATGTAGTGGGAGGAAAGAGGGTGAAATGGAATGGGGTAATTATATGTCATTTAAGAGGCATATAGGAGACGTTTTAATGGGGGGAAAAAGAGGAGAGCTGAGAAAAAAAAACAACAAGAAGTTTACCCTCATCACATTTGACTAAAGGAAGGAATAAAATGCACACTCATTTTGGTATGAAAACCTATCTTACAGTATAGGAAAGTGGGGGAGAAGGAGATAAGCAAGGGGGGGCAAGGATGATGGAAGGGAGGGCAAAGGGAGGAGGGAGCAATTTGAAGTCAACACTCGGGGAGGGACAGGATCAAAAGACAGAAGAGAAACAATGAGGGGCAGGGTAGGATGGAGGGTAATTCAGTTAGTCTTACACAACACGACTATCAGGGAAGTCGTTTGCAAAACTACACAGATATGGCCTATATTGAATTGCCTGCCTTCCCAAAGGGAATGGGTGGGGAGGGAGGAATGGGGAGAATTTGGAACTCAAAGTTTTAGGAACAACTGTTTAGTATTGTTGTTGCTACTAGGAAAGAAAACATACAGTTAATGAGGAATAGAAAGTCATCTGGCCCTACAGGAGAAAAGAGAAGATGGAAACAAGAGAAGGGAGGGATGACAGAAGAGAGGGCAGATTGGAGATAGGGAAAATTAGATTGCTTGGGGTATTGGGGTGGGGGGAGGGGGATAAAAGGGGAGAAAATTTAGAACCCAAAATTTTGTGAAAATGAATGTAAAAAGTTAAATAAATAAAATTTAAAAAAAAAGAAAATGCTAGGGATTCAGGAAAATTCTAATTGAGACAACACCTTTAGGAAAGAATACAAGCTGGATGAGGGCAGCACTGTTTTCTTAGCAAAAGGCTTGGCACAAAGTAAGTTTATAGATTAGTAAATGCTTTCCCATTCATTCAAATTATTAAAAAACAAAAAAAGGGTTGTTTGTGGAAAGTAGTTTGAGTTAATTGTATTTGTGCATCTGTGTTTGTGAGAGCACACATGTGCAGAAACACATACATTTGGACATACACACACAGCCAACTAACTGTGAAAAAAAAAATTGGAATAAAGAAATATTTAAGAATTGGGAAATACTTTAATACATTGTAACACATTTGTATAGCTATGATTAACATGGAAAATATGGCAAGGCCTTCATGAAACACTGCGAAGGGGAATCCAAGTAGGAGAAGGATAACTTGCATTCCTAGAGCACTTTTAAGTGTTGCAAAGCTCTTTCCACATGTTATCTCATTTGATGCTCTCAGCAACCTTGAGTGGTGGGTGCTCATGTTAGCCCCATTTTGGAATCTAAGGCGGCAGAGGAAAAGCTTCCAAGGACCCATCATTAGTTTATATCTATTATAACTATTTATTATTATATTACTTATTTTTTAAAACCAGCTAGTATGAGCAAACTGGCAAATTGTCCAATGGGTATTTCACCCAGATCTTAACTAACCAGAGTAATGAATAGATTCCCATTAGAACTAAATTTAAGATAACTATTTGGAATGATTATTCCCTGTTTTGGTTTTATTTGGGCTGAGCAAAGATTACTTGCTTTTCTCAGGCTGAGAAAGTGAACTCAGAACTGAACATAGTATTCTAGATGTCATAAGAGTAGGGTAAAGTATGTAGTGTAGCTATTGCCTCTGCTATCCAAAGCCATATGCATTCATTCATTCATTCATTCAGATATTTGGGTGAACTTTTTTCTAGTTCCTATTGTGCTAGAGGACCATTGGTGTCTCCAGGTATTTTTTTTATAATTGTTTTCTAACTGTGCCTCATCCTCTCCATCCCCCCCAAATTGTGCAGTTACATTTTGAACCGAAGAGTAGGAATTTGCATTTATCTCAGTTGATTAGATTCAGATTTTCAAGATCATTCAAGATTTTCACTTTATCACTGAGTATGTTCCTCCTAGCTCTCTGTCATCTACGTATTTTATATGTGTATTATCTCTGCCTTCATCCAAATCACAAATAAACACGTTAAAGTGTACATATCCAAGAACAGATCATTGGATCTCCTAGGTACTGCCCTCCCAGTTTATGTTGATCCATTAACCAGCACTCTCTGGATCTGGTCATTGAACTACTTGTGATTCAACTGAACTAAACTATCAGTCAGGCAACATTTCTCCATAAAACAGTCTTGGCTTTGGACAATATACTCATTTAGGTGGTCACTGAAATCATTTGTAAGGGATTCTTGGGGAAGATGAGCACCTCTGGTGTGAGAGCTGCTCATCCACCTTTTTTTTTTTTTTTAATTTTATTTATTTATTTAATTTTTTACATTCATTTTCACAAATTTTTGGGTTCCAAATTTTTTCCCCTTTTATCCCCTCCCCCCACTCCAATACCCCAAGCAATCTAATTTTCCCTATCTCCAATCTGCCCTCTCTTCTGTCATCCCTCCCTTCTCTTGTCTCCATCTTCTCTTTTCTCCTGTAGGGCCAGATGACTTTCTATTCCTCATTAACTGTATGTCTTCTTTCCTAGTTACAACAACAATATTAAACAGTTGTTCCTAAAACTTTGAGTTCCAAATTCTCCCCATCCCTCCCTCCCCACCCATTCCCTTTGGGACGGCAGGCAATTCAATATAGGCCCTATCTGTGTAGTTTTGCAAATGACCTCCCTGATAGTCGTGTTGTGTAAGACTAACTGGATTACCATCCCTCCTAACCTGCCCCTCATTGTTTCTCTTCTGTCTCTTGATCCTGTCCCTCCCCAAGTGTTGACTTCAAATCGTTCCCTCCTCCCTTTGCCCTCCCCTCCATCATCCCCTCCCTTGCAATATCTCCTTCTCCCCCACTTTCTTATACTGTAAGATAGGTTTTCATACCAAAATGAGTGTGCATTTCACTCCTTCGTTTACTCAAATGTGATGTGGGTAAACTTCTTGGTTTTTTTTTTTGTTTTTTTTTTTTTGTTTTTTTTTTCTCAGCTCTCCTCTTTTTCCCTCCACTAAGAAAAACTCCTACCTGCCTCTTAAATGACATATAGTTACCCCCTTCCCTTTCCCTCTCTTTCCTCCTCCTACATTTCTATCTCACCATTTACCCTAGTTTCTTTTAAGGTATGGTCCCATCCTATTCAGTTCAATCTGTGCTCTCTATCTCTGTATGTGTGTGCATGTGTGTACATGTGTATGTGTGGTCCCACCAACTACCCAGATACTGAAAAGTTTTAAGAGTTAGAAATATTGTCTTTCCCTGTATGAATGTAAACAGTTCACTTCTGGTAAGTCCCTTAAGACATCTCTTTGCTGTTTACTTTTTCATGCTTCTTTTCATTCTTGTGTTTGAAAGTCAAATTTTCTTTTCAGCTCTGGTCAATTCATCAAGAATGATTGAAAGTCCTCTGTTTCATTGAAAGACCATATTTTCCCTTGAAGTATTATACTCAGTTTAGCTGGGTAGGTGTTTCTTGGTTTGAGTCCTAGTTCCTTTGCCTTCTGGAATATCCTATTCCACGCCCTTTGATCCCTTAATGTAGAAGCTGCTAGATCTTGGGTTATCCTGATTGTATTTCCACAGTACTGGAATTGTTTCTAGCTGCTTGTAAGATTTTTTTCTTGAGCTGGGAGTTCTGGAATTTGGCCACAATGTTCCTAGGAGTTTCTCTTTTTGGATCTCTTTCAGGTGGTGATCGATGGATTCTTTCAATACTTATTTTGCCCTCTGGTTCTAGAATGTCAGGGCAGTTTTCCTTGATAATTTCATGGAAGATGATGTCTAGGCTCTTTTTTTGATCATGAGTTTCAGGTAGTCCCATAATTTTTAAATTGTCTCCCCTGGATCTATTTTCCAGGTCAGTTGTTTTTCCCATGAGATATTTCACATTCTCTTCCATTTTTTCATTCTTTTGGTTTTGTTTGGTGATTTCTTGGTTTCTCGTAAAGTCATTAGACTCCATCTGTTCCATTCTAATTTTGAGAGAACTATTAAATTCAGTGAGCTTTTGAGCCTCTTTTTCCATTTGGTTCATTCTGCTTTTGAAAGCATTCTTCTCCTCATTGGCTTTTTGAACCTCCTTTGCCAATTGAGTGAGCCTATTTTTCAAGGTGTTAATTTCCTCAGCATTTTTTTGGGTCTCCTTTACCAAGGTATTGACCCGTTTTTCATACTTTTCTTGTATCTCTCTCATTTCTCTTCCCAGTTTTTCCTCCACCTGTCTAACTTGCTTTTCAAAATCCTTTTTGAGCTCTTCCAGGGCCTGAGCCCACCCGCCACCCCCCTGGGGTGTCTGGGATACTGAGGCCCCGCCCTCCACGTCTTTCCCTGATGGCAAGGATACGTCCTCATCATCATATCCGAAGGTCGGGATCATTTGCATTTGTTGGAAAAAACTCTCTATAGTCTTATTTTTCTTCCCTTTTCTAGGCATTTTCCCAGCCAGTTACTTGACTTCTGAGATTCCTTTCCACCCCCGCCTGGATCCACCCAGCTAGTGCTTGGCCTCTGAGATTTAAATGGGCTTTCCTCCTGCTGGCTGTCAATCAGTGAGCTTTAGTTCAGGTGCTGGTGTGAGGGCAGGGCCGCCTCCCAGACTCTGATCCCTCAGGGGCTTTATGCAGAGACTTTCAGGAATGGAACGGGTGGGGGTGGGGTGGGGGGCCCGCCTCCCAATCTCGGTTCCCTTGGGGGCTTTGAGCAGAAGCCTTCAGTAATAGAGCGGGGTGGGGGCAGGGGCCGTCTCCCAGGCTCAGCTCCGTCAGGTTTTATGCGGGAATCTTCCGTAATGAAGATCCTGCCTGCTGTTGGGGGATTCCTGAGTCCCGGGCCGCTGCCGCCTCAGCCGCCGCCCACACCTCTGCCTCTGCCGCTTCCTGCCCCCGTCTCTGCCACCGCCACTTCCTCCCGAGGGGGCCCGAGTCACGGAGACTCCCTGCTTCCCCTCTCCTCCTGCCCGGCCTTCTCTCTCACTGACCTGTAGCTTCTGTGGGCAGAGGGACTTTCCCGGCTGCCGGAGCTTCCGTCTCTGAAGCCTGCTCGGATCTGCTTCTCTGGGGCCGCGGCCAGGGCAGCGCTGGGGATAGGGTCGCCGGACCCTGGGGACAGGTCTGCAGGGCTCCCTGGAACGGAAATCTCTTCCCCTCTGCTTCTGCACACCTTGTATTGACCCAGAAGTTATGGGGGACTCTTTTTACATTAATTCTATGGGCTTTTGATTTCGGAGCTCATAAACGTGCATCCTTCTACTCTGCCATCTTGGCTCTGCCCCCTCATCCACCTTTGATGTCTACCTGATTCCAACTCTCACCTGTGGCTCTAAGAATCTGCAGCATTTAAAGTGGCCACACCCCAGTAAAACCATCTCAGTGATAGGCTAAACAGAGTTGAGGGTAACTGACAGGCCTGAAAACCATGAACTGGGGAGATGTTTACCCCCAAGTATGTGAAGATTTCTCCCAGCAGAATGGGTCAATGAGAACCATTTGTTCCAACAGCCATGAAGGCAGCTGAAGCAGACACTGTGGAGTCTTCAGCACTTGGTCAGCATCAAAGACACCAAGGTCATCCACT
This sequence comes from Bettongia penicillata ogilbyi, assembly GCA_023548195.1. Lineage (NCBI taxonomy): Eukaryota > Metazoa > Chordata > Mammalia > Diprotodontia > Potoroidae > Bettongia > Bettongia penicillata. The sequence goes on along the minus strand of JAJHZJ010000134.1, from coordinate 9,853,866 downwards.
GTATCCCTGGCCATTGCCAATAGTTCTGACTTTTGCCTTGCTATTGGACTTTGATGACTCCAGAAAAGACTGTGTACACTTACATCCAGTTCACGAGTAAGTCACCACCCTGTGATGTTATCAGTCATCTTTGAAAGGAAAGGCAAATAACAAACTTACTCATTATACTTATTTATTTATATTTATTATTACATTTATTTATAGTCACATAAGAGGGAAAAATGAATGGGGTATAAACAGATGAAATCAAAACTGATGGGGCCTTTAGATGACTAAAAAAGATTATGATATGTTAGAAATTAAAATCCTCTTGTCTAAGTGTCAGTCATAACTAAGAATGTTTAATTAGTTGTACTGATGTTCACATTAAATTGTTTAATAAAAACATCTAATTTTTTAAAATAACCATCATTGAAAATCCTAGAACAGCAGAGCTAGAAGGAACCTTGGAGATAGTCAAACCCCCTTATTTTTCCAATTGAGAGAACTGAGGCCCAGAGCAATGGAATAGCTTGGCCAAGATCACCCAGACAGTTAGCATTGGGACAATTCTAATCTGGCTCTTCTGGCCTGGGGGAGGCATCTTTCCACTCCCCAGAACTAGACAAGTCAAGAAGAGACACTAGGCCTCCAGCAGAATTAGCCACTAACAGGGAGTAGTTGCTGAATGATGGAGATCATTGAAACCTCAAAGATGTGCCCTATCCCTCTGCACCGACACAGGCATAGGCTCATTTTTGTTTAGCGACATGGGTACTGAGAGTCCATGACTGCACAAAGAGAAGCCTGGTGATGATCTCTGGTTACAGAAGAGCCTCTGTTGCCAGGCAACCAGTTTCAGCTCATTTATCCCTCCCAGCTGGGGAGCAGAAGCAGTCCCAGGGCCTTGCTTGGTAGCAGACTTTCGAAAAGAGATTGCCTGAAGCTTTAATTAAGGTTCAGTGGGAGATGGCCAAAAATGGGCCAAAAAAGTCGAGCAGGAAACAGAGAAGAATGAAGATGTTAATTAAATATTTATCATGTGGCTGCAAGAAAATGGACATGGGGTGTCTGGGAGTCTGAGAGGCAAAAGACCTGGGTTCAGATCTGGCCTCCACAGTGGCCATGGGTGAGTCACAACCTCTGAGCTTTGGGGAAATCCCTAAGGTCTACTCTGTTAGAGCTGGGTTGCAATCTATTCGGCAGAGAGATAGCCCACACTCAACCACGGATCCCTTTCAAGTTAAAAAAAAATAACTCCTGGTCTATGTTCTACAGAGCACTGCTTCAGGTGCCAAAAGTATAAAGACAAAGAATCAGGTCTTGTTCCAAGAAATGTTCACTCAACAAGAAACAGCCAATACTCATCTGAGGCTAGACAAAGCCATTCCAGGAAGGACTGAGGAGAGAGGAGTGGGGCAGGATCAGAAAGTCTGCTGTCACTCAAGCAGAGCCTGTGAGGGAGTCGGAGTTCTAAGGAGGGAGGAGGCAGGTGGAGGAGTGTCTGAGGGCCCTGGGGGCACCTCTGCAAAGGCAGAAGTAGGAGCTGGAATATAGGTTCATTTGGCTTAAACAGAGCTCATAAAGAAAAATGATGTGAAATAAGACGAGATGGGTAGATAGCTGGCAGGTTATAGGGGGCTCTATGTTAACAAAAGAAGTGGGTTCTAGGACAGAGTCAGCAGGGAACAGGGAAGATGCCATGCTTATTATACCTCTGCTTTAGGAATAGCCATTTGGCTGCTGGGTGGAGGATGGACTGGAGAGGAGCATTAAGAAAATCCAGATGAGCTAATGAGGTCTTGAACATGGATGCAGGCTGTGCATGTGGATAAAAGGCAACAGGTGTGAGAGGTGTTGGGAAGTCTCTTGGCCACCATAGATTGTGTGGAACCAGAGAGAGAGAGACCAGCACAACATGGAGATTGTGAACTTGAGTGGAAGAATGGTGGGGGCCCCCCAGGAAAATGGGGAAGTTTGCTGGACAGGTGGAACTGAACCAGTGAGTAGAGTAGAGAGAGAACTCCCAAAGGGATGATCCTGGCTCAAGAAGTGCTGTGGCTCCCTAGGGCCTCCAGGCTCAAATCCAAGCTTAACATTGGTCCTTAAAGTCCTTCACCATCTAGTGCTAGCATCCCCTGACAGGTCTGCTGCCTATGGGTCTGCTTCAGGCCTTCTAGACTCTAGACTGATGGCTCTGCTGCCTCTTCCCTGTACCTATTTCAGCTGCTACCTGTCTCCAGCACATCTGCTGGAGTATGCTGCACAAAGCCTGCCATCCCAAATTCTGGACAGCTCCTCTGTGACTTCACTGGGGGAGGTTCCACAGTTTATTTTATGGGAAAGACTTCCCTGGTGACTTCTGCTAAAGAGTACTGGAAAAGTCTGTGTGGCAATTTGTAAACATATCTGGGAATTGCCATCCTTCCATATTTCCAAATACATGGTGATACTTTAACTGATCCAAAACCACTTTACCCAATCCAAACCACTTCAGAAAGTTCTAGTAAGTTACTGTCTGTCTTGCCACTTGCACATGGGGCCTTGGCCAGCCCACAAGAAGAAAAGTTTTTCTTCTCGGAGGGAAAGCCTAGTCCAGAATTCTTTGATTACAGGAGGGGAGGCTCACCCCACAGGGAGAAGGGATCTTTCTGGAAGTCACCCCATCCTTCTCCAGGTGACAAACCATGCCAACTTGACTTAGTACTTGTGTAGCAGCTCTGGTTCTCGGGCTCCTGGGATTGGGGTGGGACTCTTCTTCTAGTCTTGGTCTGGTCCACAGAATGGCTCTTAGGTCCCCACAGGGCTCCAGGGTGTCTATTTCTCCCCAACTTTCTTCACCAGCCACAGTAGCCTCCTTGCCTTGGAGTTTACTCCATCCCTGTAGCTCTTCCTTTGATTAGTCCTCTGAGATTCCTCGCAGAACTTTGTTTTAGGGAAAGGGCCCAGAGCAACCATGTCTTTGTTCCTCTCCAAAGTCTTTCATCAGGCCTCTCCCCACCCCCTTCAGCTTCCTCCATTAGAATATAAGCCCCTCAAGGACAGGCAATGCCTTTCAGTTTGCTCATACAGGCACATATTTGGTTGTGCTTTGCTTTATATCATGTCAAAGATAACGCCTTTTTTCCCAAAGAAATGAAAGATTTGTGGCAACCCTTCATCAAGCAAATCTTTGGGCACCATTTGTCCAACAGCATGTGCTCATGTCCATGTCTTTGTGTCCTATTTGAGTAATTCTCATTACAATTCAACCTTTTTTATATATTTATATCTGTTATGGCAATCTATGATCAGTGATCTTTGATGTTACTAGTGTAATTGTCTTGGGGCACCAAGAACCCCCACCCCATATAAGACATTGAACTTAATTGATAAATATTGTGTGTTCTGACTGCTCCACCTACTGACTGACTGGCTGGGTCCCAGTCTCTCACCTTCTCCTCAAGCCTCCCAATTCCCTAGGAAATAACAATATTGCAATAGATGAATTAATAATCAAACAATGGCCACTAAGTGTTCAAGTAAAAAGAAGAGTCAATCAGTGTGACCAACTTCACTGGCGTCTTGTTTTAAGAAATTGCTGTAGCTACCACTTCAGCAACTGCCACCCTGATCACCCAGCAGCCATCAACATTGAGGCAAGACCCTCCACCAGCAAAAAGATTACAACTCGCAGAAGGCTCAGATAATGTTAGCATTTTTAACAACACATTTTTAAATTAAGGCATATACATTTTTAGACATATTGCATACCTAATATACTGCAGTATAGTGTAAACAGAATTTTTATATGCATTGGGATATTTGCTTTATTGTGCAGTCTGGACCTGAATGTGCACTATCTCCAAGGTCTCTCTGCCTGTATTTACATTGACAGGGCTTAACTTGGTGCCTGGCACATGTAATAAATGCTTGTTGTCTTGATGATTCTGGGAGCATCTCTAAGGCATTGGGAGGTACCTTTTTAGGGTCATAGGGCAATGCTCCCACTGGCATGCTTCCCACCAAGATTGTCCTTTTGAATTGGACTCAATTTACTCCTAGATAGGGAGTGAATCATAAGGCATCATAGCTAGTACAAAATATCTCCCCCCAAAGAGTTTCTTACATATTCTCTAATCAATATATTTAGAGTCCAGGAAAACATAATCTAGAGCTTAGGGAATACTTATGGCCAGTGGGGCTGAACTCATAACTGCTGATTGCTGAAGTAGCTTTTTCTTCCCTTTAAGAAGTGCTCAAGGAGTCCCCTAGCGCACTGTGGATCTTTGGGGCTCTGGATCGAGCCTGTCCTCAACTTCCAACACTGTCACCTCTGACTGCTGTTCTAAGGGACAACCTAGGACAACCCAAATCCTTGGAAGTTAAAAATGTTTTGGTTTTTTTTTGTTTTGTTTTTTTGTTTTTTACTGTGTAAGGGTAAAATGGGAAGGGGGCAGGAGATCGAGGTCAAAGTCAATTCCTTCCCCTGTTCCCCATAGAACTTGTGTGTACTCTACTTTAGGGAGTTTGGCATTAGCACCCTCCTTGAATACTGCTTGAGGGAATCTGAGTCTTCATCAGATGCTCAAATACTTGGGATTTTGGAAACCAGAAGATGTCTAGAGTGAGACCAAGTTTGCTCAGACAATGCAAATTCTTTTCCTACCAGTCATTATCTAATCTTAACTTTAACTATTGATTAACTGAGAAGGTTCTTATCTTTTTACTATTTATCCGTGTTCATCCTTTGTTGCCAAAGATGACCATGCCATCAGAGAAATGATGACATGACTTGCCCTTGACTTTGTTTTGAGTGAGGGAGGGCTGTGCAAGTCAGCAGCCTCACTTCTCCTGCAGATCCATCTGAATCCAGTGGCCAGATGTTCATCAGGATGACCGGAGATGATCTAGGATGAGGCAATTGGGGGTAAGTGACTTGCCCAAGGTCACACAGCTAGTGAGTGGCAAGTATCTGAGGTGAGATTTAAACTCAGGTCCTCCTGACTCTGGCACCAGTGCTCTATCGACTACACCACCTACCTGTCCCTCTTACTATTTACTTTAAGTGGAATTGTCTAACTTGATTTGCTCAATTAGCCTCACTCTTGAGATTTTATGGGGCAAACATGTATATGAAGTAAATACAAGGAAATATGAGGATCATGGTAGTCCTGGAGTGAGTGGAGGGAGAAATCAGGAAAAAGCCTTATGTGGAAAGGGGGTTTTGAGTTAGAGTATTGAAGGAAGCTGGGGATCCTAAGGCAAGGGGGCAGAGGAGTCTTCTCCAGGCAAAGGGGATGCTCTCTAAAAGCAGAGATGGGTGATGGAGGGTCAGGGAGTGAGAAAGGGAATAAGCCCTGAAACAAGCTGAGGCCAAGCAACTGAGACAAGTAAATGTCAGAGGAGTGTGATTCACCTGGAGGATGACTGGGAGAGGAAGCCCTGCCAGCTGATATCTGAAGAGGCTTTCAGTAAAAGAATTCTTTTCCATCTTCTGCCTCCAATCCTTTGCATAGTCTAACTTCTACGCCTGGAATGCACTTCCTCTAAACCTCCCCTCCTGACATCTCTAAGTCTCTTCAAGGCACAGCTCATGGGCCAATCTCCTCCATGAGGTCTTTCTTGATTCCCCTTCCTCTACCCTGGCTAGGCATTGGGGCTGCAAAGCCAGAAGAGAAACAGCGCAGCAAACCAACCTGGATGCTCGCTTGTCCAGGATGCTGCAGAGATATCTGGTCATCCTTGAGTTAGACTAAATGACCTCTAAAGTCTCTTGAGGCCAACTCAGTTACATCCGGCCAACATCAATGCTCCCCAGGTGTATTGATGGAATGTTCACGAATCTGCCAGTACGTAGACACTGGCAAGGTCCAGATAGCAAAGGGAGTAAGCCAATTCAGAGGCAGAACAAAGAAATCAGACCTTAGGGGACCTCAAAAAGAAGCCATGTAAGAGATTCTGGAGGAACATTTGGCATCCCCTTCCTGTCTCTGCTGGCTAGATGGCAGGATTTGTGTACCTCAGTGGAGAAGCAAAGCATTAAAATACTGAGAAGTTTGCCAGCTCTCTGAAGAGCCTAACAATACAACTCATCTCAAAAGGCACATCCTTATCTACAAACAGCTTGCACAGTCAATCAGTTGCCTAGTAGATATTATATAAATATCCTCCAGAATGGAAGCCTGACTTTTCAATTTTATTAGGAAAACAGATGAGATTTTTTTTTAAACTGGGAAAAAATAAATTGAGTTTTAAAGGAAAATGTGGTCCAAGGGTAATCCATTCTCAGGATTAGGAATCCAAGGGGGAACTCCCCCAACAAATGGTAAACAAGTGAAATGGCTTCATCCTTGTCTGCAGCCCAGGGCAGTGTCCCCTCTTGCTGCGTCCTCCTCCCCCCAAGTGACAAGGTCAGGGAAATGGGTCTATGTGACCTCTTAGTTGTACTCAACCCAGATCACAGTTTTAGATCTGTGTGGGCCCTTAGAGGACATGTGGTTCAACTCCCTCGTTTTATAGAGGAAGAAACTGAGGGCCAGAGAAATCACAGACCATAGCTTGGGAGCTGGACACTTTGAACTGATGAGTCTTGAAGACAGCAAGGGAGTCTTAGAGGTCTTTGGAGGCCAGATAGCTAAGATGTCTCCCCATCCCCAATGCAGGGGGTAGGGGAGGGAGGCAAAAAGAGGCTGAATGTGAACTAATGGTCAAAACCTGGGTGTGTAACCCAGCTCTGCCACTGGATGACTTTAAACAAATCAACACATGAACAACAATGACGAAAGGAAAGCAAGGGGATGCCTTGTCAAGTGAGGGTCCTCACCCATCTTTTATAATCCCTCACATCCTCCCAAGCCCAGCTCAGTGACCTCCCAGTTGTAAGCATGCCTTTCACCTTACAATTACTTTGGGGCTCACCTCAAAGGGGTTGATAGTTTATCCCTTTAGACTCGGTCTCTACCTGGAGCTCTCCAGGAAAAATGCTGAAAGAAAGCTTCATTATAGCTCATGTTTAGGTTTCCCCAAACATAGCTAGCTGGGTCCCCAACTCCCACACAGGCATTCAAAACACAGCATGGACATCGAGATGAGACAGTAATTACTTCACACAGCACAGATAATGCTTCAGATTCAAAGGGCTCACAAGAGACCATAAACCAATATGGAAACATAAAGCTTTCAAATAACCCATGAGACTCAAACCCTTTCTGGGAGGTAAAGACTCTTTGTGGGGACTCCAGGACAAATAAGTCTTCTCATCTTGAAGCCCCATGGCTCAGACGCTTCATAGCAGTGCTGGGTTGATAAGGTCACATGCCATCTCTTGCCTCACCTCTTCCCATGGCAGAGATAGGGTTCCATATTCTGCCAGCAGTCTTCTTCTCAAAGGAGTGGTTGAGGGAAATTTCCCCCTCTGGGAAGGTGGTGTCTTACATTCAGTCTCTTAGGAACTCAGGATATAACATCAAGTTATACCCTAAGCTGGAGGAGTGTACTCTCAGGATCTCTAGTCATTGTCCTGACCTTAGAAAAGAAGGGATAGACAGAAGGCAGGCAGGAAACACAACTCCAGGAATTGCCTCCTCTGGTTCATCTAGGCAAGTTTAGACCATGTACAATGTGCTTCTTCTGCAAGCTGGTATTTTCCACAGCTGGGTGGCATGGGGGTGCTGGAGAAAAAAGGACAGAATTTTAAGTTTGACAGGACATTGTCCAACTCCAAACTGCAAAGAATCCCCACTGGGCCAATATACTTCATAAAAGGTCATTTGATTGCGACTTGAAGACCCTCAAAGGAGGAGAGCAAGCTATCATTTCTGAGGCAGCCCGACCCACTTTTGGATGGTACTGATTGTTAGCAATTGGTCTCCTTGTGTTAAACTTTAATTTGGCTCTTTTCAAGTTGCCACTTGAGACCTTTCATGGCTACTCTTTGGGTCAGGCAGGACAACCTGTTCTAAATCCTCACTGCATCAAAGGAGTTAACAGCTGCCTGGTACTTTGCTATCTTTAAAGTGCTATAGAAATGCTATCACTACGCAAATCAAAACAACTCTGAGGTACCACATCACACCTATTAGATTAGCTAACAAGACAAAACAGGAAGATGATAAATGTTGGAGAAGATGTGGGAGAGTTGGAACTAATTCATTGTTGGTGGAACTGTGAGCTGATCCAACCATTCTGGGGAGCAATTAGGTTACAAAAATGTGCATACCCTTTAACACAGCAATATCACTTCTAGGACTGTATCCCAAAGAAATCATAAAAATGGGAAAGGGTCCCACATGTACAAAAATATGTATAGCAGCTCTTTTTGTGATGGCCAAGAACTACAAGTCAAAGGGAGGGATGGCCATCAACTGGGGAATGGCTGAACAAACTGTAGTATATGAAAGTAATGAAATACTATTGAGCTATAAGAAACGATGAATAGGAACACTTCAGATAGGCCTGGAAGGACTTATATGAACTGATGCTGAGTGAAAGGAGCAGAACCAGGAGATCATTGTACACAGCAACAACCACAGTGTGAGAGGATTTTTTCTGGTAGACTTAGCCCTTCACAGCAATGCAAGGACCTGAAACATTCCCAATGGACTCTTGAGGCAAAATGCCATCCACATCCAGAGAAAGAACTATGGAATTGGATCCTAGAATGAAGCAGACCATTTTCTCTTGTTTTGTTTTGGTTTTTTCTCATGCAACATGACCAATGTGAAAATGTTTAATAAGAATATGTGAATAGAACCCATGTAAGATTGCATGCCATCTCGAGGACCACGCGGGGAGGGAGGGGGAGAAAAATCTAAGACTTCTAGAAGTGGTTGTAGAAAATTGAAAACAAATAAATTATATTTTTAAAAAAGAAATGTCATCACTATTATCACTGCCATAGATCTAGAGCTGGGATGACCTCAGGGGTCATCCAGCCCAACCTTCTTAATAAAAGATGGAAAAACTGAGGCCCAGAGAAGTGAAGGGACTAAGCCTGGCTTACCTTGATCATGTTGGAGGTAGGAATTCAACTCAGATGCCAGAGACTGAGAAGCAGTTTCCAAACAGGAGAAACAAAAATGTACAAATTGAGGAATTTTCTAGCTCATTTGTACCCAGTACACTGGAGGTAGTGAAGACATGTCTTTTCATCCTTTCTTCTCCAAGTAAGCAGCCTAACCAATGGAGAATATTGGGAAATTGAAAAAGGTAGGATGTTTCCATCCATCGGCTGCAGGGGGAGGTGGAATACCTGAGAAGAATTTCAGATTTATAGTTTCCTAGTCATGGGACACTGGCTCAGTCACTTCCTGACTCTGAACCTCAATTTCCTCCTCCGTAAAATGAGGTCGAATGAGATGGTATCTAAGGTCCCTTTCAATTATAGACCAAGAAGAGTCAGAGCTAACCAGAGACATGCCCAGCATCTGTTGGCATCAAACTCTACAGTGGGATTTCTTTTTTTAGGTTATAGCGACTACATGTACATGTGTATTTGTGTGTGTTTGTATCACTTTGAAGTACACTGAGACCTTTACAGGATCTCATCTGATCCTTTACAAGAGAACTACTAAATTAGAACACCCTGGGCTGGGAGTTTGTGACCCCAGTGACTGAATCATAGACTCAAGTTGCATGGTCACCATAGGATCAAGGTCGGGACACAACGGAAAACACAAAGTAGACAAAACAGGGGTCCTTAAGCTTATAGAGAGAACTGGAAGGGAACCCAAGGGCTAAAGCCAACCTAATCTCACAAATGAGGGAATTGAGGTCCAATGGTGTGATGTGGCTTGATGGGAGATCATATATAGGATCAAAAGTCTAAAGATGGAATGGACCTTGGGGACATCTAACCTAATCCCCACATTTTACAGAGGGAAACTGAATCTTTAGATAAAAATTTACTAGGCCAACTGAGGATCACCTGGCAGGATAAGGTACCAGACACTTAAGTCCTTGCGCGAGATGAATTGCCAAGCATTGAAACTATGCTTCAGAGAGCACAACCCCAATGGACTGCCCACGATGTTCAAATACAAAATGTACAACTTGCCAAAAAGACTATTTTATAGAGAACTCACATGGGGCAGGAGATCTAATGGTGGTCAGAAGAGGTGACACAAGGACACTCAGGTCTCTCTCAAGAACTTTGGATTTGACTGTGCAATATAGGAGACACTGGCACAGGACCACTCAGCGTAGTGTGCCCACATCAGAAAGTGCTCTATGAGCAAAGCAGAACTGAGACAGCACAAAGTAAACATAGGAGTATCCACCCCCAAAATTCACATGGACTATCTGTGCCCAATATGTGGTAGAGCATTCCGAGCTCATATTGGTCTGATCAGCCACAGTCAGACACGCTGAAACTTCACTTTATCATTGTGATGTCATTTTGGTGCTCTTTGAAAATGAAGGACAACAGCCAACCAACCACCTAGGCCAAGTTCACCCAGGTAGGATCACAGACAGACCTGGAGCTGGAAAGGACCTCAGAGGCCTTCTTACTCAATCCTCTCATTTCAAAGAAGGGGAAATTGAAGCTTAGAGAAGATACTTGCCCAACACCACACTGGCAGTAAGTAGCTCAGCCAGGATTCAAGCCCCCAAACACCCACTCTAAATCCAGCACCATTTCCACTCTACTCCACTGCCTCTAAAATCACTCCTACAGCTCATCTGTACCACATGAAGAATGTGACAGTTATTGCATCAATCTCAAGGGGAAAAAAATGGCTTCTTGGAATGGCCCTTCTCCCTCCCTCTCCCTAGTCCCTCCCCCTCCCCTTTCAGAAATGAGGCCACAGCTGATTCATTTGAATTTTATTTCGATTTTGGTTTGGTGCAGAAAAACAACACTCAACAGATTATAACATTCAAAGAAAAGCTTCTGCAACTTGGTGAATTTTGGTTGTGCTACAAGGTAAGTTGCATAGGAAACTACTCGAAGCCCCTGAGGAAAAGGTGTGAGTTTAAGGTGCAAACGGCCATTTTTTTTCTCTTTGGGGAGATGTGAAATGAAGCCCAGGGTCCCCTGGGGGGGTTGGTGGTGGGAGGAAGGCTCTTCTGGGAATGGTCAGGGACAATCAGAGACATCTTTTTCATTTTGATTGGGGAAACTAGTTCCATCATTTGGAAACATCTGCTTGGCTTACAATGGAAAATCACTCCTGGCACAAGATTGGGGCAGATTTTCCTTAATTGTGATCCCAGATGCTCTGGATTACCACCAGGGCCCAGAAGAAAGACAAGCCAATACCATCAGGGCAGAGATTAAGTGGGTGGCCAGGGAGCAAAATTTTCTCTATCTTTTGTCATGATGGGGATCGTTCTCCTTGAATATGAAATGGGCTCCTTAGCATCCACTGGCTCAGTCCTATGCCATCTTCCCCCTTCCTGGACCCAGCCACTAACCTGCACACACACTCACCCCAATTTGCTTCAAAATGCACAAAGGTATTCTTTTGTTGTGATTTTAAGCCCAGGTTCAACCAAGGACTTGATTTTTACTGTGTGGGGTACCATTTTCCATTTCTGAAAATAATATATTTCTCACTCAAAATCACATCTCCTCATTGTGCTAAAATACTTTTCATACTCACTATTTCCAAGGGCCCACAGGGAGAACAAAGAACACTGGTGGAATTCCCAAGGGATCAAAGTTATGTGTCATTAATTTGGCAAATGGAGCTCCCAAAGCATCCAAGGAATTACCATCAAATGGTCCTACTAATCTGGCTGCCTCCAAATATATTGATATTAATGATGAGGAAGAGGTCGCCAGATGCTACATCTGGAAACAAGCCAGAGTCTAGAGGGATGTTTTTCTCCCAATCACGTCCACTGACTATGTGATGAGGTTTTTAAGGACCAGTTTGCCTGTGTGGTCTAAGGGAGAAAGATTCCAGTGGCTTCTCACTGCTGGGTAATCCATGACTGTAAACCATAGAAGGGATCTGTCTTTTGAGTTGCCAGCTATACCAAATATAGGACAGGAGTTCTGCATGAGGTTAGACAACCCCTCCACTGAGTAAAAGGTGGTCTTTTCTTCCACCAGTTGCTTCTTGATGACCAGTAACAACACCTCTTCTGGGAACTATGCATGATTATAATAAGGTCAGCTGTAACCCTTCCAGCTAAAGCTCACAAGTGTGATTTGCACTACAAGAAATCCTCAAATGAACAAAACTTCAATGGTACAAAACCCCAAAGAACAGGGCCTGTGGCACTCTCAAATGAGTGTAAACCAGTCTTTTGGTGAAAGGCTTTTCAGAAATCATTACTTCCCTCTCTCAGGACCTTTGAAACCGGCATCTACTCCATCAACCTAGTCACCCTGGGTTAATAGTCCTGTCAGGCTCATGGAGCTGAAATGCAAAACTGGGTAGGGGAGTCAAAAGGAGAGAGTGGCCCACTGGACTCTTTTTTAAATATATATTTACAGGATCATCAAAGGAAAACAATGTATACCATAATTTAAAAAAAAAAGTCTTTATACATCTGAAAAAAGTCTGTATCTTTCCCACCTCATGAGTGGTTTTATTTTTTTTTTCCTTTTGTCTATTAAAAAATTAGATATTCTGTATGTTTTTTTTCCAAATATCTATAAAAAACATGATTTTTCATTTTATGCTTTACAAGTAGAAAGTTTGTTTGATTGGCAATAATATACAGTAGAAAAGCTCTTCAAGATGTTCCTGGATTGGGAGAACAGAAAGGAAGGAGCAGGGGTGGGATGAGAAAGAGTAGGACTTGGAGAGGCTTAGTCCTTGACCATGGTACCAGTGTGAAGCAGAGCCTTCTGGTCTGTAATGACTGGCCTGCTCATCAGTTTCAGTTCCACCCTGGGCTGAAGGCCATTCATCATAAGAGAAAGCAGCAGGATGGGAAAAGTCCACGTGTCAGATGGCAAAGTCTTCATGGTCCAGAGGACTGAAGGCAGCTGCCCTCAGTATATCAAGGGAGTTCACGAGGATCAGGGTCCCTGTGAGATGTTTCCAACGCTTGGTAATGGGGTTCTTCATCTTGTCCAAGCCCAGATGAAGCTCTTGGATGACATCCCGGTAGCTGTCCCCGATCTGATTGCTCCATGTCAGTAAGAAGTCATACGCAGGCTTCCACATGGCCTAGAACGTTAGCCCAAGGCAAAGAGGGAAAGGGGCAAGGTTAGGATGCTTGAGAAATATTACTTCATCTCTATCTTTAACCAAAGTAAGTGTATAAAATGTTCCCATTTTAGGGATGAAGTAGTTGAGAGGTGAACAGCAGACAGAAGTCTGTGGAATCTTCTAAGGAGAGGTCACTTGAAACAGTTACTGACCACCATCACTTTATAGAAGAAGACGCTGTTTCAACCAAGTGATGGGGATTGGCCTTGATCACTTGAGGCTGAGTGTGGGTCTTAAACCCAGGTCCTCTGTTTCAAATCCTCTTTTACCTACACCAAGATTTCCTTAAGCCTGGGCTGATCACCTTTCAAATTTAGGGTCAAGTCCACATACAAGAAATTAGAAACAGTACAATGATAGACCTAAGAGACCTTCTCACTGCTTCAATCTAACATAAGGGATTTCTACTGGAATTCTATAAGCCATCATTTATTTCAATGGTATAGTTCTACAGTAAGGCCCAAGTATGGAACTTAAATCTATTTGAAAAGTCTATTTATGTAAAGCTGAAAGGCCTGATCTAAAGATGAAATGCAAAACAGGCTAGGTCATACTTATCATATGCCTAGAAGAATTAGTGGCTAAGTGAAAAGAGCCATCTTTGACCCCAACGAATAAAACCCATAAATATCCACACCCCCTATAAGGACAGCTGAGCTCAAGAGAAAACCACACCCCTCCACTGGGGCTGCTTGAACATTGAATTCTTCTTCCCGAGACCCCTGAGCAGCTGCCATGCACAGGAGCATTTTCATCCAGTGCCACCTGAGTGAATGATAGAGTCCCTCCTCACCTCACTGTCGACCACCCCATTTCTATCTCGGTGTGGAGATTCATAAGCATCCATCTGTTGCTTGGATACTTTGGCGAGCTTTTCGGCCAGTTCCCTCCATCGTTGGGCCACCTCAACTGCCGTGGTCAGGAGCACAAAGTCCTGGATGAGTCTGACCACAAGGCCCTGACAGTCCATCTTCAACAAGGCCTAGAGAGACAAGAATATAGTCATGAGGCTTTGGGCCCCCAAGACAACCACACCACATACAGCCATTGGGCTTCAGATCCAAGCTAGCCTCACAGGTAGTACAAAGCAGAAATAACATTGCTCCCAGAAGATACATATATACGGTTTTGAATGCCAAGGCAAGCATGCTGAAGCTAGGTTAGCACACAAGACTTGAGCATCAGGAAGACCTGGTTTACATTTGGCCTCAGACACTTTCTAGCTGTGTCACCCTGGGCAAGTCATTAACCTCTTTCAACCTCAGTTTCCTCATCTGTAAAATGAAGCTAATAGCAGTACTTACCCCCAAGAATGTTGTTAGGGTTAAATGAGATAATACTTGTTGAGTGCTTTGCAAACTTTAAAGGGCTACCTAATAGCCATCATCTATTATGATTATCGTCAAGGCCACGCAGCTCCTGCATGGCGGATCTTGGCCAGGAATCCAAGCGTTACTACATCCAGGCCTGGCTTTTTCAAGTTACCCTTGAAATCACATCAAGAAAGGCTATCAGGACGATAGGATGGAATCAAGAAGCATCCTTTCCAGAGGACACTGGGGATCCAATTCATCCTATGTATCAAATTGCCTTCCATACTTTGCCAAGACTTGACTTGTAAATCTTTTGGAAGAACAAAACTTTGGGGAATGTCTCTCCACACTCACTGCTCAGCTACCATTAGAGTTCCAAGTCAAAGAGCATTATTTGCATGTTTCTCTGCAGAATCTGGGGGGACAAGTAAGGATGATAGCTTTCTAATGGCTTCCTCAACTGCAACCAAAAACCCAAGGGTTCCAAGAAATGATAGTGGCTTTGGTAACTGGTTACTGCCCACACCATCTGGCAGGGGTCCAGGAGCTGTGTGCTGAGCACCAAAAGGGGATGCAACTGGGGCCACATGGTCATTTCAGTGGAGTCTGAGATGAATGGATAGCCCAGTGCCTGAATGAAGCAATCTTTCACTGGGCACCACAACACAGCACCATGGAGGAGGGCAGTCCAGGGCTGGTTCCCAGGCCCTCAGCAGCAAAGTGTTTGGTGAGGATTTTTCTTCCCCTTTAAAGTCTATCAAGTTAAGAAGAAAAAAAAGTCCCTTGGAGACATTCCTCCTACACACTGTTTAATTTTCTTTCAAAGTCTGTATAGGTATATAGGCATACAGATGTCTTGTCTTCCTATAAAACCTCATTACTTGGAATATTTCACTCCTCCCACCTCCAAACCCTGAACAACAAATGAAATCACATATATGTGCACCCTTCCCTGGATTCCTTATTGCTGATAGGATCAAATTCAAACATCCCAGCTTGGCCTTGAAGTTCTGACATTTCCCAGGTCAACAGACATCTCTTCTGCCCCTCCTTCTCTGAATACCGGCTCTACATTCCAGGCATTGGTTGTATCTAGGGCCATGCACAGCCTGGAACACAACTCCTCCCCATCCCTACCTTCTAGATTCTTTTGACCTTCATCCCAGGACCACCATTTCCTACGATCTGCTGAAGTTTGCCAGTGCAGTCGAGTAAGGAAAGGGGTGGGGAGCTGTTAACTGAATTATCAGACACCCTCAAATTTTCCCCACTAAAAATGCTGCTAAATCACAGGCCTCAGCTATCAAGCTGTTATTGCACTGACTTGGACTTTGGGAAGTTAACAACAGTGTAAGAAAAGACCATCAAGATAAAACTTTCCTTCTTGTGCCTCCATATTCCAGCTCAATATTTGCCCATCTACCTCTCATGTGTTGTTCGTTCATTAATAATGAGTGGGTGAGCTGGATGGGGTTTGGGAGCCAG
Organism: Bettongia penicillata ogilbyi; assembly: GCA_023548195.1. Lineage (NCBI taxonomy): Eukaryota > Metazoa > Chordata > Mammalia > Diprotodontia > Potoroidae > Bettongia > Bettongia penicillata. The sequence goes on along the minus strand of JAJHZJ010000134.1, from coordinate 9,837,938 downwards.
AACTCCAGAAGATACGTGAGGAAATGAGCTACCCACTTCCAAAGAGGGAAGGGAGGGGGTCTGGGCAACTGGACTCAACTGCCTATTTGTTACAAGGGTTTCTTTCTCCCTTTTTTTATGTTTTGTTTTCCAGTGGTGGTTGGGGAGGAGAGCTAAGTGGGAGAAAAGGAATCCGTGGTTCTCCACCTCCAAACCCTGCCCTCCATGGAGCCCCACTTCTTACACCAAGTGGTAAACTGTGACCCATCTCCCAACAAGGGGGATGAGAAAGGGCCACCCACCACCACCACTATGGCCACACCACAGAGCTTGCATAATTCTCGAAAAACACAATGAAAACAAGTAATAGGCACCTGTCCAAATACTCCAAGACAAACATCCAGGCAGGTGGGTTCCTGGGCAGGTGCTGTTCTGAGGATCAGAGGGGATCAGCTGCAAACATGAGGTACTACCATGGATACACACACACATCAGCCCTCCCCTGAGGATCAGCCACTTTGTTAGACAAGGTCAGCACCCTCGCCAGCCTGCTCAGGGAACCTGCCAAGCTATTGTTTCCATCTGGCACAGACCTGGTCTGCTACCTGCATGAAGAGAAATGTACATTGTGTTGCGGTGCCCATCACAGTCATGACTTATTAAAAGCTAAGATTAAACTGTCCAAGATCCAGGTACTACACCATGATTCCTTCCAGTGAAGAGATGAAGGAGAACATTGGCTACCACGGGATAGAGAGACCACGAGCTAATGCAGAATGAGACCCTCATCTGGGCACAGGGCCAATGTGGCAATCTGTTTCGCTTGACTACAATTCTCTGGCACTATGCTTCTTTCCTTCTCTGACTTCCCTCCCTCCTTCCTTCTTTTTTGATTCATTCTCCCTTTCTTTTTTCTCCAGTGAGTGGGGGAAGATGGGGAGGAGGAAAAAGTAAATGCTTGATAATTGAATATATATATATATATATATATATATATATATATATATATATTACATATATGAGAGCAAACAAATTAAAAAAAAACTTAGTGGATCAGGAATCAGTCAAGGCTGAAGTTCAATTTTTAGAGCCCACATTATCCTGGCAAAGAGGGCTCTCAATCTGCCATAACGAACAAATAATCAATCTGTTTGGTGAGTCACTAGCCAAATTCAATCTCCATAATCTCATCTTCATCTTTCAGCCGGAGCGAAATCTAATTATTGGAGTGAAATTGTGCAAGCTCTTGTAACAAAGGTTCGCAAAGCATTACACTTTCAATTCTACCGTGAGACGGGCTGGTACTAATAAGCCATCATCTTCAGTTCAAGACATGGGGCCAAAAATACGTCAATATTTTATTTAGTCACATCACCCTTCCCCCATTTCCCAGATGAAATGGGAGAAAGGAAGTCTTGGGAATTGCTAGATGGACCCCCCCCCCAAAAAAAAATATTTGGGGATGTCATTCCCATGTGCAGAAGAATGGGGAAGTTGAGGCTACTAAGTAGAGCTGAATGGCCAGAAACTTCCTGTCTCCCTCTATGATCCATGCCAGTCTGCTTCTGATAGGCATGGGGGTAGGGGTACAGGAAAGGCTAAGGACTAAGCCAGAGGGAGGCAAGAACGTGAAGTGAAAGGAACACTTGATGATCCGAGAAGATAAAAAAGACAGTTTCAATGACATAAAGTCCAAAAGTTTTTTTAGCACAAGCAAAATCAATGCAAGTTGGGGTACTGAGCACTGAATCTTTTTGTTTAACAGCTTTTGTTCTGTTTTAAAATTCCTCATTAGAAGGAGTGGAGAGAAAAGGGATATATCAGGAATTATGGTGATGGAAAAACAGGTGGTATGAATAAAATATAAATCCGAACCAATTCAATGTAAGTAGAACCAGAAAGGGGACAGGGAACTGAGAATTTCCAGCCTGTTTCTATGCTAAACATCTAATCTTTATTAGGTAATAAATAATCTTTATTCCTTTAAAGGGAATGGATAAGAATGTAAGAAGAAGGCATTCCCCAATAGATGAATGATCAAAAGTTATGGAGAGGGAGTTCTCAAAAGAAGAAAGGCAAGATGTCAGCAAGCAGAAAAAAAAAAGTGTTCCCAATCACTAATGATCAAAGAAATGCACCCACCATATGAGCTCCCTACTAATCCAAAGCTACAGAGAAATCAGGTGGAGAAAGACTCACAGTTCTACATGGTACAAATCATGTCATCCAACTTGGCCCTCACTACGGCAAGGCAGCCCTTTGGATCTTTCCTAATCAACCCCTTATTCTCACCACAGAAGCTATTTGGAATCTTTTCTTCCTTCCCTGATCCCCTACTCTGACCCAGTCAAAGCCCCATTAACAACATCTCTTCCCCTCTCTTGTTAGTCTCTGACACTGACAGCCAATCTTCTTCACTTAATCCCATCTTCTCCAGTAGATGAAACCTCACTTGTCCAGGCTGTGGTCTTCAACCTCTCCCTGGTTACTAGCTCCTTCCTGGATGCCTGAAACTATAACTACTTCCCCAGACCTTTAACAAACAAAACAAATTCACTGGACCCTACCACCAACTCGAGCTTCGTTTTTGGTCAACTAAACCTGAAAGGGCAGTCTACACACATGTCCTCCCTCTACTCTCACTCATTTCTAAATCCTTTAAATTCTGGCTTCAAACTTTATGACTCAAACTGTTTTCTCCAAACTTTACTAACTATATCTCACTTGCTTTATCTAAGGGAGAGTCTTTTCTCAGTCCTTTTCTTTATAGATCAGTCTACTATATGTGATACTAGTTAAGTATCATTAAGCCTTTACTAGGCATCTACTGTTTGCCAAGCAGTGTGCTAAGCCCGGCAGATAAAAAGGTAAAAGCTAGTCCTGAGAATATGTCATTTCTCAATTGATACATGGTCAAAGGAAATAAACAGGCAGTTTTCAGACAAAGAAAGACACACACATGTATGTATGCATACATGCACACATATATATGTATATCATATGAAAAATGCTCTAAATCACTACTGATTAGAGAAATGGAAACTAAAACAACTTTGAGGTACCGCCTCACACCTGTCAGATTCACTGATATGGCAGAAGAAGAAAATGACAAAATGTTGGAGGGGATGTGGGACACTAATGCACTCTTGACAGAGTTGTGAATATTTTGGAAAGCAATTTGGAACTATCCACAAAGGGCTATAAAACTATGCATACCTTTTGACCCAGAAAAAGGAAAAGGATCCACATATACAAAAATACTTATTATAGCTCTTTTCGTGGTGGCAAAAAATTAGAAATTAAAGGGATCCCTATCAACTGGGGAATGGCTGACCACATTGTGGTATACAATTGCAATGGGATGTTATTGTGCTATAAGAATGATGAGCAGGATGAGTGAGCTATAAGTTGATGATGTGCCAGCCAAGAAAACGAATGTCACCTTGGGCTGCACTAAGCGGGCCAGGCCAGGGAGGTACAAAGTCACGCATAATCCCATTCAGTCCCAAGGAGAATCATATTCCGCTCTGAGCACAGCTTTGAGGGGAGGATGGAGCTAGGGGAGCAGACACCAAGCCTGTGATTTTGTTGGTACAGGGAGATTCCAGTGAAACCTCCCTCTATGCTGGGCCACCATCCTGAACCTTACAGTCTTAAGAGATTAAGTGATTGAGCCAGCATCACGTCAGTATGTGTCAGAGGGCAGGTGTGAACCTAGCTCTTCTTGATGCAGGGGCCCCATTCTATCCCTTAGGCTACTCTGCCTCTGATTTGGGAGTGCTTTTTAATGATACATTTTTAATAAAATCTTGTTTTTTCATCACCTGCATTTCCTAATGTAGCCTTCTCTGGCAAAGAATAACAAATTAAAAATAAACCAGTTGAGCAAAATGAACCAATCCATCCCAAAGGTTGAGGTTCTTTCCACAGGCTTCCATAGTCTCAGAGAAGAAGGGAGGAGGGCCTATGGACAAGAAGCCACAGCGCAGGGACCACTTCTACACATGGCAAGACAAAGGACTGAGCTTGGATTCCACTTCTGACTTTTTGGATGTGACCTTGGAAAAGGCACTCAGTCTCGCTAGGTCTCAGTTTACTGCTCTGTGAAGGAGGTTTGACCAGATGGCCTCTGAAGTCCCAGCTCTAGTCTCTGCTTCCAAGAAGCACAATCACACCTTCTCCTTAATGACCCTCCCTAATTTTCACAAGGATGTATAAAGGGATGGAAACCTCACTAATCTGACTGAAGACAGCTTACTAACTAATGGATTTGACTCATTACCCATGATCCAAAGGGACCTCTAACACCTCTTCCAAATGACAAAGTCTCTGGAAAGCATCCCTCCCTATCCCCAAACAAGGAAACTCATCCCATCCCGGAGAGCATCCCTAGACTTGAGGAAGCCACCGACAAGTAAGGAGGGACCCTGCCTAAGGCCTTCTTGGAAGAAGAAAATTTGTTCTGTCTGTTCTAAGGTCTGTTAATTAATATGGTCCAGAGGCCTGTGGCTTTCCAGAGAGCTCTGATACCCAACCCATTCAACAGCTCATGGAAGCTGATATGCATAGGCTCTGTTCTCTTTGGAAACAGGGTCCCTTAAAGCAGAGTCCCCCAGCAATATGCCCATTGGGTCCCAAGTCTACTGCTCGGCCAATGGCAGTAGACTGCTGAAATGTAAAGTCTGTTGATGAAATGCTCTGATAATGGATCAGTAGGTTGGCATTTCAGGGCAGGTCACCTCCTCTCAAACTAGTGAGCGCCATCCTGCAAGAGAAGCTTCTGTTCTCCCTACCAGCACATTCAAGGAAAGGAGAAAGAATCAAGGCACAGGATTACATCATCCAACTCCAAAAGGAACTCCAGGAATCATCAAATGCCTTCCCTTTGAATACAAGGCAACTGAGGCCCAGAAGGGAAAAGTGACTTATTTTTCCAAGGATACAAAGAGAAGTAAGTGCAGAAAGAATGGCTCTCATCCCAGTCCTCTGGCCATGTTCCAGGAGCATAAGTGAAGACGATTGGCTGCATTGACCAGTTTCTACACTCCAGCTCCTGGAAGGCTGGGCTGACTTAACTGTTGTCTTACAGGAATTGGCAGTAAATCAATAAACAATTATTAAACACCTACTGTATGTCAGGCACTGTGCTAAATGCTGAGGATATAAAAAGAGGTAAAACACAGATCCCTGTCCTCAAGGGATTCATGACCTAATCATACAACAGGCATTTCAAAAACGTTTCATGATTGAGGACAGAAGTACAAACACTTCCATATTTTTTAAGTCCTAGCAAAGTGTTAGAACTCTGACCTATCTAACCTTAAAGGGTTGCATCTTTAGTGCAACCCTGCTCAGTTTTCTGATGAGGAAACAGGCCCAGAGAAGGAGAATAAACTGTCTAACATGACACCAAGTTAGCAGGAGAGCATGGTCTAGCCCCATGTCTCTCCACCCCTTGCCCCAATATCCACCCCCTTCCCACTCTCTGCTGCTGGGCAAAGGCCTTGGACACATTGATGGTATTTCTTCCATTATAAAGGAATGTTATTATTGAACTTCAAGAAAGCACTGCTAGGCAGTTAAGTAATAGGCACACCAAGGGTTTTTGTTGTTGTGTGTGTGTTTTTTGCAGGGGGGGGGGGGGGGGGGGAAGGGACATGTATATTTTGAATCTAGATTTTCCTCCTACCTGAAAGAAACACATTCCATAAAATCACAGAATCTCAGAATTCGAAGGGAACTCAGCAGGGCCACCTTGTTTAAGCCATACCTGAATCAAAGCCTGTAGGCTCTTGATAATACGCATGCTCAACAAGTCAACACTGAATCTTTTATTGAAGTGAGAGAATTCAGTGAGTTTGGCCGTTGATGGCTGTGATCTTAAATCCCGACTGTCAAGCACCATGTCAGTCACATCTCCCCTTCCTTTCCTTGGTTTTCATTATTAAAACATAAACAACATGCCACAGCAGATAAATGCTCACGGCAGCATTTGAGCAGCTTTTTTTCTTTTAATCAACATGAAAGGATTCAAAACAAGAACTCCCAACAATCCTGAGTTCTGCGCTGCCTTTGAAGCGCATGCTGTCTTGGACTCATAGGCAGCAATTGGGAACCATTCTAAGATTTAGGCTGGAAAGCAACATCTATTCAAAACTATGGTTTCATCAACACCAGCTGTTCCTCCATGGCCATTGTGCATCCATCACTGACATTTCCATATTAATAAGCATGCTAAGTAAGAGCTGTCAGAATATCCACAGATGCCAGTGATGGATCAAACAAAAACCCCTGGAAATCTCCACGAAATGGGCATTATTACCATGACTGACCATGCTTTCCTAGGATCTGTTTAAAAGAAGACAACCCATTAATGGCATGGAGGGGACTGGCTAAATCTCAAATGTTTCCTGATGCCTTCCAAGTGAACCCAAAGGAATATGATCTGCCAAGTACTCACCATCATTAGCTCCTTCTGAAAAGATTTTCTGTCTTTATTCTCACTGTTATTACAGTCTTCCTTCAATTTTTCAAGGACAGAGGCCACCCGCTCAGGCTCACTGTCCAATTCTGCTCGGCAAAAGAAAGTGAGTGGTAGATTCACGTAGCCCAAGGCATCTGCGAATGACCGCCAACTACTGATGTTCTCCATAAGCAAGGTCCTTACAGAGGCATAGATATAAGTCAGAAACTTGCAGGGCCTCAGAATTTGTTCCAGAAGCACACTGGTACTAAGGTCAGGTCCAGAAAAAAAGCATGGCCTGACTTTCCCAACAACTAACACATTCTTGGTGTGCACGAGTCCAATCTTACCCTGGTAATAGCCAATGTACCATTCCTTTGTCCAGAGCTGGCCTTTCAATTTGATCTTTTCCTCACTAAGGAGGGCTATGATGTCTCCTTTCTTGTATTCCAGCAAATACTGATTCTTATTCTGTCTCACAACTGTCTTAAGCAATTTTCCAAACTTAAGGCTAGCCACTGGACGTTCCTGAAAAGTTGGGTATTTGGTGGTTGCAGCCAGAGGAGACAGGATAATCTTTCCAATCTCATTCTTCTTAAGGAATCTCCTAGGTCCGGAAGTCTTAATGGCACTCTTGGGTGGGGGCTGCGGGGTCTGGACACAGAACTGGGTGAGAATGGCTTCCTGGTCATCTTTCACCTGGATCCTCAGGGTGAAATCTGAGAGGTCATTGGGATCATGGGACGTGATGGGAAAGATCAGGCGGCTCACCTTGCCCAGTTTCATCTGGAATCCCCTGATGACTTTGGCTTGCTCGCTGGCTCTGACCTCATAATTGGTCATATTGGAGAACATGCACAGCTTGAGGTCCTGGGGCCTGGACAAAACAAACTGGTGCTTCCCCCACAGCTGCAAGGCCACTGGAGAAGTGCCATGGACCTGCCGCGTGACCTCACTTACCAGCAGGGTCTTTGGTGCACACTCATGCCCAAAGATCGTGACCACAGTCTTGAAGGAAGGATGGATGTGCTTGGGGCCATACACCCCCACTGTGATTTTCTTATTAATGAAGTCCCACACAGTGGAAGGGTAGAGAATGTTCTGTCCATGGGCCACGACAGCTATGTACATGCAAGGTTCCAGGTTCTCCAGGTGAACTTGGATCGTGTCTCCATAGTTATACATTAGTGGCACTGGGACATATGGCCCTTCCTTCATGTCACTGCGCAAACACTGCAAGGCCACGGTGCTCTTACTGACCACATCCTGTCTCACTTCAGCTGAAACTTTCATCTCCAAGATGATGAATGACTTTACCTCCATGTTGCTCAGTTTCACCTCCAAGACTGGGCTGATGGTACTAGACTTGTCACTGTTGAGCTCCAGAGGTGGGTCTAACAGGGCTTTCATGGAAATCTGCTGCATTTCCCCAGGAGCGACATGGCCCTCAGGAACATGGATGGTGATATTTGTGTCTGGGAGCTGGACAGCCCCACCAGATGAATCCAGCTTGCATACGATGTTTGTCTCCACAGGCTGAGTCTGACCCCAGCCAGGATTTTGGCCAAGCAGATCTAAATCATGGCAGGAGCGGGCCAGCTTCCTGTGGTTCAACCAGGCAGTTCTAAAGTCCTCTCGGCTCTGGAATTGTTCAGGGGTTGGAGATTTTAATCCGGTGAAAAAGTTGGATGATGATGGGGCTTCGGACTTGGCTTGAAGGACAGACAGCTCTGATAAACTGTACGAACGTTTGCTTCTAAAAAAGGGATTATCTCGCTTGACAGGTTGCTCGGCACTGGAGACTCTGTTGGTGGATGGCAGTTCATCAAAAATATTGCCAATGCTATTGGTCATTGCAGAACCCGTTGTTGTAAAAGATGGTGGTGCCTCTGTGTCAAAGAGCAGTAAATCCACTGTTGTTTTGGGAGCCACCTCCTCCAGGCTGGGCATAACGGGCACATTCCCATTCAGAAATGGGTTTGTTTGCACCCCATTCAAGAAAGGGTTATTGTTGTGGGCTTTATTCGAACTTTTCTTCTCCTCCATCCACCCTCCTCCCAGCAATTCCAGCTCCTTGGCGATTTCATCAGGGCTGTCCAGAAGATTGTCGATCATGCCGCTGTCACTTAGCGTTGAGTTGCGGTAGTTGATGGGCTGTACATAGGAGGAAGGGATGTAGCCCATCTCTGTGGTGTTGTGCGCATACCACCACTCTCCACCAGATGTATCCAAAACATATAAGTGGTCCCCTTTAGAGAACTTCAGAGTGGTGAAGTTGGTGGGGCAGTAGTCCTTGATTGCTATCACTTCTTTTGCATTTCCAAAAGGCGTGGGATTGTCCACAAGCAAGGCACTGGGGGAAGGCACTGGAAAAGAGTAAACTGAGTCAGTAAGCCATCTGTACTCTTCTCAACAAACAGGGAAAACATGGGGTCTGGGAGGGAAAAGCCACCAAGAAGTATCAATAAGCGGAGAGACCTGAATGCAGAGCAGCAAGAAGAGAGTGCCATGTCTGGAGTCAAACAGGTTCAAATCCTAGCTCTGGCACTATTAATTCAAGCATCTGAGGGTCAAACCTTCAATCTCCCTAGGTTTCAGCTTCCTCATGTTTAAAATACAAGGGATGGCCTAACTGTCTTCTAAAGTTTCTTCTAGTTCCAGAGCTACCATCCCACCATGACAAACATCCAACCCAAAAATGATTGCAAAGAAAACAACTAGACGAGGGAGGCAGAAGGGCAAGAGGATGGGACTCAATCAGGAAGACCTGGTTCAAGTCTTGCCTCTCTCTGCAAGTCACTACCTCCCTGAGCCTGTCTTCTGTAAGACAGGGACATGAGGACCTGGAGCAGCTACATTCCAGGATTGTTCTGATCGTGGATCATCCTAAAATGTCAATGTGGAATTGTTTCATTCTTTTCACTTGTACCCTCCGTGTCTAGCAAAGTGACTGGCGCTTACGGAACGCTGGTGAATGACTGAGAAGACCTAAAATGGACTAGAGAATGGTCAAGTATTATTATTTTGAAAAAAGTAAGAGGAGGATGAAGAGGAAGGATGACTGCCCCATGGCTTACCGACAGCGAGGTCTCCACTTTTACTCATCCAATGCCATTTGGAATATCAGCCACCAGCAGCGAGAGCTGGGAGGGCCCATTAAGAACCCTCAATTTTGGAAAGGCTTGGAGATCCAGAGAACAAGGGAGTCCAGAAGCCATTGAGTCCAAGCCCTCAGTTTCCTCAAGAAACTAGGCCTAGATTAGGTGGGCTCCAAGATTTCTTTCAAGTCTAAATCTGAGTCTAGGATACAGGTTCTTAAGCTGGGGTTCAAGAACTTTTAAAAAAATCACTATACTTAAACACTTCCTTTGTAATTTTATTTTATTTTAGGCATTTTAAAACCTCATTCTGAGAAGGGGTCCAGGTACGACAGGCTTCAGACCACCACAGGGCCGCATAACACACAAAGTTAAGAACTCACCCTACAAAATTGTTCTTTATTTTTCTTCTCTTTGCACACTTAAACATTCAAATTGTAAAGTCAGACAAGGCAACTTTTAAATTGGACAAATCTTTTTTTGTAACCGTGATGTGACCTCAGAGTTAATGAAATTTCTTAGTTGTACAGGCCCTCAGGGCCATGCAGAGCAACTTGACCAGGAGATATCTCTGTCACAGACATGACTAGTGGTTATGAAATATTTCCCATCACGGGGAGCTCCTTACCTCCTAGGGCCTCCCGTCCATCCACCTCTGGACTGTCCCCCTTCTTATCAAGATCGTATCTTCCAGGGGGAATTTCTAGCCCCTAGCCTGGGCTCTGGTGCCAAGCAGAACCCAGCCAAGCCCTCCATGAGGGCTATCACCTCCTCTAAATCTTCCTGTTCTCCAGTTTAAACATCTCCATATCCTTCCAGTAATCTGTATAAGACACTGCTTAAGGCCCTGCTCCATCCTGGCAATTACCACACCCTATATATCTCAAATATCTTTAATGTTATCTTTTTAAGCTAGCAAGAACAAATAAACCCATCTTTCCTCCTGCCTCCCACCTCCCATGGTCACCTGGACCACTGACAAAGTCCCACTTTCCCTTTTTGAACCAATGAGCTTTGAGTTCATAAAATAGGCTGCACTCCCCTCTCCCCCAAGCCCTGACCGGGCTCCAACTGCCTGTTGTCAGTACCAACAGTAATCATTGTTATAAAAACATCTCAGAGTGCAGGTGGTAGGTAAAGCTACACTTTAATCTCTTGGGTTCTCTGCACATACAAGAGAAAGGATAGTATGAGCTAAGAGCCCATCAAAGAGCGTAGACATGCAAGGAAAATTGAGGGTGCCCCCACCTCCATTTTTCAGATGAAGAAACTGAGGTGCTATGATGACTATTTAATTTTACTTTTTAGTGACTTGATGGGTCATCTAGGTGGTACAGTGGATAGAGCACTGGGTCTGGAGTCAGGAAGGCTCATCTTCCTACATTCAAATCTGACCTCAGACACTCACTAGCTGTAAGACCCTGGGAAAGTCAATGAAGCCTCTTTGCCTCAGTTTCCTCATCTGTAAAATGAGCTGGAGAAGAAAATGTATCTTTGCCAAGGAAAGCCCAAATGGGGTCCCAGAGAGTTGGACACATCTGAAAATGACTGACCAACAAAGTGATCTGATGTTTTTCCCCTTCCCATACTTTTTTCCTTAGTTTCCTGAAAGTTCTGAAAAGAATCCAGTACCTCAAATCCATATGCTCCTTTTTTGAATCCTATAAGAGGCTTCAAGGCTGCCCATTCCAATCTCCTCATTTTACAAATGAGGGTCTGAGGCCCAGAAAGCAAATGAGTCATCTGGATCACCCAGGCTGAGCCCAAGCTCACATTTGAACTCGGGAGCTCTGACTGCAAGACTGGCCCTCTTCCTACCTAGCAGGTTGCCTCAATCCATAACACGGATCTAGGCAGAGACAAGGCCGGATGTCTAAGACAGAGTGGCATGGTGGAGACTGCTGAACTTGGAGCCTCCAAGCCCTGGGGTCAAATCCCCCTGCAGATCTCTGCTAGCAGGTGGGACCCTAGGCCAGGCCTGTAACTTTTGTGTTTCAATTTCCTGAGAGCTAAAATGGGGCTCCTACCATCACCCTTTTTATGTGGAGGATTTCATGTACAAATATTTGGGTTCCATGCACATGGCAGCTGCATGAAAGGGGAGCTGGCCATTTCATAGGATGCACTCAAATCTGCAGGTAATAGCCATCCAATGTCAACCTGGAAGAGACCCTCAGGTCTGCTAGCAAAACTCCCTCATTATACAGAGGAGGAAACTGGGGCTCAGGAAAGGTCAGGTGATCTGCCACTTTGATGAAGAGTAGGATCTGGCCAGTCTGGTGTGGGCATGGAGATTCCTGCCTGAAATCCCAGGGCCCAGGGAACAGGGGCAGGCTGGTGGGTTTCTCCAGCTCGGGAATGCTGCTCTGCAGTATATATCTGTGCTGAGTCCAGGACCAGTATGCTTACTCTGGAGGTGGGGCAGAAAGGGTGGCACAGCAGGCTGCCCACAGAAGGGCCAACTGGCTCAGGAAACAGAGCCAGTCACAGCTTCCCTGCCAGTCAGTAAATGAGATAGGGCCTGTGGGTAACTTCTGCACTTCCAGGATAGGAGATAGAGGGAGACTCATATTTAAAATAATAAATATGATTTAATCATGTTCCTTTTCTTTCCAAATAAATAAATGGCAAAATGCAGTCATAAAAAGTTGAGAGGAAAAAACAGAGTTACAGTAAAATTAACCAAAACCACCCTTGAAACTTTGGGGGAGCCTTGGACTCTTATTGAATGCGTAGTGGAGAGGACAGGTACTTGGACTTGGGGTCCAGAAGACCTGAGGTTGAATCCTGCCTCACACATGATCTCTCAGCCTGGGACTGACCTCAATTTCCTCATCTGTGAAATGATTTGGACAATGGCCTCTAAGGTCCCTTTGAACTTCTGAGGAAGGATCCTACATCCTTATCTGGAGGCAGGGTAAGTAGGATAATAGAGAGAGTATTGAACTAGCATCACTCCCCCACCCCACCCCACTGCCATCACAGAGAGGAACAGGAATGAGACTGGAGTGGAAGTCCAGGATGCAATTTCACATCCTTTTGTTAAAGATTCAAGTCAGCCCTTGTTTACCTCCCAAGCTGTCCCTCCTGTAGATTTCCTTGCTAGATATTCTTTCTTGAGCACTATTTAAATGATAGCTGGCTATCTCTCAGCCAGGAATACTGACCCCTCCATCCCCTCCACTGAAAGAGGGTCTTCAGATTTCTCCAAGTCAGATCCTTGGGCCCACATTTCCCTCATCTTGAGCTCTTACATGATCAGGTAGATAGTCAGCAAACAATGCCTACTATATGGCAGGAACTGTGCTAAGCCCTAAGGATATGAGAAAAGGTGAAAGCAGTCTTCTCACTCTCAAACAGCTCAAAGTATGATGGGGGAGAGAACATGTAAATAACTATGTCATACAAGGTAACCACAGAAGGAAGGCCCTATGTCCAGTCACCAATCCTCTCTATATTCTTCTTTGCACACCACAAAGTGACATGGAGCCCAGATTCCATGAACTCACCTTTGACATCATTAAAGCTTGTCTCTGAGAAGCCTTCACTCAGGTCGATCAGAGTCCCTTCAGACTTGCAGCGTGGGAGCCCATTGGAGTTGGCTGCACGGATCCGCTGAGCCGCCATCTTGAAACCCTTTCCTTGGTAGGGGCTAGTGCTTCATGTTTCCTCCCCAGGCTCTGGCACAGAGGTCGCTATGACATCCGTCCTGGACAATCCTGGCCTTCCCAGGGCTGTGCTTTTACAGTGGGCTTCTGTCAGAAAAGAAAAACGAAAGCGTGGTCAGGGTCCATCCTTTCAGCAAGGCACTCGTCACATATGGACACAATGGTCATTTAAATAAGAAAAAAATACTCCCATCCCCAGCTGGAAGACGCTCTGTGGTGGACAAGCCCTCTATTATTTTTCTAGGAAGGGCCAATATGAATGGACAAGAGCCAGGAGCCAAGAGCTTATGCCAACTTTCTGTTCTTTGATTTGGCCACTGTGGGCCATCACATCCAACCAAGCAGTTTCTTTTGCCTGGTATTCATGCCCTCTCTTCCTGGTGGGGCCCCAGCACAACTCACAATGTCTTTCCCGGGCCACCTGGCCTGCACATTCATCTCAGTCAATGAACAAGATAAAACATTATTTGTTCTGAATATACAGCTGGTTTTGTGGGTCAGGAGAGATGTGTGTGTACCAACAATACAATCATTGTTATTTCATGAATGGCAAATACTGCCTCCCACCCTCAACCCTCAGCCTGTGGTGACTGTCCTTCCTTACTCAGGCTCAGAGCCTCACTCCTAGCTTTCTGTAGCAAGTAAGTGGGCACCGCAAATCTGGCTGATGGAACAACCTGCTCACAGAAATGGGGGGATCAAATGTATACCACTCTCTTCTCCTCTGATCACACAGTGATCACCCAATCCCAACATAAGCAGTTATGTGTGGATACTGGACCAGACACCGGGCGTACAAAGACAAAATATTTGCTTCCCTTTATGAAGTGTCTCTGTGCAAGGTAACATTTTCACAAAGAAATAACCCCCCATCAGGAAAGAGAAAAGACATCAAGAATGTACACAGATGTAGACAGGTAAACACAAAGTAACTGGGGGTGGCTGGTGTCAGAACAGAAGTCCCACAAAAAGACGCACTTGGAGATTAGCCTTCAACAGAGTCGGGATTTCCAGGAGATGCAGGGGAGGAAAGACCTGCATGATAGGGGTGGGCACCCTGTAACAAACAGGAGTCATTGAGCAAAACCAATTTCTGCTTTGGCTTTGTTGAAAAAAAGACATCTCATTTTCTCTGGCTTCTGCTTTTCATGGGACAGCACAAAGCCACTGAGTGCATGAGTTGGGAAAAGGCAGCTGTGGAGCCTGCTCTAAAGGACTCTTTCAAAGTGGAAGACAGTGTTGAGAAATCAATGGTACCTGCTCAACCCTCTTACCATTGACTACAGAAAAGAGGACCAGTGTTCAAATCTCTGCTCAGTGACTCTCTACTTGGGCAAGTGGATTCTCTTTTCTGAATGGCCTCTCCAGCTCCGAGGCTATGACCCTGTCACCCTCCAACCCCATATACCTGTACTCACAACACATGAGAGGTGTCCTTGAGTGTCAGCGCCACAGTTCATACAAGATACCCATTGCAGAAAGGACAGATCTAACTCAAGGAAATGTAGCTGCCTCTCACATCATGACCAGTTAGCCAAGGAGTAAGTGTAGCAGAGCCCCTCTGCCTCCCCCAGTGACTGGTGGCTCCTTTTATTCAAAGCAAACCGGCCACGGATGGCCTGCTTCCCAGAAGACCAGCACCAAGGCCACAAGCCAGGGAGCTTCCTGTGTGATGTAGCAGAGCACAGATTGAGCTCTCCACCTCCAGTCCCAGCAGCACCATTTGGAAATAGGACAACTGTCACATGATTAACCATGAATCCATTTCCATCCCCCTTATCCCAAATATCACATTAAAAACACAAAAACAAAAAACAATCCTTTAAGGCAGATTGGATTCAGAAGAATTCCTAGGAGAAAATCATCAAAGCAGAAGAATGAGAGAGAGAAATGATCAGAATGGAACCTACAGGGACTGGTTTTCTAGAGGGACCTCCCAATTAAACAATGAACTGACTAAGCGAAAAACAGAATCCTCCAACACTGCCCCAGCTGGCTTATCCTGGTGTCCACCAGACTGGTCACAACATGGTACATTTATTCTTTTAAGATGGTATTCTCTGCCTCCACAGACTATCTGAGCAACCTCCCAGAACAGTCCTAATGATAAAAACAGCTCATCTTCGTCTGCTCTTAAGGCTTAGAATGTACTTTCTAGGAAACAGCACTGACTGGAATCAGAAGGTCCAAGGTTCAAATCCCATTTCTGATCCTGACTTCCTAGAGGGCCCTGGTTTAATGACTTCATCTTCCTGGGCCTTGGGCAGCCAGGCCCCTCCGTAGATGGAGTGTGGGGTCTGGAGTCAGGAATACCTGAATTCAAGTTCAACTGCAGATACTCACTAGCTGTGTGACCCTGGACAAGTCATTTCACCTCAGTCTGCCTCAATTTCCTCATCTGTAAAATGAGAATGATAGTAACACAACCTACATCCCAGGGTCTTTGTAAGCACTTAGCCCAGTGTTTGGAACAGAGTAAGTCCTATGCAAATATTGACTCTTATTATTACAGTCCAAGGACATCCAACGCCATTTGGAAAATGTTGCCAATCAAACAAGATCTCCTTTCTCATCAGCAGAATTGCAGCAAGCTGGGATGCTTTGGACCCTGTGACCTGAAGTGCCAGGCCCCCATTTGCATCCTACCTTCTCACCCTAGGAAGTTCTTAGGGGCTCACTTTCATGAGCAGTTCCAACTATCTGGCAATTACCTCGTTATTAGCACATAAGCTCTGTCAACAATTGATGCTTTTGTGGAATCACCCTCTACCTCCAACAGCATGGCTAGTCCTTTTGGGCTGCTCTGGCCAAAAACTCACCACCGGGGCAGCCAGACAGAAAATAAGACCCTCTCCAAAGTAAATTTGATTGATCTTCCAATGACATTTATGCAATATGCCAGGGGCCCACGTGTGACCGATGTCCAGCTTTGCAGGAAGAGCAGGACCTTCCACTCAACTGCAGAGTCGTGGAAAGCCTAATGGGCCATTTCTGTACCTCATGAAAAGCCTAAGACTGGCTTCAGAGGAGCAAACACAAGTGTGTGGGGGTATGCACACAGACACACATACACATACATGGGCAGACACGCAGACACAGGCATGCATGCATACATACAGGCACACACATATTAGGTTCAAGGATGCTCACTCCACTTTTGCAAAGTACCAACATGAGGGAGAGTCAGGCCAATGGCCATCCCATGGCAACCCCATTTACACAGAAGATAAGATGGACAATTCTGATTTCATGAAATTTAAAAGGTTTTGTAGAAACAAAAACAAGGCTTCTAAAAGGAGAAGGGAGAAAGGAGAAGCTTCCTGGGGGGAAATTTTTTTTTCATAGAAATTTTTTTAAATATCATATGGTTTTAAAAAATGAAGTTTTCTAAGAAAGAAATCCAAACTATTAACAATCATATGAAATAACACTCCAAACCATTAAAAACTAGAGAAAGACAAATAAAACCTTGAGGTTCTACCTCTGACTCATTGGATTTACAAAGCAGACAAGAGAAGAAAATGACAGAGATTGAGGTGGGTTCAAAATAACAGGTGTACTAATGCAAAGTTACAGGAAGGCTCTGAACTGGTTCAGTCATTCTGGAGAGAAATTGGGAATTACATCCCCAAACTAAACTGAATATAGGCTTTGATCCAGCTCTAACAATGAGTCCCCTGTCCCAAAGACACTTATCAAAGTCAGAAAAGGATCCATAAGTTGAAAAAATTCTTACTGAAACTCTTTCTGGTAGCAGAGAATTGGAAACTGAAGGGGTGGCACCCATCAATTGGGGGCTGGCTGAGCAAATCATGGCATAAGTAATAGAATCTAATGTTTGTGCTATAAGAAATGGCAGACAAACCTGGGAAGATTTATATGAACTGATATAGAGTGTAGCAGTCCAACCAGGGGAACAGTTTCTACAATAGCAATGATATCATACTGACAAACAACTTGGAGAGACTTGGTCAGTGCAATGACCAACCAGAGGACAAATGACAGCCAGGGGCTACCACAGTTTCTCAAACAGAGGCCCAATGACCACTTGTAAAGGATGCTATAGAGATTCCCCCCACCTTATGTCCATGTTTTTCCATGTCTTCAAAGCCTGCAACATTCTTCACCCTCTCCTTATCTCTGCCTCTTGAAATCTCGGGCTCAAATGCCGCCTCCTCTATGAACTCTTGCCTGATCTCCCCATTCTGCCTGCCAGCCACACAGTGAAAAGAATGAGGGGCCTGGAGTGAGGGAAACCTAAGGCCAAACCCAGCTCCTGACAGTACCAGCTATACGACCATGTGCAAACCATTTACACTGTGCCTGCCTCAGTTTCCTCAACTTCAAAATGATGATAAAAGTAGCTGACTCCAAGAGTTGTTGTGAGCACCAAATGAGAAAATAATGTTAAAGTACATAGCCCAGTTCCTGGCACTCAGAAGGTGCTTAATAGGTTCTTGCATATCTTTCCTATATACTTTAATGTGTATTTTTTTTTGTCTCCCCTTATCAATGAAAACCTCTTTGAAAGGAGGAATTGCCTTTGTTTTCCTTCCTTATGGCCCCATCATGAACATAGTGCGTTAAATGCTTGCTGAATGACCCACTAATTGATAAAGGGTCACACTAGACAGCCACTGAAGTTCCTTCCCACTGACATTCTCTGCATTTCGCAGTCATTGTTTCTAAATGTCGTGCATCGCCAAGCCCAGTCCCGCCACTGCTTGATTTTTTGATTGGGCCCAATGAGGTATAATCACAAATCATCTAAGGTGGTCCTGGCTCCAGACTAGGAATTCCTGCAATTATCAGGAGAGATGTTTCTGTTTCTAAAGGAGAGATAACCCCACCTTCCTCCCCACAATTTTATAGCAGTAAACAACTGAATAGGATGGCTTTGTTCACTGAGTCATGGTGAAAGGAAGAACTCTTAACTGTGGCAAAGCTGTTTTTAAAAGGGTCTGTAAACCCTTAAAATCACAGACAGTTCTTAAGGGTTGCCAACATCTGGATAGATAAGTCACAAAATTGGATAACCCCAAAGCCTTGGCCACTTAGCACCACAAAGGTGGATGAAACAACATTTTTAAAGAGTTATTCTTTCGAAGGACCCAAACAGTTGTTTCTTCACACTGAACATCCCTGTCTTCAAACATCCCTTGTTCCTTTGACTGGAGGGACAGTATAAATTACCTTTCTAAACATGCTTTGTCCTTGGGTCAGCGCTATTCACCCACTCAACAAATGCCAACCTTTTCAATGAGATTAGTATAAATCAGCCCATTTCTTACACAGCCAGACTGGCTTGAATGTAGAGAATAGGGCTGGCAGAGAGGGAATGGGTATGCCTCTCTCCCAAGATGAAACCAAAATGGATTTTCTTTTCACAATGAAGGCTGTAAAGTGAGCTTTCAAATGCCATTAGCCATCAATGGCCTCTTCCAAAGCTAGGAAAAATGTCTGCATATGCCAAAAAGCACAAGGAGAAAGCTGAGGGCAAATCCTTCAAGTCCACCTGGGATCCCCAGAAGTATAGACTGGAAAGGACCTTTTACCCCACTGATATCAGTGACTGTCATACCTTCCTAACACCCCAGATAAGTGTGCCTGCCAGATTGCCTGAAGGCCTCTGGGAAGAGGAAACCACCACCTCCCCAATGGGTAAGTTGGATATGACTGAAATGAATGGTTTAGACAAATGGCCTAGGAAGGGAGGCAACAAAGCCTACTGGTGCTCATAAAAAAAGAGTATAGTCAACGTCTTTAGGCTCAGGTATTGACTATTAAAGTCTGGTGTTAACATGAGGGCTCTCATATGAGTGATAGGTGGAATGCCCAGACCATTTTCATGGCCTTCTAAGTGCAGAGCTAGGCTGAGATCTCCTGACATCCAACCTTTACCAGTGTGGTCTGACTGTCTTTTCTTACAGGTCACCCAGTCTAAACATTTTGACTGAAATGCAGCCTCACTTGCAATGCCAGATGAGTGCTTTAATAACATGTAGGCCTGGCCTTTAAACTAGGCAAATTATTCCCTCCTAATGTCAGAATTATAAGAAAAATGGAGCAATGCCATATTTGTAAGAAAAAAAGGAGGCATAGAATTTGGAAATAAACATTTTTTAAAATGAATGTTAAAAACTATTTTTAAATGAAATTGGGGGAAACTTTTTTTAAAAGGAAAAGAACAATGAACTTGGCCAAATAAGCATGACATCAGTCTGAAGGTCTTGGACCTTCCTTGGCAGAGAGGAAACAAGGCCACCCTATCAAGAGACATCGCCTATAGGAACACTCCCCTTCCCTCTACTTCAACTCAGATTTAGAGATGAAAAATCTGAGATGGAATTTGGCAGAGAGGATAGAATACTGAGCTTCTGAACTCAAGAAGACCTGGAGTTGAATCCCTTTTCAACTATTTCCTAGGGAAATCCCTTAAACTCACTGACCCTCAGTTTTCTCAAGTGTAAGAAGAGAGGCTTGGATTCCCCAACCTCTAAGATTCTTTCTAGTACCATGATATCCTCAAGCATTTCAAAGTTATGAAGGGCCACACAGGCCACCGAGCCCGGCCCATGGCTTAATGAGAACTTCCTAGTGATGCCCCTAAGCAGTGGTCATCCAACCTTGATTTGAGTTCTGACATGACGTCAGACACTGGGTCATCCATCATCCACAGTACGAGTCTGAAGTTTCCTCTAGCTCTGATTCCAAATGTTAATTGATTAGGCCAATGCTCTAGAACAATCTAAAACATTCAGATCCTCACCTGAATGTTTGTAGATAAATATGTGGGAGCAGCTGCATTGCACAGTGGATAGAGAACTGACTCTGGAGTCAGGAGGACCAGAGTTCAAATCTGGCCTCAGACTTTTAGGAGTATTGTGACCCTGGGCAAGTCACTTATGCCCAGTTGCCTCTAGATAGATGGATAAGTGCATTTTTAAATTGGTTTCTGTTGTTATCCTATATATTTTAGTTTAGTATTTAAAAAATCTGACAGTTATATTTTTATATTTATATTGAAGCCAGAGGCTTCACCAGACTGACCCCAAAAAAGTTAATCCTTAACCTAAGGGCAGGGAATATTGTTTTCGAGATGATAGGAGGGAGGAGACATGATATAGGTGATAATTCTATCATGGCAGATCAGTACCTTCTTCCTGTCTTCCTAGTAACTGATAGACAGGAATTTTGGTTTTCTTGGCAAAGATACTGGAGTGGTGTGCCATTTCTTTCTCTAATGTCCCCATTTTGCAGAAGAGGAACTCTCTCTTTTGGCCAGCAACCCCTTCCAGGGTCTTCCCCTTCCAGTTTGTTCTTATTAAAGGGGCCATCCCTTGACTCACTTCTTAAAGAGACCTATTTGCTGGATGGATGTTATCTTACTCAAAGTGAGAACCTAAAAAGGCCTTAGCCTAAAAGGGCCAGGGCATCCTGGGGCATCTTCAGTCATTCTGATGAATATCAAGTCACTGGACCCAGATGACTCTGGAGAAGAAAATGAGGCTGTTGACTAATCCAGGTCATCTTCAAATCATGTCATCATCATCACCCTGATATCATGGATCCTCTTCCAGAACGAAGGACAAACAGCTGACAGGTCTGGGAGATACCTTCTAGGCAGTGAGGTGAGAACTGACCTGTCCTACACATATGCAAATACAGGTCAAAGGAAAGAACAGAACTCAGGCCTCTCAGCCTCTGAAGGCTGCTCCCAGAATCCACTTAATTCCCAAATGGTATTTTCTGGGTGATTTCCAGGGCCAGTCATGGATATGGAATGTCACTCTCTTCCACTATCTTCCCTGTGTTTCCCTGCGTCCAAAGCCAAATGGCCTACTCAGGAAGGGCTGACTCCATGTATCTTTTCAGCTCCCAGCTCAGTGGCTGTCCTGACCCAGAGGAGCAGGGTTCTGGTGCCCTTTTCTAGGAGGGGATGCACTGGACAGCCACACAAGGAAAGGAGGGACCCCCTCACTAACAGCCATCACAGGCACCAGCCTGGCCTCCTGACAGAGCAGGAGCAGAACACAGGATCACAGCTTCAGAACTAGTAGGGACCTCAGCTCAGAAGCCATCTAAGCCAGTCAGACTTAATTTATGGAGAGAATGGAGGTTCTGGAAAGGAAAAGGACTTAGCCAATGTTACAGAACCAGTCAGTGTCAGAGCCAGGATTCACACTCAGATCTCTAAGCCCAAGTCTAACACTCTAGCCTCTTGATTGATCTGTAATTAACGTAAGTACCTTGGGCAAGCTATTCTTATCTGAGCCTCAATTTACTGATGTGTAAAATCAAAGATGGGCATTCAGGGAATTGTTGATCTGAGATTGCCAGTTCTGACCCTAAGATTTAGCATGTCTTCAAGATCCTCCTCCTTAAATCCAATAGGGTCTTAAACAGAGGGCCCTTCTCCTTCAGCACCATGGCCAGCTACCCAGGGCCTCAGTGACTTCCCCACTCTTAATCACCACTTTCTTATCAACTAATCATAAAGCATTTATTTTATTGCTTGCCAACTAGTGCCTGGCACTGTAGCAGGTATTGGGGATGTAAATGTAATAAACTGGCAAGTACCCACCTGGGACCTCAGAACTACAGAAGCTTTTTTTATCTGAGGACCCTTCTGCCCACCCTCTGACACCCCTGAGCCCTTGACCGAACCCCAAGAAATCTTTTTGATATACTTATCTTAGCCACCCTCATCTCCATCAGAAGCTAGGTTCTGTCAGAATAGAGAGTACTTCACTCTCTATTTTTATCCCCAGCTCTAGTACAATGTGTAATAGGAGCTTCATAAACGTTTGTTGACCGGCTAATCTCATTTCAGTTCCAAAATCTGCCATGAGATAGAATACTGGCTCTGGAATCAGGAGACTTGGGTTCAAATCCAGTTTCTGACACTTACTGCTTAGTCTCCTTAGTCCTCAGTTTCCACATCTGTCAATGAGGGAGATTGGGCTAGCTGTCCTCTGAGGCCCCTACTAGGGGATCTACTAGGATCTTATGCTCCAACAAGGCTGATCTGAGTCAATGCAAGGGTAAGACACTCATCCATTATTATCTCGGTAGTAAGTATCCATGTCTGGCTCTGTCCTGACTCTGGAGCCACATTCTCTCCCTTGTATATTAAAATTATCTGTTTTGGGGTCTTATTTCCTTGCTAGAGAGTAAGTTTCATGAGGGTAGGGATGGTGTATTAGCTAAACTCAGCATTTCCCATCACCATCACCTTGCCCAGAACATTTAAGGAAAGTGGAAGAGAGCAAAGGGAAGATGAACTTTTGATTCTCTTTCTTTTAAGGGCCAATCTCAAGGCCCACTGCATTTGTGATCTCTTTAGATCTGGGTTCAAAACCTTGACTCTCCAGTCACTAGACTTATATCTTTTCTTTTTTTTAAAGTTAATTTATTTTTAGTTTTCAACATTCACTTCCATAAGTTTTCAATTTTCTTCCCTCCCTCCCCTCTCCCTCAAAATGGCATGCAATTTGATATAGGTTCTACATGTACATTCCTATTAAATATATTATATCTTTTCTAAGCTTCAGTTTCCTCATACTTGCAAGTTCTCCCCAAGTACCCCAGTCTACGTAAACTTCATCTTAAATTTCCATTCAACTCTTCATGTTTATTTCTCAACTAGATCAAAACACTGTAGAAGGCAGGTTTAATTCTTAAATCCTTTGTAATCCCACTACCTGGTACATGGGATTATAAAATTCTAGATTTAGAACCAGAAGAAGAAAACTTGATAAAGGCCATTGAATCCAATACCCTCATTTTACAGAGAAGAAAACAGTCCCATAAGAGGTGATGTGCCTTGTCTAAGGTCACAGATCCAGGTCAAAGAACATGAATCATGGCTCCAATTCCCAAGTCATTAAACAATCTGAAGCTAAACCAAAGATAACTGTTAAAGGCAACTTCCAGGAACCCAACAGAATCTTAGAAATGTGGAGATAAGGATTCATAGTCCAGGATGATGGGTACACCAGTGTGGATACTTTCTGTCCAACATAGCATCTTCACAACCTATCTATTATGTATAGTCTTAGAGCACTTCCCAAGGCCCCTTAGAGGTTGGGTCTTATGGTCACAAAGCTAGTTAGCGTAAAATGCAAGTTTTAAATCCAGGTCCCCTGACTCCAAGCCCAGCACTCTACTCAATAGGTATACTGCCCTATACTACACTAGGCAACATTGCCTCACATGTAAACCTAATGGAGAGTCTTCTCCATAGAGAAAAAGAGTTCTAACCAAAGAGGACCAATGGCATTTGTTCAGCATTTCCAGAGGACTTGCAAGCCCGATATGGCAAGAACAAGGGAGTTGCTCACCCAAATCCTTCTGTGAAATACCTTTCTCCAATTTTCATCTTGTTTTTAAATTACTTTTAAACCTAACCAGGTTAATTAACTTCAGTTCCAAAAGACAGGTCTTACTGTGATGCAGGAAGGGAATGCAGCTGCTCTCCCTGTCTCTGTCAGCCATGCTAACCACAAAGGAGGTTCTGAGGAAGCTCCTCTTGGTGATCTGCCCGGGGCAGGCATACCAGTGAACCAGGTTTCCAAGGTGCTACTGAGCCCCCACTTGCCCTTAAATGAATTCTAAAAAATTCTGTGTCATGGTTCAGGCTAGCTTTCAAGTGGCCCATTCATCTGAAGGCCTGACTCTGCTTCCCTCTCCTCTCCACAAGACACCCCATTTCTTGACTCCTGGAATTTTTTCAGGTTGTCTGCCCAGCCTGGAACCTCCATTCCACCTACTGACCATCCTGGTTTCCTTTAATTTTCAACTACAATCCCATCTTTTACTGGAAGCGTGCCCTAACCCCTCTTAGTCCCTTTGCCTTCCCTCTGTTAATTACTTCCTGTTTTTCCAGTATGTATCTTGCTTTGTATATATTTGCTTGCACGTTGTCTCCCCCACTAGACTGTCAGCTCCCTCAGGAGAGGCACTATCTTTTCCCTCTTTTTGTCTCCCCAGCACAGTACCCGACACATTATAGATGTTTAATAAATACTGATTGATTGAGTGAGCTTTTGGGGCCACTGAAACCCCTGATCAATTTTCCCTAGATTGAGTGCTGCCTAACCTCCCCTCCCTCCAACTCATACTTGCTGACTAAGTTTCTGAACCCAAGTATGAGACTTTATACTTATCTCAATTACATTTCACCAACTTCCCCCATTTGTCAAGGTCCTTCTTCCAAGGAATCCATAGATGAATGAGATGTTCTGGATGTGGTCTGTCCAAGGCATGACTCCTAACTCAGTCAGCCGCAAAGGAAAACTAAGAATGAGGAACAACAGTCCCACCCTTAAACACAAAAGACCCTTATTTCAGCCCACAGTAATTACCATCCAGTGATCTCCTGGTGAGGGCCATCCAACCTGGCCAGTGTCCTCCAGGATATATTCCCTGGTGAGGGACCTCCCTTGGCTCAGCAGATTCCATAACAGCAGAACAGCAAAGCTGGGTCATGTTTATGGATGAAGTGGGTTTTTAAATTACTTGCATAACTACTTCAATTTTTGTTCAATACAACTTTTCCCACTAGGTATAACTGAAAACTAGAAGACAAATAATAAACTTGGTCAGGGAAGACAGAACAGCAAAGTTAAGAGGGCCTCTGGGTATCAGGGGACTTTCCTTTTCGTCAAACCCAAGTCATCTGACTGGCTCCTCATTCAGGAAGGTCAGCTGATGGATGACTCCTGGACACCAGGTCTCTGTGTGCCCTGAGGAGCTGTGGTGTAATCAGATGTTTGCTTTGGCTTCTCAGAAGACAGCCGGAGCTTCCCCCTTCCTGCATCCCAAGGGTTCCCATAAAAAGAAAGCCTTGTTCAGGTGGGCTGAAGGGTTAAAACAGAGCCTGACTAGAGCAGCTCGACATCTGAGTGGGGGGATGGGGGGATGCTCATAGAAAGCCCTTGGAGGCAGCAGCCACAAGAGTACTGGAGTGGAGCCAGGAAAGCCTGGGTTCAAATCCTACCACCGACACTCCCAATAGCTGGAGAACCCTGGGTAAGCTTCCTCATCTCAAACATGGTAATTCCTATAGCTGATCCTATTTCTAGAACCATGAAGCTAAGAGCCCATGAAAACATTGGGGAAAAAAAAAAGGCTGCTGTCTAGGTTCAGTTATATCCCAACTAGGGCCTTTAGAAGTATGAGAGTCCATTGTCTGTTACATCACACGAGTATGCTCGAGTCAGCTCAAAAACGCTCAGGGTGAGCATTCTCACATTAGAAACTGGCCAAAGCTGCATTCAGGGCTTGGCTTATTGTCTAGACTTAAAGTGGTGGAGAAAATGATGACTGCTGAAGCCTAAAAGTGGGTTGTATATTCATTTTTCTCAGCATGCCCCTGGATATACTGCTTTAATGCATGTATGTATATTATATAAACATATTAATATTATATATTAATATACATTAATATAGAGCACCAAAAGCTCAATCAATAATGTGTGTATGTGTGTGTGTGTGTGTGTGTGTATAAAAATAAATGATACGAGAGAGTTCCCTTATCCCAGAGGCCCTCATTTTACAGACCACACTATAGTTCTAGGACCCCAAGGGAACTTGGAAGCCACCATGTCCCATCTTTTCATTTTATAGATGAGGGAACGGAGGTCTAAAGAGGTTAAGAAAGAGACAGGTTCAAGCCTAGGGCTGGAAGGGATCTCAGGTCAATCAATAAGCATTTATTAAGCACCTACAGTATGTTAGGAACAGTGCTGAATGTAGTGTGGCCCACCTCTTTTACAAATAAGAAAACAAAGGACCTAGGAAGGTCTTATCTGAGGTCGCAGTAGCAGGGACTGGGGCAGGATCTAACCTCGGGTGCTCAGATTCCAAATTCCATATTCTATCTTCTCTAACAATTGACCCAGTTTGATAATGTACCCACACAGACAGTATCCCTATTGTACTAAGTTGATCGGAGTCTGGAGGCCTCGGTGGCTCCAAGGATAGGCTCCCAAGTCAGCAAAGGTTGTCTGGATGCAGACCACGATGGCTTTTATACACCAAGTGGAGGAGTTGAAGGGAATAGGGAGTGACAGTTCTTGAGCTGGGGAGGAACACAGTCTGACCTGTAATTAGGAAAATTATTATGGAAGCTGTGGGGAGCACAGAGTGGAGAGGGAATCCAGATAGATCTCTCTTACAATAGTTCAGGGGAAAATGAAGGACCAAGCCAGGTCAAACATTCCCTCTCATGTGATTTGGGGCAAATCATTTTTTCCTCCCTGAGAGTTAGATGCCACGCCCTTAAAGCTGTTTCTATCTATATAGACTTAAAGCAGAAGTTTCCAGCTTATCTATGAACAGACTGTAGAAACATTCCAATAACGATATGCCATTATAAGCAGTTTCTTTTGTAGGTCCTATACCTTTTG
Source organism: Bettongia penicillata ogilbyi (assembly GCA_023548195.1). Taxonomy (NCBI): domain Eukaryota; kingdom Metazoa; phylum Chordata; class Mammalia; order Diprotodontia; family Potoroidae; genus Bettongia; species Bettongia penicillata. Next base: position 9,811,318 of record JAJHZJ010000134.1, on the reverse strand, counting down.
ACTTCTGCATTTAAAAACACCATAATGAGAAGAGGTCCACAGGCTTCAGCAAACTGCCAGAAGGTTCTGTGGTACATGCAGAAAAGATTAACAGCCTGCCTCAAGGGATCATGTACCTTAGCTCTCTTCTGGCCCAATCTGTAAAAGGATTTTAGAGAGAAGTGACTTATCCAAGGTCACAGAGGCAATATGTGGAAGAGCCAGGATTTGAAACCAGATCCTATCTCCCCAGCCCCAGGTTCCCCACCCTAGGAAGACTGAGCACAGAAAGCCCCCCATCTGGCTTCAGCTCCTCCCAGGAGAAGCTCATCAGCTCTAATCTCAGCATCCAGCTGCTGACTCCTAACCCAAGCTTTGATGGACTCCCCCTTCCTCAGACTCCACACTGAGAGGGGCAGAATCAAACTCCTCCTAAGGCCCACCTTTATGGAGGGCTGAAACTGTTCTTGCAGATCTCAGCAGCATGCATCTGTATCCCAGCTCCTTCACCTCCCTTTCTCCTTGGTAAGTTGGAATTGTTTTTATTTATTAACTGTATTCCTGGTGCTTAGCATGCTATGTCTGGCATATCATGGGCACTTAATAAATGTTTACTGGATTGGATTGAAGAAAAGTCCAGCAACAGTGGTCTAGGAGATGGCGTGTTGAGCTTAGGATGACCAGGGTACAAATATTTCCCCTGAATACTAGTCAGTTCCTTAACCTTCCAACTTCAGGGTAGACTTTGTTTTCCTCATCAGTAAAATGGGCTAGCAGAGCTTTGCTTCCCAGGGTGTTAGGACATCCAACTGACAGAATGTTTGAAAACATTTTGCAAACCTAGGTACAGATAAGTGAGCTCCAGTTTTTATTAAGCCTAAACAGGGGCAGCCAGCTTGCAGACACTAATGGAAGTGATTATTTTCAATGAGCTTGGTACCTCGAGCTAAGATGAGCTCACAGACCACCCAGTCAGGAGAAAGGCTCTGTTTTGGGGGAGGGGAAGGAAGCAGAAATGAGCTCATTCCAGCTTCATTCCCATGGCTGTAGTCTAAAAGAAGTTCCTGGGGCAGTACAGAATGGAAGATTCAGAGAAGGAATCAGGAGTAAGAGACCCCAAGTTCAGGTCCCATTTCAATGACTTAGCTGGGTGACCTTGGGCAGGTCACTTCTCCATCTATAAACCAAGGGGTATGGACTTGATTTCCAATGTCCCTTCTGGCTCAGACAACTGAAAACCCCAAAGAAACTCATCAATAAGTAAGATTCAAAAAAATAAATAACATAACATGTTGGAAATACTTTAGCCTGTCAGAGACAAACCAGCCCTCAGGGAGCTCAGGGCTGGTATCGGGAAGAGGGGAAGGGAAGAAGCATTTATGTAGCACCTACTATGCGCTGGGTGCATTTGATAGTAATTAACCAAGGAAAAGTTAAATCAAAAAAATGTAACAATTCAAGTGCCATGGGGAGCCCTCTGGAGCCCTCCAGAGTTGGGGCTTTGGGGGACCCTTTGGTGATTGGAGGGTTCTGATCACCAGAGATCTGGGAGCTCAGGAGAAGAGTTCCAGGCAGTGAGAGAGGGAAGGCTTCCAGGGATGAAGCAGGGTAAGGATAGAAAGCTGGATCTGGAGGACTCATAGGATTTAAGTGGCAAGGAAGCAGGCAGGGCTTTCTAGAAGGGGAAACAAAACTAGTAGGAGCCTTCTGGAGATATTCACCAGATCAGTTTCGCTCCAGCGAGGATTAGGCAAAGGAGGAACTAGAAGGAGTGGCAGGAATTTGGAATTGAACAGTGGCAGAGCGGACTCAGGCAGTGAAGAAAGCATGCCCTGCCCACAAGCGGCTTCCATTCTCTTAGGAGTAGAGGCGGGGCATGCCTACTTAAGAAAGTAAATAAATAAAGGCTGGGAGGAGTCAAAGGCTGGACCAGGAAAGGAAGGCTAAATCTGGCCTCTATTTAACAGCTGAGTGGCTCCATAGTTCACCCTGTGCACTCCTGGGGCAAGAGAACCTGGGTTCAAATGTGACTTCAGACAGTTACTAGCTATGTGACTCTGGGGAAGTCACTTCACTCTTTTTGCCTCATTTTCCTCATCTGTAAAATGATCTGGAGAAGGAAATGGCGAACTACTCCAGAATGTTTGCTGAGAAATCCCTAAATGGGGTCTGGAAAAATCAGACAGCATTGAAACAAAGAAGGAACAAAGGCTGGGGATATAAAGGAGGTAAAAGTCAGCCCCTGCCATCCAACAGAGTATAATCTAATGGTAGGGAGGCCACCAGCTGGGAGAGTCTGACAGTCCCCTTAGGGAGATGGGGCTTGGATTCCAGGAGTTGAAGAGGGAGAGCCGAGTCTCTCTCCAAGTGTGGAGGCACAGCTGGGCAAATGCACAGAGGCAGGAGCTGGAACGTTGCCCTTAGGTTAGAACAAAGAACAGGGGAGGACAATAAGGTATAAGATTTCTGCAAAGATAAACTGGGACCAAATTTAAAAAGTTTTAACCCCTCCCACCACAGTAGAGTTGGATCCCATTTTACAGAAGATTAAACAGACAATCAATTCTATCTTGTAGGTAAAGAGTCACCAGAAGGGCTTTAGCTCAGCAGTGCTGGGACCCAGATGTATTTTGGGAAGATTATTCGGCAGGACAGGAGGGGCAGACAGACCAGCTGAACAATCTGGAGGAAGCCATGACAAATGGACAGAGCAGATGGGCCCCAGAATGGTGGGCTGGCCCTATGCTGAAAGCTGCTGAGGGGATTTGGGGACGAGTCAGGCAGGAGTAGGGGTGAAAGGAGGACCCTCACTGAGGAGATCCCAGATGGGTCAGATTCCTAGGCAACACTGCTCTCCTCCCAGGAAGAGGGGAGGTAAGCGACAGTCCCACTGCATTCTGGGATACGTAAACCCATGGTTGGCAATATTCTGTAAAATTCTTGGAGTAACAGTTTAGGTCACCCAGGTGTGAAGAGTCTAGAGGACAGGGGGCCATCCATGTTTCTTAGGAGCAGGGCCTAAAGGAACAGAGGAGAAGAAAAGAGCCCAGGGAATATGAGAGATTTCTCCTAGTACCTCAAGGTTAAATGGAGGAGAGAAATGAGAGGGTTGAATCAGATGGACTCTGCACTCACTTCCATCTCCACATTCATGGTCTCTTAAAGCAGGGTTTAGGTGAATTTGTTCTTAAAATACTCTGAAAACTGAATTCTGGTTGGCCTCAGAGGGCTGAAACCAGAACTCTGGATGGGAGCTGCAAAGGGAAACTGAGGCATAAAAGGAGAGCTGTCCCAGTATTCAATAGGGCTGCTTTAATGGGGGGGGGGGGGGGTGCGGGCGTAACTATGTACTCCTTGTTGGGTACTCAGTAGAGGGCATTCTAGTTCAGACCAGAAAGCTACTGAGGTGCCCTGTGATTTGAAGATACCATGAATGATGCAATCCTAGGAAAGCCATGAAAGAAAAGAGGAAGGAGGCCCAGCACTGAATCTCCACCCCAGAATCCAAGCTAGTCTGACATCGAAATAAACACCGACGGTGTACTAGTTGCAAAGAGCTGGGTGATACTCACTTGGGCAGGTGATCAACTTTGGATCCTGTGAAGGGAGTGGGATGAGGAGGGTGCTTTCAATTCCAGCATGTGGCTTAAATTTTTCTGAAGGCTTGGCCCTCCCCTAGGGCCCTCAGCCCCCCTGGCAGGGCCCCTGTAGCTCCCAGGCACAGCTCATCCCTAGAAGTCACAGCCAGCAGGCTAAGGCTAGGTAAAAGGGCTTCTCTATGTCTACGGGTTGTGCTTTTCAAAGTAAGACAAGGCTGAACGTGTCTGAAAATTGACCACCCAACTGGATGGCGAACCTCTTCTAAGGAACAAGCATAGTGGATGAGGAAGGAGCCCGAGCCCTGAGGCCAGCTATTCCAATTCAGACCAGAGCAAGAGGAAAAGAGCTGAGAAAGGACATCAATCCACAGCTTTGCAGAGGTGGGGTGCCCACTATATTTAAGGTCAGATTTTTAAAATACCTTGGTTAGTTTTGCCAAATTCTTTCTCCTTTTCTAAGTCTTTGTTGTAGGTGGTGGCTCTCTGGGCGATGGACCGAGGGACACATGGAGAAATAGCTGAAAAAAGCAATAAAATTTATTTAAAAAAAAAAAGGATTCCCACAGTACCCTACAAGTGGGCATTCAGCCTCGGAGATTTCCAATGTGGAGGTGCCCTCCACTTCTCAAGGAAGCCTACTCCACTGTGGGACGACTCTCATTATTCTAGGAAATATCACAGAAATCCAGATTGCTGTTGCTTAGTCACGTCTGACCCCAATTGGGATTTTCTCGGCAAAGATCCTGGAGTGGTTTGCCATTTTCTTTTCCAGGTCATTTTCCTAAGGAAACTGAGGCAAGTAGGGTGAAGTGACTTGTTCTGGGTCACAGAGCTAGTGAACGTTTGAGGCCAGATTTGAACTCAGGAAGATAAGTCTTCCTGACTCATACTTTATTTTTCTTATTTGTGTGTTTCTGTGTGTGTGTGTGTGTGTGTGTGTGTGTGTGTGTGTGTTTTCTTGTGCAACAGGGCTAATATGGAAATGCTTTGCATGACTGCACATGTATAATCAATATCTTGCTTGCCTTCTCAAGGAGTGGAGTAAGAGAATTTGGAACTCAATTTTTTTTCAAAAAGGACTGTTAACTGTTTTATATGTAATTAGAAAATATCAAAATAAATGAAAAATCGATCTAAAAAAATGCCTGCTGACATCCACATCCCTGCTTAGTGGTCAGGCAGCCTCTGCGGGGGGTCTCTCAGGAGGCAAGCCAGCCCCCCCTTCCCAAGCAGCCTCCTCCACCCCCACCAGCACGCAGCCAGGGGCCATTTGGGGACAAGCTCTCCTTAGAGGGAAGTCTTTCTTTACATTGGAGCCTCTATGGGCTTCAAGGTGTCTTCCAGCCATTGTTCCATAGGAAGCCTTTCAGCTGGGCAGAAATAAAAGAGTAAGATCATTGCCCCTGTGTCACCTGAGGAAGGACCAGCCCCAGAGAATGACAGAATTGGGGTGGGGTGTATGTATGTATGGGGGGGGGGGGGTTCCCTCCCTTCTCTTTTTCTTGTCCTGAACACAGGGCTGTAATCCGTAGATCTGCAGATAGACTATGGAACATCTGAGGTCATCTGGTCCACCCCTTTATGGCCTTTCCATTTCCCTCGATCCTGGATAGTCCAGCCTCTAGGATGAAGCAGAGTGAGAGCACTTGGGAGGAAAGACTTGAAAGCCAGAATAGGGCTCAGAGGGAGAGGGTCTAAGAAGGCTTGGACGTGGAAAGATGGAGAGCCCAGAGATTCAGTGGCCAGGCTGAGATAGGGCCATCAACCATGCACGTTACTGTAGAAATAAGTTCCCGGGGTCATGTGGAATGATTCCAGTTGGTCTTGCTTTGGAAACTGTCACGGGGAAAGTTGGAGAAGACCAAGATTCTCATGACGTACAGGAGGAAGCCACAGGAAGGCTGGAGGGAGGGGGTGACAGCCCTCTGGGTCTTGTGATTAGCCAGGGATAGAAAACATTCCCAAACACCCCCACTATTAGACCAAGGACAGGAGACTCTTGACTCTAAAGCAGCACTCTGCTGGCTCTGGGGAGGCTCGGGGACAGACCCAGAATTCTAAGGCTCACTCTTTTTCCCGTCACTTTGAAAGGTCAGGATCAGAATCCAAGACACCTGACATTTACTTAAATAAATGTGCCTTTTTTTAAAGGATTTTTTTTCTTTTTAAAACCAGGCATTAGTTGGGGTGTGTGAGACGATGTCTGTGGTTAGCCTGGGGCAAACCCAAAGCCAAGGGGAAGCTTCAGTTACAAAATTATCATGGGTCTAAATCAGTTACAGGCAATGAGACACAGCTGAAGTCTGGGGAGTCGTGCCTAGGGCAGAAATCTAAAACGAATGGTAATTACATGAGATATAGTACCTTTTGGGTCAGAGGACCCCAGTTCAAATCCTGACCCTGACATGACCTGTGAAACCTTAAACCAGTCATTAACTTCTCTGGGCCTTGGTTTCTCCTCTGTACAATTACTAGATGCCACCAGGATGGCTCAGGAGGAGAAAATGAGGTTGGTGACCTATACAGCCCTCCCTCACTCAAAACAAAGTCAAACATAAGTCATGTCATTATTTCTCTGACATCATGGTCTTCTTCAAAAACGAAGGATGAACATAGACAGACAGATGCCACCAAATGACCTCAGAGGTCCCTTCCAGCCCCAAGTCCTCTTTGAGAAAGGGCCCAAGTGACAGATACCGAGAAAAGGAGGAAACTGGGCTGGAGGCCTTTGTAAATATCAGTGATCAAAAGATGGGTAGGGTTACAACCTGTGGGAGACTGTAAAGGGGATGTCCACCCCTCCCCAAAGGAACGTTCTCCATGACGTTCTCCATCATCTGCCTTCCTGGGCTCAAGAATCACTAAGTAGGATATTTGGGAAAGGAGTCCCTGGCCCATGGAGGCCAGTGTTTTACCAGTAGTCATTCACTGAGCAGGAGAGGAAGATACCAACCAGTTCTATTCCCTCTCACTTAAAGACTTTCTAGAAGGCACAGTCCTGCTTGGGATTGGACATGTATCTTTGGTTCTGAACAAGAACAAAAAACAGCAAACCTTCAAACTAGCTGACATTCACATAGCAAAGTGCTTACAGAGCCTCACAATTGCCACAGGAACTATGCACTATTATTATCACATCCAGCGTACAAAGTAATTACTGTTTGGATCATGGCGGCGGAAAGTACCCTGGAAGCCATGTCAGTCCAACTCTTTCATTTTACAGAGCAGGAAACTGAGGCACAGGAATACTGAAGTCAGAGCCAAGGGACAAGCCCAGTTTTTGTGACTCCACATCTGTACTCACTCCTCTGCCCTACCAACCCCTTCATTTTGTAGATGAGGAAACCAAGTCACAGAGAAGGGAAGGGGCTAGCCCAAAATCACAGGATGGGGATAAAAGTCGCAGGCACATTTCAACATCAGGTGCAATGATTTTAAATCCAGTTCTTTCCAGTTTCCCCCTATATTCTCTCTGTAGGGTTGAGCATTTACTAGAAGTTGGGTGGCGAGTGTGCCCTGTCTCTGCCTTTCTAACCATGAAGAGTCCCTTCACTGATCTGAGTCCCCATGTTCTCATCTGTAAAATAGGGACAATGTTGCTGGTCCCTACTCCTCACAGGAATGTCCTGATGCTCAAATGAGGTTATATAAAGGATTCAAGAAACCTTACTGAGGACCTTTATGGATGTCAGCTCTAATTATCAGCAAACAACTCTGTGACGCCCTGTGCACAGACCTCCATGCATTACTACACGTGGATCCTAGGCAGGACACTTCCAGTCAACATGCTTAAAATGTAATTTTAAACTGTATTTTACTGGTTCCCCACCACATCTAGTCCCTCCCCTCCTCCTGAGACAGCTCTCCTATGTACCTCTGTGTGTGTCTTTTCATAGACCTATTGACATGTTGTCTCATTCCTTTAGATTGGGAGCTTTTTGAAGGCAGCAATGGATTTTTTGCTTTTCCTCATATGCCTATCATTTGTCACAGTGTCTGGCACATAGTAAACAGCTTAAAAAATGCTTGTTGACTGTAAAATGAGGAGGTTGGAGGAGATCAGATGTTACCTAGAATGATCTCTTTCAGAGGTAAAATCCTCTGATACTATTTGAAGATTTTTCATGGTTCATTCCCATCTACTTGCCCCCATGGGAACAGGAAGCAGCCTGGTACGGCCTAGAGACCAGTAGAAACCTTGATTCTAAGCCTGATCGTGCTACTTACTAGCCTGTGTGACCATGGACAAGTCCCTTCCCCTCTAAGCCCAAGATCCCTCCTTTGCAGAAATGAGGTTTCTTCTAGATCTAAACATAGGAGGTTATATTACTCCACTCTGATGGATATTCCTGGCCTGAATCCCTCTAGTTTGTGCATTTTTATGTATGGGAATGTTTTTCTTCCCTGGTGGGTAGTAAGTGAACTTTTTGAGGGGGAGGGACTTTCCCTGTGAGGAGGGGAATGAGAAGAAGCACAGTGAGTTCTTGCTTTTTCTTCAGAAGGGAATAAAAAGTAACATGATGTAGGGGCTGACACTGTAGAGAAATTCAGGTGCTGAACTGGGAGCTCAGCTCTGACTCCACTCTGGGCCCACTAGTGGTGCCTTGCAGTAACTGGGCCCTGTACCTGGCGTGCCTTCTCTCTTGGTCCTTGCCTACTTTCCTGCCAGTATTGACAACCCCCCCCGCCCCCCCCCCCCCCCCCCCCCTTCCCGCCCCTCACTAGCATCCCTTTTGGCTTTGAATACATCTACATTTTCATCCACAGGACACTTCCCATGTCACAAGATGAAGCTCCTCTAGTCTCTGTGTCCTCAGGGCTGACCCCATACTAGGCTCAACTGGTATTTATCGATTACTTGGTGAATGAATGAATCAAAGTGGCTTAGGACAGAGGAACAGCCAGACTGGTCATTAGTGGCCAAAAATGCTGACTGAGCATGGGAAACAGACTTAGCAGTTTAAATGGAGGTTGGAAAGTCCTGCTTTGGTCGTCACTATTTTCATTTACGAAATAAAATGAGACCATTAACATCTTGGCATAAGGGTTCAAAAGTACAGGTGACATTTTCATCAAGGTTCAATGTAAAGAAATAGGCTAATAATGACTCAGATTGTTCCTCCAAGTTCAATCTCTTTCTATGTCTTTTCCTAAGAACTTCTATCTGCCAAGACTAAAAAGACTTATCCACAGCTGAACTCTTCATCTCCCACCTCCCTGCCTTTTCATGGGCTGTGCCCTCAGGGCCTGATAAACATACTCTCCTCACTGGGAAGCCTTAGCTCCCTTGAAGATTCAGGTACTACTTCCTAAAACAAAGGATCAGAGACCTAGAGCTCACAGGGCCTTCGCAGGCCTCCTGTTCCTGCACTAGCCTCTCATTCCTTCACCTCTCTGAGATGCTCACTTTCTCTTGCCCACCCATCTTTGGGAAATTAAGGGATGTATATTTTATATTTATTCATGTATATGTTGCTGTCCCCAATAGGTAAGCTCCATGAAGGCAAGAACTCTTGGGTTTTCCCAGAGTAACCTCAGTCCCTAGAACAAAGAAGACACTTCATGACTGCCTCATTTATGGAATGACATGAAAAGCCCTGCTCCCGTTCCCACAGCTCTAATACCTCACAATCCTCCCCCAAAAATGAAATAAAAAAGTGGATGAAAATTCACAGTTTTACATACTAATCCCTGACTTGTGTATAATCCTTCGTTTTAAGAAGGATCATTCCCAAGCATACAAAACACATTCCCTGACCAAGAGGCTCCTGGAAGGCACAGGGTAGCAAGAGAGTCTTGCTGGTGCCTGAGGTGGAAGGGGAAGAGGGAGAGGAGAGAAGGGAGAGAGAAAGGGGGAAGGAAACAGGGAGGGAGGGGGAGAGGAGCAAGCTCGAAGCCCCTAGATTCTGGTGGCAGAAAAAATCTCTACAACATTCACCTGAATGTACATTCTCCTCTGACATTCACAAAGAACGTCAGTCATCTATCCTCTGCCTAAAGTTTTCCTAAGAAGGGGAGCTCAATACCTTTGATGAAGCCTTTTCCACTTGTCTCTAATGGTCAGTAAAGTTTTCCAGGCATCAAGCCTAGATTGAGGCAGATAGGTGGTGCAGAGAAAGAGAGAGAGATAGAAAACTCCCTGGAGTCTGAGAGACTTGAGAAGACCTGAGTTCAAATCCAGTAGTACATATTTACTAGCTGTGTGACCCTAGGCAAGTTACTTCACCTCTGTTTGCCTCAGTTTCCACAACTGTCAAAGGTTTATAAGAACAGCAACTTCATCACAGGGCTGGTGTGAGTATCAAATGAGATGATATTTATAAAAGCACATGGCACAGTCCCTGGCACATAGTGGGCACTTGTTCCCTTCTTCTACCCTCCCCCCTAAACTGAACTCTTTGCAGCTTCTCCCCATTGTTTTTGATCTTGATCTCCAGGTTCATACTTAAGAAATAAACCATATGATTGAACTAGGCGTTTTACAATTTAAAACCTGGCCAGCTTCTCCCTTTTTGTTTCTTTCCATCAAGTCAAAAGATGCCTCAGGCAGTGTGGTCCAGTGGAGAGGGCTGGATTTGGACTCAAAGTTGACCTTGGACAAGTCACTTCACTTCACTTCCCTTTTGCTCACATTTAAATCAAAAGAGTTGAACTTGGAGCCTTTTCAGCTCCTATGACATCATGGCTCCATACATTAGCTGAGGTACAAGCCCACTTCCTCTTAGATTTTATCAACCAAGTTAAAAATGGTTAAATCCAGATTACTTGGCTTCTTAACCAGAAAACTCTCCTTTTTTCTTCATTCTGCATCTGGTCAGCATATGTTGTCTTCTTCAGCATCCAACCCTTCCTGGGAGCTTTGTCAACTGCCATTTATACCTTCAGTGGCCTCAGCAACAGCAACAAACAGATGGAGGCCTGGATGTGGCTGCCATGGAGTTGAGCTCTTTAATTGCCACTGGATCCCCCAACATGGGGGAAGATCATGAACCCCCCCCCCCCAGCATATGAGAAGTCTGTCAAGGATACAGAGAATGTTTGTAAATTATTCTCTGTCCTATTGAAATCCTCCCTTCTTTCTTATCTGCATAGGATGGTGTAGTGGCTAGAGAGCCTGCTTAATTAAGAGCCCCAAAGACCTGGGTTCAAGTCCTACTGCTGACACATACTGGAGATGGGACCCTGAGCAAATCCCTTTCCTTCTCAGGGCTCGCTTGTAAAAGAGATGCTGACCTGGACTGGGGAAGACAGTTTTCTTCCTTGCAAGTTCACTACTTCAGGTCTGGTCCTGCTCCTCTTTTCACATGTAAATGAGGACAGTAAATCTAGACTTTCTTTTTACACTGAATATGGGCTACCAGAAGGCTTCCTGAATGAAAGTCAATGGGTGCAGGAAACACTGACGGTTGAGAACTCCTGTTTGCCCAGGAAAAATTGAGTCGTCAGCTGCTGTAGTGTCTGTCCTCCAGGTTTGTATGTTTGTGAATAAATGCGCATCCATCAAAAGACAGAGCTCAGCAAGGTCATTCAAATGGCTATACCAATGAACTGGAAGCTGAGACAGTGCCTATCAGTTAGGATCAAGTGAACAAGTTCTAGAACAGGGTGTGATGGAATACAACGGTGTTGGAAGAAATGGGGAGGGCGTGGATTCAGAGAAACCTGGGAAGACTGACATGAACTGAAGCAAAGGGAAGGAAGCAGAACCAGGGAACCATTTCTATAGTAACAACAAAAAGACAAATCACTTCAAAAGACTATGGGAAGTCACAAAGAAGCTGATTTAGGCTTGATTTCAGCAAAGACTTCTGAACCATCATAAATGTCCAAAAGTGAAACGGGCTGCTCCAGGAGGCATATTATTAGTCATGTTCAGACAAAAGCTAGAGAACTAAATTCTCAGGTTCTCTGTAGAAGGGATTCTTGTCCAGATGTGGATTAAGCTGTATGGATTGCTTCCAAGGTCTGCCACAATTCTGAGTCTGAAGCCTGGGCTTTGAGGAGGCTTTGTTGGGGCCTAGTATCTGTTAAGACAAGGAACTTCAGAGCTTTGGGAGCCAAAGATTTGGGGCATACCTTCCTGTATGCTCAGGCCTGGGAAATGATCTACATGCCTGTAGTGCCCTGCACCTAATACATGCTGAACAATCTCGACTTTCTGCCTCTTTCTAAATATAGCTCCATTCTCACTAGAAAAGTTTGGGCCTGAAAAAAGAACCATACTTAACCCACCTAACACTGTCAGACCTCACCCAACGTGTGAGCAGAGGTGTTTGAGGGACTGTTTTTGTATGTTAAAGTAAAATCCAAAGGTGTGGTTCTCTCCTAAAAAAGGTATGCTAAGATAGTTGAGGAAAAAATTTTGACCTAAAAAAGGGAAGGCAGAATGATAGAAATAATCAAAGCCAGCATTTATATAGCATGTTAAGGTTTACAAAGGGCATTAAATATGGCGGCTCAATTGATCTCCCCAACAACCATGTGAGTAGGTGGTCCTATGATGCCTCTTTTACAGATGAGGAAACTGAGGCCTGGAGAAAGGTTAAGTGACTGCCCAGGGTCACACAGCTAAAGTGTCCTAACTCCAAGTCACTCTGCTCAATAACTGAAGTTTCCTCCACACACAGGGCCTAGTCAAATCAACAAAGTCTATCTTATCCCAATACATAACAGCAGGTTTAATGGCTATGTGACCCTGATCAAGTCAGTTGATCTCTCTGCCTCAGTTTCCTTATCTATAAAATGGGGAGGTTAGAGTGGATGGCCTCTAAGGATCTTAGCAACTCTCCAGTTATTATCCTATCATCCATGGTAATCATCCAACCACCCAATGGGTTATTTTGTAACATGACAAAATTAGAATAAAACATATATGGAAAAGCAAAGGCTGCAGAACATAAATGGGAATTGTTATTGTTATTTAACAAAATAAAATAATAATAAAGCAGGAAGGTTCTGACTGTATGACTAAACCTTCTTTCTCCCCAAATTTTTCAACTTTTTCTCCAGTGACGTAAGCTCTAACCTTGTCACTATCTGCATTACTCCAGCTTAACGTCTTTCCCAATGTCACATTGGAAACTATTACTAATATACATGACATCTGGTAGTGGATTAAAAGAGCAAAAATCAACCTTAACACAATGAATGAATTAGCAAATATTATTAGATCACTACAACAGATCTACACTACAACCAAGGCAAAAATCTTAGGAAAGTATTAGGAAGAAGATTATTTGCCCAATATTTTGACAGGTCTCCATGGCTTCACTGAAGCCATCTGGTTTCTCCTTTCAATAGTACAGAATGCAAACATCTCATCTTTCCCAATGACTCTTATGTTCCAAAGGGATTCCACCCAGCATAGCCTCTAAATCTCTGGGCATTCCATGGCATGGTTTGTATTTGTCCTTCATTTTCAAAGAGGACCATGACATCAGGGAAATGATGACATGACTTGCAGTGGACTTTGATTTGAGGGAGGGAGGGCTGTGCAAGGGCACCAGCCTCACTTTCTCCTCCAGAACCATCTGGATGCAGTGACTAGATAGTCATCAGGATGACTGGACATGGCCCAGGATGCAATGGGAGACCCTGGCCCTTTTAGGCTAAGGCCTTTTCACGTATTCACTTAGAGTGAGGTAATGCCCATTCAGTGAATAGGCCTCTTTAAGAAGAGAGTTAAGGGATGACCCCCTTTAATCAGAAAAAAAAAATCAAGGTGAGAGGGGAAGACTCTCAGGGTTGCTGTTCCAAAAAAAAAACATTTACCACTGGCATTCACTCTAAGCCAGGAGGGCCCAAAATATAGCCATTAAGTAGAGCTTGGGCATGGACCCATTGCAGTCTGATCCATAGACTTCAGAGTGAACTGGGTTTAAGATTTTGGGAAGGACGGAAGGAAGGAAGGAAGGAAGGAAGGAAGGAAGGAAGGAAGGGAGAGGAGGGAGGGAAAGAAAAGAAAGAAATCTAGCCAGTAAACCCCAGGTTAACTGGGCAGCTTCTGGCCACCAAAGGAGAACAGCAGTAGAGCATGGATTGCTTATTGGTCAGGCCTTGATCCTCAGATATGACTGACCTCATGTCTCTTATAGTTGTATATACATTTATCTCGTTTACACCACTTCCTGCAGGCATACAACTCCACATTAGTGGTACATTGTATCCTAATTTTACATGTATCATATCACTCTGCTGCCCTTTGGGTGACAAGATGCCTAATCTTTATTCAGTAAAACTTACTGGTCAAATTTGAATGCAATTAGGTTTATCTAAAAAGAAAGCGATTAGAATTCATACTACATGCAACAATCAATTCCAAAGAGGTCAATTACCTAAGTCTAATGAAGATAATAAGAGTGGAAGTATTCCAAAGCATGGCTCCCAGGGTGGACTTAATTCTAACTCCATTTGGAGCACACAGCTTTATGGTCTCTTCCATCTGCTAGGAATGTTTATGGATCAATATGGCCTCACTGTCTGGTCTATCTGCACTTCCCTCAAGTTTAGCAGTCCAAGTGAAGGCAGGAGAGGATGCCTGGGTGATGCCAGGGTGAGGACAGGGGGATGGAGAGGAAGATAGATAGACCTTGGAAGTAGAATCAATAAAGAGTGACAAGTTGCTTGCCTGTGGGGTGGTAAAAGAGATGGGTGAGCTGAGGGTTGCTAAGGGGTTTGATGATCCAAGTATTTTCTTGGATAGAAAGGTAGGAAAAAGAAAAGTTCCATTTTGGATATACTGAGTTCCATGTATATAGGGGAACCTCCATTTGGGGATGTTTAACAGCGCCACAGGCTGAAGTTCTGGAGACCAAGACTGGTCACAATGTTGTAGGCATGACAAGCAGAGTTGAATTCATAGGAGGCAAGAAGATTCTTCCCCAGAAAGTGGGGTGGGGTCAGGTGAGGGAGAGATAAACTCAGGCTCCCCAACTCCAAGTCAAGAGTCCTAGTCACTGCTCTAGTCTTTTACTGTCTCCCATTTAGAGATGAGGAACTGAGACTCAGAGAAGGTGGCTTGTCCATGGCCACACAGCAGGAGGTAAGAAAAGACAGATTTTGAACTTGGAGCCCTCCTCTCTGCCCCTTTTCCAATACCTGACAGTGTTTCTCTTGGGATTTCTAGTAGCAGCTCTCAAGGCCCTGGACATAAGAGGATGGACACCTTCCTTCTCTAGCCTGCACAGATCTTTGCTACTAACTTTCCAACTTTCTCATAGAGTTGTTACAGTTACATCTCTAAAGTTTCTGAAGTCCAAGCTCTAGCTAACCCTGGTCCTTTTGAAACAAATCATTCTTGTCTTCAGTGCTTTCCCATCAATCAAGTGGGTCAATTTCCATAGCTGGGAAGTAATGAACAAAGTGAAATTTACCAGACAGTGCATGCATTTGGGGGAAGCAGTCATATGACCACTGGATCTGGACTGGGAAGCACCTGGGCATATCATCCCCAAGCCTGACATTGTCCAGATGCGGCTGGCTATTGTTGCACCATGTAATTCTCACGTCTGGGCCACTGAAGGATACACCACACAGGTTCAGGCTCAAGAATGCTACAGATTCTTGTTCACCTCAAGCAGGCTGGCCACACTCTTCCCAGAAGTTCTGGAAGAGAGTCTAAAGGCCTGTTAGGCCCTGGAACCAACGTATTGAGTCCAGAGGGAGGGGGATCTTCTTAGGAAGCAGAACTATACTTAACCTTCCTTTAGTCATTCTCCAAACTGCTAGTTTTCTACCACAAGGTACAGGCACGATTATGAAACAAATACACCATCTGTCCAAGCTTGGGTGTGGGGAAGGGGCAGGCTTACATAATGCTCTGCCCACTAATAAAAGGCTTGCCTTGTACTCCCTCAAAAGTCTTCACCTAGAATCCCCCTTACCAGGTCTGTCTCCTGAATCAGTTTAATCCAGCTCCAACATTTATCAAAAGTGCTTTAGGATGGATGTAACATGGCTCTGTATTAGCCCCTACGGATACATACATATCCCCCACAAAGAACAAAAATAGCCCCTTGCCCCATCAGAGTAGACACTGGGCATGGGAAGAGTTAGCATATGCAACAGGCAAATAATTTAACACTAGGAGATCAGGAAAGGGTTCCCATTAGAGATGTCCCTTGAACCAGATCCTGAAAGAAGGTGATAGATTCTAACAAATGATGAGAAGAAGGGAGCGTATTACAGGCATGGTGTACTTGTCCATGCAGCCTGCATAAAGGCCAAGATGACAGATGAAACTGGAGGAGTGGTGGGGGAACAGAATTTGGGGATATGAAACAGGATAGTTTGACTACACTGAAGGGTATGAAAGGGAATAATGTCAAATATGGTAAAACAGTCGATTCAGGCAGCACAACACTCTAAATGTCCAGCTAAGGCATTTGTATTTCATCCATGAGGGAAGAGGGAATCCCTGAAGACTCTTGAGAAGAGACATGAGCAGTTCAGACCTGATCTTGACTCACACTGTTAAAGTTAAGTCTTCTGAACCTAGCCAACTTTTGAAAACATTTTTATGCCTAAAATGTTGTTTTTTCTATAATATTTTCCTAAGATGTCCTAAAATCTTATTAAAAGCTTGCTAAATTGCTTCAAAATATGAAGCAAAACTTTAAGCATCAACATTAGTTAATTATTAGAATGGATTCTAGAGGCCAGGTTCAATCCCATCCTTGGACAGATAAACCAGAAAACATGAAACCACTTTCCAGTAAAGTGACTGGCTCAGGATCATATCCTAATAAGGAAACTAGGCAGTCCTGAGTTCAGAAATCTATCCATTCCATGACCCAACTGCCACCTACACAGAAATCCCATTTCCACTCATCCCATACAAGTGGTCATCCAGGTTTTACTTGAGTTTTCCTGCTAAGTATAGGAATGGGCAGGCCCAGGACCTGTTGCCACCAGGCCCCACAGGAAACCAAGCACAAATTTCCTATCCGGCTATCCTAACTGCACTTGTTACAACACTTTCTGTTATTATTACTACAACTAATACAAAGCTATCGGAAAGAAAAAAGGAATTGCCCCAATGATTCTGGGTCAGAAGAGAATGAAGGGAGACCCAGGAGGGCTACAGCACACAAGAGCCCAGCCAACATCAAATATCCCACTACAGACCCTACCTCTCAGGGTCACTACCCTGTGGTCTCTCTGACCCTGCCAGCCATTCAGGTTGGCTTTGGTGGGAGTTGACTGCTAAAGAAAAGACTCATCCACCAAAAAAGAAATTTACTATAATAGAAATAAAACCCTAAGAGGAATTCCAAGTCACAAGGCTCTGTGGATACAAAGCAGAAAACCCTGTAAACCAGCAGAAAACTTGTGATAAAGCAGCAGAGGGGCCAGGCTGCACAGAAAATGAACAGAACCCAGAGATATGAGAAATATATTCATGACCCAAATATGGCAATGCATGATTGGTCAGTTTTTGACTCATGAGGAACTGACTGATGAAAAAACTGAGATCCACCTTGACTGAATCATAGATTTAGAGGGACCTGGAAGGAACCTTAGAAGTAACATATAGCTGATCAGAAATCTAGATCAGGAGAGGAATTGATCACAGGGATTGATTAAAAAAATTCTGTGGAGCCATACGAGAGCTCTTAGCCTTTCTGTATGTCTTGAACTCCATAGGCAGCAAGTATGGTAAGATCATGGACTTCATGAAGAATCATGTCTTTAAATGTAACAAATGAAATTGAAAGGCTTACAAAGGAAGCGACGCGCCCTCTTTCAGTTATCAGTTGGCTTTTGTTCTAAACAAGTTCACAGAACCCAGGTTAAGAACCTCTCCTTTGGAGCCAGGTCCTGAATCTTCTTAATACCTTTTAACCTTGGGCAAGTGGCCCCTGCCTGAGCCTCCCTTATCTGTAAAGGAAGGAGTCAGCTTCCAAGCATCCTTTCTTGAGTCCACACTGAAGTCTTAGACTGGTAGAAATCTTAAAGATATGGTTTCCACCACCACTAATTGATAACCTGGGATAAATCACTTCCTCTCTGGGCCCCAGTTTTCTTGACTACAGCAGCCATAAGGGATTGGACTGGATGTTAAGTGAGATACTTTTCTAGCTATGAATTTTGGATGCTATGAATTGGTGCTTTTCTATGTCCACACATATTTTGATTTATGTTTTTCCACAAATTCAAGCAAAGGAGAAAGGGAAGATTACTTGTAGTTTCCAAAAGTACAGGAGAGACTTTGGTTAAACTATGTCATAAAACCTCCAAACTAGACAATACAAACTTTTATGGCCAGTCTGTAGGTTATGGGTGGGGTCAGAGGCTTTTGTTTTTGGGGTAAAGAAGGACAAAGCAACCTTATTTCCTGAACCCAAAATCTGGCCTTTCAGGATCAGAGGTTGGATGCTAAAGGAGACCCTTTAAAAGTCCCTTTTTCTTGAAATCCACACCCTTCTCAAAAATTCAGGTCACGTGGTCCCCATTGGCACCGTTTCTCCAGCACACTAGCAGCTGAGGTTCCCTCAGGCGCCCCTCAGATGTGGCGACAGAGGGATTCCATTCGGGGGAATCCTGGAATTAGCAAGGATGACCTCTGCAGCCAGCTAAGCTTTTACTGTAGTGGGCTGAATATAGACCACACTTCCCCCACCAAATCTGGCTGGGCCAGCAGAGGATGAAGGTGAAAATGACAATGATGAGAATTTAAGAAGCAAAATTAAACTTGATACTTGCACAATGTAGGGAGCTTGCCGGGTGAAAACTCTTTTCCTAATGAAAATGTAGTTCAGTCGCGTCCAACTCTTGGTGACCCCATCTTGGGTTTTCTTGGCAAAGATACTAGAGGGGTTTGCCATTTCGTTCTCCAACTCCTTTTACAGATGAGGAAACTGAAGCAAACAGGATGAAGTGACTGGCTCAGGGTCACTGAGCTAGGAAGTGTCTGAGGCAGGATTTGAAATCAAGTCTTTCTGATCTTGATTCCTTCCAGTTCTCGTACTCTATTTACTGTGCCATCCAGCTGCCCTACGACTCACAGTTGGCATTAAAATGGCACTTTAAGACCGTCAAAGCCCTTTACATATAGTGGCTCTTACAGTCCCGCAACATCCCCATTTAACAGATGAGAAGTGGGGCTCGGGCCATGTGTCTTTCCCTGGGTTACACAACTCATAAAGATCAAATTTTCTTGATTCCCAAGTCTACCTTTCCACCATGCTAGGATGACTCTTCTTCTAACCATACCATTTGTATCAATAAATGGAAGTGAAGATGGTGAAGACAAGGAAAAAGAAAGGGACCAAAAAGCCAGGAAACTTAAAACCTCATCTGAATTTAAAAAATGTTAAACCTTCTAGTAAATTATATACAACACAAATTTGGCAAATGAATCTGTATGATTATTTTCCTCTGAAGGACAGTGTGGTGTGTAGATAAGGACCAGGCATGGGCATTAGAAAGTCCAGGGTTCAAATATTCTTTCATACATACTAGAGTGGGAGCCTGAGCCAAACTCTAAGACTGCATGGACAGAGTTCCCTAGCCAGATGAAACAACAATCCAAGTGGCACAGCTGTGTAGACTCATCTCCACTGGACACCCCACCAGCAGCTCATTCACACAACACATCCAAAGTCCCACTCCACATCACATCTCCCAAAGCCTGCTCCTCCACCTGCCTTCCTGGCTGCTTTTTTGGTGCCCTCACACTGAGGTGTGTAACTCAGAGCTCCCTTGGATTTGCCCCTCTTGCCTCTCTCTCATCCAGTGATTTGCCAAGTCCTCTCTTAGGCACCTTTCCAAGGTCACCTGTATTTCCAGGGCCTCTTTGTTAACCAAAGCCCACACTACCACAAAAGCCTGGCCCACCTTACCTTTGGCATCCTTTCCCCATCCTTGATGCTGACACCAGAAGTACCTTCCTAGGGGATCTTTAAGAGGAGTGTCCTACAGAGGAACCAGTTCGGGGTCTGGGGCCATGTCAACTCTCTGAAGTTCTCTGAGCCTCCACTTCCTCATTCGTAAAATGAGGGCACTGAGAGATAGTGTGTAATCCCAGGGGGTGGCCAGTTCAGTGCTCGATAGAGTGCTGATGGCCTTGAGGAGAGAGCTCACTGGAGCTGGAGGCCTCCTGTTTCGGGAGGTGAGCCTTGAAGGAAAGATAGATAACCTTCAGTTCAGATCAGTGCAGGGCATTCTGGGAGACAGGAAAGGAATGAACTACCACAAAAAGGAAATCAGATTGTTCAGGCAATATAAGCAAGGGACTCTGGACCCTCACCAAACCAGGGCAAGGTGTCACCAAGACAGAGAAAAACACTTGAGTTCGAAGGCAGTGGGAGGGGAATAATCTCTGTAAAGTGTTTTGTAACCATCATATTGCCTCTCACTGTTGTGAGGGAAGCCTGGGACTTTATGGACCTAGAGGGTCACATGTGGCCTCAAGGCCACAGGTTCCCACACCTGTGGGATCACATGCACACAGGTAGCAGAAGAAAGCAAATATTCATTAGCTAAATATAAAGTCTAGAGCTCCAGCACTGCCAATCAGGAAGACCTGAGATGGTAGCCAACTTTCGCCATTTCATGGTCAATCTTGAGAAAATCTTTCACTCTATCTGAACCTCTATTTCCCCATTTGTAAAATGGAGATGACCATACTGGTAATGCCTCTCTCACCAGGCTCGTGGGAAGAGTAAAAGAAATTCCAAATATAATAAGGGCTGGAGTTTCCTTGATAGAGAGGGGGCAGGAGAGGTCTGTGATGACCAGGGAGAATCCTAATTATTCATGGTCTCTGAGTTGATCAGGAGAGAGCAAGGAATGATCTATCTCATTTTGTTTTCCAACACCCAGCTCGGAGATCACAATCATTAATCAATCCGCATTTGGCTTCACTGCAAAGTGAGGAAAATGGTAGGGAAGGGGAGAAATTGATTCCAGAATGGATCAGAATAAAGGAGGAGGTGACCACAGGGCATCCGCAGGACTGCTGGGTGGTCTAGCCTCTCGGGGCCAGTTTCCTTTTCTGTAAAAGAAGAGGGTTGGACCAGATCGACTCCAAAGTCCTTTGGAAGCTTCCATCTATGCTCCTATGAGCTATCCAGGAAAAAACAAAGCTGGACAAACTCCAAAGCTGGGAATTCTCGCTGAACCCCATTATATCACAGCAGGAAAGGGGGCTGGAGTGGGAGGAGGGAGACGACATGGGTGTCTTGGGTGATGCTCCCTGCTCCCAAATATATCCACCCAATCTCATTCTAAAGGGACAAAGCATCTAACTGCCCCCTCCTGACCCCTACCCCCAGACATTCTGGATGTGGGGAAGGGGGTTGGGGGTGGGGAGAGAACACGCTGGCAGAGTCTCTTCTTCTAGACACCATCACACTTCCTTTTATGAGAACTGATACAAATCTCACCTCCAGACCCAAGAGGGAAGGGGCCCTGGAGAGCTAATATTTGATTTGGCAAAGATATTCTCAGTTTCAGGCCAAGGTGACAAAACAGGGAGCAGCACTCCCAGAGAAAGAGAAAGAGAGCGGCGTCTCCCAAGGAGCCATTTGTGAGGACGTGCAGTCAGGTACCTGGCGGGCAATATTGTCTTTGTGGGAGGGGTCCTCACACATTGAGGAGGGACGCCTCACGCAGGAACCATTCCCCTGCAATTTAGGGACAGAAGTCCTTGTCTGCAGAGCCCTGAAGGTTGGGAATAAAACAGTTAATGGAACCTCCAAGTTTGCTCTTTTTGTCCTACAAGGAAGGGGCAGACAGGGCTGGCTGAAGGGCAGCAACTCTGCTCTTTCTGAAACCACTTTCCTGCACCAGGTTTTGTAATAATCCAGATCTAGAAGGGACTCAGAAGCCAGCTAGCATGAGCTTCTCATTTTACATGAAGAGGAAACCGAAGTCAGAGTGGGGAAGGGATGTGCCCGGAGTCACACAGGCACGAAAGGACAGTGCTAGGATTCAAGTCAAGTTAGCTGCCTTTGAACTCCAAAGGCAGGATTGTCTCTGTCTCTGTCTCTGTCTCTGTCTCTGTCTCTCTCTCTCTCTCTCTCTCTCTCTCTCTCTCTCTCTCTCACATACACACACACACACACACACACACACACACACACACACACCACACACAATCTCTCTGAATCAGTCGCACACTGTCTTAAAGGTATCGATCGCCACAGTCCCTTCAATCTGAAGTAAGTTTGAACTTCTTGTCTGTTGCTCCCAGGAGCCTCAGGTTCCCAGGAATCTTCACAGATAAAGCAAATCAAATCTTGTCCTAAAGAAAGACTGGATTTTTTTTTCCCCTGCCATGATTTGTCACCTAGGTATTGTCTACTCTCTGACTGTTAGAACTATAAAGAATGATTTACTGTAAATCCTCCCTTTTACAGATGAGGAAACTGAGGTCAGGAACAATAAATATGTTGTCCTTATGGTGTCATGTTCATATTCAACCAAGTTGAAGAACAAGTTAACAGGAAGCTGTAACTGTCATAATTGGAAGTCCCATAAATGGTACAGTGAGGAAAGATGCTGTATCTGGAGGCCGAAGACCTGTGTTTGAATCCAATTTTGAATTCAACTTAAGTGACTTCGGGTCACTTACCCTCCAGATTTTGACCTCTTCCTCTACAAGGGGCCTAGTTAGGGACAGCCTCCGAGGTCCTTGCTAGGTGTGGATCTATGATCTTGACCAAAGTTACTTTCCTCTCTGGACCTGTTTCTTTACTGGACAATGAGAGGCTCGGCCTAGAAGATCCCTTGTCCTTTCTAGCTCAGAATCTCTCATGCTACAACCAATAACCGTAGAACCAAGTGTTCAATGTGCCCACATCAAGGCCACTGTCCTGAGCCTGATCTAAGCCTCTCCTGCTACTACAAAAGAGGGCCAGCCAGAAAGGACAAGTAACTTTTTCCAAGGACCATCTAGGTAGTACAGTGGATAAAGCTCTGGACTTCCATTTGGGAAGACCTGAGTTTAAATCTACCCTTAGATATTTACTAGCTATGTGACTCTGGGCAAGTCCTATAACCTGTCTGCTTTGATTTCCTTATCTGCAAAATGTAGATGATATTTGTAAATGAGAAGCAAATGAGATGATATTTGTAAAGCATTTAGCACACTGCCTGACATACAGTCGGTGTCTAGTAAATGCCTATTTAAGAAAGAAACGCCAGATCTAGACTAGCACAGCTGGTCTCCTCCTGCGTCTATTGCACCCGAGATTTTAATCCATGCTGCACAAAGCCTCCAGAACTCTCCAGCTGCCTCCTTTTTTATTTCCTGTGGAAAGACCAACGACAAGAGGAGGTTCTTTCTTCAAGTGTGGCTTTGATGCCACCTCCTTCAAGTGGCCTTTCTTGATTTCCCCCAACTGAAAATGATCTCTCCCTCTGTAGATTGTCCAAGAGGCTCCTCTGGAAAATGAGGGGGTCCAGCTCTGGGTCAATGTTTAAACCTATGCCCTCAGGAAGTCTTCTGGTTGAAGTCAGACGGCTATCCTCAAAGGTCATTTCCAAGCAGAACTGCCATTGATTCCAAAGGCTTCCCAGTCACAGAAGGCTCCAAAGAAGGCTTCAGAGTGTTCCTACCAGGTACTAGGAATGTTCTCTACTCTCTGATGGTTTCTAGAGTCACCTGGGATCATTGTTTAGCCTCAGTGGAACCCACCAGGAAAATGCAAGCACAGACAGAGGAAGGAGAAGCAGAGGCCAGACCCTGTCATGGGATGACTCTAGTGCTGGGGCCTGAGTGACTACAGCTATTTCTGGCCTTCCTGGTTGAACAGGTTCAAACAGGAAAACCATTAGCCCAATTGGGAAACTGGCCAAACCCCAAAGGCACATGTATGACTTGGAAGTGAAAGAAAATGGGTGAAAACCCAAACCGATTCTCTCACTAGGGATACCATGTGCATGCACTGCAGCCAGATGTTACGTATGTGTGTGGTCAGATGCTAGGGTGTGTGTGTGGGTGTGTGTAAAAACAGAAACACAGGCATGCCTCATTTATCCAAGAGCAATGGAGATAAGGGGCTTTTTAACAGGCAGTTACACAGAGTGGGAAAAGTCAAGAGAATCAGAACTCATACATCATCTGGTCCAATCACCTATATTTTAAAGGTCAAAATAAATTAGGGCCAGAGAGTGGGAGTTTGCCCAAGGGCTCATAGTTTCGTTTGTTTTTTTTTTACCAGGATTCAAACCCAGGTCTTTGGGGTTATAAAGTCACTTGCTGACATCTCATGTGACACAATCTATGGGGCAACAGGGTGGCATGGTAGATAGAGGACTGGTTTGGAATCAGGAAAACCTAAGTTCAAATCTAGCCTCAGACATTTACTAGCTGTGGGACCCTGGGCGAGTTACTTAACCTGTATGCCTCAGTTTCCTTAACTATGTTATTATTTGGTCAACTAGTTACATCTGATTTTTTGGGGATCCCATTTGGGGTTTTCTTGGCAAAGATGATGAAATGGTCTATCACTTCCTTCTCCAGCTCATTTTACAGATGAGGAAACTGAGGTAAACAGGGGTAAATGATTTTTGCCTGGGGTCACACATCTAGTAAGTGAGGTGGATCTGAACCTCCTGATTCGAGGCCTGGTGCTCTCTCCACTTCGCCACTTAGCTGCCCATTCTTTAATTATAAAATGTGGATAATAACAGCACCTCCATCATGGGGTTATTGTGAACATCAGATGAGATCCTACTTGTAAACAGCACTTAGCACAGTGTGTCTGGCACGTACTTCCCCTCTCTATCTCTTCCTTTCTCCATCCCCTCCCCTTTCCCTTTCCATGACCCCATCTTACAAGAAAGCTGGGCCTTGGTAGGGTAAAGGGATTTGCACACAGCCACAGCTAAGTGTCAGAGACAGAATTCAAAAGAACTCTGTCCTGAGGTCAAGTACAGCACTATCCCCATTGTGTCACACTGCCTCCTCCTATGGATTCAATGTGCTCTATCACTACAGCTAATATGAAATCTCTGCTTATCCATTATTGTTCTGGGTTGCTACAGGGATGCCCTCAGGGCCTCCTGGGGTGGGCATGGTTATCTGCCCCTTCATGATTTGTGTCCCATCCATCTCTTTCCTCCATGTGGCTTTGGGGGTTGGCAGGAGTTGGCATTCAGCAGTGAACCCCCTTCAAGCTACCTCCTTTCTCCCTGCTACTTCTAATTTGCTGCCACCTCCCTGAGAGCACTGAACACCAGGCTCCTTGAATCACTCCTCAAATTTTATACATGATCTTAAATCTCATCCAATGCCTCATCAAGCCTGCTGGTGAGCCTGGGTTCCCAAAGGTGACATAGCCAAGGACAAACAAATCCTGCTGAGGTTGGAGGACTT
This sequence comes from Bettongia penicillata ogilbyi, assembly GCA_023548195.1. Lineage (NCBI taxonomy): Eukaryota > Metazoa > Chordata > Mammalia > Diprotodontia > Potoroidae > Bettongia > Bettongia penicillata. Next base: position 9,786,415 of record JAJHZJ010000134.1, on the reverse strand, counting down.
TTATGGGCCCAATGATGGCCAATGTCTGCTAGGCTGGACCTCCTTCAAGGTGAAGAGCTGCAGGGGACTATGTTATTTAGTGACAGGACCTCTCAGGTCATCAATGTACTACTCAGCTGCAGAGGGACTCGGCTGTGGGATAGGGCAGAATGGAGAGCCAAATCAACCTACCAGATCCCTGAAACAATTCAAATCTATATAACATGAAAGCTTGTGTGTGCGCATGTGCATGTGCATGTACACATGCACAGACATACACACACACACACACACACCCTCTGATTTCACACCAGCAGAATCGGATGAATTAGCAGAATTCAGTTTTCCTTATTTCTGGACCTCAAGCCATCTTGCAAAAAGGCTAATCTAGGTTCAGGGGGTGGTAGTAAAGAAATGTCCCAAATGCTTTTCCGCCATTTTGGTTTGTTTGGAATAAGGGTGTAGGTTCCCAAGAGGAAAATTTGGAAGGAGATATAACACTCACCTTTAAGAAAAAAGTCACAAAAATGGAAAAGACTGCAAAGGGGAAAGAAGGAAGATTGATGTTGTATTCAAGTTCATATTTGTTTTCCACTTTAATGTTATGAGTCAAATATGGTAAATAGCTTTATATGATTTACCGAGTATACTGGTTATGTTTACAATAAAAAAAACCCAACAATATCTAGGCAGTTATAAAGGCAAGGAAGAAAGGGAAGGAGGAGAGACTTCCCAAGGACTTACTGCACTTTTAATTTTCCTCATCACTTGAAACAGTCCAAGTCATTAAATATTTGGGTAATGGATAAGAACATTTACTCATACATAAAGCAAACTTCCATACACCTGGCTATAGGTCATAAACTGTAGCTACCCCTGCCCCCCTAAAAAAAATAGATTTGAAATTTGACGCAACCTGGGTTCAAATACAGGCTCAGCTGCTGTGCTCTGCATCACCTTGAATAAGTCACTTCCTTATTTGGTTCTTGATCTCCTCATCTAAAAGAAGGGGAGAGAGTTTGGATAACATAACCTCAGAGGTTCCATCTAGCTAGAAGTCTGGGAGCCCAGAATCTACCCCCAGCTGACAGAAATTTTGCCTTTGACACAGCTGACCTTCTGCTCCGTCAGCATGTAGGTCCTGAACAGCAAGCTTTTAAATAAATGGATTTCCATTTTTTTCTGCTCCATCCCTGACAATCTAAGTTAAAAGGTATTTAAGGACTTTATGGGGACCCTGCACATCAATATTTAAGGGTAATAATAATCCATGGAAGCTCAAGGGAATCAGACTCAGGATTGGCCAGTGGTCCCTCCCCTATTGCATATACAAATGGGCAAGGGAAGTTACTAATCAACACAAGTTTTCTCTTCTTTCCCTCCTCCCATATCTTGAAAGACAGAAAGGGAGGCAAAGAAGAACCCAACCCAGGAGAATGCCTTTCTCTCATCCCCTCCTGCCTGAACTATGGCAACAGCCTCCCCCATCGTCTCCCAGCCTCAAGACGCTTCCCATTCCCATTCCCATTCCAAGACGCTGAGTCTTCCACTCAGCCACTAGAGTTATTTTCCTCAATGCTGTCTCCCCACATCACCTCCTACGCAAACTCCAATGGTTCCTCCCCCTTCTGGCTCCAAGCTCAAATATCAGCATCTCTGATATTTAATGGCAGGAACCACCTGGCCCCTTCTTACTTTTACTGCTTTCCAGGAACAAAGCAGTTTCCTCATATGCAAAAAGAGACATTTGTACCCTATGACCTCTAAAATCTGATTCTTCCAGTTCTAAATTTCCTTGGGTTCCAAACTCCAGGTCTGTTTCCCTACTACCACCACCACACCACACTGGTTCCCAGAGGCTAGACTTGAACCCAGGTTCCCCAAGTTGGCATGCAGTGCTCTGCCACTCCTCCTCCCTGCCTCAAGTGCCCCACCTGTGACAAGCATCAGCTGAGCTTACCAGAAACCCAGAGCAGTTCACTTCTGCCTGTTCAGTAACAATCTACAAAAACATCGGGGCATCTGGTCTTGATCTGCTATCACAAGTCATAAATTAGCATCCTCTATGTGAATCATCGCATGTTTTTCACCAGCTCTCTGAGGTAGCTGTAGCAGGTGGACCAGAAATGGAATTCAACCTGACAGGTTCGGGGGAAGGGAGTGAGTTAAGTTCAGCAGAGAGCTTTGCTTTAAAGGCAGTTCCATGGTGATGGAGTTACTTCAAGTTTGCTCCCACTGTTTGCTGACCACGTCCTGGCCAAACGTGCAGATCCATGCCCCCTGCTGCTTCACAGGTGTGGCCTGGAGCCAAACGGCACAACAATGCTATTTCATCTTGTTTGATTTGGAGAAGGCTTCCCTGGAACCACCCACTCAGACATCGAAGAATCCTGGTGAGGGAGTAAGGGAGACAGAAAAAATAAAATGCAAACAAACCAACTCACTAGGATCTAGGCCAATAAGAACCATGAAATATGAATCTGGAGTCATAATCTAAGCAAACTCAGCTAAATACAACGGACAGAGACCTCTGAAATTGACCACAGGATTCTCAGGGGTCCGAGTCCGAGGATGAGACCGCTAGGTGATGGGGTGGAGAGAACATCAAATCTGGAGTCAGGAAGACTCCTCTTCCTCAGTTCAAATCTGGTCTCTGACACTTACTAGCTGTGTGACCTTGGGCAAGTCAATTCATCCTTCTTGCCTCTGTTTCCTCATCTGTAAAATTAGCTGGAGAAGAAATAGCTAACCACTCCAGTCTTTGCAGACAAAACCCCAAATCGGTTCATGAAGAGTCAGAGAAAATTGAACAACAAAGCCTGAGGACACACTTTTTCTTACCTGTGTGCTTGAGCAGGGGCTATTTTAGCTCTCTTAGTCTTGATTTATGAAAAGCCTGTTGTACATCAGACACTGTGCTAGGCTCTGGGGGCTAAGAACACAAAAATGCAACTATCTCTGCCCCAAAGTAGCTTTGATTCTGCTGGGGATAAAACAAGGAATTCAATTTGACCCCCATTTATAAGTGCCTATGGCATGCCAGGCACTGCGCTAAGTATAAGATGATCAAAATCCAGCTTTGCCTGTCCTAATGGGTGGGGTTTATGTTCTGTTGGGATGAAAAAAAAAAAAGGAGATAACCAAGTAAACTGCACTGGTAGCTATTGTACATCAGGAACTGAGGAAGGACTGGGGATAGAGAGACTGACTCAACCCCTGGACAGCCCTTCCTCACTCAGAGCTTGTAATAATCTTCCCATGTTCCCTTGGGACAAGGAGATTAGCCCAGATGACCTCTGAAGATGTCCACTACTCACTGGGGAAACAGTCCCAGTCCCACCTGGGAGGAAGCACCTGAAATGAGCAGAACAAGGCAGTCCAAGGTCTTTGTCTTTCCTTAAAATCAGACCTGCAGAGAGCCACGAAGAGACAAGAACTGCGTCCGGTCTACACTGTCCATTCAAACCTGGTTCGGGCAGGGCTCTTGAGTTGACTTTGGCATCCCCAGTGCTCAGCACAAAGCAGGAGGTTAACAAATACTTGCTGATCACTTCCAGTCTAATGATCCCTATGGAGGTCAGAATGCACTTTCTAAAATAATAATTTTGAAATAACTCAAAGTTCCCCTAAAACAACTTCTCAGGCAGATATAGTTGTGTTCCCATCCATTCTATCTTTGTCCAACCCAAAGCAATCCCAGAGTTGAGATCCCAGCTTTTCTTCTTTCACTACACTGTCTAAAAAGTCAAACAGAACCAAGTGAAGCCTTTCTATTGAACACATGATTCATGGCCAAGTAGTAGTGGGTTCCATAATAATGGTTGGTTGGCTGGTTGGTTGTCCTTCATTGTCAAAGAAGACCAAAATGACATCACCATGACAAAGTAAAGTTTCAGGGACTGAGCAGACCAATATGAACTCGGAATGCTCTACCACACATTGGGCACAGATGGTCTACATGAATATCTGGGGTGGTTACTCCAAATTTTTGTGCATCCTACATTTCTGTAGTGTTGTAGAGCACAGCACCTTTTCTGATATGGGAAAGCCATGCTAGTTAGATTCCCTGCCACCTGTGATAATCATGCCAGAGTTGAGTAAGCAGACAATTTTTAGGGCACCTTTTCTAGCCTCCTTCCTCATACTAGGAAGTGAGCAGTGCCATCCTTAAAAGGATGCTCAGACACCCAAGGGGCTGCCAAGTCCCACTGCTGCTTTCAGTAAGAAACGACCCTAAGGCCTGGGCCACCTGTGTGTAGGTTGTGACTGCAGCTCCCAGTGTATCTGCACCTGCTGCTTCATCACTGGCCTGTCACCACAGGTCTTTGAGGTATAAATAGTTCCATAATAATAGGTGCTTGAAGATGCCCACAGAACTTCATAGCTTTCAGAAACTCATCCTTTCAGCATCTTTTGGACTCAGTTAAAGTAACACAGACATGGAAGTGATGTCCCAGAACTCAGTTCAATTTCCCATGGTGGCCAGTTGTACTTTCTGGGGCCAAGGGAAATTGATCTTTTTACCTGACAGCCCTTCATATATGTGAGCACAGCTCCATGGCATTTCTCTCCCCTTCCTGGACCAAGTATTGTCTAGGCTGACTATGCTCATTCCTTTCCACCAATACCTGTGCATGCTCTTCTCCTGCCTCTTTTGACTGACTGTCCTGTTGTAGACTTCAAACTCTAACTCTATCTGTTCTCCAAGGCTTCAATTTAGCCTCTCTTATCAAAGCCCACACCTTCTCCTTCACCACCCAATCTACAGGAAAGTCTTCATTGACTGGCCCTTTACCTTTCAGTCAATAAGCACTGAGATAGAATATGAATCTTATCTTTCCGGCAAGATAGTGAGCTCCCAAAAGACAAGGTCCATTTCTCCTTCTTCTCTCTACGTGACACCAGAAGACACAGGGGGTGCCTGGAGCAAGTTCAGAAAACATTTCTTCAATGACTGATGATTCTTTAAAATCCTTTCAGTTCAAAGACCTAAAATCTCATCAAAACAATCCTCTTTCATTGAATTCTTTTCATCCTTTCAAAGATCATTCATCCTTTTCACTGGACCCTAGATCCAGACCTTGACGTCATTCTCCCCTAAACATCCAGCCAGCCACCATACACTCAGATTGTCCCATCACGTTTGGCATGATATGTTGTGGCTAATCTTAGAGCTCTCCCCAAAACAGATTCTGTGATCTAATAACACTGGCATCTTTGCTATTCCTTACACAAGGCTCTGGGCATTTTTACTGGCTGTTCCCTCATACCTGGAATGGTCTTCCTCCTCCATCTCCACCTCCTGTCTTCCCTGGCTTCTTCTAAGTCTCAGATAAAATCACCTTCTACAGAAAATCTCAGTCCCCCTCCATGCTAGCCTTCCCCGGTCACCTCCAAATTCCCTTATCTATATCTGGTTTATATACTCTTATTTGCATGATATCTTCTCTGTTGGACTGTGACATCCTTCAGAACAGCCACTCAGCCTTTTATTTTATTCCAGCGTCCAGCACATAGTGGGCATTTAACAAATGCTAAGTGCTTTCAAAAAGTGGTTCTCCACATGCTCATCTGGAGACAGCCAGGTATGGTGGAAAGAACCATGGATTTGAATGAAAAGGTCCAGAGATAAAACCCCCACTCACCACCCCCAACTGGCAAGGGAAGAGTTGTGATGAGATTACCTCAAGCCCCAGAACAGCAAGGAAGGGGACGAGGGCAACAACAGCAACAAATAAATCCCTTTCAGCTCTCCTGGTTCCTTTGAACATTTGGGATGGAAAGGTCTCTAGATTTGTGCATCTTACATTTTCTTGAGTCTACTGCAACTCTGTAATGCCTTCTTTGATGCGGGCAGGTTTTCAATGATCCCATGCCATTCTTCTTAAAGATGCAACCACAGAATGCCAAAGCACCTTAGGCTGAATGGGACATCAGAGGCCATTTCATTTGATCCATCCCTGAAGTAGAAATCTCATCCAATGAATGCTGTTCATGATGGGAGAGGGGTGGGAGTAAGGTATTTCTTTTCTAGACACCTCCAGTTATGAGGAATTTTCCTGGACTGTTTCTTTGTCACTTTTACCCATCTCTCCTAGGCATTTAGGTAGTACAGTGAATAAAGTGGCAGACCTGGACTCAGGAAGACTATGGCATCTGACACTTAATAGATCTGTGACCTTGAAAAAGTCATTTAACCCTGTTTACCTCAGTTTCCTCATTTGTAAAATGATCTGGAGAAGGAAATGGCAAACCACTCCAGTATCTTCGCCAAGAAAACCCCAAATGGGGTCACCAAGACTTGGCTACATATCTCTCCTAGCTCAGTGTAGAGGACAAGAATAAACTATAAACTTATTGAAAGCAGGGACTTTTGTGAATTCTCCTCAATGTCTATACTAGAGCATAGTGTCTTCCACAAGTTGGTTGAATTCAGTTATTCCCATCTCCATGGTGCTTACAAAACAAAGAAAAAGCTAATTCAACTCACGACCAACAGTAACTTCTAAGAGAGTTAACAAGAGCACAAGCACATGTCCCATCTGGTGAGCACAGATCAATGCACCCCAGATAGACTAACCCCTCCCCAAACTGTGAAATATCCCAAATGGGAGTCAAACATGGCGGCAGGAAGCCACCATTTGGAATGTCCTCGGCTCTAGTTCAAGTCTTTAATTCACATCCTATCGTTACCCTCGTGATGGAAGCTCAATTTAAGATTTAGCAAAGGGAAATAAACACAAGTATCATGAGACATTTCAAACGCAGCACTCCATCAAAAGAACCAGCTATACTGCAAACACCCAAAACATTCCATTTGGTCCCTGGAGCCGAACAGAGCTGATGGTATCATTTACAGCAGGAAAAGTTTTTTTTGTTCAGTCCCTTACAGTGGAACCTTGTTGTTACACTTCACAAGAGTTCATTGTCTTGGATCCTGTCCAGTGGAGTTTAATTACTGAAGTATCAATAAAAAAGACTTCATTTTCAAGTGCTTTCACCTAAAAGATAATCTCACAATGAGGTGCCAAGAACATCATCCTACGGAGGCTGGCGTCTCATTAATTTCCTCTGTTCCCATCTGGTAACTACAACCACTCCCAAATGTTTGTGTGGTGCTTGTTCATGGGAGAAAAATTCGGCAAAACCATCCCCATCTGTGAATTCTAACATGCAGGAAACCTTCAAACCTCAAATTTGGAAACAAACCAAGGAATCCCCACCTTAATCTGATTCAAGACTCCTTTCTAAGAAGGAATTCAACCAAGCCAGGCCAGTTCTTACATATGAAAAATCACTGGAGTTGCCCACACAGTACACAGCTTGTATTATTTTTCTTTTTTTTGTATTTGGTAGACTAGATCTGCCAATTTCATTAATGCAAGCAACAACTGCCCCCTTCTCCATTGCAACCAAACTCCCAGTCAATGGTTTATATTTTTAATATAATATGACAGTTATGTACAGTGCTTGGCCCATAGTGTTTGCTTAGTGAATGCTTGTACTGCTTATACTATGAGATCATGTTCAGCTATCACAGTAGAACCAGAGAATGACGCATCTACAGCTAAAAGAGACATCCCTTCAATAAACTAAATCAACCTCCATCTTAGAGAATAGACATGCAGAGAAATCAAAGAATTTAGCAAAAGTCACAGAGGATGTAAATAACCAACGTGTGAGGAATGTAATCCCAGGTCCTTTGACTGGAAATCCAGAGCTGTTATGGCACACCATCTTCAGGCAATCCTAGTTACAAAGTTTTTCCTATGGAACCAAAATCGTTCACACTGCAACTGTCTCTGATATTACCAGCCTCTGGCTCTGATATTTACCAACCATAGCAAACAAAAAAATATCTTGCTCCACTCCTCCCCTTCTAAGTTACAACCCTTCAAATAGGATAGAGATAGCTAGCATGTCCTTTTTTCAAAAAATCCAGAATAAACAGACCTAATTCTGTCAACCATTTTCCACAATAGATGGTCTCCAGATACCTACCCACCCTTCTGAGAATACACTGGAAGAGGTCAACATCCCTAGACCCCTAACAGCCAGTATTCAGTACACCTCTCCCGATGCCTTCTGACCAAATCCATCTATCCTGGGATTATTGATTTACGAAGCAGGGACACTCAAATCCCATTAGATCAACACAGGATTATGGGAAATATTTTAGTCTCCATATCAAACCCCTGGCCCAAAGCGAGCTTGTGGTTGTGGCAAGATTGAGGAGTTTTACTTGAAATGCTGGCTAGCCAGATTTTCCACATCCTCTATTTGTGAAATTGCTTTAAAAAAAAACAAAAACCCTAAACATTGCACTTTACTTGTCATTCCTGTAAAAATACCTCTATTATGCCTGTCAGTTGGGGAACGGCTAACAAATTGCAGTACCTGAAGGTGACGGAATATTACTGGGCTGTAAGAAAGGATTATTAAGAGACAAGGGGATTGATGCAGAGTAAAGTGAGTGAGTGAAGAGAACAATATATACAATAACAACATTGTAAAGAAAAACAACTCTGCAAAACTCCAGAGTTCTGATGGAGGCAATGACTGGCTGCAAATTCAGAGAGCTAATTAATGAGGAAGCTTGCTACCTGTCTCCTGTCAGAGACGAGGCAGGCTCAACAGGAAGACTGGACAAAGGCAACAGGGCATTTATCTTGCTCGACTATGGAGATCTGTTACAAGGACTTTCCTTTCCTTTTTTGTTTGTTTTCTCCTATTGATGGAGAGACCAAGGAAAGAGTGACGAAAAAGGGAAAGAAAATAAGGTCATCGAGATACCTTTTAAAAGGCAGAGAAGTCTAGAAAAAACCACAACAAAGGTAGCTTTAAAAGCTATGGTTGAACCTAATTATCTTTGCCTATGTGTCCCTACACACACACACACACGCACGCGCACACACACACACGGAAAGTAAGCTATAGATGAGGTTTGTGTTTTCCCCCCATAATTTCCTTTGTTTCAACAATGCCTATGCAAATCACCATTCTATCGGGCATTTTTTAGAATATATTTTTTTTAAAGGAAAGCAATCAAAGATTTTATGAACTGATTCACAGTGAAGGAAGAAGAACCAGGAAGACATCCTAAATGAAGGGACAAGAATATCAAAACCATATTCTGTCTAATTATAATAAACTTGCCCTTAAAAAAAAATTGGGAAAACTCCCCTCTAACAAGACTTGGCTCGGAGTCCTCCAGTAGGGAGTGTTTTATACAACGGAAGAAAGGTCCGAATAAATAAGAATGAGCATTTATATGATTTAACACTGTACAATATAGATATGGAAAATTACATAAAATTAAAATTATATTTAAATCAGTAACCACTAGGCATCTAATTAGGTTGGGTCGCATCATAGTTCCTAGAAAGAGACCTAGAGGGCCTCAGTGCCCATTGAGAGCAAGGCATAGGATTCTAAATTTTTATCTGGAGGGAACCTTAGAGGCCACTGAGTGCAGCCCCCTCATTTCACAGATGAGAAAACTGAGGCTCAGGCATATTAAGAGTGCTATTATTTCCATACAGCTAATAAGTGCTTGATTGAGGATGGTTTTTAACTCAAATCTTAAATAAACTCAGTGCCCTCCACATTACAACAATGCCTCTCAATAGTTTTTGTGGAACAATTTTTTCACAGGTTTAGAAACAGAGGCCTAGAGAGGTCACATAGGTAGGTAATAAGTGGCAGGGCTTGGATCTGACCCATCATCCATCACTTTTTTCAGACCACACAAGGCCACAGATAGTAGGGGCAGGTTCGTAAGAAGTCCAGGGTTCTCAGCCCAGAGTCTGGGTGACAAGATTTTATCTGATCTGTTTTGTCCAAAGATTTAAAGTTGGAGACATGTTACAGAAGGAAGACACATTAAAAATACCTTAGGGTGCTTCTATTCTGGATGCCATGATTTGGAAGGCCATTGATAAGCTATAGAGCAGCGAGGATGATGAAGGCCTCAGAACATGCCTCTTCCAAGCTCAAGAATCCTCTATGGTTCTCTATACCCTGGAGGATAAAATATCAACCCCTCAGCTTGGTATTATAGTCTGTTATCCCCAGCATTTTCATCAGATAATGTCTGGCATGCAGTAAGTGCTCAATAAATGCTCCAGCTTAAGTTTCCCTGGCTTTTTATGCTGTCATTCACACCATTTACGTTATGGACAAATGGCCTAGGTTCTCCCAGTTCCTCTTTATTCAGGGTCCATCTCCTACCTTTCAGGCTCTGCCAGGGCTGGTCCCCTCCTGGGCGTGCCCTCCCTTTTCAACTCCTGAAGTCATGAGTTTCCTTCAAAGCTCCTCCTCCAGGTCTAGTACTCTCTCACCCTCCTCAAATTTCCTTCCTTTTCTTTGTACAAGTTGTATCCTCTCTGCCCCACCCCCACCCCCACCCCCACCCCCTAGTAGAGCATCAAGTCTTTGAAAGCACAGGCTGTCATTTTTATCTTGGCATCATTTCCAGGCCCTTGCACATAAGTAGGCAAGTAATTAATACTTATTGGAGTGAACTCTGCAAGAGCTCTCTATTCCATCCATCCCCCCAAAGTAGAATTGCCTGCATTGCCCTGCCTGGGGTGATAGCTCTCTCCCTGGAGTAAGCCAGCCATCCCTAACTTCTCCCATGGTCTAACAGCCGTGGTTTTTCTCCTACTGTGCTAGACAATAATTAATAATCTGGTATAACTTTAAAGTTTGCAAACTGCTTTCCATATGATCTCATTTGAAACAACCTGGGAAGTAAGTGCTATCACTATTCTCATTTCACAGATGAGAAAGTCAAGGCTGACTTGCCCAAAGTCACTCAACTAGGAAGTGTCTCATGCAGCTGGAACAGAAACTCTCTGAAGGCAGGGGTAGCTTCCATCCCCAGCACCTAGCTCAGTGCCAGGCACACAGCAGGTCATGAACTATAGGATGAAACCAGACACGCCCCTTGTGCCCCCACCTTCTGGAGGGCAAAGAGTTCCCACATGTCACAGGACTGACAGCTTGGGATCAAAAAGCAACTGCACAGTCATTCAATAGGAAGAGATGACAGGCTTCCTTTCCAGAGGTGTGATCCTGCAACTTCTGTCCCACCAGCCCCACTGTCCTACTCCCTGACCTTCTCAGCCCAATTCAAAATGACTAGACAGGAAAAGATCCTTAGAGATCCCTTAGCACAACCCCCATTTCACAGATGAGGAAACTAAATTTCTTGAGATGAGAGATGACTTCCTCAAGGGAAAAAAGTAGCAGAACCAACTTAGATCTAGGCCTCCAGTGCCATCCCCTAGGAGGCCAATGAGGAAACACAGTCTGCCCAGCCCCTACCACTTAATTAGAGACCTGGAGGCAAGTTGCTTGCCTGGGGCTTCCCCTTCTTTTTCACCCAGGAGGGAGAGTTCAAAGGAGGCAGTAATGAAAATCAATAACTTGTGTCAGTGTGCCAGGCTTTACAATTCACAAAATGACTTTATCTACATAACTCATCTGAGTCTCACAGAAAGGAAGCCAAGATCCAGTTCTGCTACTCACCACCTCTCTTTGTGGGGGTGGTCATTTCCTTTCTCTGGGCTTCAGTTCCCTCTCTGTAGTATGATGGGTTAGGACTAAATTATCTGCATTTCATTCAAGCTTATGTATAAGCCTCTGCGTGGTCAGTCAGCTAGAAATGGGTGGGGGTGGGGGTGAAGATGGGAACCCAAGGATATCCAAATACATCCCAAACTGCAGCTGTCAAAACATTTATTATACTGTAAGCCCCTTGAGGGCAGAAACTGTACCCCATTGCTTGGCACACAATAAGAACTTAATAAATGTTTATTGATTGAAACACTGATCTACGTTTCTAATAAGTTAAAATACTCAGAAAACCCAACCGACATAAGCTAAGTGAAAAGTCAATTTCTACAGCCCCTTGTTAATGAATGGTCTCCAGATCTTCCACGTTGAAATATTAAAGCCAATGGGAGGAAAAGGACAGTGGGAAAGGTTTTCAGATCAGATCTCAATGTCCCCATTCATTCAGAGTGGTCATTCAGAGCCCACCTGAGGAGTTGTCTGATGCCCCTACTTTCATGAGGGCAGGATGGAGGACAGACCCGGACAGCCAGTGGGCAGCCAGGAATCAAGCTCTGGCTCTGGCATGTCTCAGATTCCTTCACGTGTGTGGTTGATGACTTCAGCCAAATTACATTACAGTTCTGTAATAAGGGCAGCTGCCTTGAGATGCTATATTTAACGTGCAGGTTCCCGAGGAAGTTTGGCAGAGCGTCCCATAAAGTTTGCCATGGCTGAGAATTTGGCCTGACCCCAGCATCAGACCTCCTCCTTGAAGACAGTATGAGGCAAGCTGGAAGTTCCCAGTTGGTAAAATGAGGAAGGGGACCACAGCTTGTTCCCCCTACTTGGCACAACTACCTTCCTTCATGAACCCTAAAATAGAAAAACCAAGCAAACCACAAACCAATGTGTTCCTTTGTCTCTCCCCACAGCCCCTCCACCATTCACCTTCCTCAAACAGGCTCCCTGGTGCTGGTCCAAGCAATGCAATTCAATAAGCATTTATTAAACACCAACTGTGTTCAAGACCCTGTGTTGGGCACTAAAGATACCGAGACAAATGAAACAATCCCTGCCCCCCAAAAAGCTTTCTTTCTCCTGAGGGAAAACATATACAAGTTAGTCAACACAACAAAGGGTGTCCCAAAAGTCTTAGTGTGGCTTTAAGCTTTAATATTTTCAGAACTATAAATGTTACCCATACAAAAAATAGAAAAGGTTAGAAATTTAAAATCGTAAAATGTTTACATGGTTTTTATTGCAGTTCAACATAGTTACTGGTTCAAAAAATACATCACTCTATTTTTGAACTTTGCAAAAATTTTTCTTGGCTGTTCCTCTAGAACAAGCTAGAAGAACTGCATTTTTCATCTTAGCCTTAAAATCATACAGGGAATGATGTCTGGGGGCATCGCAAGCCAAAGGATCTCCTTTGCGGACCCGTTGATCTAAGAAAGGGTCATCCAGAAACGGCCATGCATGCAATGTCTAATGACAGAGTTCCCCAACTTCTTAAGGTTAAAATTCATTATTCTATAAACTCTTAAATGAGCATAAAAGAATCTTAACTAAACCTCCATGTGATGTCTTTTCTAAGTGGATACTTTTGAAGTTATTGAAGCTTAAAGCAGGACCATGGCTTGGGGACACTCTGTAACCCCACAATAATTGGGAGGGGGCACAAAACCAAATAAGAAATAGTTACCAGGCGCCTGGTTTCAGGCCCTGGGGCTCAAAGATGCAAAAGAATGAGAAGGTCCCTTGTAGGAGGGAGCCCTGGGGGGGGTTCAGAGAGGTAGCAAGAGGAGGGAGGACATTCCAGTCATGAAGGAACAGGGTGTACCAAGTCAGGAGAAGTTATACATAGGTAAGAAAGAGTTCAGGGGCCACTGGCTGGAATGGGGAAAGCCTGAGGGAGAGACCAGAGCTGAGAGTCAAAACCTGCCTAAGGTTCGGATGGGAACCAGTGTCCTTGGAGAAAGGATGTTCCTTGAGGGCAGGGACTCTAGTCTACTTGGTCCCTTTACACAATAAGCACATAATAAACATTGGTTGCATTAAATGGTCAGACTAAAATGCTTTGAAAGATCCCACTGACCTCTGACAACATAAAGAGGACACCAAAATTTCCCAGGGAATTTTGAGCTATTAAAGCCTAGAACCTCATTAGCTCTCAGGACACCATGCTTGGATCTGTGGAAATAATGCTGCTTTTCCTTGAGAAGGGCAGCTTCCTTCCTAGGAGCTCCCTACAAAAAGGGAATTCCAAATCCTGTCCCATGGATCCCCTTTGTCTCCCTCTTCCCCACCACACCCCCACAAAGAAGACAGCTCATATAGGCAGGAATCTTAGGGTATAAACCACCTGCCTGGTCTAAGCAGGGGGTGCTTAGCAAGGGGGTGGCCCCACTCCATTCTCAGCACAGATTCAGGGAGCTCTCCAAGGTTTGTATTGGTCTAAGTGGCCCAAGTCTTCAGGGAGTGGTCTGGCCATGCCAACCAAAGGCATTTTAGCTTGCCCACAACCAAACCAGACCACAGCAGTGCAGCCAAGGGCACAGGATTAAAACTTTGCAGTTTATGGGGAGCAGGACATTTCCATGGCTTTGAGAGTTTATTCGTGAACTCAAGTCTCCCAAAGCCTTCTGGGCACTCTCAAGAAAATAAGGCTGAAAAGTTGGGGGGATATAGGGGGAAAGGGACTGGAGGCAGGGGTCCTGGGTTTAAATGCTGGCTCAGACAAATCCTTCTACCTTTCTGGGTCTCAGTTTTCTACCTTTTAAAAGTGGCCTCTAAAAGCCCAAAAAGAAACCCACAAATAAAAAACTTTGTCCCTATGACTTTTACCCTTGCACATGGCTGCTGTATCAGCTTATTCAAATTTCGGTTGTTGACAAAACAGTAGCACATTTAAGGTATGATCCTGGATATGTCACTACCTTGCTAAGCCTCAGTTTCCATACACATACACACAAAATGTGTTTATTTACATGTATGTATATGTATATATGTATGTAAATATATAAACATATTATATAAATATATACATGTACACAAATACATACATACATGTGTGTGTGTGTGTGTGTATCAGGATACTAGTCAGCAACTTTCTCAGAAGGTTATTTATGAGACTTGAAAGAGAATGATGATAAAATGTATTAAATATTTTAAAGCACTATGTAAGCAGAAATGCAATTTACATCTTCATATATCTAGCACACAGAACTCTACCTGACAGCATTTTAAAAAACTGCTTATTAATTGAATAGTAAGTATATAGATTATTCATCTCCCTCTGTATTTTACACACACACACACACACACACACACACACACACACACACACACACCATAAGGACACTGACATTTAGCCATGGGACCCTTCGGGCACGCAGGCTGGGCTGCAGGTTCCAAGTCTTCTATCTTGGCCCCCAACGCCCACTGTCAGCAAGGTGCTTTGCCTGTAGTAAATCATTCACTAAAAAGATTTGGGATAAAAAGTGACATTTGAAATTGCCTTTCGAACAGTGCTTAGAAATGATTTAGGAAAAGAAGAGTCTGCAGTCCCTGCACTTGTTGCCTTGGCCCATATAGAGTATGGGTCCTTAACAACTTTGGGCTCCCAGACCCTCTTTGATGTCTGCCTGGTGAAGCCTGGGAACCCCTTCCTAGAATCATGTTGTTTGATGCATAATAAAATCAAATCTGCAGGAACAGAAATGCAGTTGTTGAAATATTTTATTAAGATGAAGAAAAGAAAGTTTGTGGACCCCAACTTAGAAACAGGTAGATACCGATGCAATCATTTCAATTTGGGCTGAAAACTCATGACTTTGCAAAAACACTCTCCCCCAGAGGTTCACCAAGGTCAATCAGACTAGGTAAAGATGCCAGGTAGGAAGGGGAAGGCCCTCCATGACATTCCACCAGTGATAGGGCATTTCAGAACAGAAGTCTCCTCTGTGACCATCTAGAAACAGGTGGCATTTGACCTAAAGTCAAACAGGCAGAGAGGAAGGAGAAGATGGTCCAGACATGAACCAAGGTCTACGTACAGGTAAGAATTGTTACAGTTAACTTGTGAGTCAATCTGCTTGGCTGGGGCATAGAAAAGATGCAGATTAGTGGAAGGTAGGGCTGAAAAGGTGGTTTGGGGACCAACTATAAAAGTCAGGACCAAGAAAAACAGATTAGGGAGAAGAAAAAAATTTCAACTTTAGAATCAACTGAGAAAAAAGCAGGATACTCTGGTAGAAATGGTGGGGAAGGGAGATACACCCAGAAGAATGAAGAAAGATGATAACTGAGGTCAGGGCTAGATATAGACTTGGGAGGGGAGTCACCTGCTTTTAGAAGCAAAGGAAAATGGGTAAGCTAGCTCATGGAAAGAGAAGCCAGTAGCAAAACCTTGAGGAGCAACTATCTACCAATCTCAATATAGGGTTAGAGAAATGGACATAAATAAAACCAAGAAGGGACAGTTGGAGAAGGAAAACTAGTCCAATACACCATCATGGACATCAAAGGAAGATGGAGGAGTCGATGAAGTCTGATGCTACCGAGAGAGACAGAGATAAAGGAGAATGAAGGCTCATGCCAGAGTCAAACGTAGGGAGAAGCAGGACACCTTCTAGTCACTATTCTTAGTCAAGTGGCAACAAAAGAAGCTTTGGGAACCAAAGATTCAGAAACCAAATAGATGCTCGGTGACTAGATATCCATTTGTAAGCTATTCCCTTTTCACCTTTTTTATCTTATGAACCTAATAATCAACAAACACTATATCTCTGCCCCTTTCTACCTCTGAACCTATGTCCAGGCCGGTCTGCCATACTTCAAAGCCTCTCTCCAGGCTCTAAAGTCATGTCTTGTTCTACGGCTGTCACCGTCAAGAAGTGACAAGGTTAATAGCAAATGTGGGTTTAAATATGAAAACCAAGAAAAGTGACCTGAAGTGGGTGAATAACAGAGATCCTCAATAAATTTTCCAGCCCTCCTAAGTTCCTTCAGAGTCCCTCCAGGGACCACTGCCTGGAGCCATTTCCCATCCTTCTGACTGCTCTGCTCTCCCTTTTCCTCTTGCAATATTTTGTAGGTCTTACTGATTTCATGACCTTTACACTCATCCTACTATCCTGGAAGAATGAGAGATCTTTGATAATTCACCGTCTTCTTTTTATGGACCCCTAAGCTCAGACACTGAATTGATATTCATGCTCTCAGGAAGCTTATATTCTGAGTTCACAGATAATTTTGAGACAAGTTGAGTTGTGGGAAAAGGAGAGATCCAGATGGGCAGAAAATGTTCATTTTAGCCATGTGGCTATTCCCTCTAATTTACAATTCTTCGTTACCTTCGTTACAACCTTCATTACCTCCCCTTAAAGGGGAGGAAAAATAGTTCTGAAAAAATTCCTCACCTGGTAGCCAGAGCTGATTTTTCTAAAAAGCCAGATTAGTCCTAGACCAAAGACACAGTCTGCCACCAAGCCAATGGCCAGTAGGAACTGTGGAGCTTACATTCAGCCTCTGAGACCTCAAGGTCATCTCCATACCCTACTAAGGCCTGAGAACTGGGCTTTGAGACGGTTGCCTTAATAGAAGACTCACCATTTCCCACAAGCCTTCATGGGAGCTCAACTGTGGAGTCAGAGTGGCTACTGTAAACTCTCCCACCCCCAATCTGGTTCTTACTTTGTTGTTTTCAAAACTTCTGAACACCCACAGTACAAGAATAATGTCTTTGTCTTGAAACAAAAGGCATAGCCATATCCACCTGCCAGCAACACAGAAAAAAAGTCTCCTGTGTCCTTTCTGGGTTATCACAAGAACAATCCTCTTGGTGGGAACTGGAAAGAAAGGCCTCCAATGTAAATAAATAGGAAGGGTTTTTGTCTGGGAACCCCAGGAGCCAGATCTCTGCCCACACTGCTCACTCTTGACCTCTTAGTGTATCTGCAGACAGGGTAGCAAAGATCAGATGTGATGGATGAGGAATCCTGAGAAAACTAGCAACCTGGACAGGCCTTATCACCTCTCCTTCTGGAGCAATGGGATCCAGCAACAATGCATCAAGCCAAGGCACGACAATGCTTCTGCTCCCTCCAGTTGTATGTGTCTGACCCTCACTGGCTTCTTGCCAATGGATCACCATGTCTGTAATTTTCAAATGGCTCACCAGAAGTCAATTCTACCCCTCTCTGACCTCCCAATGGTGTCCTCAGCTTCTCTTACCTGAAGGGGATGGGTTACTTCCCTCCAATGTCAGAGAAGAATGGAGCCATCCTTGCCTTGGGTCCAGAAACTACAAAAAAAAGAAAGAAAAGAAAATTATGAAAGATGCCCATCTCACTTTATAGCTAGAAAATCTTTTCAACTTTCCTGTTTTCTTCCTACTCTGTGATAATAAAGAACGAGACAAAGTAGATGCTCATCTCTCAGTGAGTAGCAGAACAAGTTGTTGTACTTGATTGTGATGGGATTATTATTGGGGATAGATTCCTCTGCAACACCAGAGTGAAGACAAGAATAGGAGTCCTGAAAATCATGGGACGACTCATTTTAATTGATGCGAAAACAAGGCATCAACAAACCAAAGCAACTGTGGCTAAGAGATCCCAAACTACAATTCCCTTCTTCAGTTACAGAGACGAGGGCAATTCCCAAGGGTTAGATGTGCTATAATGTCACCCTATGTTGGACAAATAACAAATTCAGAGGATCTAGAGAGACTTAAGAGTCATTTGGGCAGAAGAGAGACCAGAAAAGATTCCCAATGAACAGCCTACCTATCCCAAATACCCTACCTTCCACCCCAGGTCAGGCATCTATAAAAGGCACTGAGAAGACTTCTATGAGCTGATACAAAGCAGAAGTAAGAAAAACCAGAGGAAAAATATACACAGTTACAAGAAAAGGCAGTATGTGTGGATGAATCAAGCACACTAAACAGCCTTGATTCGTGGATGGCATGATGGAGACCAATCAGTCAAATGTTTCCTTTCTCTTTACCCATTTTATATAATCCATTAGATTATAAACTCCTTGAGGGCAGAGGCTGTTTTTTGCCTTTTTTGTATCCCTGGAGCTTAGTGTGATGCCTAGCATAAAGATGATGTTTAATACATTATTGAACGAAATTGTTTGTTGGTGACCTGGGGATAGGGAGGTACATATTTTTTGAGAGATACAATAGTGTAAGAACAGTGGAAAATTTAAAAAGAGACTCCCCTTCAGAGGCCACAGAAGCCCAGAGTTATTAAACCAGTCATTTATATAGAGAGTTACAAGTGAGATCAGATATTACTGTCTCCATTTTATAGACAAGAAAAGTGAGGCTCAGAGAGGTGAAATGTCTCGTAGTGGCCAAACTATGATTCAGACCACCCTGATGACTGCAGAGCTTATCGGACTCCAGGCATTTCCACTAAAATGCACAGATTTAAAAATAATCAGCCCCTTCCATGCCAGGCCACTTTGGGAGAAAGGAGACTGGAACTCAGATGTTTAAATGGTAAGAATTGCTGAGGATCAGACCTTTAACCTGGAAAGGCCACCCTTTCCTAGCAGGGTGAGTGTTTGCCTTATACTTATCCCCCATCCATCAAGCCACAGTCTAGTCTTTTTACAGATCTCAGTTCCCAGAACAGTCCAAGTGGAAGTCACTGGGCATGGAGTCAGGAAGTCTTGAGTTCAAGGCTAACTTCGAATACTTGCTAGCTGTTAAGTGACCCCTGGGCAAGTTATCTAACTTGTTTGTCTCCTTTTCCTCATCTGTAAAATGGGGATATTAACAACACCTACTTCCCAAGTTTGCTATGATCATAAAAAACTTAGAAAGCATTTTGCAAGCCTTAAAGTACTACAGAATTGCTGAAAGTTTTTGTTACTACTATAATTTTTCATTTGGTCCTCAGAACAGCTGGAGCCACACTTCTTTCCTTGCCCCACGTTAAAACCGGGCTGGCATGTATCATCCTTGTCCAGGTTCCTTCCCCCTCCCTCTCTTCCCCCAAAAGCTGCCAACAAGATTCTTAACCTTTCTATGTCCTCGGTGACTAATTCTCAAAGAAGGTACATTCAAAGAAAAAAAATCAACTACGTCCAGCGTCCAGGAATCTCTTGGGTGGGGAAAGGAGTAATGGTGGTGAGTGACCTGTTACTACTAACGTTTCATTTTCTGAAGACAAATCCTGAATGCTTGGTTTAAAAAAAAAAAAAAAAAGACAGAGACAGAGACAAAAACCAGAGAAATCCGGAGCCCTGGGCTAGGCAGTACAAGAACTTAAAGCCAAAGGCAGGTCTGAAAAAGGCCCATGTTGGGAGATGAGCACCACGGGGCCCACAAAGCAGCCCCTATGGGAGGCCAAGTCCAAAATCTAACCACAGCTCTGAAGGCTGCCTTGGAATCACAGACAGACAATCCCACACTGGAAAGTTGAAGACGCTTTTGGCTTCGCCTCTCTCGGGTCCAGAGTGGACAAGGGAAGCCTTATTCTCTCAGCTGGCTACAGTTTCCTGTGTTCCCAATCCTGCTTGGGGGATGGGATCTACTCACAGCTGACTGTACAATGAAGGTAGCTAGCAGGCCGGCTCTCTGCAGTCCTCACTAGGCCTATGGATTAAGGGTGTGGGGATTTTTCAAGGCTCCCTGTTCCCTCCCAAATTTATCCAGAATTTGGTATTACAAAAGAAAGTAATGGATTTTACTATCAGAGGATCCTTGGACAGGGTAAAACACTGGACTGAAAATCAGAGGACCTAGGTTCTAAGGCTGGCTGACATTTACTAGACATGTGTCATTGGGCAAGTGATTTCAATTCTCTGGGCTCACACTGTCTCCTTAATAAAATGTTGGAGTAGAAGGTCTCTAGAGAAGACCTAAGTCTATGATCTCAGGCATTTGCCTAGGGTCACAGAATCTGAGGTTTCAATGTGTTCCTTGTGGACAACATACAAAGTTGTGGGCTGGGCTGGGACTGCCTGTATTGCTCAACACTGGCTTGACATCAGCTTAGAGGGAGGTGTCTAACAAGGCTTTAGGGAACTGTGCTTGGGTGGTCTGATGCCCTATGGACAAAGGAGGAGCTAGCATGCTTATGAAATCTGCCCAAGACAAAACTGGGGGAGGCAGTGACATAATTCAAGAACTTCATTGGTCTAAGTGCTGGGATGAACCCGAGGAGGAAGAATTCCAGAGAGAAATGGAAAGACTGGCAGGTATCTCCAAAAGTCAACTTCACAAGCATGAGGATGGGTGGGCAGAATTCTGGAAAAAGGGTCTGGGTCTATTGGTGGATACCTGTGGTACCCAAATAGATTACAATCTGAGAATGGGAGACAGAGCTTCCATCCATGGGGTTAGGGGAGTGGTAACACTGTGTGCTCGGGTGAGACACCATCAGGGGTTCCGGACACCACGGGCTAAGAAGGGCCCCAACTAGAGTTTCCAGGCTAAAAATGATCTTGTAGGATGAAGTAGTAGGATGACGAGGAGACTCAGGAGTGCAACCTGCAGCAAGAAATGAAGAAAACAAAGGCTATGGGGGGAGGGGGTGGCCGCAAGGCTTTGTTAAAGGGGGTCTTAGGTATGTCCATTCATCCATTCAAGCAGAGGCCCACCCTGTTCAAGATAAGGAGGACATTCTATACCTATTTACACTGATGCCAAGCCCTTCCCCCAGGTTTGAAATGTTCTCTCTTCACCTCCATTCCCTGTCCTCCCCCTCCCCTGCCTTCTTTAAGAGCCTCCCTCAAATCTCACCTTTTAGAAGAAGCCTTCCCTGACCTCCCCTTAATGCTGATGACTTCTCTGTTCATTCTCATCTATTTATCCTGGCTATAGTTTGGTTGTACATAGAGTTTTCATGTTTTTCTCTCCTCCTCTTTAGAGTGTGAGTGTTGAGAGCAAGGGAAATCAGCCCCTGCCTCTTTATATCCCTAGCATTAAGCAGAGTGGTTCCTATATAGTAGGTGCTTAAAAATGTTTGCAGCTTGCCTACAAAACCTTAGAGACTTCCACCCACAGGTGGCATTAGCCTGGCAGACAGAGCCTCATCTAGTTCATTAATGCGGCTGGAACCTCCCACATTGTAATTAGCTCAAGGAAAGAAATGCCCAAGAACCATCAATTTATAGGACAAGACACTCATCTCCTAATAGCCTGTTCACTTGAAGAGTTTCGTGACTTCAAGGATCTTTGATTAGGGGCCCGTGGGCACTATGATTAAATTTATCTGAACCTCTCTGGACTCCAACGCCAACACCACTGTTTGGTACTGGAAAGAGCACCAGGTCTGTAATCAGGAAGTTCAAATCTGGTCTCAGACATTTATGAGCTGTGTGACCCTGGGCAAGTCACTTGTAAACGTGCTTTCTTCAGTTTCCTCATCTGTAAAATGAGTAGAGAAGGAAATGGCAGATTACTCCTGTATCTTTGCCAAGGAAACATCTTGTTGGGTCACGGAGAGTTGGACATGACTAAAAGATGGCTTAACAACAAAGTATGACATGGCCCTGATTTCACTTTCCCATTTAACTGTTCTCTCCCTTCTCCTTGGGTCCAGACAACAAGCTTTCTCTTGGTTCCTCACACATAGTGTTCTAGCTTCTTCCTTTGTGTCTTGGCAGTGCTGCCCCATGCTTGGAACAGCTCTCCTCTCTCCTCACCTCAAGCCTCCTGGAATCCACAGCTCCCTTTAGGAGTCAATTCAAGGTCCATACTCTGTAGGAAGCCTTTCTCAGTCACAAAAGGGATCACAGATTTAGAGAGTGAAGGATCTAGAGGCCATCTCATCCCCCTGGGACTCCCCAGATCTCAACTCGCTCCCCTGTAAGGGTCTCCACTGGTTGAGGATAGCATGTTTCATTTTTGTGATGCTGGTCGTCCCTGTCTCCTCCCCACTGACCTCTTCACATTGGGCTCTGCCCCTTTGGTCTCTGCTTGTCTTGCCCAGAACTAGACCATCTTCCCAGCATCAACATCCAGCACACCCTCCCTACCCTCCCCTAATCTCCTATAGTTGTCCCAACTGAAATGCAAATGCCTTGAAGTTGAGGACCCTCCAGTACTTAGCACAAGGCCCAACATGGAGTGACCACTTTCCAGAGAAGGCTTTTCCAATAGCTGAGGGACTGAGGTGAGGAGAGAAAGGGTACATCCCTGGGATCCAGGATGGCCTGAGGGGATGTACAGATGGAGGACTGAATTTGGAGACTGAAAAAAAAAGCAAGATGGGGGGTGGAGAGTGAGGAATCCAATTCTCTCATCCCTGGGATGATCTCAGGATGATTCATCTAGAGGGGAAAAGGAACCAATCCAATGACTCCATGACAAATCCCTGGGCAAAATAGTAAAATAATAAGTCACAATAAATTAATGATAATTATAGAAGTGTTGTATGGTGCTTTCAGATTTGCAAAGTATTTTACAAGTATCTCAACTGCTTCTTCTGGGGAGTCCTCCTACTTGTCCTGCACCCTTTGTCCACTTCTCCAGCTCCAGACCAGCTGCTCAACGTGGGGAGAAGAGGCTAACGGAGGCTTCTTACCCACTCTCACCTTCCTTTGTTCCTGTGGTATCACCTTCTGATTCCTGCCAGTTGACTCAGCCATGTTGAGAATCACCCAGAGTAAAAACTGAGAGTGGCCCCAGAGGCTGAGCCGTCAGCACCAGAAATATGGCGCTGATGGATGGTCTTTCCCTCTAACGTCAATTAAGAAAGAGCCTTGGCAGGTGCTGAGCCCCGGGGAATCTCAGTAATGACAAGTCATCTCACTGACACCAGAGATACTCTAAGCTGGATAGATACAGTAACCAGAGATGGTGGCGGTTAGAGACTGCTGGATTTGCTGAAAAGGATTCTAAAGTTGCATGCACGCACACACACACACACACACACACACACACACACACACACACACACACACACACACACACACACACTCACACCCACACCTAACTTTCTTTTCCTAAAGGAACCAAGGACTTTTTACGCACTGCCCACATCCACTAGGGCAGCATGCATCAGACATCAAGGGTTGGAGTGCACATTAGATGGTGCCCAGACAAAACTTTTACATTTAGAAAAATACTGTCAATGTTATTGTATTGAAGTGCTTTGCAAACCTTAAAGCATTACATAAGAGCTAGCTACTATTATTACAAATAATAGTAATGCTCAGTCATGTCTGACCCTTCCTGACCTCATTTGGGGTTTTCTTGGCAGAGATACTGGAGCATTTGCCATTTCTTTCTCCAGCTTATTTTATAGATGAAGAAACGGAGGCAATGAGGGTGAAGTGACTTGTCTAGGGTCACAATGCTAGTAAGTGTCTGAGGCTGGATCTTAACTCAGGAAAATGAGTCTTCCTGAATCCAGGCCCCGCACTCTGCAGCAGCATCACTTGGACAAATATCTACCCAAGGCAGCACAAAAGAGCTTTTGCTTTGGAATCAGAAGTCTTGGATTCAAATCCCAACTTGCTCCTCTCACTCTGCCTGGTCTATAAAATGAGGGGTTTGAACTGATTGAGCTGTAAATGTAAGATCCTTCTCTGGGTTTCAGTCTCCAAATGTAAATCCAGGGGGATTTCCCTTGAGGGGGACATGAAGGCCATATTCAAGTATTTCTAAAATTATCATGAGCAAAAGTAGATTTCTTGTGCTTGGCGCAGAGAACAGAAGGAGGAAGCAATGGTGAAGGATGCAGAGAGGACATAGGCTTGCCCTTTGGGAAAAAATATCCTACCAATGAGAGCTGTTCAAAATTGCAAGGAGTTGCCTAGACAGGTGAAGGTCATCTCAACCTTGGCTTCCCTAGGTCTTCTGGTAGAGGGTCACTCCAAGTTTAGGCTGTTGAGAGGATTCCTGATCAGTTACTGGGATCCTTCCAGCTTGGACACTTTGTGGCTCTTCAAGGGCATGGTCTTTAAGGCCCCTTGGAACCCCAACACTCTACAATTCTCTACAAACTCTGGTCTCTGAGATGATGATCTTAACACCCCACTCTTCTGAGGGGAGACACTTTCTGAGTAGTTTTTCCTAGGGATTGCCATGGATTTCTGTCAGTTTGCTTCCTCTCCCTCCATTCCACCAGAAGGGTCCCTATAAGTGCAAAGTCATGACTCTTTATGGCTTCATGGGCCATACTTTAACAGAAACATGAGCTGTGGACAAATGGCTATTGGTCAGCAGGCACCATGGTGATGATACCCTTCTTTCTCATTTCCTCTGCAGTGGGTTACAAATCATCCCTTAATGCTAGCTGCTGATAGGTATGTTTACTTTTGCCTTCTTACTGAGTAACCATCAATTAGAAATGAAAGGTCAGGAGACCAAGGTTTGTATACTCGCAGTGGCTGCTGTTTTACTTCCCAATGTATCAGAGCTCAGTCATGCAAAATAGAGCAGGCCAGATCTCCTTCCCTTGAACATCTTCCCTTGGTTGCTGAGAGACTGGCAAGTTAGACAGAAATATTTCTGACCTCTGAAAAATCTAGTCAAATAAAAACAGGCATGTCAATCACTCTTCTGTGATTGGTTAGAACCTGGAATCCAGGGAAATGAATAATGAAGCACATTCCTGCTTCGTGAAATTCATCATTCTAGACTATTTTCTAGTCATAACACCTTACAATATTAAACCATATGGAATGTGTCACTCAAAAAAATCTTTGGGGAATATGATAGAGAGATGACTGTAACTCTGCTTGAAGTGGGGGTTTAAGGGTTCTGACCCTTCCCACTTGGAACTGGTTTCTTACTCTTGCCCATGTACAATCAACATGGCCACCCACCCACCAAGACATCTGTCCCTCCAGGGCTCCCAAGGCAATCGACAGGTTGACGCCATGGCCCATATGGGCCTCTCTTCTCTAGAGCACCTTTCTGGGTTTCCCTGTTTCTTTCCCCAAAGATCGAGGACTCGTGAACTTGAAATCTAGCCCTTGTTTCCATGGTGGTCACACAGCCACCAAAAACCCAGAAAATGAAGATCCAATGGCAAAGCTCGTGGCAAGCATTAAATGGTTCAGGATCAGAAACTGACATGGTTTTATTAATGGAACCAACATTGAAGAAGATGCCTCTGTTCTGGGGCTGTACTCAAAAGAACAATTTCCATCTGCCCTGTTCACGTACTGCCTTTCCCTAGTAGGTTGTGAGCTCCTAAAGAGCAGCACATCTGGCTTGATTTTCTACTTCTATCCATCCCCAGGGCTTAGCACAGTGCTTTGAGCATTAAGTGCTTGATTAATGTCTATTCCAGGGGTGAGGAACCTGCAGCCTCAAGGCCACATGTGGCCCTTTAGTGCTGCACATGAGGACCTAGAAGCCCACATGTGACCTCGAGGCCACAGGGTCTCCACTTCTGACTCATTCATTCATTCAAGAGGACTTTCCAAATTCCCCAGGTGTTCACACTGGCCCTCACATAACTTTTCATTTATTTTCCTTCTCTCTCTTTATCTTCCTGTTTGTGAACATGTTTTATCCATCTGATAGAAATTAAGTTTCCAGAGGATAGGAGCCTGTTGTCTTTGTATCTTCAATGAGTGGTACACAGTAGGCACTTAATAAATGCTTATTTAATCAAACTGCTTTATGTATGATGAGCTAAGAATATGAAGACTGGCCATTTATGGCTGTTTCCTCCTTTGTCATCTAAGGAGGTGGGGTCAAAAAAAATCTCTAAAATCTAGCATTCTTGTATCCACTTGACCCTTCTTTGCCTTTAAGCAATGTTGCCAGCTAGCTGGAGATGTATGTGTACCAATGGAGAGAAGATCCAAGAGACACAAAGAGGGAGGGTTTACTTGTCAATGAATCCACCTTTTCCCCAAACTCCCAAGGAAGGCATCCTTTCTTCACAATTACAGAACATGTTCACCCAGGGTTTGGCATGACTTGGACCAAGGAAGTGCCCTCAAATCACCTGGGTTCAACCAATACCAACAATGACCAAACAAGAAATAAAACTGGGGTGTGGACTGGGAGGAACCTTACATAAACACAAGGCGACTAGAATTGAATGGCAGGAAATGGAGCAGCCTGGTTCTAATATTGGGTTTCTCCAGGAACGTTGTTCAAACCTAATGAGTTCAGTTCTGCCCTGAGGCCTCCAGGGAACTCATGTTTTAGGACTGACTGAGAGACAGACAATATAGAAATCCACCAACAAACTAGGAATAATGGATAGAGGTCACAAAGAGACCACTAGCTTTAAGCTTTAGCTGAGCACACTGTCTGACACTGAGCACACAGTAGGTGCTTAGTAAGTGTTTACTGAGGATTACTTTTAATCAATGTTCATTGATTGACTTTAGGTTCAGGGAGGATGCGCACCTCTGATGTAGGGGCTGTTGAGCCCTTTTTTAGGGATGCTCATCTCCCTTTGGTGCTCACCTGGACCATATGCAGAGGCCACAGCCTGGTAAAACCATCTGAGCAAGATGGGCTAGTCCAGGTTGAAAGGAACCAAACCTATCGGTGAGTTAGGGGGATGTCTACTCCAAGCATGTGAAGACTTTCCCCAGTAGAATGGGCAGATGAAAACAATTTGTTCCAACCACCATGGAGAATGAAAGCAACAATGACTGAATAATATTGACTGAGGAAAAGCAAAGCTTCCTAACAAGGAAAATTGTTCCCATGGGGCACGGGCTGGTAACTTGCTCCTGACTGGAGGTCTTTAAGCAAAGACTGGACTGCCATTTGTCGGGAAGGATTTAAGATTCTAACCTGGCTCTGGGTTGCATTGGATGTCTCCTGGTTTCTCTGAACTTGGAGATTGTGGAATTCTTCATTACAGAAAATTGTGGCAGGTACTAGGAGGGTCCTGAAGTTTAGTTAAAAGAGTCTCTCCATGAATGAGAGTGAGGAGGGATATATAAGGAAAGGAAAATGACTTTAAAACAAAATATATCAATTAGAATTTACTTTTAGAAATCCCTGTCCTCAAGAAGGTTACATTCTTGAAGGTTACATTCTCTAAGATGAGATGGTGAACTGAGCGGAGAACTGCTGTCAGGAAAATAACAGGAAACTCCTAAGATTCGGGGGAGCTCTAGACAGAGAGAAAGATTATTTTGACAAGATACAAGAGACAACTGGAGGAAGAGATTGAAGCACTTCCAGTTCTAGATCTTAAGAGGGCCATGGTCTATACAGGCTATAACAAGAGATCAATCTAAAAGGCCAGAAGTAGAAACCAAGGCAGTGAGGAAAATCAAAGATGTTTCAGGTATGGAATTAACAGGAACCAAGACGCTGATGTGATATGCAGGGTGAAGAAAAGAGAATTGGGAACTAGTAATGTGGGCCAGAGCTATCAATGGAGAACTGAAGGGGAAATCTAACTTTGAGACCACTGGCCAGTAATAAATAAGAAATCTCCTTGGCCTAGAACTGCTCTTGACTTTCTTTTTGTCCCTAGCACTTAGAACAGTCCTGGAAACACAACAAATGCTTAATAAATTCCTGCTTTGACTTGAAGATGGGCCCCCAAATCCTTTCATTATTAATCATTCTGGTTGATTAAGATTAATCCCTTGCAGAGGAAACCCATCCAGCATGGGTAATGGTGACTGTATCAGCTAGAGGCCAGTGATCTGTAAGAGGGTAACAGTATACAGCAGCTTTCAGACAGACAGACTCCAGAAACTTCTCTTGGTCCAAGTCCAAGCTCAGCCTGCCAGGCCGAGCCCCCAGGAGCTCCTCACAGCCTAACCAAGTAGCATCAGCACTTGTGCAAAGCACCAGGCAAATAACTTTGTTCCCTGGCATGTGGTGCAAAGGAGAGACAGTGGGCCCTGGAGTCTGAGGCTCTGGGTTCATATGCAGGACATCTCTGCCATGTACATCATTTTGCCCCTTGGAGCCTGTCACATCATTCGGGGGAATTACTTGCATCAGTAGATGCATGCCCATGAAATCACAAATGGACACATATCTTCTCCTCAACTATCTGGGCTCAAAGTTTATTGGTTAAGTGATTTGTCCAGGGTCACACAGCCAGCTGATGTCAGAGATGATACTGGAACTTCATAATTGAGTCTTCAGAATCCTGAGGCCATTTCTCTACCCTCTAGGCCATACTGTCTTTAACATGGAATCAGACTTGTTATAGCTCAACAGGCATCTGTACCACCTCAACCCATTGTGAACATCGTACATTGGTAGGACTGGCGATCCTTAGGGCTGGGGAGCCTGTTTTCTCACTGCCTCTACCCCACATATCTCCTCTCAAACCCACCATGACACTCATGGCCTTCTATAGAAGGCACCTAGAAACAACTTCTCCCAAGTAACCTTCAGAGGCAAAGATTAGGGACATGAAGTCTCCTCTCCAAAAACATTTAACAAAACTTCCAGAGATGGGCACTTGGGGCTCCATAAAGAGATGGGATCTGGAAAATGGCCCAGATTTCAGACTTTTTTCATCCTTCAGCCTCTTCTTCCTCCCCTGTTCCCCTTCCCTCCCTGCTAGGGAGTTCTGTCTCTACTTAGTGAGAATTCAAAGTAAGGACAATTGGCATGAACCCGGAAGAGTTTAAATCACCTTGAATTTGGCAGAACCAAAGCAAGAACTCTCAGAGACCTAGAGATGGGACCCCAAGGGGCCCTCAGCAACAATCACTCTGCTTTCTCCCATTTCAGTTCAGGAGATTTCTTGGGCATCTACCCTGCACATGGCTCTCGTAAGGACTGGCAGCCCAGTCCAAAGAGATGCTTCCGCCAACTACAAGCTGGGTGACAATGAGCAGTAGCTCTATCCTAGGATTGGGAAGCCCAACCAACAATGTGCGTCAGTTAGGTGGGCTGTTTTTCAAACTTTTATGGGTTGTGTAAATGTTGGCCCCTCCATGATGATGATGAATAAGACATGGGCTCAGATATTAGGGAATTTACAATGCAGCCTAGAACTAGCCCTCCAAAGTACCCTGGCCACTGGATGTTCTCCTTGGGAAAGCAGGGCTTTAACATCAGAGCTTTCATCTTATTTTGCCCAGAACACCAGCCATTTAGAGGATGGTGAAGTGGACAAAGGACTGGGCCTGGAGTCAGGAAGACCTGAATTCAAATCTGACCTCAAACACTTACTAGCTGTGTGACCCTGGGCAAGTCACTTAACCTGTTTGGCCCAGAATGAAACACTGAACTGTATGTGGGGCCTGGTTTCCCATCTCTTCCTTATTCTTCAACACTAAAGCCCTTCACTTGGTCTAGCTGTTCCCACATCACACAGTTTGCCCATAGGGAGAATACAGTCTCCTTGGGAACCCCAGGTCTTTTTTAGAGTCACTGCTGTCACTAAATGACCCTCCAGCAATTCATGTTAACTATGAGATTACAAAAGCATTTACCATCTATCTCTGACATGTAGCAAAAGATTTAAGTGATCACAGCCTTCAAGGAATATCTCTGTAGGTAGACACTGGGGAAGGCCCCATGCCCATCTCATGGACTCTGGGACTTGTTTATCCTGCAGCTCATAGCTCCTCAGGCCCCTGAGGCCCCTCTGATTGGGGGCTGAGCTGAGGGGGTATTCAAAGCCAGTCATCTCTTTCTTCCTCAGACTTTCCAAAAATGCCCTTTCCTTGGCTACCATCCCTACCGCTCTCTCCATTCCCCCTTTTCAGTTTCCTTTTGGATTTTCTCCCCTCATTTAACTGTGAGCTCCTTGAAAGCAGGAACTCTCTCTTTCATTTTCATATCCTAGTGCTTAGCACACAGCAGATGTATAATGTTTGCTGGCCAACAACTCACAGGAAGGATACCCTTTCCTACCACCACAGAAACAAACTCTCCCCTCTGAGGTTCCCACAGGACAAGGGCCAGGATGACAACAGAGATCAACTCTGGGAGTAAAAGGGGCCCTGTTTCTATGGGAGAGAAGGCACATTGTAATAAAGCAACAGAGAGACAGAGAGAGACAGAAAGAGAGAAAGGGGGAGACACAGAAATAAAAAGAGAGGGGATGGGGGGAGGGAGAGAGAGAGAGAGAGAGAGAGAGAGAGAGAGAGAGAGGGAGAGAGCTACTTGGAGGGGAACTTCATTAAGCCTGATTTGAACTTTCCCATCAATCTAAAGGAGTTGGAAACTGGCTGGAAAATTTATGCCCCTGCAATGGCACTCCAGCTCTGCAGAGCTAGACACTGCCCACTAACTGCCCAAAGATGCAAGAAGAGAAAAACATGCTGTATTTTTGGAGTCCTCATATCTAAGGAATTTGTTGGGGGCTTTCAGAACTCACTGGGTGAGGTTTAGTGGGGGTGGTTCAGAGGTTTGTTTTTTATGAGATTTCTTTCCTCTCACTTCTGCTGGCATAGAAGTGGGAGATAAATCATCCGCCTCAGACTGGGTGATGCCCATGTGGGCACCAAACAAACCAGAATGCTGGAAAGCATGGCGTTTTGCAGCCATGCCTGGAGCAGAACAGCTGGGCCATGGCTGAGCTTAGGAAAGACACATTGATCTCTCTCCTGATGTTCAGGTACATAGCAATGGATCCTGGTGTTTGCTAAGCACTTCAGATGGGGCATTACATACATTTAAACACAGAGCAACTAGGTCTGAATCCCAGTTGTGTGACTCTGGCCAGGTACATTGCTCCCCCTGGCCTCAGTTTGCCTAACTATAAAATGGAGGTGGAGTTGGTGAGGGTGGAATGTGATGACCTGTAAGGTTTGTTCCAATTCTCCAAGTGTGATCTTATGAGGATAATGACTTTCCCCTTTAATTTGGAGGGAAGGAAGAAAAGAAGGAAGGAAACTCAATATCACCCAATAGGAAACATCAACATATGTTCACTGAGTCTGGAAGTAGACCATATGGGATATTGCCAGGGTGATCAGCTAGTTGACATTTGCCCCCTTCCCCACACATGGACAGGCAGAAGCAGTGTAGGTGGCTATTTCTGAGCCATCTTCCTCCATCCACGGGGGCCTTTAGTTAGCCCAACCCCACATGGAACAGAAATGCTCTCAATGACATTCCCCAACAGGTGGGGCCATCCAGCAGTGGCCTTACTGTTAGTGGAGGGAAACTCACTACCTCCTGAGTCTAGCATCCCACTCCTGGAATAATAATGGTAACTTTTTCTTAAATGATTGATTCATTTTTAGTTTTCAACATTCACCTCCATAATATTTTGAGTTTTAAATTTTAATAATTTTTATTATTATAATAATCACACCTCATATCTATATAGTACTTCAAGGTTTACAAAGTGCTTTATGTATATTATTTCACAACAAATAGGGGAGGTAGATAGGTACTATCTCCATTTTACCGATGAGGAAACTGAGAAAGATAAGGGGTTAAATGACTTGCCCAGGGTGACACAGCCAACAAGTATCTGAGTCCAGACTTGGAGTTCAGGTCTTACTGACACCCAAGTTCTGTCCACTCCACCACCTGCCTGCATATAGAGATAGATTTGGAAGATACTTCAGTGGCTATACAGTCCAAACCACAGGTGAACAAGATTCACTTGTACCATATCTTTGATAGGATTGCTAAGAAGTAAGTAGATAGAATGCTAGACCTGCAGTCAGAAAGACAGGAATTCATATTCTGCCTTGAGTACTTAGTAGTTGTGTGACCTTGGGTGAGTTACCTTTTCTGTGAGCCTTAGTTTCTGATCTGTAAAAAAATGAGGGGTTAGCTACTTCTGGCTCTACATCTATGGTCCAACAGTCACCCAGCCTTTGCTTAAAAACTTCCCAGGATGGGGAAGCCTGTACCCATCTCCCAAGGCATCTCCTTGTGCACAGTGCTGTGACTTTTCCTTACAGGAGACAGAAAGTCTACCCCCGTGCAATTTCTACCTATCGCTCCCAGATGGCCCAACTCTGTTCAGACCTCCCCCAGAAATCCCTTTCCCTCTTCCTCTCACTGTCCTTATTCCCAACCTCCTCAAGCTTCAAGACCCACCTGTTCCACAGTTCCTCATCAGTGAGGTTCACAGGGCATGAGCTACACACGGGTCCTCAGGGCTCACCTCCAACACTGTCATTCCACAGAGGAGGAAAGTAAGAGTCAGAATGGGGAAGGGACGTCAGCAAAAAGCTAAGTTGGGATCTGAATTCACATCTGACTTGATTCTTATAACTCTTCCATGCTACCTCCCAGTCCACAATGATCACAGGACATAGAATTAGATCCAGCAGAGATCATGCCCAGTCCCATCTTTTACAGATAAGAAAGCTGAGTCCCAGAGAAGTTAAGTGAATTGTTGATAGACCAGTAGTGTTTTGTGGATAGAGTGCTGGGTCTAGAGTCAGGAAGTTTCCTCCTTTTGCGTTCAAATCTGGCCTCAGACACTTCTTAGCTGTGTCACCCTGGATAAGTCACTTAACCTTGATTACCTCAGTTTCCTCACTTATAAAATGAGCTAAAGAAGGAAATGGCAAACCACTCCAGGATCTTTGCCACGAAAATCCCATAGAGTCAAACATGACTAAAATGACTGAACAGTAACCAACCAATGATAAGTAGCAGAGCCTGAATTTAAACCCAGGTCCTCTGACTCTAGACTCAGTGTTTCATCCCATATACGCCACATCCAGTCTAAACAACCACTTCTCTCTCCTGAATGGCTAGACTCCTAATGGGTCCATCTCATAACTCACCTTTCAGTACGCTCCTTGTTCAATGATCCTCATCAGCTGGAGACCGACAATGGCAGCTAAAACTGGAACTGGCTAAGTGCTGTATCCTCTAAACAACCCTGCCAGGTTAATCCAATTCTATTGTCACTCTGCAATGAAAAAATGCATGTAAGCTTTCCCTTCTCCCCAACTTGGCTATCAATGCCTTCAGTAGAAGGACCTAGTGACCCCTTAGCACTAAGACGGACAGAAATGGATCTCAAGAAATATGTGAATGTGCACACCTTAGGCTAGCAATAAAAATCTGATCCTTCTGGTACTACCAGCAGGTCCTTTTGTCTGCCTGGGAACAAAGCTCAGTCTCAGCTCTCATCCCAGCTGGCAGCTCTGATAACCAAGCGGTAGCTCCATGTCGCAGCCGGGGCCTCCTTCTGGCAGCCCACCTTGTTCCCACTTGCAGGGTAAGCCATGAATGTGGCCATTGTGTCCCTGGGTCCTCCACTTCCGGGTTGGCAGAAAGGTCCCTGGTGTTTGCTTTGTGAAACTAGCTCAGCAACCTCCTACGACTTCCAAATATTCAAGCCAAGAAGCAACAGGCTGTCGAGTTCCAAGAATTACCAGGAACAAGAGTGACCCATGACAGGCCAATAAAACTCATGATTGGCCCAGCTTCCAAGGAAATCAACTCTGTGTGGGCACTGGGAGAAACACTCAGCCTCTCAGGGGGCTGTGAAATGGTTGGATCATTCTGGGGAGCAATGTGGACTTGGGGCAACCAAAGGCACCAGGCTGTTCATTGCAGTGATGGACCCATTACTGGACATCTACCTCAAAGACAGAAAGGCTCAGCAGGAACCAAGATCCTCAGCTCAACTCAGAAAACTAGGGGAGAAAGGGAAGTGTCCAATGACAGGGGGATGAGGAATTCAAGAAAACATGAAATCTGGATAAATTGAGGTAAAATGAAATATGTAACGTCAAGATCATAAATAACTACGTCATCCAGATAAGAGCCAAACTCTGATCAGTAACTGAGTAGCTCTTCCTTCAAACAAAAAGAGAAAACTTATCTCTCCCACCCCTTTCCTGAAAGGTTAGGCACCAGGAGAATGAAACATTGAAAGAAGGTGCCAAGCTGGTTAACATTAATGAATTGTCCCTTTTCCTTCTTTTATGCTTTGTTACCGGAGATATACAATAGGGCTGGTCTATAATTGGAAATGGTGGTGAGGTTAAAAACACACAAAAGATCCCTTTTTTGTTTAAAAAAAAGGAAAAGAAAAATTAGTATTAGGGAGAACATCTAATGGAATATCCCACCTTCTTTCAGAAAAAGGTGGGCTAAATGCTGAGTACATTGTCAGATCTCCTCATCTTGCCTATTTTTAAGTATTTTTTTTTTTTACAGGGGAGGGTTCAACGCCCAGAAGTGACTGAAGTAGTAACCAAGAGATGGAATCCAGTAGCTAAACAAATAAAATGGCCACTGGGCAGCCTTTGCTTGGGCCTCCCCAGGACGCCCCTTCCACCGAAGCTTTTCCTTAACTCAAGCCTAGGTCAGCCTGTGACATCTGTACCTTCCTACCTCACACTGAGCAGACTGTGACCCCACAAAGTCCTTTAAAACCTTCCCGATTCTCTCTTTCCTTCTCTATAAAATGTGAGTAAGTCCCTCTAGACCCTCATATGGTTATTATGACACTGAGGTGAGAGCATGTCCAAAGTACTAACTTCACATCAGCCCTTAGAATGATGGAGGACATACAGCCCAGCCTCTGCTCCAAGAGATGCCCCCTCCCAACTCGAGAGTGTCTGTGATCCAATGAAACACGATTCTGGTGACTAGAGCCCTGAGAGAGACAGAAGGGATGTGTGTGTGTGTGTGTGTGTGTGTCTGTGTGTGTGTGTGTCTGTGTGTGTGTCTGTGTGTGTGTGTCTGTGTGTGTGTGTCTGTGTCTGTGTGTGTGTCTGTGTGTGTGTGTCTGTGTGTGTGTGTGTGTGTGTGTGTGTGTGTGTCTGTGTGTGTGTGTGTGTCTGTGTGTGTGTGTGTGTGTGTGTGTGTGTGTGTGTGGCCTTCATCTCAAATGACACAAGTCACAAGACTGTTGATATTCTCTGAGTCACACATGCTAGTCCTAAGCACATACGCCATGGCGGTCAGAACAAAGGAAGGAATGTCTGGCCAGCAGAGAACCAGAACCAAGAGAGGCCAAATCACTGGAGAAATGGCCAACCTGTGGCCCAGGAATGCCCAGGGTTGTTACTGAGGAGCCAGCATGGACAAGTCAGGAGCTCTGAGAATCAGGAAAAAATGAGGAGGCACCTTCTTGTGAGCAAGGAAAATCAGGAAAAGAGATACAAGTGCTGAAACAAAACAGCAAAAGAAGAAAGCAATTATGTTTTAGCTTTCTTGGTACCCCCATCAATCAGTACAGAGCCTGGCACCCAGTAGGTGCTTCACAAGTGTTTAAGTGACTTATTGACAACAAAACTCAGTTCTGGAGAAGAGATGCAGAAATGTACCTCAGTCCTTGGTGAGAGAGGTGGGGGACTATGGATACAAAGTGCTTCATTCATGTCAGACTCAGCTGAGGTATGTTTTGTTTTTTTTTTCAGTTAACAAAAGGTGGCTCATTGTGGGGGAAATGGTATTTAAAAAGTAGAGGTGGGGGAAATATTGAAATGAGATGCCGATGGAGCTTGAGAGGACAAAGATTGGGTGCTAAGACTGACAGCAGCAGTGGTGACAAAGCCCCAAAGACCTGCTAGACTTCGTGGCCCTTGGCTAAGGATGCTGCCAACAGCTGCCCTGTCCTGGGCATTCCTGAGCCAACAGCTGACTGGGATGGTGTTCATTTGAGCACTATCTACTGCTCTGGCCACTGAGATGAATAATGAGGTGGATGTTATAAAAGGCTAAGTCTATAAATGGGATCGATGCAGGCCTGCAGCTCCTTTGAGGAGAATGGGATATCCTGACTGTCCCAAAGCCCAAGAAATAGAGCTGGTATCAAACTGGTCGATGCATTTCTAATGCATACAAGTGAACACTCCACCCTCTGAAGCAGATCACAACCCATCCCCCTGCCCATTCTGGATCCCCTCCACATCTGGGACTTTCCAAAAGTTGGACCAAAAGGAATCTATCTACACAACTTCCTGGGGTCCCCTCTCCTGGATTCCTCCATAATACTGAGTTTTGAGGCTTCCAAACCTGCCAAATACTTTGCATATCATCAAAGCCTCATAACCATGAGTTCCAGGTGCCCTGGTCCCCATTCCACAGATGAAGACAAGAAAGTTGGGACGGCTGAGTCATTTCTCCATGGTGCTACATCCCTTTGTTGGCCCAGGTGGGGTTTGAGCAAAGGCATTCCTGCCTCTGTACAAGGCACCCTAGGACAGCAGTCCTCTCAAACCAGGTCACCAACAGCTGAAATGGTTCCCTAGCCACAGTGTCCCTTTTTTTTCCTGCAGAGAATCCCAAGGAGTTCTGGTGAACTCTCTAAGCCCTCTCAAACATAGGATGCAGAGCTTTCAGTCCTGGGGCATCCTCACTCCTAGGACTATGTTTGTTTGTTTTTTAATAAGAGCATAAGAGCATGGTGGGATAAGATTAAATATTTAGAAGAGACAACAAGCTTAAGCCTTGAAAAGAGAGAAAGCTTTCCAGCAAGAGCACTCTTAGCTTCCATGCCGCATTTCTTTAAAGCAAAGATCACTTGGAGCTTCATCTGGTCCAGCCCCTTCATTTGGAAATGAGACAATCCCAAAGGGACACACCCACTAAGTAGAGGAGGCAGGATTAGAAACTTTGTCCCTTAAATTGGGAGGCTGGACCAAGTGGACTCCACTGTGCGGTTGTGCCTCCCATTGATGGTCTCCTTTACATGGAGTCCTGGTACATACAAGTCACATGGAACTTGCCTTGATTTTCTTAGTCAAACTCCAACTATTTGACTTCTTTAGCAATGGGAATGATGTTCAGAGAGGGGAGAAAAGAACAGATGCTAATGGGGAAAGGGAAATCTCCGATAAGTAGGGAAAAGTGGAGGGAACCTTCCAAGGGAGATCCCAAAGAACTACACAGTCAGAAAAATAAATGAATGGAGGAACATAATGGCCCAGGGTAAGCTTAATGTCAATTAAGTTGTAATGTCACTGATGAGGAAACTGAGGCTTAGAGGTCATTCTTCATTTAGAACTGAAAGGGATCTCAGAGGCCTTCTGGTACAACCTCATCAGTTTACAGAGGGGGAAACCGAGGCCCAGAGAGGTAAAATGATTTTCCCATGGTCAGGGGTAGAATATGGTATGGCAAGGTGTGAACCTATTCCCATTTGATGCCAAGCCAGTTCACTTTCTATCATATCACAGAGATCCTAACCAGCAGTTTTCAGTCACCCTCCTAGAATTGTGTTGCAAAGTTCTGACTAGATGACGTGGGGGAGAAGCATACTACCCAATACTTGGACTACTCCTAAGCAGGTTCCCCATGAACTCTACTTCAATTCATGAAGTAGACGGTCTGTTGTCCTTACTATTATTAAATGCACATCTCCATAGCACAGTCAAATCTACAAAGCATTTTCCTCCCAAAATGGAAAAGTCATTTCACCTCCCCCTCATTTTACAGATCAGAAAACTGAGGCTCAGAAGGGGAAAACCGCTTGCCAGGGGTCATACAGCTAGGGAGTGGAGTTAGCATCCAAGTCCCTCTGACTTAAAAGTCAATTTCTCTGACTCAGGAACAAGTGATATTGAAACAAGACCACATTTTCCACTTGGTTTTTTTCTCTTACAAAGAATAAACAACTTGTTTCCCCAACATCATCAATGACACAATGTTAAAGCAAAGAACAAAAGAACCTGTTCAGCCACAATCTCTCTCTCCCTCTTTCTCTCTCTCTCTACCTTCCCACCTCCCCAAATGTGGCGTCTCAGGTTACACATCCTCTGCCCATCTTCCTAGCCAATGTGGGAACCATTTCTATGGCCAATGGCCAATTCCTTCCCTCTCCTCCTCCCCCAGCGGAACTTCTACCTTCATCTCTGGCACAATTCTTTGGTGATATCACCAAGTCACAGAACCACAGACTCCCAGGAAGAAACCTCAGTGGCATCCAGTCCAATCCACATGGGCAGAAATCTACCTCCCCAACAACTCAACCAAATCAATGGGACCTTGGCTGGAAGAAGCGGGCAATGATTCCCTCTTGGGAGAGCCCAGTCCACCCAATTCTGCTTCTCTCTTCCAGGGTTAAGAAGGGAAGACCAAATCACTCTTCCACAGGACCACTACCCAATACTTGGACTGCTCATAAGCAGGTTCCTCATGAACTCTTCTTCTAAATGTCCTCCCTTCTTTCAGGCAACCCTCATTCCATGACTGCCAAACCAGCTCTAGAAACTAACTCCTTTTTTCCATTCCCACTGACACCACCCGCCTCCCTGATATTTCCAGCACAGAAGATCATAGGAGTTATTACTTCAAACTGGTCTGGTGCCTCAAGTCTCTCCTCATCCCAACTGTCTTCCACTCAGCTAAAGGGATTGTTCTGAAGCCATTTCTTTAAATTCTGACCATGTCGTTCCCCTGAACAATAAACTCCCAGGGCTCCCTGTTACCTTCAGAATCAAATACCAGTTCTTAGTCATATTTGCTAGGTTGGTGCAGTGCTTA
Organism: Bettongia penicillata ogilbyi; assembly: GCA_023548195.1. Lineage (NCBI taxonomy): Eukaryota > Metazoa > Chordata > Mammalia > Diprotodontia > Potoroidae > Bettongia > Bettongia penicillata. Next base: position 9,747,579 of record JAJHZJ010000134.1, on the reverse strand, counting down.
GAGTGCTGGCCTCCAGTTTTCTGGGGCACTTACCATACTTTGAAAGTTCTAATAGGAAAATTTTAGAAATAGTCCTTTAAAAATAATCTTCAAAAAATTCAGAATATAGTGTCATGGCTTTGGTTACAAGCATTCAGTACAGTGCCTCTGTGTCTTTCCCTCCCCAGCCAAAAAAAAAGAAATCATTTTCTTCCAGTTGTTCTGCATATAGGAGAAGATGCCAAGTTAAAGATGCCTTTTTTGCTTCAGTACTTAGGAATGGAGGGGTCTGACATTAATGTACATACTACATACTGATACTTCCTACAGTTTTGTCTTAGTTATGTCTTCTCTCATCTAATAGAGATTAGTGACCAACTGAGGCCCTAAGGCCATCAAACCTCTAATCCTGAAGGGCAAAATTGGGGGGAGGAAGGGAGTGATGGTGGAGAAAGGAAGAGATTGGTGAGGATCATAGCTCAGGATGGTGCAAAGATGGCCCAGAAATGTCAGGTGAGTGGAAGAGATGATCAGGAGAGAAGAGACTGAGAAAATGGTAGGGATGGGGGAACAGGGAGTTCAGCTGGAAGTTTGTGGGAGTTAATAACACATGAGAATTGAGTCAGGACAGGATGGTCAAAGGAATTTACAGTGGGTGAATCAGCTGCACTTAGGAGGACTTTCTTCAGCAACAATGAGTAAACCCCTAATTGGAGAAAAAGTACAAAAGTGGAGAAAGTTTCTTTGGATTAACCGTAAGCAGATTAAAATAACAAAAGGTCAAGCAGAGAGGAAGGCATTCTAGCAAAGTGGATAGTGAATCATGTAGAAATGAAGAGAAGAGGTAGGAGAGAAATTCAGCTAAAACAAGCAATTGAAACAATAATTTCAGTAAAATGGCAGGAAAAAATTAAACCATCAGAGTGACCATCCTTTCTAAATATCAGCCAGCAAAACTCAGTAGAAAGAGGAGATAAGAAATTCCATTCAAAATACACAGAGAATGTAAATCTAGAGGTGTAGCTACTAATATCTACAAGGCAACTATGAGAATACAACTACACACACGATATAGAAACAAAGACAAAACTAAATAATAGGATGGGTATTTACTGTTCATGGTTAGGCTGTGTCAATACAGTAAAAAATAAGAACACCCAAAATATACAGATTCAGGGTCATATCAACCTATGAATGGGTAAATTTAGAAAACTAGAATAAAATTAATGAAGAATAACAGAAAATAGGTAGGAATGTGGAGGGCCAAGTCATTAACCTGTGCATACCATCTGATCTAGTGATACAACACAAAGATGGAAGAAAAGGATATATAAAAATATTTCCAAAAGTACTTTGCATAGAACTGGAAATTAAATTGATGCCTATCAATTGGGAGGAAAAAAAGTAAACAAGTTATGGTTCAGGAGCCTAAATGATAAAAGGGAAGGATTTAGAGGAATCTAGAGTGGAAACACTCTAATCCTCCTTGAGGGCAGGAAACTTACATCTTAATTGGGTAGGCAGTAAGTGCACATAAATATACATGAAATATGTATGAAAGGAATACAAGGTAGTCTGGGAAGAGAGGACTAAGGAAGCTGAGTGGGAGGGGAAGGGGATCATGAAAATCTTCATGTAAAAGGTGGCGCTTATGCCAGTCTTGAAACCAGTGATCCCAAGAGAGAAAGGTCATGGGGGACATAAGTGCAAAGATTGTGTGTGTGTGTGTGTGTGTGTGTGTGTGTGTGTGTGTATGTATGTGTGTTGTGTAACAACCAATGGGACAGTAAGGCTGATGATAGAGTGTTAGGAGATAATGCGTAAGAAGATGGGGTGGTAGAAAGCAGCCAGGTTGCAAAGGGCTTTATATGTCAAATAGAGGGGTTTGTATTTAAATAGTGATCCACTGGAGTTTACTGAGTAGGGGAATGGTGCAGTCAGATCTGTGGCAGTTGCTGAATGATAGTCCTAAGTCAGGAGGGACTTGAGGAAGGAAGAACAATTATGAGGCTGTTGCTTAAGTCCCGGCAAGAGGATGAGTGCCTGTCCCAGGGTGCAACTGGGTGAATGAAAGAGACTTATTCATGAGATGCTGTAGAACTAGAAATGGCAATGGATTAGTGATGTAAGGTGCCTGAGAGTAGTCAAGAATGATACCAAGGTTGTGGGTGACTGGGAAGAGAGGTGCTTAATAAATGTTACTGACTTGTCCATGCCAAGTTGGAGATGCCAAGACATACAACTTGAAAAGACCCATAGATAAATGAACCAATAGCTGGAAATTCAGGATTGAAATCCAAGAGAGATGTTAGGCCTGGATATACAGACCTGGGCATTATCTTCAAAGAGATGATAATCAAATCTATGGAACTGCAGAGGAAGGAGGGAAGTATGTCCAGGACAGAGCCTTGAAGGACATACACAGCTACTAGGTGTGACATGGAGGAAAATTCAGTGAAGGAAACTGATTTAGGAGTGCTCAAAGAGGTAGGAGAACCAAGAGAAGAAAGAGCACCCAATAGTATTGTGTCCAATAATCTCACCGTAAACAAAAGATGAAGAATCTCTCTGTCTCTGTCCTGTCTGTCTCTCCCCCTTCCCACTCATTAATTCATTTAAAATTTGTTGAATCTAATGGAGGAACCATCCTACAGTGACGTCAATGGGATGGATGCACAGACGTGATCCCAGGAAGTCAGGGAATACTTCTATGTCCCCAAGCTCCTTAGGACAGCCAGAAGGTGTCTGAAAGCCAAGAAGTCTCCTGTGCTTCTTCCGCATTGCCAGGCCTGACCAATCTCTACGTGCAGGATCTGAGAGAAGAGCTTGGCAAAGCCTGGAGAAACGGTCTCTCTGTGGAGCCCAGACTCTGCCAGAGTCTCTGGAGAAGGTGACATATTCGTTCCACAGGGCACCACCCCACCCCCAAGAGCATTACTAATCTGGTTCTTCTTTGGCTAAATGATTCTCAGCCAGGATGCAATCGAGGCGGGAGGGGGGAAGGGGCAGGGGAGAAAGGAAATGCCGTGTGTCTGAGGCAACTCTTGGCAAGAGCAGCCTAGTTTTATGTTTTCCTCTTGGGCTAGAGTTGCTGCTTTTGAAACACATTTGTGTGTAACCAAGATCCCTTCAGTGTGATGGGATGTTTGCTTCATTGTCTTCATGTGTTTCTTCTCAGTGTGAAGGCTCTTTCCTTAGCCCAACATTCCTAAAGGCTGCCCACATCCCCTCCAGGGCGTTCCAGAGTCAGTGCTAGGGATGTCTAATCTGGAGAAAAGGAGACTGAGGAAGGACAGGAGAAGTGGACTGGGGAGTCAGTATAGTACAGGAGAAAGAGGATTAGCCCTGGAGTCCCTGGACCTGGGTTTAAGTCTCATTGCTGACACTATAGGTAAAGTCACCTTCCTCAGGAAGGATTCCTGAGAGGGAGAAGAAGTTGGCCTGGAACTCAACTGGCCCAATCTCCTTATTTGGTAATTGTGCAGTGTGAGCTCAAGAAGGAAGGTGACTTGCCCGAGGTCACACAGCTGCTGCATCTGGGCAAGGACTGGAGTCCAGGCACTTTTAACCTCAATGGGACTCAATCTTCCCTTTAAAAGATGGGCAGTCTTGGAGTAGAATGGAGGAGGGGAGGGAGAAGAGGTCAGAAAACACTGGGTAGACCAGGCTTGTTGGCACAGAGGTGATATAAATAAGAAGGGTGCAAACATAAAGAAGGACTAGAATTTCATGGGCCAAGTAAAATCATGCCACAGACAACAGGAGTCAATGAGGGCTTTTAACCAAGGGAAGTCTACCCCCAAATCCCACAGCATCAGAAATGGAACCGGAACACCCGGAGTCAATCTCATTTCAATAAGAGGGTCATTATAGGTCCAAGATCAAATACCAAGGTTGGTAGCAGGGGCAGGATTAGCATCCAGGGTATCTGACTCTGGAGGCCCAGACTTGTTCTGGTCCCAGCCTGCCTTCCAGTGATCAGAGCTGTGTTGTGGGGGGTTAACCCAGCCGCCATTTGGAACCTGGATGACAGGGAGGCAAAGGAAGGAAGCTGAATAGTTGCAAGACTACTGCACTGACTTCACATGTATAATTCCTTCTCAAGGGGAAGGAAGAGAATTTGGGACTCAACATTTTTTAAAATAAATTTAAATTTTTTGTGTAATTGGGAAATAGTTAACAAAATAAAAATCTATTTTAAAAGATTACTATAGCCTGCTCAATCCTGATCAATAATGACACATGCTACCACCCACCTCCCAGACCACTGAGGACAGACTCAAGATGCCAAACGAAGCACAGATTTTTGGCGCTGTCCAATATGGGAATTTGTTTGGCTTTGCTGTGTATATTTGTTGCAAACATTTTGCTTATTGTTGGCTTGTTTTTCTTCTAGCGGGGAAGGTAGGAGGGAGAGAAAGGAAATGCTTATTAACTGAAAATTTTTTAAATGACACTAATTTTTTTAAATTAAAAAAAGAATTGCAGAGAGCTCTAAGAAGAGTCTGCAGATTTTGGAGCAAAGGGAATGTCTGTATTTTGAGGAGTTTGGGAAGCTACTCAAACAGAGTAAAAGCAAACCTATATGGCGCTGGACCAAATATAGGCCACATTTCCCCTGCCAAAGGTGTGCTGGAGAACAGCAAACAAACTCAGACATCATTTTAAGATTACAAATGGCATTTGTTACCATGACGCAGGAAGACAGAGGGAAGAAATCACAAATCACGAGGTGAAGGGGCCCTCTCAGCATCATCTAGTCTGACTCCCATTCCACTGAAAAGGAAACTGAGGCTGAGAAAGTTTCATGAAGATCCTTGGCTAAGGCCACCTGGACCTTGGTAACTCTAAGACCCCAGAGGCTGTGGCTTCAAGGCCAGGGCTCTGCCTATTGAACCCTATGGCCTCTCATTTAAAACCGGGATGCAGCTGAAGATAAGGATTTTCAATCAAGACTTAAGACAACACCTGAGAATCTTCGGAAGCCTCTGAGTTTGGTCATTTTATTAGAAAGGAAACTTCTTGAGGGTGGGAACTGTTTCAATCTTGTCTCTGCATATCCAGGATCCAGCAGTGTCTGGCGCAGACTAGGTCCTGAAGAAATGCTTATTCATTCATTCATTCATTCATTCATTCATTCATTCATTCAACACAACAGCTTTTTGGACTGGTGGCACCAGGTGTCCAGTGACATTCCTTCAGATGAGTCTATAACAGTCTAGAACTGGTATGTCTTAGAACCCTTGGGCAGGAAATCTAGAGAAGCCTGGGGACCCCTTCTCAGAAGAATCATGTTTTTAAAAGCATAAAATAAATACGAAGGACTACAAAGGGAACCAACTACACTGACGTACAGTGATACGAGTATTTGGAGATATTATGTGCCTCAGACCCAGACTCAAAAAGCATTGGTGCACAGGTTGTCCAGTCCTGGTTGTGAAATGGGGGTGAGCATACCCCTGAGACAAAAAGTGAGGGTTCAGGGCACTATTCAGACACAGTTCCCAGCTATGCCTGAGCTCCAGAACAGCAGTGGGGGCGAAGGGAGCCCTGGCAGCCAGCCTCCCCAGGCAGATCCATTGAGGGAGGGCCCTGCTAAGTCTGTGTCACTGGGATGGAAAGAATGCTGTGCCCCAGTGAAGGGGCCCGGCTTTGACGTTTATGAGCCCAGACAAATCCTTTAGCAAGCCACCTGCCTTATCCCAGAAGCTGCTCTGTCCCCCCAGCCTCTGCCCTTCCATCTCCATTGGCATCTGCCCCCTTTAGGGAACCTTAGAATCCTGGGGCCTTGGCACCTGAGGAAGTCCAAGCTTTCCATCTGCCCCATAGTTAAATTATCTTTTATGTGGCCTCTCCCAATGCATGAGCTCTCTGAGAACAGGAATTAGCACACTCTTTCTGGGCATTTCCTTTAGTTAAGCAGATAATAATGCCTTATTACATGTTTTTTCTCCCCAACCTCTCTGGCCTTCATTTATCTCATCTTCAAAATGGGCATAAAATACCACCTGTGAAACAAATGAGACAGTGGGCAATGTTTTCCAGGCCTTCTAGAGCTACGGCCAGATTCACTGTTGGGACAGTCTGTTGGACAGAGAAAGGTCACCCCCCCAAAACCAGGGGTTTGTAGTTCATTGGTAGCTACCATTGGGACCTTCAAAAAGGGCTGATTTTTGAGAGGATAATTTGAAAGATCAAGAAGCCAGGCAAAGCAAGGGAAGCAGCAATACGTGAAATAAGCAAAAACCTCTTTATCTGAGTTGGAAAAGACAAGGAAAAAACTCATAGCCAGACTTGTTAATAAGACTTTAACTGTGGATATATGCAATAGATCATCCCTTAGGTCTGTGACCCATATCCAGGGGGGATCTATATCAGGGCCAATAACATCCATACATTTTCTAAGCAAATATTAGGTTATTTTTGTTTAAAAGCCCTATTATGGAACCTCCTTGGAGATGACTGCAGGGTACCCATCCCTCTCTTGTTGACAGTAAAGTTCTCCTGACCCTGAGCCTCAATTTGGCCTCTTGGCAACTTTCACCCACACTGCCCTTGGTTCTGCCCTCTGGGGCCCAACAGAACCCAGCTAATGCCTCTTTCATAAGACAGTCTTTCAAATACTTGAAGAGAGCCATCATACATATTGCATGACCTTGGGAAAGTGCTTTCCCATGGTTGAGCCTCAGTTTCCTCATCTGTAAAGTGAGGGATTATTCTAGAAAACCTCTAAGGTCCCCTTTAACCTTAAATCCACAATCCTCTGATTAGGTGAGATGCCCATTCGCATCCCTTTCAACCATAACATACTTTCTGGGATCAGAAAGAGAAGGTCATTAGACCCAGGGAAGTGACTGGGCAGAGGAAGCCATCAGCATTAGACACAGTGTATTCTTTACTAGAGATCTTCTGACTTGTCCCCATCCATAGAACAATCCCTCCATGTTATATGGTTTATAGACTGAGAAAAAGGCCAAGAAAACTAGTCAAGTAGTATCTTTCACGTTTCAATAAACATGTATTAATCCTCTACTGTGTGCCTGCTGGTGTGTGCCCTGGATTTAAAGCAAAAACCACCCATTCCCTTCCCTCAGAGAGACATTCTCTACTGAAGGCAAATAAGCTTTTTTTTTCAAGGTAGCCCTGAACTGGAATTCAAATTCTGTTATGTGAACCCTGAGCAAGGTATTTAAACTCTCAGGGCCTCAGAATAAAAGGATTTGGACAAGATGTCAAGATCCCTTCCTAGAAACATTGACCAACATTTCTATGGACATGAATAAGTAAGCATGAAAGGAACGGAAATGGAAGGAAAAGGGGGTGGGGGGGTGGAGGAAAGGAAGTGGGGCTTCACAAAGATTTCCTAGGATCTGATATACAATTGGGGTTCTAGGAAACAAAAAAAAGGTTAGGAAGGCATAAGTTCTAGGTGAAGTGAGTGCTGTTATTATCCCCATTTTAAAGCTGAGAAAACTGAGACAAACAAAGGTTAAATGACTTGCCCCAGGTCACACAACTAGTTGGACTTAGCTCTTCCTGCCTCCAGGACTGGTGCTCCATTCACTGCACCTACAGGTGCCTAAGGGTGAGGGAAAAAAAAGAGAAAGACAGTCTGTGACTCCAATGGATTACTGAGGAGTTAGAAATGACAAAGGAGGAATTTATAGAACCAGGAAGTCTTGGAGAGATGGACACATAAGTAGCGACAACCAAGACAATGAAAACAAAGTAAATGAAAATCCCACAAAAAGAAAGTCAAGTTCGGAATATGAAAGCCCAACAAAGGTTTCAGAAAAGAGCAAGCACCTACTGTGTGCCAGGCATCACCCTAGGGACTGAGGATCCAAGCTCAGCATATCTGCCAATCCCAGAGCAGGGGCAGGACACAACCAGGTCAAAGGATGATCTAAGATTTCAGGTGCAATAATTTCATTTTCATTTTTTTTTCTTTGTTAGAAGGGAATGAATGAGCGCTCAAAGGTGAGAAGGAACTGAAGGAATTAATGTAAAAAAAAGTATCAAAAAACCCCCTTTTTAAAATAAATGCATTGTTTTGACAGAGATGGAGGAATGTGTACTATCCAATACACAGTTAGATTCAGTATGAATTAAATTTTGTTAAACTGTCTTTTCCTCCTTGTTTTTTATTGTTTCTTTGTAAGAAATGGCTCGCTGGGAGAGGGAGGGATACACCTGAAAATGAAGACAACGTACAAGCAAACAATCCACTTGGTACCACTTGAAGTTACATGGTCCTTGAATCCAGCCCAGTGGAAAGATGCAGTGTAAATTAGAATACTACAACCCACTCTACCTCATTCATTATCCATACCAACTACTACATTCCATACAATTGGCTGCCTTTCTAATCCTGTGTATTTTACTTTATGGATTTTCAGAAAAGTAGGGGCATAGGTGCAACCAGAGAGTGCCACAGTAAGCAGACACAAAAAAGGAAGAGAACACAGGGGTGGTCAGGGAGGACACGGGGATAGGTGGCAGCACCCTCACTGAAAAAATCCAGGAGACCTGAAGTAGCAGGGCCCCAAACCTCCCTCTACTCTCAATACTGAAGATATGAGTTAAACTACTCAGTATACCCCAAGCACACTGCTCCATTAAAAGACTGAGGAAGTGACTCCTGTGCCTGCCTCACTGCCCATATATTAGGTGCTAGCGAGCATCACTTCTGTTTTAGAGATAACAGAACTGAGGCTCAGGGATGCTTTACCCAGTGACACATCTTATCACTGGCAAACTTTCACTCTCATCGTCACCTTCTTCTTTCTCCTCGTCTCCACACCATCATCATCACCCCCTACCACCAGGTAAGGGGTCAGTTGTTCAAAGTTATCTATACAAGGGGTAGATGGAGCCCAAGTCCACTATTAGACTGTCAACATTTCTCCTGGCCTGTCCCACAAACAGCCGAATAGCCAAGATCTTGGCACATTTAAGAGGCAAACAGCCAGATGGCACAGATTACAGCCCAATTTGAGATAATCTAGGGCTAGAATCCACTGAGAAATGGGAAAGCCGCCAACTGGTAGATGACCGTCCAACCTGAATATTTGGTAGCCAAGTTGGACCTCTCCCCTAATTCCCTAATTTGTGGGCAGAAGAAGGAGCTCAATTTGTTAGAGCCCAAGGCCCATCAGCGCCCTATTAAGTGGCAGCCTTGGCAAGCTTTGCCAGGATTTGGTTTATAAAAGGTTTCCCACCCCTGCAGCTGCAGGTCTGTTTTTACAAAAAATTCTTTGGATTTCCAAATGCAGATGTCTCACTCTAGTAAAGGATCTTCAAAGAATTCTTCTTATTCTTAGGGGAAGGAAGGGGTCGCAAAGAAGGTTTCCTTCAAGATTGGAAAAGATGTAACATTCAAATACTCTCAGCTGTAAACATTCCTAAATCCTCTCAGACAGAATGAGCCTGGGTGCTTTTCACTTTTAAGGAGAAAATTCATGAATTGCTTTCACTGCTGCCTGGCTAGAATTTCCAACCACTGCCAGGAAGTCTGGCCCAGGTTGAACCTTCCTTCTCTCTCCCTCCTCCAAATGTCCAGCCAGAAGGATCACATTTAGATCATGCTCAAATGTTTGCAAAGCCCTTTACATTTCCTTAGGGAAACAATCCTACAAGTATAATTAACTCTATTTTACAAATGAGGAAAGTGAGGCTTGCAGAGGATATGGACATGATTTAACAAGATCACCAAATTGACATAAATGAGGGATTTGAACACAGGTCTCTCCAGACTTCCCCATCTCTCCACCCCACCCACCCACTGTCTGCTACAACCTAACAGAGCCATGTGGTACATTTATTCAAGCAACAAACCCTTACTAAACGCTACTCTGGGCATGCACTTAGCTAAGAGCTGGGAAAAGGTAGAAACAGTCTTTGCCCCTCATGAATGAATGAAAAAGTACTACCCAAGCCCTTGAGACCAGCTCAATGAACAAGCAGAAACATAAATATAAAAATAATAATAAAAAGCCAGCATTTATACGGTGTTTTAAGGTTTGCAAAGTACTTTACAAACATTGTTACTCTATCTTCACAACAATGCTTGAAGGAAGGCACTAGGATCAGCCCCATTTTACAGTTAGGGAAATTGAGGCAAGCAGAGATTAAGTGACTTGCCCAACATCACAGCTACTGTCAAAGGCAGGACTCAAACTCAGGTCTTTCTGACTACAGGTCTAGCACTTTATCCACTGTATCACTGGGTTGTCTCACAATAAATATTTATGCACAACTATCACAGGCAATAAATACAGGCAAAGCCAGGTTTGGAAAAGAATTCCCTAAGAAACAAAAAGAAGAGATCATTTTCAGCAGGGTTTTAGAGAGTCTGGTTCTGCATTTTGGCTCATAATTAATTTAGAAAATGTAAAAATCTGCTTAAAAACAATTGCTCAGGATTGGGGAGGGGGCCGGGGCAGAAAAGGTAGAGACTAACTGGTATGGGGAAAGAGTTCATCTGAGGTGGGATGGGGAGGAGCTGGAGGGAATGGGGCTTTAGTTGACCACAAGCAGATTTAAAATTCCCTAAAATGTACATGTGACATTAAACTGTCCGGAGTGCCCAGATGAAATAAATTGGTCTTTCCCTCCTGCCCCCGATCCGCCAACATCCCACCAGTATTATCTGCTCCTTGGCAGGTCCAACATCAAGAACATCTAAAGATATCCACTTCTCCCTACTTTAAGAGGAATGTTGATGACTGAGAATCAACCTAGGGCAGTGGGGTCAAGCTCAAACTGGCCTGACAAAGTAGAGTGAATTTCATGAAATAACTACCATGTTAAAGATTCTACAAATCATTCAGAAAGATGAATGGCTGAAAAAAAGAATCATGGATGTTTAATAGAAAGAAGATTAAGTGAAGCTAAAATGACTGTTTTCAAGAATTGGAAGAAAAAATACTTTTGTTCCACTGGAAATCAGAGATAGATTTCCACCCAAGCATGAGATTATAGTTACCATAAAGGACCATGAGCCTTAAAGGTGGCAGGTGCCCCACAAATGAACGAAAAGGCATTTACTGAGTGCTTGCCAAATGGCCAGCACAGTGTTAGGAAAGTAAAAGCAGTGATCTGTCCCTAAAACGGTCACATTCAGATCAGAGGGACAACAAAGGACAACATTGTTCCCCCCGGAGCTGAGGAAGCAGTCAGGTCCAAAAAGGTCACTGGGAGGTGGGGTGGGGCCTAAGGTTGGTAGATGGATGCCACCTATCCAGAAACAATGGTAGAGTGGATGTAATCGGAGCTCATAGTTCTACAGCTATGGGGGAGAAGAGGGGAATGTGTAAATTGAAGGGTATTTGTGCGGTGGGCAAGACCCTGAGCAAGGAGACAGCAGAGGTAATTCAAGGAGGGCAGCTCACACTTTCATGGAATACTGGTCTGGGATGGTGCTGGACTCCACAAGGTGACTGTCAAGGAGGGGACAGTCAGAGTAGGCAGTGAAGTCCTCATTTAAAGCTAACTCAAGCAGTACTTGGATGATGGATCGACCCTGCCAGGGACACTGTAGCTGGGAATACTGTACTAGGTGTGATGGTCATGGACAACCCCTAAGCACCATTATCACTTGAAGACTCACTCACCAGGAGGAATTGTTAAAGGGGTAAAGTCAGGCAGGAACTTTGGCAAGGTAGCTTGCTTATGGTTACATGAGAGAAAAACATGCAAAGCCTAGCATGACCTGATGCCCATCCTTGGTATTTCAGAGGATTTAACCTGAGTACTAGTAGATCCTATGGCCTGAAACCTCAGAGTTCAATACAAGGGCGAAGAAGGCCCTCCACAGCCAAGTCTGATCCCAAGGAGAAAGAATAGGGGAGCTTTCCAAGTAAGAGAGTCAGTCTGGTGTCACAGCACAGGAAACTCACTCTCCAGACTCAAACCAGAGAGGAGAGCAGGAGCAGATGACTGAGGATGATTAGGGGAGAAAATAAGCATTAGGTGTTCTCAGAATAAGCACAAAATCTTATATTGAATTAAAGAAAACTAGAGTTTGCTTTCTGTTAACCCATGAATATCCAAAAGGTTGGGACTTCTGGATGGGAATGCTTTCTGAGGCAGAGAGTTCACCATTGTTGAGATAAAGGATTCCTCCTTGGGTATGGCTGGGGTTGGTTAGCTGACATCAGAGGTCTTTCCCAACTCAAACTGTGGGGGTCTTTAATGACTTCACATGAAATATCAACAGATTTCTGCATAGCACTTTCTCCATTACCTTACAGATTTGCTGCTTGCTGTTGAGCCATTTCATTCGCATCTGACCCTTCTTGACTCCATATGGGGCTTTCTTGGCAGAGATACTGGAGAGGTTTGCCACTGCCTTCTTCAACTCATTTTATAGATGAGGGAACTGAGGCAAACAGGGTGAAGTGACTTGCCTAGGGTCCCACAGCTATTAAGTGTCTGAGGCTATATTTGAACTCAGGAAGCTGAGGCTTCTTGACTCCAGGTCTGGCACACTATCCACTGTGCCACCTAGCTAGCTACCCTTCCTCTTCATTTTATAGCTGAGGAAATTGAGGATCAGAGATGATGAGGGATTTGTCCAAGGTTGAACAGCTAGAATATTAGAGATTCAGAACTTGAACCCAGGGTTTCTAACCCCAGTACCATGTTCATTCCACTGGACCTGGCTTGCCCTGTCACCGGGATAGTTCTTTACTATTGGCCAATTAATATATAAAAGACAAAAGTCCCTGGTGGCCCTTCAAAAATCCGGAATCTATATGCAATTACTGTGCTCCAGGGAAAGCTTTTACATATAAGGATGCAGTAAAATTCTTTGGAATTCATCAGCCAACAAGGCATATTTTTAATAGAACTGTTGTATTTGGAGCTACAGGTAACAGATTACACTAAGGTTTTGCCCTCAAGAAATTCTCAATCTGTTGAGTTAGAATCCTAGTAACTTTTGGTGCATGAAATGGATTTGGAGGGTGGAAGCTAAGGAGGGAAAAGAAATTGAGCTGAATAAATTTGAATTCATTAGTGTGTTATTCAATATCTTCTCCTACCAGTAGGACCAGCCCCAGGCAAAGCTGTGATCCAACTCTTCATTCAACCATCCTCCTCATTCCAGTGGAGCCCCAATCCCTTTCCCCTCTAGTGAGCAGCTTTCTCCTGCTGCCCTCAGCCCTTAGAGGACAAGAGAAGGGCTCTGATAAGCTGACTCCCCCAATGAAAGTATTGGTGACTTGAATCATTAACAGTCCAAAAGATATATACCCATGTTTAATAAGAGACCCTAGGGAATGGATAATGATTAACTCAGAAAAGCAACTGTTAGTTCATTTTCATGTACTAGGGCAGTGGGGTGAAGTCTTTTTGTCTATAAGTCATGACAACAACCCAGTAAACCAAGGTTTCTGTACAGTTCCTGATGACTAATCGGATGACGTCAATATCTTACTGTAGTGTCTTGGGCAGAGAGAGACCATGCATGGGGTCAATGCTTTTTGTTCTTGTGTTATCTGGAAACTACCTCATGGCTGCCAACCCCAACATGAAACTGACTAGATTTGAGACTTAATGGGCATGATGACCAAGCAAATTCACTGTAGGCAAGCCCATTTATTCCAGAAGAGCAGCGCAACAGACCCTAATGATAGACTTTTGAGCTCAGAAGGGACCTCAGTAGCCCTCATAGTATTGAGCAAGGATCACTTCTCCAATATCCCTGTGAAACAGCCACCCCATCTCTGATCAATTAACCTCTGATGACGCGGAATCCTTTACCATCCAAGCAACCCAATCCACTTGGTTTGGAGGAGGTTGACCATTCTCTGGGGGTGGTTTCATTGACTGTACCAATATTCCCAGTACCTGGCACATAGGAGATGCACATGTTGTATGACCACCGGCTGGACAGGAGGCCTTCGGGGGTGCTGACATCAGACCCCCATTTAAGAATCTCCACTCTGGAAGAAATTCCATTTCCCTTTTGAACAGCTCTCATTTTGGGGAAGTGTTTCCTTCCATCCAGACCAAAATCACAAGGAGAACTCAAGATAACAGAGTTTGAATGAGCATCAATGCCCTGGCTTGTTAGAAGGGGTGATCTCTGATGCTCACCTCATAAGGCTATGTGAATCAAATCAGAAAACAGCAGAACTTCTCAGGCCTTGAAGCTCAAAGACTCATCAGCTCCTTTTCTAAGAGTTCTTGAGGAGCACACTCTCAAGGTATGCAGAAAGACACAGTAAGATACCAAACAAATGTATCCAAAGCTTTCAAGAGACTCAGTCTCTGAGAGGAGCTAATCAACAGACCTCATTCATTCCTAAGAACCTCCTTAAAGGTCTAAGTCTTGGGAAGGCTTTGATACAGCTTGAGGGATCCCTATGGAGGCCCTCAGGCATGTTCTTATAATGAGAAGCTGGCAATGAAGAAGTCTCCTTTCTTCCAACAGAAATAGTGTTGGCTTCTAGGGAACCCCACTCCCATCTCCTAGAAAAAGATGCCATAAGAGATGGTTCTTAGACCAGTTCCTGGTCTACAGTCATGTTCCCAGTTGGCAACTATAGTCCAGATCTGTGTCCATACTAATGAAGGTATGGGAATTCCCATGAAGTAACTGTTGTGCAACTCACAATCTTACTGACTTGAATTCAGATCTTTCTTGACTGAGGCCAGCTCTCTACCCATTGTGCCATGTCTGCCTTTTAAAGCTATTCCATATTTGAAGAAAATCTGTGAGAGCCAGAGAACATCAGCTGTGGGAAAGAATCAGCTACAATACAAGCTAATACAATAAAAAAGTTATTAAACGCCAACTAGGTACCAGGTGCCAGGGAACAAATATACATACATATATACATGTGTATAAATTCCTGCCTTCTGGGACCACAGTGAGTACAATGAGTAAAGATTGAGACAGTATCTGGATGTGAATCCTGCTCTGTCCCTTATTAATTGAGTAACCTTGGGTGTGAATCTCTGGCTTGTTTCCCTCTCTCCCCTATAAAATGAGGAAGTTCGATTAGGAAGCCTCTAAGGCCTTTTCCAACTTGGATCTGTAATCCTTCCATCGCTGGCCCCAGATTGGAACCCTCCACTGCAGGCGCTCCTTTGTTTTCAAGTCTGCATCAATTCCCAGCTCATCTTGATGCATTTTTCCTTGAGCCTGAAGAGAAGCCTGAGATGATTACTGGGAAATGATGGATAGCTCTGCAGCTCCTAGCTCCACAAAGTTGCCCTGGAATCAAGTTGCCTCTGTTTATAATGGGCTGCCAACTTTGGGATGCCACCTATTAGATCACCATAAAAATGTCGAGAAAAATAGGTGCGCTGTCAAATACAAACTCTACACTTAAGAAAGAGCAAAACAGAATTTTAAAAAGGGCTAAATGGTCCTCCAGACACGAAAGTTTATTTCTCAAAGACACAAGGGTTGATTTAAAACATAGGCATAGACATCGCAGCAGAACAGTCAAGAAAAGGTCATCGCCGGCTTGGAGGGAAGGAGTCCCAGGGCTTTCAAGCCTTCCTCCTCCCTCCCTCAAAGCCTAGACTCTGACTGTGGTGAAACCATTGTCCTTTCATTTAGAAGAAGTGACCGAAAGGCCTCACTTCCATTAGAGGGACCCTTCAGATTCCCTCAGGGAGTAAGGGGGGGGGGGGCTGGTCCAGCACTTTCATTGATACTGGGAACCCCCTCACAAAGCCTCAGAGTTGCCAAGGGCACTAAAAGGTTAAGTAACTCCCCCAGGGTCACACAGTCAGAATACAATGATCAAAGTGTCTGTGATGAAAGTGTTTTACCCATAGGGCACTTCTGCCTCAGTTACCCCCGCTTCAGTCAACTGCAGGGGCTTCCACCCACCACCAAGATTAAAGATAAAATCCTCTTTTTGGCTTACCTAACCCTTCCTCCCTTTCCGGTCTGCTTACACCCAACTCCCTCCTCCCCACAGAGGAGAAATAAAATTCCCTGGTGTCCTGGCCTCTTGACTACTCTATGTACAAAATGATGCCATCGCCAACCTTCAGACATTTTCACTTGCTGTCCCCCATGCCTGGAAATCCTTCCCTCTTCCTCTCCCTCTCCTGGCTCCTCTTAAATCTCAACTAAAATTCTGTCCCCAGTTCCCCTTATGGGAGTTCCCTCAGAGGCTCCCCTAGTTTATCCTGTATGAATCTGGTTTCTACATAGTTGTTTGAATGTTACTTCCTCTACTAAAATGTGAGCTCCCTGGAGGCAAAGATTCTTAGCCTTTTTTTAGGCACTAGGCCCAGTACCCAGAACATAGTAGGTGTTTTAATGCTTGACAGGAGTGGGTAGGGCTTGAACCCTGGCTTCCAGGTTGGCTTTCTAGCCTCTAGGGCAAGAAGTTTCTCAGGAAGTGGTTTAAAGGGGAAGTTATAGCCTGGTATTCAAAAATCTGGAGAGACCCTAATCCTAAACAGACAGGTCTGTGGCTCTTGAAGGCGCTTGACTCCTTCACTTTATCAGGACAAAAGTTAGTGTTTCAAGATGATACAGTAAAGGGTCAGAGACTGGATTTAAACCTAGCCCTGCCCATCTTCATAGCCCTCCCTTAGGGCTCCCCCTAATCACTCAGGAAACAGCAACAGTCTGGACTTGAACCCAAGGCTCTCCTGCATTTCTAAGAAGAGAAGTTTCCAAGAATTAGAATGAAAGAAATAAAGCTTTCCCTAAAGGATTCTAAGGCTTCACTATGACCTTAGGTAATGCCTTCCCCTGCTCAGGGTCTCAGCTTCCTCCTCCACAAAAATAAAGGATTGAAAGTACCAGTCTTTATGACTCAAAATCCTATTATCCTAAGAATTCAAAAATGATCAAAGAAAAATGAGTTTCAGATCATAGAATGTCAAGAGTTGGAAGGAAGGGACCTTCCTCCTAAGCATCTATCCTGTGACAGGAAGCTCACTCCCTCTCAAGGCAGCTCATTCCACTTCTGAATAGTCTTAACTGGAGGGGAGGTTTTCTTCACAAATCTAAAGCTGCCCCCACTGGTTCCCAGAGAGCAGAATAAGCCCACTCTTTATACATGATTATCTTCAGAAGTCAGAAGGTAGCCATGACCTCCCAGTTTTCTCTTCTCTAGAATATTTTTTGGAGGAAGACAACTTAGAACTAGGATCTATATAATGTTCCCACACCCCCCAAATCTATCCTTAACTGTTTTGTGGTTGTTCTGCCAGAGGCCTGAAGACATCAGGAGGGTGATAGCTTGACTTTTAAGAGAATTTCTACTTTGCGAGAGCTTGGACTACCTGGATTATGGCGATGCTGAGACTCCCCCTCCATCCTCCCCACACTCCCATGGTCCTACAGCTGTGCAAGTCAGAGATAGGACCTAAACCCATGAACCAGGTCCTGTGACTGCTCCCTATTCACTCCGCCATGATGCTTACCTCTCCAGTCTACGCAGCCCCCATTTCTCCAAACAATCCCCACGTGTCTGAACTGGCAATCCATTACCATCCCTCCACCCCCCAATATCAAAGGATTGGAGTCATTCACTGGACTGCTTCTTTTGCAACAGAATCTGATTGTTTATGGGGGCCATTATTAATGGAGTCCCTTCTTCCATCATAAAGCCTAGTTTAACAACACTGATTTAACCCAATTCATACAGAAACACAGGACCATAGACAGGTAGAACTGGAGGAGCTGAAGGAGGCTCGGAAGCCATCCTCAGCCCTCTCATCCTTCACGGGTGAAGAAAGTCCAGAGTTGGGGGCCCTCCTCCAAGCTCCTACAGAGGGAGGTGAACAGCAGAGCTTGAATAAAAACCTAGAGTTATATCAGTTCCTGATACAACTGAAAAACCTCCAGAGGTAGCATAGGCCCTTTTACACACAAGGAAACTGAGGCCCATCCCAGGTGGGGCTTGCCTAGGGTCAAACAGCTGGCATGCCTCTGAGGCAGGATTCAAACCCAGAGACTCTTTACTGCCAGCATGACACTGTCTGGAGATGATACACAAAAAGCGCTTTGCAAACGTCAAAGGCATAGACACATACTGAAGGAGCTATTCCAAAGGTCCATTCAGAAGGTTCAGTGCCAGAACACAGACCTCTGCTGCAGCAACTGCTTGCTTTTAAATACCAAGAATAGTGATTTTCTCTACTCTCGCTCCACAGACAGAAAGCTTGGAGAGGGAATGGAGCCTGCATGGGGACCTCCCCGTGCAGCTGGGTGGCCCAGGCCCCAAGCTGTCCATGCCCCAGATCTGAAGCCCAGTTCAGACACAGGCTGCTGGGACACCCTGGGTGCAGGACTGCAGAGATGACTCATTCCCCTTCTCTTGGTTCAGTTTCATCCTTCCTCAATGAAGACAGATAACATTTATACCACCAGCTCCTCACAAGGTAGTGTGGAGGACAAAGCCCTTTGCCAACAAGAAAGCCCTGTGACTCTCCCTCTGGGAGGCTCCCCCACTCCACTCACACCCCCAGCCTTTGCAAGACAGCTGTCTCTCTTTCCTAAACACATCCTCTCCTCAGTTTCCTCACCTCTCTCTGAGGGCCCCCAGCTCAGATGCCAGGCCCTTCCGGAACCCCAAAGCTGTTGGCCTGTTCTGCCCCCTTGATATCACTTATCAGATGTTTTGTACTTGTCTATCTGTGAATGGGTGTCTAGAGCACCAGCTGACCATAGCTCTTGGAGACAGAAGATATCTGACTTATATATTTATATCTCCAATCGTAACTCATCGTTTGTAGGGTGACACCAGAGCAGTTATTTCATTGCTCTAGGGAAGTCCTGGCCTGAGATAAAATCTGGTCATTTCCCAGATTAGGATTTTTCCCATTCAACAGGAGAATATGGGTGTCATTTCTGTCATTTCAGCTCTAACATCTATCCTGGTCCCATGTATTCCTCAGACCCAGTCCCTGATGGGGTATTGAGCAGGATAGATGGTATTTGACAATGCTTCCCTGATCATTATTTTAGAAAACCAACGTCATCCAAGTCTCAGGGGTCTTGATTATCCAAGTCAACCCAAGGAGAAGAAATTTTATCCCAAAGGAAATAAAACTGAAACTCCCATTTGTTAACTGACTCATGACTAGAATATAACAATGAATCTCCCAGTCAAATGGAGATTAGACAAAAGGCCATAAGACAGCGGAGTAAGCACAGCACCTCCAGATACAGCCTAGGATGAAAGCAAGGCATGGTGCAGAATGTTTGGGTGATCATCAATGGCAAGGGGAAAGCTCAAAGGCGCCATTGTTAGGGGAGTCATTATCTGGTCAGAAGGAAGAAAGGGAAGGGTTGTGGGATGGCAAAAAGGACACTAGGTTTGGTGTCAGAAAATCACAATTCCTGCATCGCTCTTTCTTCCATCTGTAACCCTGAACAAGTCACCTTAATCTCTCTGGGTCTCAGTTTCCCCCTGTGTAAAAGAAGGGCACTGGAAGCTAAGTGGTACAATGGATATAGTGCAGGATTTGGGAGTCAGGAAACCCTGAGTTTAAAATCCTGATTCAAATACTCTCTTGTGTAAAAGTCACTTGATCTCTTGTAGACTCAATTTCCCCATCTGTAAAATAAGAATACTAATAGTATCTGCCTCACAAGGTGGTTGTGCGAATAAAACAAGAGAATATGTATAAATAGTACAGGACTTTGAAAACTTTAAAATATTCTAGAAAGCTTTAGCTAAATTCTAGAGTCCCCTTTACCTCTAAATCTAAGATACTGGGAGGTCAAACAGAAGTGTAACACTGGCATCCAAATTCCCTACAGAATTTGTTTATGGAAGGAACTGGGCAAGAACCACACAAGAGGTTAAGAGTTGGAATCGTCAAATTTGTCTCAAGGAGACAAGGACCCAGTCAATGAAGTCAAAGGGCCATCAGAGGATCAAGCACCCAGAAAACATCTCCCTCTCTGTCAGATCTGTCAGAGGGAAGTTCTGTTTTCTTGTGATTTAGTCATTCAGTTCTGACTCTTCAGGACTCCCTGACCATGGGGTTTTCTCGTCAGAGATACTGGAGTAGTTTGCCATTTGCTTCTCAAGCTCATTTGACAGATAAGGAAACTGCAGCAAACAGGGTGAAGTGACTTACCCAGGGTCACACAGCTAGTTAGTGTCTGAGTCCTGATTTGAATTCAGCAAGATGAGTTTTCCTATTTTCAGAAGAGGAACTCTATCCACTGGGCCACCTAACTCATATCTTTTCTGCTTGCCCCCCTCCCTCCCCACAGTGTCACGATGAAAAGGAATTTTAAAAAACATCAGTCATTCCACAAACCTTTATGAGGCAATTATTTGGTTTTGTCCAATGGACCAGCGGCTCAGGGCAGAATAACTAAAACCCAGAGATACAATTCCTGTTCTCATCTTGTTTTTTCATTTGATTGAACTCTATTTGACTCTAGAAGACAACTGGACAATTTTCAATGGAGGTTTTAGCAAAAACCCCAGGACCATCATTCACAATTCTTTTCTTTCATCTGCCTTCCTCATAATAAAAATCAAACCCAATAAGCATTTCTCAAGTTCCTACTATGTGCCAAACATTGGGCAAAGTGCTGGGGATACAGAGACCTCCCCAAAAAATGCTCACCAGTCCCTAACTTCAGGGAGCTTCCATTCCATAAAGCCACCCAGCATTAGAAGGAAGCCCAGATATTATCAAATGTCCTCATCTGGTAGAAAGGGAAACTGAGGCTCCAAGGCACCCAAGAGACTCATCCAGAGTTACCTAGATATTAAGTTGTTGACTTCAGGTTTGTGGCTGTTTACTTTACCAGGTATTTTATGAGCATGTCCAGGGCAGGAGAGGTGATGTAGCACAGTGAGTAAAGCATGGGACTGAAGAGTGAGAAAGCCTGGGTTTTAATCAGGGCAGTGACATACTGCCCATAGGACCATGAGCCAGTGGGCTATCTGGCCCCTGTAAGCAAAGTTCAGCAAAGGCATGGTGAGTTGAGGCTGTATACTTAAGGTAAGATGGAATCAATTCTCCCTTTCTCTCTGTAGATATCTTCTGGAGATTATTCAGTTTAAACTCTAAGAGAATATAGTCAGCTCTGAAATTTGACCGCACATCCAGATTGTCGGAAAGACAAAAATATTATTAACCCTTCCACAGGGAGGGGCAGAAGGATTAGGGGAATGGCTGCCCCATGATTGGGAAAATCTGCATAAAATGTTTTGGCCTTCCCTGAGCAGGTCTGATTTTTTTTTTCTTTTATGTACCTTATTGTAAAGGTACAGTACCTTATTGTAAAATTTGGGTTGAGTATTTGGTCATAGACTATATGCAGGTCAATGTTAAATAAAAATACTATCTGAAGAAGAAATTTTAAAAATACAAAATCTACAGTAGTTTCTTATGCTGACCTACAACATATTGAAACCGAAATGGGGAAAGTCACAATGTAGAAGGGAACTAGTATTTGGGGGGATGCCCACGAGAGAGGACATGCCTCCAACAGTTAACAGAACTGTGCACTGGTCCAACAATTCTACAAGGCAATTTGGAATCATTTTATTACAATAACTATGATAGTAGCAAAAGCTAGCTTTGCTATATAGCATTTTAAGGTTTGCAAAATGCTTTACAAATATCTCATTCGATCCTTCACAACAACCCTGGAAGGTAGCTGCTACTAGTATCTCCATTTTATAGATGACAAAACTGGCTGAGCAGGGTTCAGAGACTTGCCTCAGGTTCCCTCCTGGTCCAGGCTGCCTGTCTCCTAGCTACAAGGTAAAAGGTAGCTTGATTTATATAGAGTCCAGAACTACAGAGTCCTTCTGACATAGAAGCTATTTGCTGGGCAAGTGTTAACTCACCACTGCTTCTAAGGCACTCCCTTAAAGGCTTGAAGGTCTACACTACTAAAGGGATTTTCAACACCAGAAGATCTCTAGGCTAATGAAACCAGTGTACCAGGCCTGGAATCAGAAAGACTCATCTTCTTGAATTCAAATCAGGCCTCAGATACTTACTAGCTGTGTGACCCTGGGCAAGTCACTTCACCCTGTTGGCCTCAGTTTCCTCACCTGTCAAATGAGCTGGAGAAGGAAATGGCAAACCTCACCCAGTATTATTGCCAACAAAACCCCAGTCACAAAGTATCAGAAATGACTAAAAAATAACTAATTAGAAATATCACTGTGTACAGACATGATAAACCTGTATTTCCATTAAAAAAAATTTTTTTTAAATCTGAACAGGCAAAAAAAGCTAGAAACGTCACTAAACTGTACATGTTCTTTTTTAATGAGTATGTAACCACTGAGGAAGTCACAGACTGAAGGAAAGCCACCATATCAACAAAAAACTATTTATAGCAATGTCATTTAAAAAAAAAAAACCCAGTCAATGCCCTTCCACAGCAGGATGGCTCAAGAAGGTGCATGAGTAAATAGTGTTGATCAAAGGGATGGTCTAAGAGAAACTTGGGAAGATTCATATACACTGACCTGAGAGAAGGGGGCAGGATCTGGGAGTAATTTTTCTAAGAACTTGAACCGCAAGGTAAAGGCTTTCTTCACTATATGTAGGACTATCTCTGCTCAGTGTCCAGTCATGTCTTCTGGAGCTGATGGAGAAAACATGGCACAGGTCTTGGTAATTAGACTGACACCTCAGAGGTGCCCCAGGTGGGATTTGGCTTGGCTTGACTGCCCTTATGGAGAGTTCGGCTGGGGTGGGAGAATCCTGAGATGAGGATGATGATGATGGCGGCAGCGTTGGTGGTGGTGGTGGCGGGAAGGGGGGAAGCACATAAAACAAGGCATCCTTAAAAAGAATAGTTTCCACACTACAAAGAAACCACGAAAAAATAAGTGAAAGGATAAATCCAAAATTTCACTGATTCGGGCACACATGTCCACTTGGGAAGTTAGCCTACCCTAGAAGGCCGAATTTGAGATTTGATCAAAACGAGTTGTGTTAGACTCTTGCACCCAGATGCACAGATACAGGGCTAAGCAGAGCTAGCAAATAAGATGCTCAGAGCCTCGCTTATAATCTTGCTTACAATTCTAGCAATTTTTAATAATGCAAAAGGAGAGCTTGTTTTCCAAACCAACTTCAATATGCTTTCAGCATCTCAGAATGGGAGGACACCTCTGAGTCACCTCTATTTATGTGTCCCAGACCAAGATATCTGTCCATCCCATCCTTCACAAATGTGATCTCAGCCCCCAACATTTGCCTAAGGCCCACCAAAAAGGGTTCCTCCATGGAAAGCCCATTTTGCCCTGCGATAGCTCTGCTAGGATACTTTCTCCAACATCATGTCTCAATTGGCCATGGGTCAGAATCCAAGAGAAGGTGGTTGGACCCTGTATACACAGAGAGACTAGAAGCAACTTCTGCTAAAAACCACAGGCACACAGGGCCTGAAGGGCCAGCAGGCACCTCCTGCACAGCCAGGGTAAGACTCCCCAGTCATTCCGGCAACATCTCAATTCTCTCCAAGCATAAAGACATTACCGGAATTCCTTGGCGCCACAGCCTACATGGATGCAAGCCTTAATGAGTAGTAGCAGAGACACAGGGAAGCTTCTAATAAGGAAGTCACTGTGGGCCTCAGGGAATTGGGTTCATTGTTCTCACAAATCTCTTAGGTCTTTTTTAATAGGGCCAAGTAACTACTCAGTACAGAGGGGGATGCTGTCACAGTTCCTGCCCCTTTCAGGCTTTTCTGACGTAGAGCAGAGAAGACAAGAACTTATACACTGGATCCCATGCTCCAACATCCAACTGGTGGAGTCAAGGAATAGAAGAATGTCTGGAATCAAAAGGGGCCTTTATGGTTGAACCCACCAAGTGATTGGCCAACCTTGGTGGAAGACCTCCAATGAGGAGACAATGACCACCTCCAGAGTTAGTCCACTCCACTCCTGGACAGTTCTGATTCTTGGGAAGCATTTCGGGGTGTCTAGACTAAATTGTGGTCAGCTAGTTGGCACAGTGATTAGAGTGCCTGACCTGGAATCAGAAAGACCTGAGTTCAAATCTGGCCTCAGACAATTACTAACTGTGTGATCTTGGACCAAGTCACTTCACCCTGTTGGCCTCAATTTTCTCATCTGTCAAATGAGCTGGAGAAAAATGGCAAACCACACCAATATCTCTGCCAACAAAACCCCAAGTGCAGTCACCAAAACTGGACACCACTGAACAATGACAGGTTAAATTTAAATGTAGCATTAGTTCCTGCCTCATTCTTCTGGCATGGAAGGGAGTTCCACTAAGTTTGACTATAGAGCTTTCCAGATAAGTGAAGCTTAACCATTCAAGTGCCAAAAAAGTTTAAATTGTTTTGGATGAAAATCTTTCTGGTCACAAGATCTCAAGAGAGAAGGTAAGAAATATCCAACATAACCAAGGTGGCAGGGCAGGCCTGAGCCTAATGGAGTGTCTCCCCTGTGCCCCGGAGGCGTTAGCTTCTTAACGTTCTTTGGGCCTCAATTTCTTGCCTATAAAGCAAGAGTTTAGGACAAAATGAAATCTAAGGACCTGCTAGCTAGGCCTGTGGTATATAAAGATAAGAGCACTATCATTGAGAAGGGAAGACTGGAAGAATATTTCTGGGAGGGAAACACAGAAAAAGCTTCCTCTGGGAGATGGTACCAGGGTTGAACCCTGAGAGAGGTTAGGAATTTGAAAAGGCACACAAGTGCTGACCCTGGAGACCCAAAGAGACAATACCAATTCTGACATTTATTAGCTTGCTGGGCACAAATCCGATCACGTGTTCCCTGATAGGAAAAGTAAGAAAGGATTGGACACAATGGCCTTGAAGCTACATCCCAGCTCTAAAACATGCATGCATACATATATGTGTATGTGTGTGTACACATGTGTGTATATGTAAAGATAGATAGCTGTATGGAAAGATAGATACATAAATGGAAAGAACAGTCTCTGAAATCATAGGACCCAGGTTCAGACACTCACTGACTTCCCCACTCTGGGCGTCAGTTTCATCTTCTGTGAAATGGGAAGAGGGGGTTGGATGGGTTGGTCTGAGTCGCAGCTGGATCTCTGATCCTATGCATCCACTCTGGGCCTGGGGGCAGCCTGAGAGAAGGTACTGTCCACTTCATACCCACTAATGACACGAAGGTTATGCCAGCACTCTGTGAACAGAAAACTGCTGTGGAGGAGAGGCAGAGAGAAAGCATCCCAGTAGCCCTTAGGGGCCTTGTAACACAAACACCCTGCAGACAGACAGAGCAGCCAGTCAAAGCACCCAGGAAACACCTGGAGATCAGGGCATTTACACACGATGGCAAATTCTGTCCACTGGGACGCTGGCTGGGCAGGACCAAGGGTCCTGAGGGCCTCAGAGTTATTCATCTCAGTGAGGCAGCTCCCTTCTCCGGAGTCAGCCGGGCCCAGTGTGGAGTCAGAACGGACGATCTGCGGCAGATGGCCCTGGTCAGCCATGGGGGCTTCTTTTGGAGAAGATAATTCTTCAAAAAATAGGAAAGCTGAGAGCTTAACTTTGACGAAAGCAGGTTTTCGACTCCGGGACCCCAGTTTTGAATCCCGGTTGGCCATGTACTATCTGAGTGACCCAGGACCAATCTCTCTGGGCCTCAGTTTCCTCAACTGTCAAATGAAGGGGTTGGTCAGGTGACCCAGATCCAAATGACTTATCAGGCACCTACAATGAATGTGGCCAGCACAGGACAAAGTAGTGTATTGATTGATTGACTGGAATGAAGCCTCCCCCCCTCCCCTTCCCCCTTCCCTCCCCCAGGACCCTCCAGCCCTTTTAAAGAGCCAGGCAATGTTTTTAAACAGGGCTTCCCAGAGGCTGGAGCAAACAATCACCCCATGTGCAAACCACAGGAAGTCTGCCCCTTTGCACAGCTTTCTCTCAGTCTCTCATACACACACACACACACACACACCACACACACACACTCACACACATACACAGATACACACACAGACACACACACACACACACATACACACATACACACACACACACACACACACACACACACTCACACCCTGCAGAAGATCCTAGGACTTAGGAATCCAAGGCCACCTCCAGCGAGGGGCAGCTCCCCTGATGGGGCCCCCACGGCCCCCACCAGGCCTCACGATCTCCATTGTTCATTTCGTAAACAAGTCAGCCATAAAGCAAACCGTAGGAAGCCAAGCTTTATCAGTCTGCTAGCCAGTCTCTAGCGGAGGACTCATTGTTCTCACATCCCTCCCAACAGGAGGCATCGGGGCTAGCACTCAAGGGCAGTTTCTGTGTTTATGTATTGGGACAGCTTCCCTACCTCTCTCTCCCCGCCTTAGCCATCTTTCTGCATTTGCTGGAGGGGGTGGATAAGATCAGGCCATCACCCTCACCCCTCTCAGGGACTTTTATTTTCTGGAAAGCCTTGGCCAAGCTCCCAAATCATGGCCCTTTTAGCCTGCCCCAACCCAGACCTCCTGTCTGCAGAGCCAGCACCAGGCTGTGGCATGTGTCTGTCTATCCAACCTCTGGTCCACAGTGTGCACTTAAGTAGTAGCTTCCCTGGCTAATGTACCTCCAAATGCTTTCCCAAACATTTATCATTTTTTATAGGAGCCTTAGGAAAAGCCTTAGGAAAGGACCTCTGAAAGGGTAAAAGCAAGCCCAGCCCTCACTGGGTGCAGGGTGATCCTCTCTCTATCTCTAGTACACCCAGGCACAGGGGCTGCCTTTTCTGGCAGGTATCACCCCTTCACTAGGACTTGGGTCAGTCAAGAGGGATTTTGGCATCTGCTAGTTTTATGACCCTGAGAAAGACATTTCAAAGCTTTGGGAGTCTCTGGATGCCTCAGGAACTCAGGTCTCCAGCACTTCAGTCCTTTAGACATGTCAGCTGCTGTCACTACTGTCCATGTTAGGGGTCCAACCCAGCAACATGTAGGGAAGAGCCTGTTTCCCAGTGCAGGGTGGTCAGGATCAGTTGAGCCTTTCTGGAAAGCTCAAGGTTTATTTTGGTCATGATTTTAAGTGGAGGGAAGTACAGAGAAGAAAATGATCCTTGCCACCACAACAGGCAACCTCCAGGCCTCCCAGATGAATGTTCTCCCCATGCCCCAAGGTTATAATGAAAGCATGTTTAAAAGCAGACAGCCCACTGTTTTCACTAGTAATTCTGAGCAAGTCCCCTAGGCCACCTATATCCAACAGACCATGTCATTCTGAGCGCAAAGGGCTCCCAAAGTAAGGATGACTTTCCCCTTCTCCCTTCCCTGCTGAGATGGAGATGCCAAGTAGAGAAATGGGTAGGGAGCTTCATCAGTGGGCACACACACTAACCTGAAATCCACCTCCACAGACAGTTGACCCTGCTCTAGTTAAAGCTAAAAACAATTGCAAAAATTCAAGTAAAGGAGAAAATTCAGGAGGAGAAGGACCAAGCAAGCCATGAGAAGTAGCTAAAAGCTTTAACTTTGTCAAGGCTACAGCTCTCTGCCCGTTCATTTTCGGTCCATGCGCAGACTAGCCAAGGGACTCCAGGCTCTCGTGCACCGTGCTGCTGGTTCAGCCTTCAGAACAGAAAAGCGATCTACGGGAGAACCCTAAACGTTCTCAAAACGTTCTCAGTCTCCCACCCTGGACGCCAACACAGGGTTCTCTACAGAAGGCTTGAAAAGAGTCTGAACACAACCTGAGAAAGTTCCCAGAGAGCAAATCGGAGCCCCAAGCCCTCTCCCCCAGCCCCAGTGAGAGGCTTTCCCACAACGCAATCGCAAAGCAGGGCAGCCCTAAGGCAGGCGGGCGGCTGGAAGATCCTGCCCAAGGCAGGGAGACTGCCTCCCCCTGTGGGGTGAAGGCCGAGTGCAGCGACGCACCCGGAGCACCCAGGGTCTTCCATTATCCGCAATTACAACCCAAGCAGCCGAGTAGCAATGCGCCGGGAGCGAGCGGCAGGATGCCAGGGCGATGACAAGGAAGTTCCCTGCGTGCCAGGGTGCGTGGGTGCTGCTATCCCTGGGTGCTTGGGTCACTGTCCCCTCCTACCCGAAGAGACGCGACCAGAGTATGTGTCTGAGTTAGTGTTAAGTGTTTGTATTTCGGGAGGGTTTGATTGTGTGTGTGTGTGTGTGTGTGTGTGTGTGAGAGAGAGAGAGAGAGAGAGAGAGAGAGAGAGAGAGACAGAGACAGAGACAGAGACAGAGACAGAGAGACACAGAGAGACAGAGAGAAGCCAGAGAGAGACAGAGACAGAGAGACAGAGAGACAGAGAGAGACAGAGAGACAGAGAGAAGACAGAGAGAGACAGAGACAGAGAGAGAGACAGAGAGACAGAGTGTGTGTGTGTGTGTGTGTGGCCACTAGACAGGTTGCGGCCACCTTCACTGGGTGCCTACTCCAAGTCGGTCCCTGCTCCTCTTTCCTAGCACTAACCTGACCTGGGGCCCTGGCTTTTGGTGACCGCACATCGCAGGCGCTCCACTAACCCTACTCCGGCAGGCAGAGCTCCCTTCTCTACACATACGGCGCGCCCACCTGAGGGCAGGAGAGCACTCTCCCCGAATGGCCAGCAGAGTCTACACGAGCAAAAAGTAGGGGCGCGACGGTAGATGAGGCTCCGTGCCCAGCGCTGGCAAAACTGGCCCCACGGGGGAAGGCGCGTCGGGGAAACAGGGCGGGATCGGAGCAGAGGAAAGTGTGGGGAGCAGAGGAAAGCTCTGGGGAGTGGGGAGACTGTGTGCGTTGCTCGCGGTCTGGGGCAGGGGGTGCTAGGAATGTCCAGCACACCCCAGGAGCCGGGTTCGGGCATCTGCAGACTGCAGCCAGGAATCAGGGGCCCCTTGGGGGTAAGGCGAGTGTCCACGGCCGGCGGTCCGGGAGACCCCGCGGGAGCCCCGAGGGTAAAGCGTGTCGGGTTCCCACAAGCCCGGGAAAGAGCCTACCTCGTTCCCATAGTGTGCTCTCCCCTGGGGTGGCCGCCGGGGCTGCAGCTCGGGTCGAGGAG
The DNA here is from genome assembly GCA_023548195.1 of Bettongia penicillata ogilbyi. Classification (NCBI taxonomy): domain Eukaryota; kingdom Metazoa; phylum Chordata; class Mammalia; order Diprotodontia; family Potoroidae; genus Bettongia; species Bettongia penicillata. The sequence continues at coordinate 9,718,642 of JAJHZJ010000134.1, read as the reverse complement.
CCCTGATGGATCACCGGGAACGCCACGGCAGCAGCAGCAGGGAGCGAGGCTTTTCTTTGGAGTGCCCGGCCGAGCGAGTCCCGTGCCTGGATCGGAGGCTGGCAGCCCTGGCTCGGGCGCTTGCACTGTGTGCGCGCGCGCCGGTCTGGGTCCGGCTCTGCTCCGCCGCGGGGCTGGACCGGGCAGGGCTGGGCTGGGGAGGAGCCAGGCGGGCGCGCGGGCGGAGAATAGAACCCCGATGGGGGCTGGGGGCGGGGCGGCGGGATTCGAATCCGCCCACGTCACGAGGGCCCCGCCTCTCCCCTGGGCCGGGGCTGCGAGGCAGGAGCCGGGTCCCGCCCACCTCCAGGCCTTTGCTCTCTGCGGGTGAGTGGTGCTAACTCCTAGGCCGTATTGGAAACAATGTTTCCCCTCCCGGCGCTGGGGGAATGATCAGAAACCTTATTTCTCTTCCCCGGACTAGGAGCCTAAACCGACTCGCAGGCCCTTGTGGGGAAAGCGAGTTTCCAACATCATTAAGTAGAGTCTTGGAAGTGGCCTGCGGTATTCGGGAGACCCGAGCTATCTGGAGCGGGCGCCCTCGGGCAAGTCACTGCCTGTCTCTGGACTTCAGTTTCTCATCTGGTTTCTTGAAAAGAGCAGTGGCTTTGGAGGTGGCTGAGGGACGGAGGCTTCTGCCCCTTGCTACTGTATGATCTTGGACAAGACTGACGAGGCTTGGTTTCTTAACCTCTAAAATGAGGTGAGACAGAGTGACCATCCAGACCTTTTCTAGTTCTAAATTGAAGATACTATGTAGTAAAGTCCTTCCTACCTCTAGAGGCAAATCTGACGTCTTCTGATTGACCCCAGGGCCATGAATCCAGAGCCACTGGAAGTTGCCACGGTCAGATTAGGTTCAGAGGGAAAACATTGTGCCCAGGGAGATCCAAAGACTTCAAGCAAAGGCTGGAGGACCCCTTGTGGTGTAGCGTAGCGGGAATTCTTTCCTGGTCCGAGTTAGACGACATGGCTGCTCAGCATCTTTGTAGCCCCCAAATCCAGTGAGGCTGTAATGGATGTGGCCTTCAGAACATCCTTGGCTTCATCCCACAAAGATTTTCCATTCCTCCTCTCCCCACAAGTGCCTGCAACAAATACTAAACAGATTTTGTGAGGGGTTTGTGCAACCAACAGGGGAATAAATGAAAATAATTTATTCTGAAAATTCTGATTGTATAAATATGGAGTCACTTTTAATAGCTTGAGCACTACAGGGGATGAGGGGGTGGAATAGGGTCCACCTGTTCCAAGCCTAGGGACTTCTAATGAGTTTATTGTGCTCCTATTAAATGTCTCCTACCTTGTGTTCCCTCCTGGCACAAGGACCCCAGCCCCCAGTCTCAAGGAGTCTCCAGGCAAGCTGGCAATGCATTTCCTCTCTCTGGACTTCATTTTACATCTGTCAAAGAAGGAGAGTGCATTGCATGATTCCAGGGAGGACTTTCAGCTCTCACATTCTGGGGCTCTTTCCTGTTGTATCCTGGTAGAGATAGGAGGTCAGTAATTAAAATTTTGGGGGGTTCTCTTAATATTTCTCCAGCTCCCCCTTTCCCCTAGTTGTTAGGTCCAAAGAATAAAATAAGCCTGCAACTGATAATCCTAGCCCATTCCTTCTTCACACTAGTTCAATCAGAATTTGAGGCTGGAATTTGGGGCTGGAGAGAGCCTTGCTTGAGGAGAGGGTCTTCTTTCTCACTGTCTGCACTGGAGAGATGAGGTTCACAAGTGAACAGACTTGGCAATAACCACTCCAAGAACAGAGAGCCAATAGTCTAGAATCTGGGTCTGGACTCTTGTTTTCTGATGAGGTTCTCTTTCCACTATCCTTAATCTATCACCCAAAACCAAAATCCAACAAAAAACTGATGCTACGGAAGTACCAGAGAGGGGAGTTGGTGAGCTGTGACTCCCTGATTCATGTTCCCTGAGAAGTCTCCAGTTATAAAATGCTATAAAAATCATTGTAATATACTATAATAGCATGATAGTTGTCTATAAAATATATTACATGGAGAAAATCCAAATGAAATGAAATTATAAGGAGAGCTCCATGGCCTCCTGGTAGCAGGACTGAATTCAAGGGCATTTGTTACTTGCTATAAAATTACACCCACAAAAAAAGCATTCCTCCCAAGAAGTGGAATCAATAACCAGCCAAATACCTGTTTCAGAAGCAGTTATAAAAAATATAAACAAAAGAGCTCTTAGTGAAAGCAGACATAAAAAGAATCCAGACAGGCAGGCAGGCAGGTGGGTGGCCAAGGAGGAGGCAGGTGGGGTCTCTCCCCATGCAATTCATACTCACTGAGAGTGAATTAACTGTTGGCCTGAGGGGGAATCTCCCCATAATCAGCCTGATTCTTCATGGGGCTTCTGACAAGTATTGTACTTGGGGGCTCTGGAAGCCCACCTGGCTTTTGGTAATTGATTGCTAGGAAATATTGTCAGGAAATAAAAGCAGGAATAGCAAAATGGAGCTGAGTTAAGAGCTTTGTTCTGACCTTTATTTTGTCCCCTGACCTAAGACCACAGCGCCTCTTTTCACTCATAGACCAAACCTATGTTCGAGTAGGTGCTGAAGTTATCAAGAAAATTTGATTCTCTGCCCTCCAAGGACTTCCAATCTAATAGAAAGAGGGGAGGCAGGTAGCCAAATCATAATCCTAAACAGATTGGAAAATACCATAAGGGACTTTCTGCCTCAGAGAACAGGAATCAGATAAACATCATTTCTATCACTCCATTCTGAGTCTCAATAACTTCCCCTCTGTCCATCACTGCCCTTTGGGATATCGAGACAGACAACAAATGTTTCTTAAGCACCTACTGACTTCAGGATGCTGAGTGAAACCTCACTGTGTATGAGGAAGCAAAGAAAGGCAGAAGTAGCTCCTGCCATTGGGAGCTCATGTTCTGGTACAAGGTACACAAGCAGTAAATGGGCATTCACCTTTATTCAGTTGGTTTCTTAGCACAGGGCTAGTTAGACATATAGAAAGAAAGAAATGTGTTTTTTTTTTTTCATTTATGTGTTCATTGATTCCAGAAAGGGGCATACCAAGTGCCCTGGGGGGCTCAGAAGGGAAAAGGACATTGAAGTGAAGTTCCTGTGGGGTAATGGACGTTCAAATAATCACTTATTAAGTGTTTCCTAAGTGCCAGGCATTGTGCTGGACACTAGGCATACAGACGGGGTAAAGCAGCTTTTATCCTCAACAAGCTTACTTTCTACAGGCAGGGCATGCTGTATGCCAAGACAGGTAAATAGAAAGAAATGTTGGTTCTCCCTGTATTATGTAAGCACTTTGGTAGCAAGGCTTCTTTATTGGATCTTTGGATGCCCAGCACTTAGCCCATAGTGGGCCTTAATAAATGCACATTGAATGAGTTAAATGAAAGGATATGGTGGGTGAGGAACACCAAAATTGGAGGAGCAGGGAGGGTCAGGAAAAGCCTGGTAGATGAAACAGTCCTGGAGCTGAGCCTGGAGGAAAGCCAAGAAGTCCAATAAGCAGTAAGACTAAAGCCATTCTGGGTGATACTGAGCACAGAGATGGAATAATGAGTCTGTAGAACAGCAAGATGGCCCATTGGGCTGGTCTATAGAATGAGAGCAGAAGGAATGTGTTTGTGTGGGGAAGGAAGAATAATTAGTTCATAGGATCACGGAGTTTAGAGCCAGAAGGGACTTCAGGCCCTATAATCTAACCCATATTACAAATGAGAGTCTCAGTCCAAGGGAGGTGAAGGAATTTATTTAAAATCATACAGGGTTCGGGCGGAGTCAAGATGGCAGAGTAGAAAGACTTACGTATGCAACCTCCGAACCCACAGCCCATAGATTTAATGTAAGAAGAGCTCCCCACAAGATCTGGATCTCTGCAGGGTGTGCAGAAACACAGTGAAAGAGATTTCTGTTCCAGAGAGCCCTGGAGAGCCGTCCCCAGGCTCCCTCGCGCCCCGGAAAGTGGAGTCCACCCCAGCGCTGCCCTGGCCACGCACGGACAGGAGCAGATCAGAGCAGGCTTCAGGGACGGAACCTCCGACGGCCTGGAAGGTCCCTCCGCCCACAGACTCTACAGGTCAGTGAGAGACATGTCTGGGCTGGCCAAGAGGGGAGCGGGGTGTCTCTGTGATTCGGGCCCCCTTGGGAGGAAGCGGCGGAGGCAGCGGCAGCCCCCGGGACTCCCCAAGCAGCAGGCAGGATCTTCATTACTGAAGGTCTCTGCATAAATCACCTGAAGGAGCGGAGACTGGGAGGTGGCCCTGCCCCCACCTGCTCCATTACTGAAGGTCTCTGCATAAAGCCCCTGAGGGAACTGAGCCTGTGAGACTGCCCCGCCCTCACCCGCTCCATTCATGAAGGTCTCTGCATAAAGCCCCTGAGGGAACTGAGTCTGGGAGGTGGCCCTGCCCCCACCCCAGCACCAGAACTAAAGCTCACATTGAATAGCAGCCGCGCCTGCCACGGAAAGCCCTTTTGAATCTCAGAACCCAAGCACTAGCTGGGCAGATCTAGGCGGGGGTGGACAGGAATCTCAGAAGTCAAATAACTGGCTGGGAAAATGCCCAGAAAAAGGAAGCAAAATAAGACTACAGAGAGTTTTTTCGAACATATGCAAATCATCCCAACTTTCGGATCTGACGACAACGAGGACATATTCTTGCCATCAGGGAAAGACGTGGAGGGCGGGGCCTCTGTATCCCAGACATCCCAGGGGGTTGTCGGGTGGGCTCAGGCCTTGGAAAAGCTCAAAAAGGATTTTGAAAAGCAAGTTAGACAGGTGGAGGAAAAACTGGAAAGAGAAATGAGAGAGATGCAAGAAAAGTATGAAAAACAGGTTAATACCTTGGTAAAGGAGACCCAAAAAAATGCTGAAGAAAATAACACCTTGAAAAATAGGCTCACTCAATTGGAAAAAGAGGTTCAAAAACCCCCATGAGGAGAAGAATGCTTTCAAAAGCAGAATGAGCCAAATGGAAAAAGAGGTTCAAAAGCTCACTGAAGAGAATAGTTCTCTCAAAATTAGAATGGAACAGATGGAGTCTAATGACTTTCTGAGAAACCAAGAAATCACAAAACAAAACCAAAAGAATGAAAAAATGGAAGAGAATGGGAAATATCTCATGGGAAAAACAGCTGACCTGGAAAATAGATCCAGGAGAGACAATTTAAAAATTATGGGACTACCTGAAAGTCATGATCAAAAAAAGAGCCTAGATATCATCTTCCATGAAATTGAGGAAAACTGCCCTGACATTCTACAACCAGAGGGAAAAATAAGTATTGAAAGAATCCATCAATCACCACCTGAAAGAGATCCAAAAAGAGAAACTCCTAGGAACATTGTGGCCAAATTCCAGAACTCCCAGGTCAAGGAGAAAATATTGCAAGCAGCTAGAAAGAAACAATTCCAGTATTGTGGAAATACAATCAGGATAACTCAAGATCTAGCAGCTTCTACATTAAGGGATCGAAGGGCGTGGAATAGGATATTCCAGAAGTCAAAGGAACTAGGACTCAAACCAAGAATCACCTAACCAGCTAAACTGAGTATAATACTTCAGGGGAAAATATGGTCTTTCAATGAAACAGAGGACTTTCAAGCATTCTTGATGAAAAGACCAGAGCTGAAAAGAAAATTTGACTTTCAAACACAAGAATGAGAAGAAGCATGAAAAAGTAAATAGCAAAGAGAAGTCATAAGGGACGTACCATAAGTGAACTGTTTACATTCCTACATGGAGAGACAATATTTGTAACTCTTAAAACTTTTCAGTATCTGGGTAGTTGGTGGGACCACACACACACATGTACATGCATGCATGCACACACACATACACACATGCACACACATACAGAGACAGAGAGCACAGAGTGAATTGAATAGGATGGGACCATATCTTAAAAGAAATTAAGGTAAATGGTGAGAGAGAAAGGTAGGGGGAGGAAAGAGGGTGAAATGGAATGGGGTAATTCTATGTTATTTAAGCAAGCAGGAGACTTCTTAGTGGAGGGAAAAAGAGGAGAGCTGAGAAAAAAAAAAACAAGAAGTTTACCCTCATCACATTTGACTAAAGGAAGGAATAAAATGCACACTCATTTTGGTGTGAAAACCTATCTTATAGTATAGGAAAGTGGGGGAGAAGGAGATAAGCAAGGCGGGGGATGATGGAAGGGAGGGCAAAGGGAGGAGGGAGCAATTTGAAGCCAACACTCGGGGAGGGACAGGATCAAAAGACAGAATAGAAACAATGAGGGGCAGGATAGGATGGAGGGTAATTCAGTTAGTCTTACACAACACAACTATCATGGAAGTCATTTGCAAAACTACACAGATATGGCCTATATTGAATTGCCTGCCTTCCCAAAGGGAATGGGTGGGGAGGGAGGGATGGGGAGAATTTGGAACTCAAAGTTTTAGGAACAACTGTTTAGTATTCTTGTTGCTACTAGGAAAGAAGACATACAGTTAATGAGGAATAGAAAGTCATCTGGCGCTACAGGACAAAAGAGAAGATGGGGACAAGGGAAGGGAGGAATGACAGAAGAGAGGGCAGATTGGAGATAGGGAAAATTAGATTGTTTGGGGTATTGGGGTGGGGGAGGGGAGAAAAGGGGAGAAAATTTGGAACCCAAAATTTTGTGAAAATGAATGTAAAAAGTTAAATAAATAAATAAATATTAAAAAAAATAAAAAATAAATAAAATCATACTGGGTTGCAACATATGGTCAGAAATTTCCAGTGGAGGCAGGATTCTAACCCCCAGTATCTGTCAACTCTGGCATTCTTCCCATTTCAATAAGTTCTTGAATACATAGGGCCCAGATCACGAATGACTTTAAATGCCCAAAAGAGCAAATTGAATTTGTCCTAAAGGTAATAGGGAGTCACAGACACTTCTTGAGCAGGGGAATGGCACAATCAGACCCATGTTTTAGGAGCAATCAGTCTGCCATATGGAGGATAGGCCAGTCTTGGAATGTGGGGTGCCTATCAGCAAATGGAGGGATGAACGGCTCAGGGAAAATTGTCAGTTGTTAAGGGTTTCCACAGCAGAGGCAGCTCTACATAAGAAAGGCCCTTGGGTATATGGGAAGAAGGCAGGCCTGCCAATGAGCCTCTGTCAATTCCCAGGATGTTGAGCAGGAAGTAATCTTAGAAATGATCTGACCTTCAACCCCATTCCCAGCCAATGTCCCACAGTGAAATGGGCTTCCTTTTCTTATCTTTAGCTTTTGGAATCCATAGTTCCCTTCAAGGCTTAATTCACACCATTTCTTCTCCAGAGGGTTTCCCTGATTGCTCAAGTTGATAGAGATTCTTCACCCTGAGGTTACTTTGAATCCATTTGGGGTCTATTTTGACCTTAACAATCTCTGCACAAGTTGTTTTCCCCCAAAGGAATGGAGCAACTCAAGGACCAGGGTTGTTTGGGCTGTAAATGAATGTGGAGGAGGGAGTATAGTGTGGAGTCTTCCTTTTGGGGTTTTTTTGGGAGGTGGGGTAAAGGGGGATGGAAGGAGGCAAATACTGGAAATGTATCTACATTGCTGAGGAGATGACTCAGCCATCTCTTTAACACTTGAAGGGACTCTACCTCTTCCCAATATAATTAAGCATCCTTCCCACTTATCTTGTGGTCCAGTTTTGTCCATTGAACCCTTCTAGATAGGCGGGAGGGGCCCTTCCAGGCCCTCAGGAATTGGATCTTAACAGAAGAAATAGACTTCTTTTTGTGATTTAAATCCCCCCCACCTCCCATCCCCATCTGCCTCTGTTTGTCTGTCTGGCTGTTTGTCTGTATCTCTCTATATAAGTCTGTCTATCTGTCTGTCTATCTGTCTATCTATCTATCTACTTATCAATATGTCTGTCTATCTTTCTGTCTATCTATCTATCTGTCTGTCTGTGTCCATCTGTCTATCTAGCTATCTCTCTATCTATCATCTATCTATGTCTATATCTATCTGTCTGTCAGTCTGTCTATGTCTATCTCTATCTATCTATCTGTCTGTCTATCTATCTATGTCTGTCTCTATCTATCTGTCTGTCTATCTGTCTATCTATGTCTGTCTCTATCTATCTGTCTGTCTGTCTGTCTCTATCTATCTATATCTGTCTGTCTATCTATCTATGTCTGTCTCTATCTATCTGTCTGTCTGTCTGTCTATCTATCTATATCTGTCTCTATCTATCTATCTGTCTGTCTATCTATCTATCTCTGTCTATCTGTGTCTATCTGTCTATCTATCTATCTGTGTCTGTCTCTGTCTGTCTATCTATCTATCTATCTATCTATCTATCTATCTATCTATCTATCTGTCTGTCTGTCTGTCTGTCTGTCTGTCTGTCTGTCTGTCTATCTATCTATATCTGTCTCTATCTATCTGTCTGTCTATCTATCTATCTATCTATCTATCTATCTATCTATCTATCTATCTATCTATCTATGTCTGTCTCTATCTATCTGTCTGTCTGTCTGTCTATGTCTATCTATCTATCTTTGCCTCCTAAGTTAGGAAGCCACTATGGTGGATTCTCTGTTGAAAGGGTGGGGTACAGGTTGTTGTTGTATTTGTTCTCAAAGATGACCAAGACATCAAGATGATAACATGTTAAGAGAACAGGGCCATCAAAGAAGGCATAGGAGAAGGCATAGTGCCCCTCTTCTTTATGGAGAGGGGGGAAAAGTGGGGTAGCCATGGTTATAAATTATTGCATACAGGGTCTGACTTTTCCACCTGTTGTTTAGATTTGCACTATTGATTATAGAGATATAAATCAAAACAACTCTGAGGTACCACACCACACCTATCAGATTGTCTAACATGACAAAACAGGAAGATGAGAAATGTTGGAGAGGATGTGGGAGAGTTGGAATGCTAATTCATTGGTGGTGGAGCTGTGAGCTGATTCAACCATTCTGGAGAGCAATTTAGAACTATGCCCAAAGGGCTATAAAAATGTGCATACCCTTTGACCCAGTAATACTGCTTCTAGGACTGTATCCCCAAGATATCCTAAAAATGGGAAAAGGTCCCACATGTTCAAAAATATTCATAGCAGCTCTCTTTGTGGTGGCCAAAAACTGGAAATCAAGGGGATGCCCATCAATTGAGGAATGGTTGATTAAATTATGGTATATCAATGGAACAGAATACTATTGTGCTATAAGAAATGATGAACAGGAAGACTTCAGAGAAGCCTGAAAAGACTTCTATCATCTGATGCTGAGTGAAAGGAGCAGAACCAGGAGAACTTTGAGCACAGCAACGACCACAGTGTACAAGAGATTTTCTGGTAGACTTGGAACTTCAATGCCAGGATTTAAAAAAATTCCCAATGGTCTTTTAAGGCAAAATGCCTTCCACATACAGAGAAAGAACTATGGAATTCAATTGCAGAATGTAGCAGATCATTTTCTTTTGTATTACATTTTGGTTTGTTATATGATTTCTTCCGTTCATTTTAACTCTTCTCCACAACACAACTACAGTAAAAATGTATTTAATAGGAATGTATGTATAGAACCTATATAAAATTGTATGCCATCTCAGGGAGGGAGGGAGGAGGTAGGGGGGAGGGAGAGAAAAGAAATCTAAGTTATATGGTAGTGATTGTAGAACACTGAAAATAAATAAAATTAATTAAAAAAAAAAAGATTGCATGCCATCTCAAGGAAGTAGGGGGGAAGGAGGGGGAGAAAATCTAAGACTTGTGGAAGTGATTGTAGAAACCTGAAACAAATTTTTAAAAAAATTTAAAAATTAAAAAAAAATCCTTTCTTGTTAGAATTATTTTACGGACCATGTAGGGATTCACTGGGAAATATAAGGATAAAATTATCAATAAATTTTGTTTATTTTTTTGTTGTAAAGACAGAGGCCACAGTATGCTAGGAGGTTGGGGTTGGGAAGGAGATATATAGAATGGGAGGATAGTGTTTTTTTCCCTTAAACTATACTGGTCAAAATAACTTCATTAGAAACAGAAACAACTTTATCTAGAAACAGACCTAGTTCTGTCCAGAAAGCAGAGTGGTTTGTCCCCAAATATATAGTTCAATCCGGAACAGACACTGCTTGGTTCTTCTTTTTTGAGTTGGATGCCATTGTAGGGAATACCTTTTTAAAGAATGCCACTTCGATTTGGCAGACAAAACATGGCCCCTCTTTAATGGAACAAATAACTCATTACTGGAATGAAGCCATCTTCTGTGGTCTGCTTAAAAATGAATGGGACTGAAAAACTTTTTTGTCTTTTTCTAGAGCTACCTAATAGATGCTGCCTAAATCTCCCTTCCTTACCTGTGAACATAGTTGGAGCCAGTAGCTGGTTTTCCCTAGTCCTCTTGGGAAAAAGGCCAATATTTTACATTGAAATCTTATCTGTGGAAGCTGATAAAGATGCTGAACAAAGCCCTGCCCTCCTTAATCAATTCAAAACGTAGACTTCCATCACCTTCCAACCCTCCTTCCCCCTTCTAAAATGTTAATAGCCAGACCTGGTAGCCCTCAGCTGAGTGAGTCTCTAACACACTTTGCCTTCCTCAAATCATCTACTTTGCTGAATATTAAAATGCTGTAAATGAAGGAAAAGATGAGAAATTCTCCTTTTTGGAAACAGAGTCTGCTCATTCACTACTTGCCCCCCACCCCCTTTACTCCAATCTTCCAAAAATTCGTAATTCTCCTTAAAAATGGCAATCACACCTGGAGGTGTGGAAATAAGCCTAGGAGCTCAATGACCTGGTTGTTCCCTTAGGAGTTTGGGGGGGTGGGTCCAAACCAAGCGAAACCTCCTCCTTTTCCTTCATTTTCTGCCCTCATCCCCGATTCCTCTCTCTCCCTCTCCCAAAGAATATGGTGCTAATGGTTAGTTTAAGGAGATGTGGACCTGCTCCCATCCCTACCTTTCACAAGTTCTAGTTGTGATGAAAGCTGTAATTATGACCTGGAGAGGACTCCCTTCAAAGTCTGCAGGAGGGCTTGTCTCAACGTTTCGGAACCTGTTTCCTTTTCTGTAAAAGGAGGGTTTAGACTAGATAGGTTCTGAGGTCTCATGATCCTATGAGTCTGTGTTTGTAGCTCACCCCAAATTTCTGGACTTCAATTTCTTCATCTGTAAAATTAGATTATAAGCTTCTTGAGGGCAGACTGTCTTCTCACTCTTTTTATAGTCTCAGCACTTGGCACAGCAGCTGGCACACAGTAGGTACTTAATATTTATTGATTAAAGTCAGAGAGTTTTACTAGATGGCATCTGATGTTCTACTCCATGTCCATGTCCCCAACAATCCCACATTCTTTAGGCAATCTGTAAACATTAATTCTGCTGTCAGTCATCTCCATGTGAGATCCTTAGCCAATGACCAATGAATAGACATGTTGCTTGGGGAACTGAGCTCAAGAAACTTCCATCTTGATATTCTCATTGTAAACAACAAAAGAGTTGATATTATTTTTTTTAAAAATTACATGCATGCATGTGTGTCAATCAATAAATATGTACCTACTGTGTACCAGGTACGGTTCTGGGACTATGTGTATGTATACATGTGTATACATATATATGTATATATATGCAATTCACAGAAACAATAAATTTCACCATTTTGGGGGGATTAAAATTGTTAGTTTCCAATTAATTTTAAATCTCTCTTTCCATGGCACTTTACTACATGTAATTTTTATTGCATCATGATCTGAAAAGAATGCATTTAATATTTCTGCCTTTCTATATTTGAATGTGAGGTTTTTATGTCCTAATAAATGGTCAGTATTTATGTAGGTGCCAGGTATATTCCTTTCAATCCCCCATTCAGTTTTCTCCAGAGATTTATCATATTTAACTTTTCTAAAATTCTATTTACCTCTTTAATTTCTTTCTCGTGGTATTTTGTGGTTAGATTTATCTAGTTCTGAGAGAGGGAGGTTGAGGTCCCCCAATAGTACAGTTTTACTATTTCTTCCTGTAACTCACGTAACTGTTTGTCTTTTGACCAGGAACCCTGAGGAACCCCTCTCTGTTTTGTTTTGTTTTTTATTATTAAAGGGGCCATCCCTTGAGTAACTACTTAGAGATCTATTCACTGAATGAGCCTTATCTCACTCAAAGTAAGAACCTGAAAAGACCTTAGCCTAAAAGTGCCAAGGTCCCCCATTGCATCCTGGTCCATCTCCAGTCATCTTGATGAATATCTGGCCACCGGACCCAGATGACTCTGGAGGAGAAAGTGAGGCTGGTGACCTTTCACAGCCCTCCCTCCCTCACTCAAATCAAAGTCAACTGCAAGTCATGTCATCATCTCCCTGATATCATGATCCTCTTCGAAAATGAAGGACAAACACACAAAAAAACCCACAACACACACAGTATGTGTGTGTGTGTGTGTGTGTGTGTGTGTGTGTGTGTATTTTTTATGGGTCAGGTGGGTGGCTCAGGGGATAGAGCCTTGACTTGGAATCAGGGAAGACTCATCTTCCTGAGTTCAACTTTGGTCTCAGGCACTTACTAGCTTGACCCTGAGTAAGCCACTTAATCCTGTTTGCATCAGTTTCCTTATCTGTCAAATGAGCTGGAGAAGGAAATGGCAAACCACTTTTGTATCTTTGTCAAGAAACCCCAAATGGTCACAGAATCAGACATGCCTTTAAAATGACTGAACATCAACAACCCTTACCTTTCCTTGTTTTTGCTTCCTCCCCAATTTTTTCCATTCCTGTTTGTCATCAAGAGGGGTACCTTCCTCAGACCAAAGATTGACTTACTGCTTGCTGTTTCTTCCAGGGAGGTCACTGCAGCTTCACCATGTTGCTTTGGGAGCTCAAATCCAGAACTCAGAACCATAGATTCACAGAGGTGGAAGGACCTCAACCCCTAGCTAGTCCAACCTGTATTTGATGGAGCATTCCCCTTGTCATCTCTCCAAACAGCCATCTGTCTTTGCTTGATGTCTTCCAGGGAGACTGAGGCTCAGTCACTCCCTCTCTAGGAAGTCCCTCCCACTTCTGGACAGTTCAGTTTCAGGAGCTTTTATTTTGCTTTTCTGACATCAAGCCTCAATCTGCCTGTTGCAGCTTCTCCCATTTTTCCTAGAGGGGTTTTATATCAGTATACACCCAGAGCTGGGAGCTGGAGCCAAATCTATCACTAATTTGATGTGTAGATTTGGGCCCTTAGCATGTTTACCAGTAAAACTACTGGACTCTATGAGCTCCAAGGTCCCTGTATAACCTTACCCCACCAGGGATCCAATCTTCCCCCACCACACCCAAGCATTGTCAGGGTCTCACTGGTTTCCCAATTCTAAAGCAAAGAAAACCCAAACCAAACAGCCCCTTCACGTGACCCTGGGCTGCCACTCACTAGCTAGTGTCCAATTTTTCTCTTTCCTTTTCCTGCCAGACTTTTCAAATATGTAGTTACCTACTACCTCCATTTCTTTATTTTTCCAGTACCTTTTAAAAATATATACACACATACGCATACATACAATTGTTATTGTTTAGTAGTAACTGACTGTGTGACCTTGTGAACTATATAGCACATCGATAATATCTATAAGTTTTCTTGACGAAGATACCAAAGCTGTGAGCCATTTCCTTGTTCAGTGGATTAAAGCAAATTGAAGCCAAGTGATGTGCCCAGGGTCACACAGTTAGTGTCTGAGGCCAGATCTGAGCTCAGCTCTTGCTGATTCCAGGACTAGCACTCTAGCTATTGAGTCACCTGACTGCCTCACATACATATAATACAGCTACACATATCTATGTGTATGCATATTGGCATACATATATGTAAAAATGTGTACATATTTTATTTATATGCACCTATATATCCACATGTTCAAATGTCTGTGTTTTATATATAATATACACACATGTGTATATGCACATGTGTGTATATATACATAAATGTGTATACATATATACATGTGTGTATGTGTATATTGAGGCAGACAGAGAAATTCAAGTGAGAAATTCTTTATAAATTCCTTCCCTTCAAAAGGGAGAAAAAAGAGTTCATTAAAAGCTACCAGCTGAGTCTGACAGTATTGTCACTATCCCCCCTTGTCCCCCACCTCTCTGCAAAGAAGAGGGAAGCATTTCTGCTTCCTCTTCTGGCTGCCCCATTTCTCCTTAACTCCTTGTTTTCTGGTTTCTGACTCTACAGCTCCAGTGAAACAAGCCTCTAGAACGTTCACCCGTAATTTTCATGTCTTCTCAATCTTCATTCTCTGTGACCTCTGTGACCTCAAAGTGTCCAGCACATTCCCCCTGGAACAGATTCAGGGTCTTTGGAATTGGTTCTTCCTTTCTGAAGGCCCCTTCTCTGGCCCCTCTTTCCATTTCCTTCCCTTCCCTTAAAAGGGGCCATGCCCAAGGAATCTCTTTGCAGCTTCCATATGGATCCAGGGTGCTATATTTGGCTCAGAGGGCCAGGGCCATTCCCTTGGGCCAGTCATTTCAACTCTCTTGGCCTCGGTTTCCTTCTCTTTGGGGCTAGACTAACTGACTTTTCAGGTTCCTTCTCACTCTAAAGTGGCGATCCTACCATCTCTCTGAAGCTCAGCTTCTCTATCTGTAAAGTGACAGTTAGGCCAGATGGTCTCTAAAGGTTACTTCTGGCTCCAGACCTGCCCAAGCCCTACAATGATCTTGTCTTTCTAAGGCATCTCAGTGATCTCATCATCTCTTCTGGTATCTTCTTTCTCTTCTCTGTAGGGGTGACCCAACCCTAAGAGGTGTGACCAAAAATTAATGAGTTAGACTTTCTTGGGAGGCTTCTGGGACAGCCTCATCTCCCCTTCTATATCTTGTATGTTTTATACCTCTGTACCTTGTTTCTCTCTAACCTTGGCGGCTTTCCCAATCATCATTTCCAATAGGCTCGGAGGCATTTCTGCCTGGACTGTAGCCATGACCTCAAATTCAATTTTTAAAGCTGAGCTCATCATCTTCCTTTCTTCCTCCTTCCTTGCAAAAATAAAAAGCAAACTCCCTTCTACCCCTGCCCAAAAAAAAACCAATTCAACTGCCTCCTAACTTCTCAGAAAGGCAATGTGGCTAAGTGGATAGGACATAGGATGTGACATCAGGGAGACATGGGTTCAAATTCTGCCTAGGTACTTTGATCCTGGACAAATCACTTTACCATTCTGTGCCTCAGTTTCCTCATTTCTAAAAATGAGATGTTTAGACTTAATGGTTTCTAAGGTCTCTTGTAGTTCCAATCCTATGGTAATATTCTCTCTTTCCCATTTCTCCAGTTCTGATTATCCTCATTCCAGACATCTGAGTCACCCTTTTTTTCTTTCCTATTGACTTACCCTTAGAACCTCCTTCCTGGACTGTTGAGATGAGCTCTTGGCTCTTCTAACCTCTGTCTCTTCTCCAGCCTCAGCCTGAACACTCCCAATTATTGCACTTCCTCAAGCCCAGCTTTAGTCTGGCCCCTCCTGGATCACCAACTGTTGTGATTCTCTCCTGCCTGAAGGTTAAACCCCAAACGCTTTCATGGAGCGCCTCATTCTGCCCCTTACTGGGTTCTCCAGCTTTATCTTCTCTCACTTCCCTATGTGTGGTCCTCTAAACAAGCCTCATGAGGACTCTGAGCAAAATGGAGAATGAGAGTGATGTGGCAGGAGGGGGCGGAGAAGAAGGCCCAAAATATTGGTAGCTATCTTTAATTTTGTTTCATTGATTCAAAATTAATTTCTTCTACATAGACTGCTTTTAAAAGTCATTTATTCATTTATTTTTTAGCATGGCTTTTTTAAATTTTGAGTTTCAAATTCTCTCCCTTCCCATCCATTGAGAAACCAAACAGTATGATACCTATTATTGTACATGTGAAGTCACACAAAGCAAACTTCCATATTAGCTACCTATGTATATTTCTTGAGTGCAGTGAGACACCATACTAAGTAGGGAGGAAACAATAGAAAATGGAGGTCTTTGCCTTCAGGAAGCTTATATTCTATTGAGAGGACATGAGACCCCTACCCAGGGGAGTAGGGTATGAGGTGGGGCATGAGGGGGACCCAGGAAAAATTGAGGCAAAGGGTTCAATAAATGCTGGAGGACAAAGAGAACATTTCCCGCTAGAAGGAATCAGAGAAACCTTCATGGAGAAAGTGGCAGCTAGGTAAAGACTTTCAGGAAGAGAAGGATTTCCTTACTTGTTAATACGTTGAACCTTCCCAGAACAACAGAAACTTTTGTTCGATTAAATTCTAGTCCAGGTCTTTGGAACGTGATAGGACCTGTCAAAGTTTGCAGTCAGCCTGCTAGCTGGAGGACTTCCATGCCTGATGAGATATCAGAGGAGGATCATGGGATATAAGGACCATAGAGTTGGAACTGACCTTAGAGGGCACCTCATTCTGTATATGAGCAAGTTGATGCCCAGAGGGGAAAGTGGATTCCTCCAAGTTCACCCAGGTAATCAAACAATAAACACTGATTAGGCACCTACTGTGTGCCAGGCAGAGACAGGATAGGAACCTAAATCCAAATCCAACATGTTTCCCACTAGTGGAAAGTAATTTTAAAATCCTCATTAGTCTATTAGTCTTAGCTCAGTCTGCGTTTTTAAATCTTCTCACTGGGGACCAAATCATCTGTTTCCTTTCTGTCTTTCCCTCTTTCTTGTCACTTTCTGCCTATCACAGAGTAGACACTCAATGCATGCTATGGACTGGCTCAAGTCAATCTCCACTTCCAAACAGTTTTGTTTAGTTGATGATTGTGAAGTGATGTATGGTGGGTAGGTGGAGGAAGGAGCAGAGAGGGGCCAGAGGCAGCTACAGCCCAGAGCGGATACTCATTGGCCAAGGACAGCTCTTGATTTGGGCAGCATCGCCTTGGCATCTTGCCACCCTGACTAGGACAACATCACTGAGAAAGGAAAAAACAAGGTCAGGGAGGGAGCCCAGACAGCCACAGCTCAAAGTCAACTTCCAGAGATGACCACAGCATTGTCAGGGGTAGAGCAGAGTGTTTGGAGCTGAAAATGTCAGGTCCCAAGCTTGGTTTTGCCACTCATCACTTATCTACCTGCATGACAAGCATGGCCCTCTCTGGACCTTAGTTTCTCCTTCTCAAAGGGAGGGAGTTGAACTAGATGACCTGCGTTACAACTTGAAATCTATCATCCTGAAAGGTTTATTTTCAAACAAACTTCCTGCCAGGGATTTTATTTGAATTTCCTTATATGTCAAATTCAGTCATGTGAAACTGAAGGATAGTCTCATTTGCGTATCATTTGCATACAGTCTTCCCGTTACTATTGCAGACCAAGGCAGACTATATAGTCCATTCTCAAGCAACTTTTGAATCCAGAATTTGTCTTCACTTTGAAACTCCATTTTCTTTGGTTTTTCCTGCGCTGCCAATATCTATTATTCATATTTTATATCCACATAAGCCTTTCCTATCCCTTATCTCATTACCTCAAGAAGCTCCCCATGATCAAATGAGATGGAGCACAGGAAGCAGGTTGGCAGCATAAATGCCAGCTCCTGTTATCTGAAATAACAAGATACCCATCTTATAGATGAGAAGCTGGTGGTTAAAGTATGAGGTCAGAGATCTGAGGGTCATCTGAGGTCATAGGAACTATATTCATACCCTACAGCAGAAGCTCATCACTTGGACAATGTTGGACAACTCCCTGGGCTTCAGTTTCCTATTATGAAAAATAAAGGGGCTGAATTCAAGTCACTTGACCCAGATGAATCACATCTGGGGGTCCTGAGAGAATTGACCTCTGGGATGGCTCATGGACAATGGCAGAGGTAACACAAGGCAGGAGAAGGACAAAACTTGTTCTGGTTTTCCAAAAAGGGAAGAGAACAATCTAGAAACTACAGATTAGTAAGTTTGAATTCAATTTCTAGAAAAGTTCTAGACCAGATTGTTAAAAGAGAGTGTTGACTTGCATCAAGAAAGGGAGACCTTGATTAGAAGGAACCAGCCTGCATTTATTAGGAGTAGGCCATGCCAGGCTTGCTTTACTGCCTTTGTTGACAGTACTGCTAAGCCAGGAGAGGATGAAGGGAGAGTTATTGGGAGAACTGAGCCGGCTTTTGGCAGAGCCTTGAATCAAGTGTTCCATGTGCTCTTCTGTTGGGGAAGATGGGGAGAGATATGGGTTAGACAATAACTCCAGAAGCCTAGTTGAACCTGCTTGGCTGGCTAGAGTAGTTGCTAATGGTTTTGTATCCTCATGGAGGAACTGCCCCCAGGATTTGGACTTGTTTCTGTTTAACATATTCTCACTTAGAGATAACATAAGCACTGGCAAAAGTCACTGATAGTCTGATAAAAAGACCTTGTCAGATTGGAGCACTGTGCTGGATCTACTGAGATGAAATTCAGCAGAGATAAATGTAAAGTCTTTCATTTGGGTACAAAAAAATCAATTTCACAACAACAAAATGGAGGAGGAATGGGTAGATGGCAGGTATTCTGAAAAGGATCTGGTGAGGGTGGGGAAGGGGGCAAGCTCATTATGAGTCCACAGTGAGATAAGGCAGACAGAGAAATGAATGGGATCTTCTGGAGAATTCAGGCTTTCATATATAGATAGGGTGATAGGTCCCACTATGTGCTGCCCTGGTCAGACTTCTCTGTTTTGGTTCTGGGCACCACAGTTGAAAATCATGATAAGCAAGCATGTATCCAGAAGGGGGCAGTCATAGAGGTGATGGTCCGGGTCATTTGAAGATCACCTGAAAGGACCCAGGGGAGAGAAGACTCCAAGGAATATAAATGTCTTCAAATATTTGAAGGGTTGTCATATGGAAAAAGGGTCAGTGTTGCTCTTTGGTTCCAGAGGACAGGAGTGATGGGAGGGGACAACCAAGAGAGCCATCCCAAGTAGAAGGGGCTATCCCTGTAGGAAGTGGGAGGCTCCCTTCTCCCTGGAGACCTTCACTCAAAGGTTGGAGGCCCATTTACTTGGTCAGAGGCTTACAAAGAGATCCTTGGGTAGGTCCAGCTCTGGCACTCCCCCAGCATTCATGGGTTGGTGCAGTTTACAAAATGCCTCCCTTACAACCACTCTGTGAGATAAGCAGGGCACATTTTTTTATTTTATCTCCATTCAATAGATGAGGAAAGAGTGGTCCAGAGAGGAGGATGGAAGAGAGGTGCTTCCAGGCTAACACAGCTTGGATCTTCATTAGAATCCTACGTCTTTTTCTAATGCCAAATATCAGGCCCAGGGCTTGCCTCCACACCAGGTAGAACATGGTGGCTGGGTTCTCCTCCCTCCAGAAACAAATTAAAGGCTAATGACTGAGTCTTTAGGTCCTCAATGAGGGTAGGTCCCTAGGAGGATCAGAAGTGGGGCTCACGTCCTCCAGCTAAGCTACCCCTTCAGAATCTTTTCTCTTTTCTTTGGTCCCAGCAATATAACTTTTAAAATTATTCTATGTTATAGAAATGCTTCTTTTTTCCATAAATTAAATAAATACATAAAATTTGAAAAGGGCCTGTTCTTACACATACACACACCATTTTCCATCATTGGACATTTTTTCCTATCTAGAACTTCAATACATCCTTGTTCTGAAATGTTAAGAATAAGCTTGATTTTACAGAGGGGAAGAATCCCCATCTCTGAGTTATTCAGGCCTCAAGAAGGAATCTGGAGCAATTCCTAAGTCCCTGATTAATGAAGTCTGCCACCAGAGCTAGGATGGTCCTAAAAGAACCCAGAACAGTTTTCCCTGGCAAGCCAAAGCAGTGAGTCATTGGGTGGAGAAAGATGGAGCATCCTTTCATTTCCATTGGAAAGGTAATTTCTAAGCAAATATTCTCCAGGCCTCAGGAGCTTTCAGAGAATTGCCTCCAGCTCCTCATGAGCCCATGGTATGAGCCCATGGTCCAAGCCCATGGTACCGTAACTTTGACCCTCAGTCTCTTGTGGGAACTAAGTCCTTTGCTTTCTTGGGCCAATATTGGACCTCTCTGGAAGGCTCAGGAAACAAGGGGAGCCCTCCTCAAAGTCATGTGTTTGTACAAAATGTTTTGTACAAAATGTACAAAATGAAAGGCAGAGGATAACACGGAAAATCATTCTATTGAATCCCAGTATTCGCAATATTGAACAAAAAACTGAATGAAATTTGTGACCCCAAGTTAAGAATGCTTGCATCTATTTCTGCCAGTTTCCTGCATGGTCACCACTGAGTGTCTAGTGTTGAAGTCTAAGACTGAATATTCCCTTGCCTTACCTCTCTGTGCCTTTTGGAGATCCTAACTCAACTTGGGTGATGTTGGCTCCCAGACTTTCCTGATTCCTGAAGCAGCTGGGCAATGGCGTGGGTAGAGCCCAGGACTGGCAGTTAGGAAGGCCTGAGTTTGAATCCTGCCTCAGACACTTAGAAGTGGTGGAACCCTTAACCTTTCTTAGCCTTAGTTTTCTCATCTCTCAAATGGGGATAATACCCCATAGTTGCTATCAGGAGCAAATGAAATTACATATAAAGTGTTTTGTCAATCTTAAAGTGATCTGCAAACACCAGCAATGATTATTTTTCTCCCAAGTTAGCTCCTCCTCCCAGCTAGCCCAAATTTTATATTTATTTATATATTATTTATTTATGTTTATCTACACATGTTTCATTCTCCCCTACCAGAACGAGAGGTTCCCTGTAGAAAGGATGGTTTTGTTTTTGTCTGTGGATGATGACAAACTAATAGAAACAATTGCTAGCACTGCTGGGGAACTTTCCCTAAGCCATCTCATTTGAGCTTCAGCCAGCACAGTGCCTGGCACATGGGGACACTTAAGGCTAATCTAATAGGATTGAATTGAATTGAATTGGATCAAGTTCATCCTCCAGCAGCAATGAAAGACTGTCTGGTGGCTAGTTCATCTTACAAATGTTTATGTAGCTATTTTCTTTTTCAAAATATTCATTAAGGGATAGTGTCTTATCAGCAAATATCTTCTCTAAGTAAAGTTCCCCACAGGTTGGTGGAGCATTCCAGGACCTGGACTAAGTGCTGGAATGTACCTGATGTCCAGTTCACATCCTAATAGGGAAGACACCATGCAGACTGCCACATACAAATATGATATAGACTGGCTAAGTTAAAGCCATTGATAAGGAAAATTTTGAAGGGATTCTCACGAAAGGTGGGGCGTCAGTTGAGGCTCCAAGGAAGCTGTAAGAGAAAGCTCCAGGGGAGATGGGACAGCCAGGTCCAGGCTGGGGCAGATGCTGGAGCAATGGCAGTGTCCACTGGGGAGAAGCCAGGAGGCAGTTTGGGGCTTGAATGGTGGGGAAGGAAAGGGCTGTATTGTGAAATAAGCCTGTACAGGGAAAGGGGAGCCAGATAGGGAAGGTTCATTTATTTACTTCCTTTTAAACCTACAGGTGACAGGGAGCCCCTTGACCTTTAGACCTGGACCTTAAGACAGTTATTGGACATGAGCATGGGGGATGGGTTAGGGAAGAAGGAGGCAGAGAGATTAGTAGGGAGGCTTTTACAAGAAGGGAAGGGGGGGGTAAGGGCCTGACCTTGACATTGGCCCTGGAGAGCAGGTGATAAAAGACCTATCAAGGCAGATTGAATTTGGCGGCAGGAGGAGCGTCTGAACAACCAGAGCTATCCCAAAGTGGGCTGGTAGGCTGCCCCCCAAGGCAGGAGGCTTCCCAGTCAGAAGTTTTCACATAGGGGCTACTTATCTGCTGGTAGTAATCTGGCCAAAGAGATTCTCATCCATTGCTTGGATGTACATGGTATTTCGATTGTACAGAGCACTTTCCTGACCCCTTGGAAAGAGGATGCTATTTATTATCTCTTCCTTACAGGTGAGGAAATTGAGTCTTAAAGTTGACTAGGGTCATGCAGATAGTAAGTGTTAGAGATGGCCTCCAATCCCAGGTCCCCCTGACTTCCAGTCCAGCACTCTGCCTGCTATACTGAACCACTTCTCTTTTCAGTCAGTAAACATTTATTAAACACCTACTATGTGTAGGCTAAGCTGGATAGGATGGCTTTGTGGGACCTTTTCACATCTGAGATTCTCTGATTTAGTGTGATTGGAGAGAAAGGGGGGAGCTCAAGAGACTCAAAGGCTACATTCATAGGATTTGGCAACTAATGGGAATGGGATATAGGGAGGATTTCAAGATTGTGAACTGGAATGGCAAAATGATATTTATATAGTGCTTTATGGTTTCCAAATGCTTTCATGATATTACCTCCCTTGGAGCAGTTAGCTGGTACAATGGATAGAGTGGCTGGGCCTGGAGTGAGGAATACCTGAGTTCAAATACAGCCTCATTTACTAGATATGTGACCCCGGGCAAGTCACTTAACCTTGCTTGCCTCAGTTTCCTCATCTGTCAAATGAACCGGAAAAGCAAATGGCAAACCATTCCAGTATCCTTGCCAAGAAGACTGTTGGGGTCACATTCTTCTCACAAGGAGTCAGACATGACTGAGAAGTCAGAGTATAGGAAGAATAAGATTCTCTTTACAAAAACCTCTGAAGTGGATGTTGTTGCTACCTCCATAGAGAATCACAGAAATAGACAGCTTGGAAGAAGGGGGTTGGTTTGGAAGAGGAGAGGCTAAATAATTCCGTTTTGGACATATTGAGTTTAACATTGGTGAAGGGGAGCTTGGGTAGAGATGTTTTTCCAACAAGCAGGTGGTGATGCAGAAGTAGAGCCCAGGAGGGTGATGGAGTCTAGGTACATAGGTATGGGGGCCATCTGGAGAGGAATTAGAATCAAGCTTCTTGACTGATCTGGGGCACATTCCATGTGGTTTTGATATTTGGAAAAAAAATATTCCCAAGCATAGTCATGCAGGAACAAATAGAAAAAAAAGATATCTGTGTGCATGCGGTGTGTGTGTGGTATGGTATGGTGTGTGTGGGGGGGCGGTATAGTGTGTAGTGTGTGTGGTATGTGTATATGTCTGTGTATATGTGGTATGTGTGTGTGGTATGGTGTGGTATGTGTGTGGTATGGTATGGTGTGTGAGTTGTATAGTGTGTGGTGTGTGTGTGGTATGTGTATGTGTCTGTATGTGTGATGTATGTATGTGTGTGTGATGTATGTATGTGTCTGTGTATATGTGACATGTGTGTGTGGAGTGGTATGATGTGGTATGGGTGTGGGGGGTGGTATAGTGTGTGGTGTGTGTGTGGAGTGGTATAGTGTGGTATGTGTATGTGTCTGTGTCTGTGTAATGTGTGTATGTGTGTGTGGTGTGTGTCTATGTGTGCTGTGTGTGTGTCTGTGTGTGCGTGGTGTGTGTGTGTGTGTGTGGAGTGGTATGGTGTGGTGTGTGTGTATGTGTGGTATGTGTATGTGTCTGTGTCTGTGTGATGTGTGTATGTGTGTGTGTGTGTGTGGTGTGTGTCTATGTGTGTGGTGTGTGTGTCTGTGTGTGCGTGGTGTGTGTGTGTGTAGGGTGTGGTATAGTGTGGGGTGTGTGTGTGTGTGTGTGTGTAGGGTGTGGTATAGTGTGTGTGTGTGTGTGTGTGTGTGTGTGTGTGGTGTGTTTTCCCACTCCCAAAGACTAAAGTGAAACATGGGAATGGAAGGTGTATGATCCTCTGCTCTAGAATGTCTGCGCATTCTCTGTGGAGTGCAGGCTTTCTCCCCTCCTTATGACTTATCTGCTTCCTGTTCTCCCCCTCCTCTTTCAGCTGTCTGTCTCCCCTCCTCCTCTCCTTCTTCTCTGCACTCCCATTCCTTCCTGCTCTCCTCTGTCTGTTCCCAGGGGACACCCCCTCCCTGCTTTCGACCACCCAGATCCCCAGCCCTCTCTGGCTCCTGGGCCTCCACAGGACCTCTCTTCATGTGTGGAGGGATGTCCTTGGAGGATTGGCTCTTATGATTTATTCAGATAATTAGCACACAAAATAAGGACCCCGAACTACTCTTTCTAAGCGGATGTGGCAGCCCCTGAAATGCTTGAGATTGCTTTGTTAGCCACTATGGCTCCCTTGCCATCTTAAAATGTCTCCAAGACTTTCTCTGAAGGCAGCTTTGGGAGAGGCTCTGGATGGGTTTTCTGTTTGCTTGGTTTGGATAATGGCAGCCCTTCTGCAAATGGACAGGAAAGGTTTTGTCAGGGGACAAACACAGGCAGAGCACTTGAAGCTGTCATCACATGTGTTCATAGCCACTGGAGCTGCTGCTGGGGAAGAGAAGAAAGCTGAACTTTCCAAAGGACAGCTAGGCACTGGAGTCAAGGAGACCTGAGTTCAAATTCAGCCTCAGACAACTGAGGCTGGAAAAGTCACTTCTCCTGTTTGCCTCAGTTTCCTCCTCTGTAAAGTGAAGTGGGGAAGGAAATGGTGGACCACTCAGTATTTCTGCCAAGAAAATCCCAAAAGGGGTCACAAGTTGTTGGACAAAGTCCATCTGCCTCAGTTTCCTCAAATGTAAAATGGAGGTGACAATAGCACCTACTTCCCAGGGTTGTAGTGAGGAGATGATAATTGAGATGATAATTGTAAGGCACTGAGCACAGTGCTTGGCACATGATAGGCACTATAGAAATGTGCCTTCCCTTCGCTATTCCCTTCGCTCCTCCTTTTCCCCTTCTATCTTACTAGAAGTCTAAGGGAGAGATTTCAGGGTACCAAGGGACTGCTCAAAAGAGGCAGAAGCTCTGACCATTTCTGCTTTGGCATCCAAGAAAATGTCATTGGTTCCTTCAAAAGTCCAAGAAGCAGGGCCAATAAGGACAAACCCCAGTGGTAGTAACCCCTGGACTGCAGAAGGCATTGCAACCTTTAGTCAAGGTAGGCTCATGGTCTCCACCTTTGTTCCACCTTGCTGACCACTTACTGTACCATGAGTTGTACTTTCTCCTACTTCCATCAGTATTTGCCAGTCAGGTAAAAAGTTGAGACTGGTGCCTAGTTCAGACCAGTTTGGCATTCTGGCTACAGTTCCAAGATCAAATTAGGACATCAAGATATA
Organism: Bettongia penicillata ogilbyi; assembly: GCA_023548195.1. NCBI lineage: Eukaryota > Metazoa > Chordata > Mammalia > Diprotodontia > Potoroidae > Bettongia > Bettongia penicillata. The sequence continues at coordinate 9,693,624 of JAJHZJ010000134.1, read as the reverse complement.
TGATAACTGTGTTCTAATAAGTCCTAGAAAATAGATTTTATGAACCATGGAAAGACTGTAGGAAAGTGCAAAACCTGGAGGGCATGTGTCCTCACAGAGGAAGGTCATATCCCACTCATAGCCTTCTTGGATGCAAAGGAGGGGCTGGCTCAGGGTCACTGGCAGCTTTACTTGATTCAGAAATCGAGACTGGGGACAAATTATACCAATTAACCATAGAATGACCATTAATTTAGAGCTGGAAGAGAGGGTCTAGCTCCTAAGCCCCTCATTTCTCAGATGAGGGAGCTTTTGTCCATAGATGTAAGGTGATTTATTGAAGATCACACAACAAACAGCAGAGGTAAATGGGAATCTAGCTCCTCTGCCTCAACCCTCCACACTCATACCATTGTATCCAACTGTTTCTCATGAAATGGATAATGTTTGGAACATGCTTTGTGAGTCTTTTTAAAAAATTAATTACCTAATTAATTTAAAATTTTCAACATTCACTTTTATAAGATTTTAAGTTCTAAATTTCCCCCTCTCCTTCCCTTCTCCCCTTCCCAAGACAGTGTACAATCTGATATTCGTTATACACGTAGACTCACAATAAACATATTTCCACATTAGTCATGTTGTAAAAGAAGAATCAGAACAAAAGGGAGAAACCACAAGAAAGAAAAAACAAAAAGCAAAAAAAAAATAAAAAGAGAGAGAGAGAAAAATCTACTTCCATTTGCATTCAGATTTTATAGTTCTTTCTCTGAATGTGGATAGCATTTGCTATCATGAATCTTTTTGCAGCTGTCTTGAATCATTGCATTATTGAGAAGAGCTAAGTCTTTCATAGGCTGTCATCACAATGTAACTCTTATTATGTACAATGTTCTCTTGGTTCTGTTCATTTCACTCAGCATCAGTTCATATAAGTCTTTCCAGACTTTTCTGAAACTCACCTACTCTTCATTTCTTATGGAACAGTAGTATTCCATTACATTCATATACCACAACTTGTTCAACCATTCCCCAGTTAATGGGGATCCCCTCAATTTTCAATTCTTGGCCACCATAAAAAGAGCTGCTATAAATATGTTTGTACATGTGGGTCCTTTCCCCTTTTTTACGATCTCTTTGGGTTACAGACCTAGTAGTGGTATTGCTAGATCAGAGGGTATGTACAGTTTTATAGCCCTTTGGGTATAGTTCCAAATTGCTCTCCAGAATGGTTGGATCAGTTCACAATTCCACCAACAATGTATTAGTGTTCCAATTTTATCACATCTTCTCTAAGATTTACCATTTTCCTGTTTTGTCATGTTAGTCAATCTGATAGGTGTGACATGGTACCTCAGAGACTTTTTGATTTGCATTTCTCTAATCAATAGTGACTTAGAGCATTTTTTATACGACTATAAAGAGCTTTTATTTCTTATTTGAAAACTGCCTGTTTATATCCTTTGACCATTTATCAATTGGGGAATGATTTGTATTCTTATTAATTTGACTCAGTCCTCTATATATTTTAGAGATGAGGCCTTTATCAGAGACACTGACTGTAAAAATCGTTTCCCAGCTTTCTGCTTTCTTTCTAATCTTCGGTCATGATTTGTGAGTCTTAAAGAGGTAGACACTGCAGGTCTTAATGCCAGCCCCAAATGGATGTGCCACTGACTGCTTCACTGTCAGGAATGGTCACAGATTTTTCATGTCTTTTCCCTTCATAAAAGAACAGGGTCTTTGCAGTTTGGATGATGGCTAAGCCCTTGGCTAATGTTCTCAGGAAGTGAGAACCTTGGGTCTAGTCAGAAATTGTCAGCAGCAGGTCCAAGATGGGGAAAACAGGGCTTGGTTTTATGAAACAATCATGGAGAATATAGGATCCTGGATATGCAACTGGACCTCAAAGGTCATGAAGCCTAATCCCCTCATTTTACAGATGAGCAAATGGAGGCCTAAGACAGTGAAGGGACTTACCCAAGGTCATATTGGCAGTAAGTATGAGAGACAAGTCTTGAACCCTCGCTCTCTGATTCCAGAACCGGGGCTCTGCCCACTGTACCATACTGTCTGGCAAGAGCTTTTTTTGCATCTTGCACACTTGGACTGGATGGCATCTCTGAGGCTTTGAGATCCTGTAGATAATCATCCCTAATGATTTTGAAATAACACGGGCCACTTTGACCCCCCTGGTCATCTTAGATGTCTTGTGAATAGGCCTTCACCAAGAGGTCTGTGATCCAGTCAAGTGAATTATTCTGGAGCCTTGAAATCCACCGCTGAGACATGATGGGGATGTTGCTGGGACATTTCTGTTGGCTAGTCCTGGAGCAACACCTTCCCCAGTGCGGTCTAGTGAGGAATCATAGAAACACCGCATTTTGGCTCATTGGTCTCTCAAGTCACTTATGGCTACCTCCCAAATGTCCTGGTACCAGAGCAGTGGACAAGAGAACCAGAATGCTTTCCCTCCCTGGCACTTGGGCCTGATGGGACAGTCCTCAGAGCATAGGAGCAGGACAGGAATTTGTCCAGAGGCCCAGGAATCCTGGGGGATGGGGAGGGGCAGAAGCACCAGACCAGCCAATCTTGTTCCAGGTATGCAGGTCATGGGGCATCATGGAAAGAAGACCCACTTTGCTAGCCATGTGACCCTGGACAAATCATTAAAACTCTTGGATCTTTCATTTCCTTGCCTGTAAAGGAGGGTTATACCCCATTCCCTGCCCTCCTGACTAGGGACCTCATGGGATTGTCCTGAAATTCAAAAGAGATAATATCTAGGAAGGGTTTTGCTAATGTTGGTCATCATTGCTGCCTTGTATCTTGTCCCCCTCAGCCTGATGAGTTATAGCTGCTAAGGCCAGCAATCTGACATGCAAAATTCCCTTTAATGTCAGAGGAAGAAAAGATATTTTCTGTCTGGCAAGATCAAGGGAAACATCATTGAGGAAATGATATTTAAGAAGAGTCCTGAAGGACAAAGAGGGATGATGGGAGAGGGCATTTCAGGTATAAGAAATAGTGTTAGCAAAGGCTTGGAAGTGGGAAAATAGGAGACAGAATCATAATTCTAGTGCTGTAGTGGACTTGAAAAGTCATCTCATTTTTCAGACAAAGAAACTGAAGCTCAAAGAACTAAGTGAAGAAAGCACTTTGTTGATAGTAGCATATCAGGTAGAGACAGGATTTGATCCTTCAGCCTCCAAATCCAGATAGAAGCAGGAAAATAGACCAAGTTGACAGGATTGCAGAGGGTATGGAGGGGAATAGGACAAGGGAATGCTGAAAAGATGGTGATGCAGTGGATAGAGCACCAGGCCTGGAGCCAGGAAGACCCAAGGTCAAATCTAGCCCCAGACACTTATTAGGTGCGTGACCTTGGGTGAATCATTCAACCTCTTCCTGCCTTGGTTTCTTCAACTGTAAAATGGGGATTATAACAGCACCTATCTTGCAAGGTTGTTGTAAGTGTCCAATGAGAGAATTTTTGTAAAGCACCTGGCACCTGGTGGGCACTATGTAAATATTCCCTTCTACCATCCCCTTTCCCCTTGGAAAGGTAGGATGGCACCAGAAGAACAGGACTTGAGGGTCAATATAAGGAGTTTGGGATTTATTACATTAGAAGATGATCAGTCAACAAACCACCAAAAGATTTTGAGCAGGAGGGACAAGCTCAGATCTGCCATCATTCAATAAAAAAGGCATTAACATGCGAAGTCTGGATTTGCAGCCCCTTGCATGACTCAGTGGGAAGTTTTATTAATATGACAGTTTATTCAAACCCTTAAGCAGCCAAACCTTGATGTGTTGGCCCATATTGGAGCTGTAAAGAAAATTGGAAAAAGCCAGGAATAGCCACGAGTTGTGACCATCTCTGTGGCGGGACATCAGTCGCATCATTTTAATATCAACATCTTAGATTTCTGCCTGGCTAGTTTCTTTGAGATGTATGCTCAACAGGAAAAGACCCTGACACTATCTGAGGATGGCTCTCTTCTGAAGGAGGAAGAATGCAGACTTTGGAGATCAGAAGACCCCAATTCCAGCCTTGGTTCTGCCTCTTACCAACTGAGCAGCCTTGGGACGCCACCTCCCTTACCTCAGTGAGCTTCAGCATCCTCACTTGTAAAAGGAGGGGAATTTGAACCAGGTACCTGGAGCATCCCTGGGCTGTGGCTGGAGGATAGGGTAGAAAGAGACAAGAGAAGGCAGGAATTTGGGATGGAAACAAGGGCACACATAGCCATGTCCTGGCAGACAATGAGCAGCTTCCAGGAGGTAATGTGTTTGTGTCAGAGGGGACAGCAGGGACTGGACAACCCCAATGGGACTTCATGGAATTAAGTGAGATCCTTAACGCTCTCTGAGCAAATGAGAAAAGATAGGATCACTGAGTGGCAGGGAAATGTGAGCAGACTTGATTAATCCTAGAATTCAGACACAACTACCTGCTCAATAATTAACGTTTTCAAATTGGTTTGCTGGTTGGAATACAGGAAATAGATCGAGAAAGCCAGTCAGCAAGCCCTAACCTGCCAAGGAGCATCTTTGGGAGGAAAGGAAGGCATCTCCTTTCCTTTCCTACAGTGTTCAGCATGTAAATATGAGGATGCTCCACGCCCCCGGCTCATCCTGTTCGCCAGACATTAACTCTGATCTCTCAGAATTCCTTAATGAGAATAGCTGAGATTTATGAAGCATTTGAAGGCTTGAAAAGTGGTTTAAATGTGCATTATATCATGGGGGATTTACAGCAACCCCAAGAGACAGTAATTACTCTTTCAGTTTTACAGATGAGGAAAGTGAGGCTTAAAAGATTAACTGTCCAGGGTCGCACAGCGATGAGTGTCTTAGAGGTTTGATGTGGAATTGGAGCCTCGTGGTTCTGCAGCAAAGAAGGGGCTGGCTCAGGAGTCACAGGGGCTGGTTTCAAATCCTCACTCTACTTATGATAGCTTCAGCAAGAAACTTCACTTTGATGAGCCTAATTCCTTATCTGTCAAATGAACAGGTGACCTAGACGGCTGCCAGAGTCCCTCTCAGTTCTAAACCTATGTTCCTATGACTCCAGGAATAGCATTGTATTTACTGTGATCTCTTCCTTCCTTCCTTCCTTCCTTCCTTCCTTCCTTCCTTCCTTCCTTCCTTCCTTCCTTCCTTCCTTCCTTCCTTCCTTCCTTCCTTCCTTCCTTCCTTCTTTCCTTCCCTCTCTTCCTTCCCTTCTTTCCTCCCTCCCTTTGAATTCTTCACATCCATCATTCATTATGGCACAGAAATATACCATCATATTTCTAGATCATGGAATGTTTAGCTTTTACTCCAGGAAGCTAGGTGGTGCAGTGCCTAGAGCATTAGGCCTGGAGTCAGGAAGACTCATTTTCCTGAGTTCATATCTGACTTCAAACACTGACTAGCTGTATGACTCCACTGACCTCAGTTTTCTCATCTGTCAAATGAGCTGAAGAAGTAAATAGCAAACCCCTCCAGCATCTTTGCCAAGAAAACCCCAGATGAGGCCATGTAGATTCCCTGGTGACCTGCTTTCTGTCCCAGGCTCTTCATTTACTCCTTCCCTGCCTGGCATGTTTCCATGTTAGGGACTGTTCATGTTATGTAAGCACTAGAGAATGGCTTGGACCAGCTCTGCATGCTGGGCAGGAGTCCAGGAAGAGATGAGGATATCATTGAAGAAAATTGCCATCCCCTGGTCCAGCAGGTCTTGGTACAAAAAGGCTGAATCTTGAAAACTGCAGAGGTCTGACACAGCCTGGCTGGAGCAGCCAGGCATCCACAGAAGTCATGCCAGGTCTCTGGAGTCTTCCAGCACTTCAAGTCACTCAGTAAGCATTAATTAAGTGCTTGCTATATGTATGGCTTGTGTTTGTCTTCCCTTTGCATCCATACTAGATATCGGGCTCCCCAGTTGTCTGTCAGGGGGAGATTACTGCCCCTTTGGAATAGCCCATCAGACCATGTACAAAGGATAGAGTAAAGCACTTGATATCAGGAAGACTTGGATACAAATCCCATCTTTGACACTTCGCAACAGTGTGACCAGTGTGACAGAATCCCTTAACTTCTCTGGGACTCAGTTTCCTCAACTGTGAAATGAAAGATTTGGAATCAATGGCTTCAAAGGTCCCCTCCAGCTTTATTCTGTAATCCTACAATATTAGGAATTCCTTCAACTGGATTGATCTGTCTTTAACAGCTGGGACTTATCTCACTTTGGCTCTTCCTTATGCTTGCATGTGGGGTATTTTGTCATTGGTGTTCACAACCTAGGATTTCTTTGGTACAAAAAATTTCCACTGAGGAAATTCCCCACAACAATGTCTAGATCAACACATGTTCTGTGACTGGTAGCTGCAAAAAAGGCAGAAGTTGTTACTAGCCCTAGGGATGTCTCCTTCTGGACTCTGCTGAGCAGCCAGCCTCTCTTTGCACTCATTAAAATTAAAAGGTCAAGGTCTCCTGCTGCATCCGAGGCCATCCCCAGTCATCCTGACCTGTGTCTTGCCACTGGACTCTGATAACTCTGGAGGAGAGAGGTGGATGACTGTGTGCTGTGCCTCACTTAAAGTCAGTTCACTTCTAAGTCAAGACATTGTCCTACTGATGTCATTTCCAGAATGAAGGACAAACCACAACAATTCTTCCATCTATCCATCTCTCTCAATTTCTCTCTCCCTTCCTTTGCCCATGGCATAGAAACTCTTTGAGGGTTGGAACTCCTTTGAGTTTGTCTTTGTAAGCTCAGGTTTAGCACACATAATATATCCTAGTGATTACTGACTGAACCTCAGAGAATTTAAGCTTGTCTATGGTCACATATCTAGTAAGTGTCAGAGGGAGGATTAGAACTCAGGTCTTCCACCTGCTCCACCACAATCACTGCCTCTTGCCATCTTGCTATTTATTTTCAGCCACAGACCAGGAAGCTTCTCATTCTTCCATAGCACATTTACTATTGCTCAAGTGACACAGGAATGATCTGCAAACATTGGGAAATAAACAACAGAATCATCAGAAGCAAGAAGATGTTGTTGAAAGTTAGGAAGGAAATCTGAGGCCAAAGGAGGGTAGAACCTGTAGTGGAGGGATGAGGGATGCCAAACTTGCTCTGAGTGATCATCCCTGAATTAGGAAAAAACACCCCATTGGTGGGTCAAATTGGAAACGAGTAGTGTCAGAGGAAAGAGAACAGGAGGTGAGTTCCATTGTCACCATCATTTGGTGAGACTACTTCCTCATGGCACTTATAAGCCTGCCTTGTTCTACTTCCCCTCTCCAATGACTGTGGTTGTGGCGGTGGTGGTGGTGGTCGTGATTATTGTAGTATGTCCTTGTATTCAAAGAAAATGTCTCCCATGGTAACAAGGCAGAGCTCTTGTGATCAGGGAGGTTAGTGGCTACAGAGCCAGCTCAAAGTTTCTGCCAATAATGGGATTCCACATAAGGTGCCCTTTTAAGAGAATATACTAAATGTCCCATAGTGAATAGTCTAGCGGATCTGACTTTTTATAATTGGAGCAGGAGGAAATAGAATCACCTTCTCGACTCAGGAAACCAAAGAAGACCAAGACATAAAAATGAAGTTTCTTATTGGAAATATAGATCATAACTTTGACTGACTCTCCAGGAGAGCCTGATCCAAGATCATCAATTTCATGCCCACTGTGGTTGGACTTCAGATCTAGACACTTTCTAGGCTTATTTTCCAGGAGTTTATTTTCCAGGAGTCAGTAAGAGAAGTAGAGTAGGAGACTGGAGATTTCCTGTAGGAAGGTCAAAGTCTCTTCAAGGGTAACCAAGCTTCAGTAGAGAAGCAATTAGAAACCAATGAACCTGGGCTAAAGCTGCTCATTCATTCATTCTTTTTTAGTTCTTAGAACATCTTGAATATCATAAGAACAAGTAAGGTGGTCCCAGTAAAACACCATCCTGTGTCTCCCTCCACCCCTTTTATTGAATTATAACATTTTAGAAAAGCTTATGAAATCCACAGAAGCTCTTTGTCTGGTTGGAGTGATAATCTTACTCTTTCTACACTAGCAAACACCTGGAAGAGACTGGAACAATTCTGTCAGCTGTGTATATAACAACTGGCAATGTATGGTTGGAATATTGCCTACCTTCTCTAAGTTTTGTCCATGTGTTAAGCATTGTGTAGGCAGTTTCTGCCAATGATGGATGCCTATAATGCCTATTGCACAGGATTGGTGGGAGGCTCAAAGAAGGCAGTTAGCTATAAATCACTTTTTAAAATTGAAAACACTGCAACTAAATACTCAGCTATTCTAGTGGGTCTATAAACTCTTCAATATGGGCATTCTTTTCAACTGTGTAGATAACTGGAGGCCATCCAGACTGGACCATCCTTTACAACTCTTGGCCTTTGTCACTGAGAAACAGAAACAGAGAAAAGAGCACTAACCTCTGATTTTTATTACATGGAGACCTTGAGTAAGGCATTTCATCTCCCTGAATCTCAGTTTCCTGTTCTGAGAAATGAACAGATTGACAAGACACATTCTGAGGTTTTGTCTGGTTCCAAGTCTATGATCATTTGATACTTCCTATGATGTTAGCTTAACCTTTGCTTTCCTTCATTCACCGGAGACAGAAATGACAAACCACAGCAGTCTCTTTGCCAAAAAACTTCCCACAGATAGTATCAGTGTGCAGTGGTCCACGGGGTCACAAAGAGCTGGACATGACTGAATAACAATGATGTTGGTAAGTCCCTTTCTCTATTTGGTCCTCAGTTTCCTCATCTGTAAAATAATGTGGCTGGACTAAGATCCTTTCTGAGATCTCTTCTAACTCTGAGGATGTGCCCCTCTAACCTTCTCAGAAATTCACCAGGGGTACCAGCCACCATCTTGGGCTCTTTCCTTAATTTTTCTCAACATTATAGTCTTGACTGGATCCCACACAATGCCCAACTGTCATTTGCACCATGTGATCAGTTGATTTTTCTTTCTCATACACATCTTTGATGATGCCCTTTCCTTTGGTTCTCTTTCCTAATCCTTATTCACTGTGTCAGGCAGCCTGCCAACCACACCATTTGCCCCTCTGTTGCCCTCTGGGTGGTTCTCCTGTTTGATTCTTCAGAGACTGTAGAGTTCTATAGCTCAGAGAAATGCAAATATTATAATGTTAGAAACAGAAATAGAATGGTACATTACACCTGCCTTTTAATGTACTCATCCCATAAAAGAAAATCAGACTCTGCTTTCATAGCTCAAAGCAATTTAGAAATTGTCTAGGTTATGGGGTCTTACAATTTAAATCTGGGAGGAAATATAGAAGTTATCAAGTCCAAGTCATTGTTTTGACAAATATGAAAACTAGACTCTGGATAGAGGAAAGTAGATTGTTCAAGAGTCCATAGCAAGGTAGGGCTCAAAACAAAATCTGCTGAACCCAAATCTTGACCTCTTTCCATGATGGAATTCTGTAGTTTGACTCATGGTGAGTAGATGATATAGGCAGATAATGCAGTTGCAAAGTGGAGGTTCTGGCCAGCCTCAAGATGGGGTGGCTGCCCCAAGGGATCCTCAAATCCCCCTGAAAGCTTCCTGCTGTTCATTTCTCTGTGTCCTCTGTGTCTCAATGGCAAAGTGAGTTGAGGACCGAATTCTGATGCTTTGTTTCAGTTAGTGTGTGTGTGTTTGAGATAGCTGAGATCACCCAACCCTCTCCTTTTACAGGTGAGGAAGCTCAGGCAGAGGAAAGCAAGGGATGGAGGTCAAGGTTAGCAGAATCCACATTATACTGTCTTCCAATCCAGGGTTTTTCTACTGCCTCAAAATCTCCCCTTCCCTCCAGGTGGCTTCCTGTTCCTTGAATACAATGTCTGTGTGTGCAATTCCTCTTGGTTGCTGTTTAATTCAGATCATGGGCTCTTTGTGGATAGACAGGAAGCAGTCAGATACAAAAGGAGCTGTTGTTTCAGTCATCTGTGTGTGTGGAGGGATTTCAACCAGCCAGCCGATCAAAAGAGATCCAAAATCTGAAGAAAGGAAAAGGTCATGAGATCCAATAGTCTATAATTATAGAAGCTCTCGCCTGACCTGCTTAAACAAGTAAAAGAAACTGAGTCTTTTTTTCAGTTGTGTCCATCTTTTCATGTCCCCATGTGGGGTTTTCTTGCCAGAGATATTTCATAGTCCACCATTTTTTATCCAGCTCACTTTACAGATGAGGAAACTAAGGCAAACAGATTTGAGTGACTTGCCCAGGATCACACAAGTAGTAAGCATCTGAGGCTGGATTTGCACTCAGGAAGATGAGTCTTCCTAATCTTTAACTTTCTAACTTTCCTGGCAGTTCTATTCATTGTACAACCTAGTGGCCCTCAATTAAACAAGCAACCTCCATAGTAAAGTCTCAGGAAATGGGAGTGGGAGTGGGGAGTAAAGATATTGATTGTATCATCAGTTCTTGGAGTTGTTTAACCAATATTCACCACAATGAAGAAAGCAAAGAGACCAAACTTCCTTTAGCTATTATTAGTAATTATTATTCCTATCAAAGAGAGAGGCACAGCTGTCTAGGGAAACTCTTGTTTGGAGAATGGATTCTTTAAAAAAAAAAAATCACAAAAGAAAAGGATGTAAAATGAGGGGCTGTATCATTTCACAAAGTAGTTGAGGAGAAAATCAGTCTGCAGAAAGCTTGGAGTGAGTTCCAGCTATGTAACAACATCTAGAGGTTGTCTGGTTGGCATAGTGGATAGAGCACCTGACTTGGAGTCAGGAAGACCTGAGTTCAAATCCAGCCTCAGACACTTACTAGTTGTGTGACTCTGGACAAGGCACTTAACTTTGTTTGCCTTAATTTCTTACCTGTAAAGTGAGCTGGAAAAAAATGATGAACCACTAGGTATCTAAGCCCCTCCCCACCACCAAAAGTCACAGTTTTGGAAATGACTGAACACAACAGCATCATGAATCTATAGATTAAAGTGGGGGTAGACAGACGCATCCAGAATGGGGAACAGACCTTCTTGTGTCTCCAGGGGGAACTTCTTTCCACTAGATAGTAAAATCACTCATAAATTTGACTTCTATCACCTTGGTCCCTGACATCATGCACAGGAAATCAATTGGCAATAGTATTTAATGCAACAAAAAAAGAAAAAGCGCTTAGTAAGTGCTTATCAGATGCAAAGCACATCCTATGTGCTAGAGATTAAGGCAGAAGAACAGGGAAGTCCTTGCTCTAAAGGAGCTTCCAGTCTGATGGGGGAGAGAACATGTATAGGAAGCAAGTCAGATGGAAAAGATCATGGTCCTTAGAGTACAGCAGCAAAGCAGATGTGATATTCCTTCCTTAATGTAATTTCCATTTACAAAACTATTTCGGTTTATGATGTTGAACCATTCGACAATGCCAAGAACTTGGATGAGCAGAACTTTCTTTTCTGGGTTTTCAGTAGCTATAGCTACTAAAATGACGATGTCAAGAAGCATGTCTCTACTTGACTAAATATATCCAGAAGAAATTCATGCTGGAAGCAAAAGCACTCAGAAATATATTTTCTTTTTAAAAAAAATATAATAGTTTTCAATAATATTTTATGCCCCCCAATTTTGTGTAAAAACTATTTTTTAACATTTGTTATTTTTCTTTTTAAACTTTGAATTCTAAATTCTTTTCCTCCATTCATTCCTTCCCCTCTCTTGGAGGTAATAAACAATCTAATGTAGGTTATACATGTACAATCATGTGAAACATTTCCATATTAGCCATTCTGTGCAAGAAGACTCAAAAAAGAAAGAATGGAAGAAGGAAGGAAAAACAGAAAGAAAGATGGAAGAGAGAAAAAGAAAGAAAAAAGAAAGAGAAAAATAGTATGCTTTAGTCTGTATTCAGACAACATCAATTCTTTCTCTGAAGACAGACACCATTTTTCATCATGAGTCCTTTGAGATTGTCTTGGGCCATTGTATTGCTGAAAATAGCTAACTCATTCACAATTCTTCATCATGCATAATTGATTTTACTGTGTACAATGTTCTATTTCTGCTTACTTCACTTTGCATCAATTCATATGAATCTTCTCAGGTTTTTCTGAAATTGTTTCTTGTAACACAATAATATACCATAACAATCTTTTACCACAACTTGTTCAACCATTCCCCAATTGGTGAACACCCCCTCAGTATCCAGTTCTGCCTGAAAACTGCCTGTTCATATCATTGGCCATTTATCAATTGGGAGATAAGTTGTTATTCTCGTAAATTTGACTCAATTCGCTATATATTTGGGAAATGAGGCCTTCATCAGAGATACTTGCTATAAAATTCCACCCCTTCACCCCAGTTTTGAGCTTTCCTTGTAATTTTAGTTGCATTGGTTTTGTCTTGTGCAAAAACTCTTAAATTTTATATGAACAAAGTTATCCATTTTATACTTTGTAGTGCTCTCTATATCTTGTTTGGTTCTAGATCCTTCTCTTAACCACATTTCTGACAGATAAAACTATGCCATGTTCTTCTAACTTGCTTATCATTCTTTATGTGTAAATCAGGGACCCATTTTCACCTTATCTTGGTACATGGTGAAAGATGTTGGTTCATACCTAGTTTCTGCCATATTATTTTCCAGTTTTTCCAGCATTTTTTGTCATTAAATGAGTTTTTATTGCCAAAGTGTGGATCTTTGTGTTTATCAAAAACTAGGTTGTTGTGGTTATTTACTATTGTGTCTTGTATGCCGAATGTATTCCACTTATCCACCACTGTTTCTTAGCCAGTACCAGCTTGCTTTGATAATTACCCCTTTATAATATAGTTTGAGATCGGGTACAGCTAGGTCAGCACCCCCTTCATATTTTTTTATTGATTCTTTTCACATTCTTGGTCTTTTGTTCTTTTTTTAAAAAGTTATTTTACTTGTTTTCAGTTTTCTACAATCACTTCCATATATCTTAGATTTTTCCCCTCCTTTTCCCTCTTTCCCCCTTCCATCCCCACTCCCTCTCTGAGACAGTGTGCAATCTTATATAGGTTCTACACATACATTATTATTAAATATATTTTCACCTTAGTCATGTTGCATAGAAGAATTAAAATGAATGGGAGAAACCATAAAACAAAACAAAACAAATCATAACACAAGAGAAAATGGTCTGCTTCATTCTGCAATCCAATTCCATAGTTCTCTCTCTGGATGTCAAAGACGTTTTATCTCAAGTGTCCATTGCTAATTTTTTAAGTCCTTGCATTGATGTGAAGGACTAAATCTACCAGAAAAATTCCTTATACACTGTAGTTTTAATCTTTTGTTATTTCAGATGAATTTTGTTATCATTTTTGCTAGCTCTATAATTTTTTTGGTAGTTTGATTGGTTTGGCGCTAAATAAGTAGATTAATTTAGGTAGAATTGTCACTTTTATTATATTAGCTCAGCCTACCCATGGATAATTAATATTCTTCCAATTGTAGATCTGACTTTATTTGTGTGGAAAGTATTTTGTAATTGTGTTCATATGTGTCCTGGGTTTTTCTTGGAAGGTGGAATCTCAAATATTTATTTTGTGTAGTTATTTTAAATGGAATTTCTCTTTCAATGTCTTGCTGCTGGACTTTGTTGGCAATATATAGAAATTCTGATGATTTATGTGGGTTTATTTTGTATTTTGCAAATTTGCTAAAATTGTTAATTATTTCAGCTAGTTTTTTAGTTGATTCTCTAGGGTTGTCTAAGTATACCATCATATCGTCTGCAAAGAGGGATAGTGTTTTTCCCCCTCATTGCATGTTCTAATTCCTTCAATTTCTTTTTTGTTTCTTATTGATATAGCTAACATTTCTAGTACAATATTGAATAAGAATAGTGATAATAGGCATCCTTTCCCCCCTGATTGTATTAAGAAGGCTTCTAACTTATCCCCATTACAGATAATGCTTGCTGATGATACATATTACTTATTTTAAGTTAAGTTCTATTTATTCTGGTGCTCTCTGATGTTTTTAATAGGAGTGGGTGCTGTATTTTGTCAAAGGCTTTTTCTGCATCCATTGAGAAATTGATTTTCTTTTAAAAATATTTTGTATTTATTTCATTAAATATTTTCCAATTATATTTTCAAAAATGTTAGCATTTGTCATAAAAAATTGAGTTCCAAATTATTCTACCCCTCCCTTACCCCTTGAGAAGGCAAACAATGTGATGTTGATTATATATGTCATGCAAAACATATTTTCATCTTTCATTTAAAAAATATATTTGTATTTATTTCATCAAATATTTCCCAATTACATTTTAAGAAAATTAACATTTGTTTTAAAAAAATTGAGTTTCAAATTCTCTCTTTCCCTCCTGTCTCTCTCTCACCCCTTAAGATAAACAATATGATATTAATTATATCTGTGAAATCATCCAAATCCTATTTTTCATCTTTCATTTCAAAAATATATTTTTATTTATTTCATCAAATATTTCCCAATTATGTATATTTTTAAAAGTTAGCATTTTTTTTTTAATTGAGTTCCAAAATCTCTGCTTCCATCCCATCCCTTCCTCATCCATTTCCAGGGGGAAAATGGCAAAAGAATGGAAATCATCCCAGATGACAGTGTACAGGCTGTCCTCCAAGTCTGGTCTATACTTCTCTTCACCTCTGAGGATAGCCATGGATCCTGAGAGTCCCTGGAGGGAGGAAAGAGCTGAGAGAATGATGACCCTTGCAGACCGTGGAAGCCCAGTGTTAGTTAGGCTTATACTGTGGGATAAAGGAGTTCCAATCCTGGGTAATCCCACCTTGGGTGCAGAGATGTATGAGGACTCTACAAAGACAGAAAGGACTTGAGTGAGCCACAGTACCAGCTGAAAGTTGCCTTTGCCCAATGGGTAGCTTACACATCAATCTAGTAATCCTGGCCAGCATTTCTACAGTGCTTCAAGGTTGGCTAAGGACTTTACATACATATCATATTCCTCTCTACAATTTTACTCTAAACTTGAACTCCTTTCCATGGATGAGTGCACATTTTTGGAAGGTTGATTGAACAAATGCTTTGCAATGACTATCCTTGTTGGAGCAGCTGGATGGTGCAGTAATTAAAATACCAGCCCTACAGTTAAGAGGAGGTGAGTTCAAATCCAGACTCTGACACTTAAAAGCTTGACCCTGGGCAAGTTACTTCCCTTTGTTTGCCTCAATTTTCTCATCTATAAAACGAACTGGAGAAGGAAATAGAAAACCACTCTGGTCGATCTGCCAAGAGATTCCCAAATGGGGTCACGAAGAATTGGACACGACTGAAATGCCTTGACAAAAACATCCTCATTATGCCATTTATTGAGAACTAATTGTATCTACTGGCTGACTGTTAGGCCAGGTCAGGCAAACATTTATTGATCACTCTCTATGTGCTAAACGCTGTGCTAAACACAGCGGATATAAATGCAAGGCAAAAGAGAGACAGTGCTTGCCTTTAAGGGACTTACAATAGAATGGGGGAAGAATACACACAAAAAGGACCCAAAAAGGGGAGGGGAGAGAAAGTCCCCTTTGAGGGAATCCATAAAGTGAAGGCCAGGGCCAGTAGAGCAATAGTCTGGTTGGCCAGGGCCCTTTCACAAAATGGTGGCTTCAGGAGGAGCTCATCAAGGGAAGAGGAGCCTCACTGGGCAGAGGGATATTCCAGGATTAAAAGGTCACAGGGGTTATTGGATTGTCTAGTGAGGAGGCCCCAGGGCCAACGAAAAGTTCCAGGATGAGTAAGTAAGAGAGCAAAGAAGCACTTCCAGTGGAATATAGCACTTTTGTTGGACATGCCAATTGGTAATGCCTATGGTGATGAGCAGACACAACAGATGGAACTGGAAAGAAGTGGGAGCTTGGCTGCTATGAAATCTCATTAGGACAGAGAGCCCCACTGGAGGAATGAAAGGTGGATCCTTCAGGGGATTGGAGAGAGGGTATCCCTCACTCAGAGCTGCCTGGAAAAATGCTGCAAACACCACTTGTTTTACATTCCTGACTCACTGTCAGCAAAAGGATGGCGAGATCTGGGCAGAAGTCATTGCAGGGAAGACTTCCAATCATTCCAACACCTCTGGAATGAGGAGGGATTTGGGGGAAAATCTTGGAGAGGAAGTATTGATGTAATGCCCACATGGCCAAGTGATGCCAATCAGTCATGGAAATAGCTATTTCCAGAAGAATTCTTTTTATTGTATCTGGACCATGGCGTCCTAAAAAGTCATTCCAAATCTACAAAATGTTGTCTAAAATCTCATTCTTCAGGGAAGAAGCCTTATAATGAGACCATATTTGGGAAGCACTTAGCCCAGTGACTGGCACAAAGTAGGTGCTTAGTAATGCTCCTTCCCTTTTCTTCTCCTTATAGGCTGTATCTGACAACTAAGTCACCACATGGAGACTGAAGGCATCTACCTGGGACAGTGCCTTCCTCTTCTGTTCAGTTTCCTTCATATAATACCCTTTGGAAAGAGCTTTCAGAAGGTGAAGAAGGTAGGGGACAAAGATGTAGGGGATCAGTGTGCCACAGATCCCATTCAATGACAAAGTCCCCAAAGCAAGACTCAAAGGAAGCAAGGGCAAGGAGTGCAGACTCATGGGGTTGTGCTCCTGGAATCCAAAGACTCTCTAGAGATACTGGGGGAAGGAGTAGGAGTGCAAGTTTGGGGGAGTAGCCCAGAGACAGGGGGTGTGAAATTTCATAACTCAGTTCAAGTTCTCCCACATGAGGCCTCTCTTGATCCTCAGAAATTCAAGTGCTTCCCCTTGCCCCCCAAACTACCTTATTGACTTCAATTGCTCTCCCATTACTTAAATTTAAGAGGTCTTTTAATTTTGGACAGTTATAGAAAATTATGTTCTCTATGGGATAAGTTGTTGAGCCTGGTATTTAATATATCCATACACATATGTAACATATTACATATATACACACCTATCTATATGTGTTTCCCTTAAAAGAGTGTAAATTACTTAAGGACAGAAAATGTTGTGTATCTTTGTGTCCCCTGTGCTAAGTATAGTACCTGACAAATAGTGGGAGCTAAACAAATGATTGTTGTTTTTTTGAAAATTTGTTTACATTTGTTATTTTTAGTTCCAAATTCTCTTTCTCTTTCTTACCTCTTCCCTCACTAATTGAGAAGACAAAAAAATATAATACCCATTATGCATTCAAAACTACACAATATTTACATATTAGGCATGTTGTAGGGAGAAAAAAAAAGCAAGAAATAAAGAGGAAAAAAATGCTTAAATCTTCACTCTGAGTCCATTAGATCTCTATCTGGAAGTGGTCAGCCTTATTCATGATGACTTCTTTGGTACCATAATGGATCATTGTCTTGATCAGCTTTGCCACGTGTTTCAACAATTGTTTGTCATTTCACCTATTGATATCATTATGTTACTATAAACAATGTTCTCCTTGTTTTACTCACTTGACTTTGCATTAGTTCACATAAGTGTGGTGTAGGGTGTGTTCAGGGGTGGTCAGAAGAAGTGATACAAGGACACTCTCAAGAACTTTGGAATTAATTGTGAGACATGGCAGATGCTGGCACAGGACCGCTCAGCATGGCATGCCCACATCAGAAAGGGTGCTGTGCTCTAAGAGCAAAGCAGAATTTGTGCAACAGCACAAAGGAAAAGCAGGGTACATAAATTTAGAGTGTCCACCCCTAATGTTCATGCAGACCATCTGTGCCCAATCTGTGGTAGAGCATTCCGAGCTCATATTGGTCTGATTAGTCATGATCAGACACAATGAAACTTCACTTTATCATGGTGATGTCATTTTGGTGCTCTTTGAGAAGAAAGGACCACCACCAAGCAAACCATACCATACCAGCTCATATAAGTCTTCCTTGGTTTTTTCCTCCATCATTTCTTACAGCACAATAGTATTCCATTACAGTCATACACCATGCCTAACCAATTATTGTTGATTAGTTGATGGCTCTTTTCCAAGAACAAAAATGGTGACTAAGACAATGCCAACAACTTTGGGCTTACATGCCTTCTCCCTCTTCCTTATACAATTTTACGAGGCTGGCCAAAGCAATTTGTGGGGGGTGTTCTTGCACATAATGAGAAGCTAAGGCTCCTTGGAAAAGACTTGATGTTGACAAAGACTGAAGGCAAAAGGAAATGGGGACAGCAGAGGATGAAATGAATAGACAGTGTCATGGAAGTAATGAACATGAGCTTGGACAAATGCCAGGAGATAGTGGAAGATAGAAGTACCTGGTGTGCTATGGTCCATAGGGTCACACAGCTGAATGACTGAATAGTAACCTTGCTATAATCAACTGTTAAATGTGAAACAAACAGGTCCATTTGAGAATACGTGGAACTAGGATGGGTTAATACTGCTTCTCCATGGCTCTGCCAATGAAGAACAAAATCTGGTGTTCCTACCAAGCTAGAAAGGTTTCACATCTAGGTCCCAAAACTGAGCTACTTTCCAAGGACCATTCCAACTATGTTTAGTAAGGCTTAGCCTAATGTAGCTGCAAGGTGCAGAATTGTATAGCTGAAGAAACTCTCAGACTCTGTCTTCTCTATCATCTGTGATCTCAGATCTGTTTTCTAACACTCTCTCACTAGAGTTGACTTTCAAGATTTTGCTTAGAGATCACTCACAGAGATACGAGGGAGAAGCTGTTTGTTTTTCATTTGAGGAACTGTATGAGCCTTCGTTGCAAATGAGTGATGGATCAAAACAAGTGAAGAGATGGTAAGAGATCGCCTTAGTTTCCTTCATAAATTGGTCACTGGGCACTAACAAATTTCATTCCACAGCATTAAAAGAACTGACTCATTTGAAGGAAAATGTTGATAAGCATGAGAGAATTCAGAGGAAGGAACCAGAGGAAGGTACTACGTCCATGACACAGGAGAATCAGCTGAAGGAATGGAGGATATTTAACCTGGACAAGAGAAGTATCTAAAAGGGTTGCCTTCTGGAAGAAAGATTTGCATTGTTCTGCTTGTCACCAACAGAAAGAATTAGGACTAGTAGGTGGAAAGGGCTGGGGGTAGACTTTGGTTCAATGTAAAGAAAAAGCCCCTAACAATAAGAGCTCCTCAAAGAGAAAAATGACTATACCTTTAGGGAATGAGCTGTCCTTTCCTAGAATTCTGCAAGGCTTGGACAGTATGTCCGACAGTGTGGCCAAGTAGGTATGGACTAGACAGCCTCTTCATACTCATAGAGTCAGTGGTAGTGTTCAGGTGAAATCCTCCTTTCTCAAAAGCAAAGGGCAGGAGGAGGTTGGAAGCAAGGTAGGAAAGTAGGAAAATGGACTAGGTTCTTTGCTCACTGAGACATATACTGTTTTATTTTCAAATCAGAAAACTTAATGGTTTCAAGTTAGTTAAATCCAGGATAGGGAATTATTTGTTTAGTAACACAGGAAGAACGTTGTTGCTTGAAATCATTGCTGGTGACAAGTGATGTGAGATTTACTCTTTTGATGACCTTGATCAAGTTCCTTCCACTTCCTTGGTCTCCACTTTTTCCCCTTTAAAGTGAAGGGGTTGGCCTCGATGTCACTTACAAGTGCTTCTAGCTGTAACATGCTAAGATCCCAGGATGCCATAAAGAGCTCGCCTGCTGGTCTATTGTATGATTACCAAGATTCCGATATGGGGCTAGTGTCTGACATCCTGCCCTGGGATGTTATTTCCTTTACACAACAGATTGGAAAGTCCTTGCTAAACAGGAAAGTGCTTAGCAGAGCTAACGGCTAATAAAAATGACTAATTATTTCAGGCACATTCACTATTTGTCCTGAAGTTGTAATTGAGTGTGTTACGACCAGTCTGAACCATTCTAGTTGGTGAGCCAAGTTCTGTAGTCTGAAAAGACCTCTCTACTTTCAGGGCTGACCTTTCTGGCGACAGACTGCCTCTGCTCTAGACAGGCCCCTCCTCTCTGGCTTGGGACCAATGCCCTTTTCTAGATGCTCCTAGGGTGGGGTGGGGACTCCCTCCTCCTCAGGAATCTTCCCAGTTAGGAGGCCACGAGAGCTGCAAGTTTCCTTGTGGATTGGTCCTCTCTTCCTGTGATATCACAGATAGGAAACCTATCAGAAATGCCTCCATGAGACTCTATAGAACACCTCTCCTGAGTGCCCTGAGCATCCCTGAGTTGTCCAGATACAAGGGGGAAAGCAGATCCAGGTGACCTACCCAATGAATTGGCAAGATCTTTGGTATAAGGAGGTGCCACATCCTGTTTGGAAACCTCTCATGGACTGCCTTTTCCTGCCATAGTCGGATGACTATCATGCCTGAAATACTTTCATGAACTACCTCATTGCATCCATCCCCTACCTTTCTCTATTTTGCTCAGAGGCTTTAGTATTGGTTCTAATAAAGAGTGAGGGTGGATGGGTCAGTCAGGAGGCTGCTCCCATTTAGGAAGTGTTAGGTGCTGCCCTACTTCTTATGATGGAGGATCCATTGAAGGAACTGGGGATATTTAGCCTGGAAGAGGCTTGGGGAAGGCTTCAGAACTGCTACAGAGGCTTACAAGGGCAGTCACATCAAAGGATTCCCTTTGTGCTGTTTCATCCCAGAGGACAGAGTCAGGAGCAAAGGAAAGAAGTTGTAAAGAAGAAAATTTAGGTTTGAGATAAGGAAGAGCATCCTATCCTTTGGAGTAGTCCCAGAGCACCATCATGGGCTGCCTGGGAGGCAGGGATGGGGAGAGGGAGTGCCCTGTCATTGGACACGTTCAAGCAAAGAATGGACGGCCACTTCTCCACAAGGTTCTAGAGAAGATTCTTTTACTCACGTGGGACCTTTTAACTCTAAAATTTGCTTCCGACTAAATTCCAGCTGAAGAGTTTTTTTTCCTTAGAAGCAGTTGGGAGTCATTGAAGGCTTTTGGGATAGGTAATGTGTTTAAAAATACTGATATCTTTTATTTCATACAACTTAGGTTTCTTTACCCTACCTGCCCCCACCCTACTCAATGTAAACCCCATGTGGGGTTTTCTTGTTAAAGATATTGGAGTGATTGCCATTTCCTTCTCCAGTTCATTTTACAGATGAGGAAACTGAGGTAAAAAGGGTGAGTGACTTGCCCAGAATCAAACAGTTAGTAAGTGCTTGAGGTCAGATTTGAACTCCTGATGAAGAAACTTCCTGGTTCCAAATACAGTGCTGTATCTGCTCTGCCAGTTAGCTGCCCCTATAGCAAACAATTATTAAAAAGGGGTGGGGGGAGGGGAAGGGGGTAGGGGGGGGTAAGGGGGGTGTAGAGAAACAGTTCAGCAAACTGAACCAACATACCTGAATCTGATAGTATAATCAATGTTCCACCTCTATAATTCCCCACTTCTGCAAGAAAGAGGAGGGAGCCTCTCCTCCCTTCCCCCACTCCACCCCAGGATGTAAAAGGATGAATGGTAGTCCCAAGAGACTCACTTGGAAGTCCTGTAAAAGGCAGAGACTGATGACTGGTTGGCCATGCTCAGTGGATAGAATTTGTCAGAGCCCTGGGAGAGAAGGAAACACACTTTGATTTACCCAGTCTCTAATCTAGGCAAATCCTACGGACTTTCAGGAGGTACCCACACCATTTGTTGAGTAATACAAATCTATGTATTTCAGGCTTTGGAGGTGAGGAGGGTGGGGGTGGGGTAATAGAGAATGAGCTAGAATTGGCCAAAGAGGGACATCAGCCAGCTGCCTTCTTCCTTTTTCTAAATAGGTCTAAATGGTGTCCACATGCCTGGTGGGGAGGGGTGGGATGGCTGGAATCTTCTTACTGTTGATTTGATTAGGAGCGAGGGCCCTTGAACAACTCCTTTCTGCATTTGTAGTGAGCACTCACAGGGTGCTGTGTTTCTTCAGGGCATAGGATGGAGGCATGCTGGGACTTTACTGGAGAGTTCTCTGAGTGTCACTCTGGGCACATTCTTTGGAAGAAGGGAGAAGTCAGGTCATGTCTAGCTTCTGGTTTTCCAGAAGGGCAGAGATGATACTCACAAGGGGTTTGGCATCCAGTCTTTACATGAGCATTTCCTGAGTTCTCACCCTGAATGGCCCCACAGTAGCTTTCCTCACCGCTGGGGTCAAAGGTAAGGGCTTCCAGACTCAGCATTGTCCTCTGGTTTTCTGGGTGCTCCTTCAGGAACTCAGCGTCCCAGTCCCTGAGAACAAAAACAAACCTACATTTAGTCCTGCACTATCACTGGGTTATTTGCAAATAATACCAGGAAACAGGAATGTAAATGTTTGAGTCTCAAAATAACCCAGTTGTGTGCCTGCTTGTGTGCATGCTTGTATACGCTCGCTCAAATTCATGTGCACCACCTGAGTCTTGGCCACGGTCTCTCCCCTGACAGATCTTCTACATTTGGGGATGCTTCTTTGTGACCGTACTCTGGCTTGTCTGGAGCTCAGCTATAGAGTCTTTGGGCAATTTGAATGCAAATAAATGGATTTTATTAACAAAACATTTAAACCTATTATTAGACCATGTTTATGCACATACACAAGCGTGTTTGAAGGAAGAATAAAAGAGTCTAGTTTGAAAACACCCACTTGAATCCGGCTAAACACAATTGCTCTAAAATAGACTGATTGTTGAATTCAATGTGGATTTGTCTTTTATTTCTCAAGTGAGTTTTTGGGTTGTAGGCATGGTTGAAAGAGTGGAACAAGGACCATAGAACTCAGAACTGAAGGGGCCTTAGACATCACCCAAAAAGATTAGGCTACAAGAATGAACTGAATCAAATGAAATTTAATAGAGAAAAATATACAGGATGTCATGAGATTAAAAAAAAAGTCCACAGCAGAACTACAGCATGGGCTTAGTCAACAAATTAATGGAGAATAAGAGATCAGGAGGGTTTGGTGAACTGCATGGGCCAACAGACTTCATCACTGAGGTACAGTCATCTATAAAATGCCTGCTCTTACCAAGCATTTATGTGTTGGTGAAAGGTAAACAAAAAGGAGACAGTCCTGCCCAGAAAGGCTTACTTTTTATAAAGTAAGGGGTGGGGGGGCATGCATATAACAAGTAAATACAAAAATGAGTTAATGGAGAAGGACCCCAGTCTCTAGGGACAGTGTCTGGAAAGACCCCTTGAAGAAGGAAGCCTTTAGGTTGATTGCCACGTGTAAGATGAAGTCACTGGGGATGATCTCTAAAGTGCTACATGGCTCTAAGTACTGTCTCGTGAAATCCACCCTCTTGGAGAGAGGGAAAGTTGCAAGGAAAGAACAGCAAGACCTGTTCTGGTGAATCTTCCATCTTGATCCATAGATAATAGGTTGAGTGTTAGAGTTGGATTCAGAAGCCCTTAATCACTTAGAAGCTGTGTGACCCTGGGTAGGTCATATAAACTCTCTGGGCTTCGGTTTTGTCATCTGTAAAATGAGAGGGTTGGATTCCTTACATGTTTTATTAAAACTCTTTTCTCCTCCTGCTCCCTCCCTCCTTCTCCTCTTCCTTCTCCTTTTTATTCTTCTATCACTCCCCATTAACTTACCTGTACCCCTGTGGTGTCCTGGTAAATATTTAACAGCCAGGTCTCCAGGGTGAAAATGTACCCAGGACATCATGCTTTTAAGTGGAATCTGCACTGTCAATATTTTCTCTGTCACCTTCCTAAGTCTAGACAATCAACGGAACCCCATGTTTTGTAGGATTTCTGAATTCCAAGGTATAAATGTTCCTAATGAAGATCCAAATGTTGACTCTTGCCACTATGTTGACGCTGGCTGCTGCATGTTCCTGACTGGCCCTAATAGAACCCTTCCCCTTTCCCCCCATAACACATGGACCAAGTCAAGCATAACAGTCCAACATGGAGACCACCCCTGGGAACTTGTGTCTCATCCTGCACTTGTTCCTAACCACTCTGCTCAGAGCTCAGATCCATGTTTCATTCTCTGTGCACTGACGTGGATTGGTCGCTTATTAGGGGGGCTATGCAAACTGGATTCCACTTTCTTCTCTCTGCATCCATTCATACAAGTGTCATGCTGTTTCTATAAGTTCCTCATCATTTTTATTTTCCCATTGACAGAGTCTTTGATTCTAAGGTCACTTCCAGCTCAAAATGGGGCAAGAATGGAGATAGTTTTGTATTTATTTAAACATCTGCTCACCCAAATCTCCACCCCGGCTCTCTCCTCAGCCTCCTCCTCCCTTCTCCCTCTCTCTTCTCCCCATAACTGCAAGGTGTTTGGAAATCAGGTTTGGTTGGGATGATTTCTGGAGCAATTATTGATTAGCTGTCCATCTCTGATAGAAATTGCTTCCCAGAGACTTGAAAATTGAACTCTTCTCTGCAAAGGTACATTGAACAGCCCCTTATTAGTTCACACAATCTTGCAAACGATCTGGAACAGTCTTTCCAACTAGGCATATCTTTTGTAAAAACTAATGAGTTGTTGGCAGTGATTTATGGGCCCCTTTCATGGCATGGGAGCTTTGGAGTTGACTGCTGTGCATTTTCCACTTTGCAGAACCCATTCTCCTTCCTTACTCTCCTAATTGGGTTTAGAGGAGGCCCATTGGCCCTTCCAGCTATAAATTCTTGTACCCTCAAATCCCGGATTGAGAAGTCAGTTTTATTCTCATTTCCTAATCTCAGGGGTTTTTTAACATGGGAGCCATAGGTCATGAAAGGTGTTTGGGGTGATGTGAAGCAGTCCGTAACCTGGGATGGAGAAAAAAAACAACACAGCTTTTTTTTTTCAGTAAAAACTAATTTTCTCCCAATGATTTAAAAACATGGTTCTGAGCTGAGGCCCATTCTATACCAGACTGCAAAGGGCATTCATGACACAGATAGAGAACCCTGCCTAGGCAAAGAGGGGTGCTGCACATCCCATTTATTAGCCTGAGTCAGAGCAGATCAAATGAACCCACCAAGGCAGAGAAAGGTTTTGAACTCTGCTAGACTTGGATGGAATCTGATCACGGGAGAGTTGCCTAGAGTTTTAATGACTTGACTAGGTTCACACAACCCAATTTTCTTGTCTTTGAGGTGAGCTCTCCTTCCACTAGGCCACACTGCCTCTTCCGAACTGCCTCTGTTTCTGTGGGTTGTAAGCTGTAACAATCTGAGGACATGGTCTGAATGCTCATGAAGTATGTTCTAGCCTGGTACTGACTTGGAGTGAAGAATATTCCAGCCCCTCATTTTTTGGGTAGAAATGGTAAATTGTTCTCTAATGCTGGGATGTGAATAACTGTCTTCTAGGGACTAGAATGAAATAACTCATTTTATTTCCTCTTTAAATCAACCATCATCTGGACCCAGGCCTCTGTCAAAGCGAGGGGTAGACATTTTTCTGGCCTTACTTTGTCAGATGACTTAGACAGCTGTTTTTCCTCCCAGTGGAATGAAGACATTTTCTGTTTGGTTGAGGATCTCAGAAATGATCCATTCATCCATCCATCCATCCATCCATCCATCCATCCATCCATACATACATACATACATACATACATACATTCATCTGGTTCTTCTTCATTACCTTGATCTGAAAGATGAAATCTCTGGATATAGCTTTAGGGAGACTTGGACTTCTTTGCAAAACTGGTTGTCCATTGAAAATGACTGTGTTCAAAGTGCCAAGAGAGTGAGGGGAGTCTGGTCTATTCTGAGTCTAATTACGAGCATCTCCCAAATGTCCACATGCATCTCCTACACTTGAGCTCATCTGTAGCAATACTTGTCTACCTCTGCAAGCTCAAGAGAGTAAAGTAACAACTGACTCAATGCTCCTGAGATTGTCCAAGAAGCCTCCATGTTGACTTACACTACCATCTACCCTTTGTGGGGCAGGCAGTGTGATATGGCAGAAAGGTCATTGGCCTGAAATCAGAGGAAGGACCTAAGTTTGCCAAGGATCTTGGAAAACAGTCTCTGCCTTAGTTTCAGCTGACTATGGGGCCTTAGGGAGACTGAGGCCTTCACCCTGAAAGCCTCAGGCATTTCCTAAACTCCTTATCATCAGTGGAGAAGGAAGTTAACACAGGGAGGTCCCCACCCTGAGGTAATCAGAAGTCCAGAACCCCTCCTCCAACCTGCCCTAGGCATGGGGAGAATTAAATGTCCAACTTTCAAGAGACCTAGAGTCTGGTGGGAGTGTGGGGGTGTGGGAGAGACGGCATCCCACGGAAAAACTTAGATTTGGAGCCTGAGGATCTGAGATCAAATGCCAGCTTTGTCTCTTATTAAGACATGTCACCTTGGGCAAGTACTTTGGTTTCACTTTCACAGGGCCTCAGTTTCCTTATCTGTAAAATGATGGAGTTGTACTAGCCAGTCTCAGAATTACCTTCAAGCTCTTGATCTTGGGGCCTTCTGATTTTATATGATAAATAACACAGGTAAGAATATGAGGTAGAAGGTAATGGGGAAAAAAAGGAGTAAAAAAGGAAAAAAAAGTGACAGAAAAAAAGGAATAATAGGAAAATTTATGGAAAGAACTCTTTTGACTGGAGGGGTAGAGATAATAATAGCCATGATAATCATAGAAGTTAAGGCTTATCTTGTACTTTAAATATGTTTTTCTCATCTGATTTTCACAACAAACCTGTAGGGTAGACTCTATTATTATTCTTATTTGATAGATGATAGAGGTGAAGGATCACACTTGTAAGTGTCTGAGGCAGGATTTGAATTCAGGTCTTCCTGACTCCACTGCACCACCTAGCCAGTTAATAGAGGGTCTTAAATTCTGGGCTGCAGAAGCACTTGGAATCCACGAAAGGCTTCTGAGCAGAATAGTGTGCCTTGGTAACATTATTTTGGGAGTAGGGTGACAAAGCTGGGATAAAGAGACCGGCTAAGGGGCCCTAAGTGATGTAGCCCTAGGGTCCCGATGGGGGTGGGGTAGTGCTTTCCTGTGGTCACACAGGGGACTGACCCCAGGGCAGCCCCCATGTCCCCTGACTCCTAGGTCAATGTTCTGTGCAACACATTCCTTCCAATCTTGTTTGACCTACTTAGAACATTTCAAAAATCCCAGAAATGTAAAGCAGCCCCTGAAGGTCTGATTCTAGCAGTTCACCTCCTCCCCTCCCCCAAGTCCAGCAAGGGGCAGTGAGTGTATCACAAAAAGTACAATTGAGTTTGTTCTAGAGTCTGAAGGACACCGTCCTACTCATGGGCAGTGCACACTGGACCTCAAGACTTCTAGCATTGACCAGAGGCCAGCGCTTCCTTATGGTCTCCCAGCCTCCCCTTCACACAACTGCCAAAATGGTTTTCTTAACACATGGACCTGACTCTACTCATGACCTCAAGGATCAACTACAAATATCAGTGTTTGTTATTTAAGGCCCTTTCTGGCCTGGTGACAGTCTGCCTACAGGCTCCCCTTCGTGCATTCTCATTGTTTGTGTTCCAAGTTTCTCATTTCAGGCTGCTCACACCTGATTCATTTTTCCATCTCCCACCTCCCATCCTTTGCATAGTTTGCAGTCCTTCCTCCTCTCTGCCTCCTGGAATCCTCAGTGTTTATCAAGAAAACCTTTTCTATCCATCAGATTCTCCACCCCCTCAGATTTCTTTATGTTGATTGTCATACATGTTCATTTGCACACATGAGCATGGGAGGCAGTCTTCCAAGAGTTGGAAGACCTAGGATCAGATCTTACTCTGATACACTGGCTGTGTGACCCCATGTGACCCTATGTGACCCTAAGGTCCTAAGAGAATGGAACCACTTTGGGGACAGGGGCAGTTTCACAGACTTTCTTGGTATTTTCAGGACCTCAGTACCTGTGCTGGGTACAATAGGTGCTTAGTAAATGCTCGTGGAATGGAGAAGGAAGTAAATGCATTCGGTTATGCTTTCCCACTCAGATATTCTACAGTTCTGTCCTTGGCCTTAGATGCTTTTTGTGCATGATTTTTTTTTGGGGGGGCGGGCATGGTAAAAGATCAGGGGCAGCAGATTTTTTCCCCCATATCTCCATTATCTTTAAATGATCCTGGCTGGGCTTGGGTGATAGACTCTGGGGCGTTAATGCCAGCAGAAAAATAACGTTCAGGATTGCTTAGAGATCCCAGGGAGTTAATGATCTCCAGAAGAGGCCTCCCGCCTCTTTATCCCTGAGGACAATGACATCATTTTCTTGTTTAGAGAAGGTGAGATCCAGGGTTTG
The DNA here is from genome assembly GCA_023548195.1 of Bettongia penicillata ogilbyi. Taxonomy (NCBI): domain Eukaryota; kingdom Metazoa; phylum Chordata; class Mammalia; order Diprotodontia; family Potoroidae; genus Bettongia; species Bettongia penicillata. The sequence goes on along the minus strand of JAJHZJ010000134.1, from coordinate 9,665,475 downwards.
GAGTTTGGAAGGACTCTTTGTTGGAAAGATTTCATTTAAACACACCCAGATAAGCAACCTTTAAATCCAGTTGAGGAGTCGCCATCTACCCTACGGGTAGAAAATGTCAGGGATGTTTACCTGTAAGATCTTAGACCACCCATTTCACCTCCAGATTTTTCCATTCCTTCTATATGGAATGGAATTCAATTAGCCCACCCTTGCGGTGCAAACCTGGGATCCACTCCAAGTCCCTTATTTTGTAGAAAAGAAACTGAGGCACCGAGACTTGGATGTTGGAAATCAGGTCTTCTCACCTCAAGTTCAGCTACTTAAGAAAAACCAAACCAACCAACCTCTTGCTAATTATTGTGTCCATGAAATCACAGATCTGTCTTTTTAGCCTCATTGTCAAATGGGGAGATTGAGTTAGGTGACTCTGAAGATCCTTCTAGCCTTCTGGCTTTGTCAGGGGGAGGGAGGGGGATAGGAAGTGGGGGGACCTTACACATAGGCAGGGACAGCCATTTCTGGAGACCTCTCTGACCTGCTCAGTCATGTCTGAAATTCAATCACTGGACATTATTTCTTTGGCTTAGACTTTTTCTATGGTACAAGCGTATATATGTTCAGGAGATAGAGTTGAATGGGGGCTGTGAGGCTTTGACACTGGGGGAAGGGAGGAAAGTATGCGAGAGTTGGTCAGGTTAGCACTGGACACCAACCTCAGACTTTGATAATTTGTCCAGGGAGTGCCTTTGATCTTCAGCCTTGTAGTTCACTAACTACATGGTTGGGGGGGTGGGGCGGGGCAGGGGAGCTCTGCATGTCTGCTGAATGCATTGAGTGCACTGTGAGGCCAGTAGGGCAAAGGCAGCTGTTGCCCAAGCAGACTGGGAGGGATTAAATGATTCTCTCAGGGTCACACTGCTCAGATGTGGCTAAAGCAGGATTCAAACTCAGGTCCTCCTTTCTCAAAGTCTAGTACTGGACCTGCTGTACCCCATAGTGGACAGAAATGGGAAATGGAAATAATAGCCCTGTTTAACTCATATGGTTATAGATGTGTGGGCTTTGCATGTCTTAAAACACCAGAAATGTGAGCTAAACATTACCCATTAAAACCTGAAAACAACCCTAGGTAGGAGGGATTAGAGTTATTATTAGACTATCTTTTAAGATGAGTAAACTGAGGCTCTGAGCTATTGATTCACCCATGCATGAAAGAGTGTGAGCTGGAAAAGAGCTCAGTGTGTTTGTATTGAGTCCAATTCTCTGATTTTACAAATGAGGACATAGAGGCTGAAGAGGGTGCTCACCAACTCAGGACTGCTAATGGTTAACGAATGCTTGCGGATGAATTCGAGGAAGGTTTGGAAGGCGGGTCCAGGGTTCCATCCATTGACACCTCAGGCTCCTTGGGGGAATTAAAGCATTTTCTCTGCTTTAGACTTCCAGTCCTTGGCGAATATGTATGTGCATTTCTTTGACATTAACGATTTTTATTTTCCAAGAGCTTTGCCTAAGTCCGGCTTTGCATAAGTAAAGTCAGGACCCTGACTCTCGGTCCTTGAGCCTGAGGCTCCTTTCCGTGTTGCCAAATAGCCAGCCTTTGTCTCTCTGCCTGCCTCTTTTCACATCTGAGTTGGTAGGACCCGGTTCCAGCTGCCTTTGGACTCTCTTTTCACCTTTGCTTTTGAATCAGCTCACGCATTTTGCTGAGATGATTTCCCCACCCTGGTTATTTTTTTAAAGTGTCTTCTGTATTTTCATTTCCGTTGATCTTGGAATGTATTCTTTGTCACAGGCAAGATTTCAAAGGTTCATCTCTTGACCTTTGTTTCAACCAGGAGAAAGACAGAGAAGGCGTAAGTGTACGTGTCCCTGCTGCCAATAGGCTGAGGCTTCCTGTTCCACAGGCAGGGATGACCTACCTTGAGACCACTGGGTCAATGAGTACAGGCCAATTTGGCCCCTAGAAATCTCAGAAAGGACTTTACTACAGCTTGACTTTTGCCTGCCCTCTACCTGTCAGTCAGTCAGTCCGTCAACAGGCATTTGTTAAAAGTGCCCACTATGTGACAGGCATTTACTAAGTGCTGAGAATACAAAGAAAGGCAAAAACCAGTCCCTGACTCTTATAGAGTTCACATTCTAATGGAGGGATACAGCATGTGAACAAACATGTACATTTGAGACATATATTCCCAGATCTTTATTTTACTTCACACACCCTAGGAAGAAAGCTAACAGATGGGGATTAAGCTTCATGAAGAGATGCAGAGGATGATGCCCAGGAATGGAGAGGCGAGAGTCCCCCGGACACTGCCCTGTAGTGCTGTGGTCATCTCAGAGAGTCATATTCCTAACCTGGAGACCTTCAGAGAAGGGCAGCTATGTCATAGGAGGTTTGGTGGAAAGATCTGGGTGTTCAGACTGGACAAGAGGCTGGGGAGAGATGAGTGCTCTCTGGGTATCCTAGGGGATGTTACATGTTACAGGCTGTTCTACTTGGCCCCTGAGGGCAGAACTAAGAGAGAACAGGTGGGAAATGCAGAGAGAAAGATACCATGCCACCCTCCCCCTCAACCCCCAGATTGGCAAAGATGAAAAGGAAAAATGTTGGTGGCATACTCATACATTGCTGGTGGAGCTGTGAGGTGGTCCAACAATTCTGGAAGGGAATTTGGAATGATAATTTCAAAGAGACTAAACCAGGAATTAACGTGTGATACAAACCACCAGACATACATCCCACGACAACAAGGATGGAGGAAAAAGACCCATAGGCACCAAAAGTTCTTGGCAGTGCTTTCTGTTGCCATCTAGAACTGAGGACAAAAAGGGTTGTCATCAGCTGGGAAATGTTTGAACAGACTGTCTTCTAGGAAGAGTTCAGTGAACTGATACAGAGAAACGTGAACAGAGCAAGCAGTCCAGTTCACACAATGGCCATCATTGTGTAATGACTTTGAAAAGACTTCCAAGGCTGGACCCACACAAGGACCAATCAAGATGCCAGACAGCTGAGGAGAGGATAGGCTTCTTATCTCCTGGCAGAGAGGGGGTGGGCTAAAGGTGCAGAATAACACAAGTATCTTTGGACTCAGCCAATGTATGGATTTGTGTTGCTTTGCTATGATGGTCATTACAAGGGTGACCTTCAGGTGGAGTTGGGTTGGGGTGGACAGCAAAAATGAAAGAAAAGACCGTTGAGGAAACACTTAAAAATTTATAGAAGAGATTAGAAGCTCAGAAAGGACAGTGTTAATCAGAAAAGGCAAATGGGCAGTTTTGTTATTACCTTTATAGCTAATATAGCGTTGGTTGCTGTCTAGTCATTTTTCAGTCATGTCTGACTCTCCATGATCCCATGTGGTTTTTCTTGGCAAAGACACTGGAATGGTTTGCTCTTTCCTTCTCCAGCTCATATGGCAGATGAGGAAACTGACACAAACAGGGTGAAGTCCCAGATCACACAGCTCAAATTGTCTGAGGTTGCATTTGAACTTACCTTCCTGACCCCAGACCTAGTGCTCTGAGTCACCTACCTGCCCTTACAGCGACTGTACACTACTTTTAAAACTATGTCAAACCAGTTCAAAGTTTCATATTCAAACCCCTCTTTCTCTCCTTTGTCTTTTTAAATGTTCACATTTGTTAATAATGATTAAGTTCATAATGAAATAAACTGCAGTGAGGCATATTAAGGCTCAATATGAGGGAAAAGAAACCACCTTAACAACTTCCCAAGTATCTCCAAATGGAATGTATGCTTGTCTTCCTTCAAAAAATGTAAATACCTTGAGAATATGGCTTGGTGTTGTTGTTTTGTATCTGGATGCCCAGTCCTAGCACACAGTAGGTGCTTGATAATTACTTATTGATCGACTGGGGGAAGTAGTAGGTTATCTTTCACTAGAGAACATTGAGCACAGTGCTTGGCACATAGTAAGCATTTAATTAATGGTTCTCACTGACTGATTGATTGTTGTAGAGGATATCCTTCCTCAGGGGAGCTGAAGTTTCTTCCAGTTAGAAGATTCTGGAATCCTTCAACTTTTTTGGGTGATCGAACATTAGTCAATATCGCTGGTGCACAGAACAAAGTGCTACATGCTGGGGACAAAGAAATGAAATGACACAGAAGGTCTAAATCCCACGCCCTCCCCCTCCCCCCTCTGCTGCCAATGCCTCCAACTGCATGTCTCCCAACAGACCTTGGAGCTGCTCCTTGGGCTGACGAGACCCTAGACTATGGAGATGGAACAATGCATTTGACCAATGCATTTGAGAAACCAGTGGTTTCTCAAAGTCTCGCCTCAGGTCTCTCCCTACTCAAGGACATTCCCTCCTTAGCAGCCAAGGCCATTTTTCTAAAATGCAGGGTGAATCCTATCCCTCCCTTAACCCCATAAACTCCAAGGTCTAAATATCAAATCCTTGTTGGCTGTCCCTCACACCTAGAATGCAGTTCTGCCTTCTGGACTGATTCCGTTTTCCTCCAAGACTCACCTCCAATCCCACCATCTGAAAGAAGCCCTCCCTATTCCCTGATCCCCTCTAGTCCCTTCCCTCTGAAATTGCAGCCCGTTTTCATTGTAGATAGCTCGTATGTACATGGTTGTTTGCATGCTTTCTCCTCAATAAGAAAATGAGGGTGAGGACCAGATTTGTTTTTTCTCTGTGTCTCCAGTGCTTAGCCCAGTACCTTGCACATGGGTAATGTTGCATTGATGCTTCTTGGCTTGGCTTGACCAGCCCCTCTGTTCACTGGGCAGTTGGCCCTGGTTTCCATGCAGAAGCAGGAAACAAGAGCCCAACACATGGCTTCCCACCACAGTACAAGAACTTGGTGCATCTTTCCTGCGGTTTCTCACTTGGCTGCTTCACCAATTATATCTTAGTATTCATGAGGGACATTTGGGTTGTACAACATCCAGTGGCATAAGGCCATGTCAAGAGGAAAAGCTGAGTCCTTTTGAAATCCAGATCCTATTCGCTGTTTAACTTGTAGGTGCTCTATTACAAAAGCTAGGGCCGGATCCTTGACTGGGTTGTGACTCACCAAGACAAGCAGAAGGCCTCTATGCAAAGTGAGGGGACTGGCCTTGGTGGTCCCCAGACCTTTCTCACTCTAAATCCATGATCCCACAATGGGAGATGGTGTCACCAAACATTTCAGGAAGCCGGGTTGGGCAAGCTGTGCTGAAGCCCTGTAAACCCTGTCTTTATGTGCCACTTGCAGGTTTGCATTCACATGTTCTCATTTTTTCAACTTCCAAATACATTAATAATTTCACAAACATGTTTAAGGAGCCCTGATTTGTTACTTTCTTCACTTGCCTCAATGATAATTATATATTTCAAAAGCTGGGGGAAGCCCAAAGAGGAGAATGCTCCTCTTGATCTGGTTCTCCTTGGTTCTGAGGGGAAAAGTCTCAGCTTGAGGAGACTGGGGTTATTTCATGGAGGAATGACATTTAGTTTCTGCTCAAAGTACCAGTAGGAATTCACCAGATGAAGGAGCAAAGGGACAGGATCATAGCTGGAATCTACCTATGGCCACATCCTTGGGAGCAGAGACACTGGGGTAGGGGAGTGGCCTGCTGGATCAAGATTGCCAGGTTTCAGGGTCTGCTGTGATTTCCTTCTCTTTCCCACAAGCCCCTCAGAGAACTTGAGAATCTTGGTAGACTGACCAGTCAGTTCAAGCCTCTCTGTCTGCAGTGAATAGGGCCAAAGACAAGTCAGACTGAGAGGTGAGCATGGGAAAAGTCATGTTTCTGGGGCCAGAAGAAGGGGATCCATTCAGAGCATGAAAAACACAGAGGGGATTGCAATGACTCATCCGGAACGGCAGAGTGGTGCTGGATTGTAGAGGGCTCTAAATGCCAAGAATCTGAATGTATCTCAGGAGGTAATAGAGGCCCCTGAGGATTTTTCCATAGAGAAGTAACGTAACTATATATAAGGACAGTTAATCTGGCATTGGCTGAAGAAGGGATGGAGTGAAGGAAGAGGTTGTAAAGGTGGGAAGGCCTGTTAAAAGGCCTCTTTGGTAGCCCAGGCAAGTGGTTGTGGGATTGGGAGCTCCAGGTTGGAGAACTGCTAAGCAAACCATCTGCCTTGAGAATTGATGTTTGTTACCAGCTACTAGAGCCCCAGCACTGGGGTTGGCATCAGGTTGTACCCTGCCTCTTTGCTACTCCTTCAATTTCTCCAAGTTTGTCTCTTTAGGAATAAGGAGGAAAAGTCTGGTCCCCTTCAGTAAAGGGTTTTAGATACAGAGATAAAAGGAACTTTAAGGGTTGTCCAACCCAACTCTACATATCCAAGTTACCTGGGGAAAAGGGGAAGAGTTAGGATTTGAACTTAGATCTCTTACTGCAGAGCTAGAGATCCTTCTGCTAAGACATCTTAACTCATTCAACCCTGGGCAAGTCACTTAACCCTGTTTGGCTCAGTTTCCTCATCTATCAACTGATCTGGAGAAGGAAATGACCAACCATTCCAGTATTCCTTCCAAGAAAGCCCCAAATGGGGTCATAAAGAGTCAGGCATGACTGAAATGACTGACCAACCAGAGCCCAAGACTCCCCTATTATAATTTCCTCTCCCCTATTCCAGCTTCTCCTTTCCTGAGGTGAATCTGGGGCATAAGAAACCAAGGAGTTTCCAGAGCTTTGCCTACTTGCCTGAGGAGCTGGTTTGGAATTCTCCTCAAGGTCAAGGGAGACTCTTTATGAATATGTCAAACCTTCTGTGTATTAGAAAGTCTGAAGTCATGAAAATTGCATTGAAAGCAATTTCTTTGCTACTAGGGACAGTCCCTTGATTGACATCCCAGCTTAATATCATGGCTAAAATTAATTTTAACATTACAGACATTCATTAGTCACTTACTGGAGGCCAAGCCCTGTTCAAAGCTCTGGGAATATGAAAACCCAATGCAAAGTGGTCCCTGCTCAAATGAAGCTTACCTTTGACTAGGATAATACAGCATCAGGCAAGGAGGATTGACTGAGCATCTCTTAAAGCACACAATGCTAGCACTGTGTGGCTCACCAGGAACATGAAAAGGAAAATCAAACAGTTGCTGTCCTCTAGGACTCTGCATACCACTCCTAAAATTCTGAAATACTCGCTTTGTTTTCCTTTCTTTATTTTTTTTTTAGCTTACTAGAAAATCTCTTTATGATTGTGAAGTTTGGGATATGAAAGGTTTAATTAAATCTGAGCAGCTTGGAAGCAGAAAAAAATTGGCTCAATTACCTTTATCCATTTCACATGGGTATATGGAATGTTTCTGTGAATACTTTCAAGCATCAGTTTTCCAACGTTGGGGGAATTCATAAGGATGGAATTGGAAAGGTACTTTCCAGCCCTGAAATGCTTTCTGTTGATCTCCCTGTAAAAATTAGCTCATGAGCTCCATCCTTCAGGAGCCTTCTCTGATCCCCAGAGTTGTGAATGGCCCTCTCCTTCACTGAATTTGTTTTGTATCATTCTTGAATTTACTTTTTTCTGTGTACATATTTCACCTCAGTAAGAAGTACTCACTCTGGAGACAAAGAACCTGGGTTCAAATTCTGCTTCTAATGTTTGTTACCTGTGTGGCCCTTTATGTGCCTGGGCCTCAATTTCCCCTTCTATAAAATAAGGGAGTTGGACAATACAAACTCAGAGGTCCCTTTCATCTCTCAGTCTCTGACCCTTTGGTTAGTAGGATGTGATCTCCTTTGGGGGAAAATACTTGTTTCATTATTGCCTTTGTATCCCCATTGTTTAGTAGGTACTTCATAAGTAGGTAGCACTTAGCACATAGTAGGTCCTTCGTAAATAACTCTTTGCTAACCTTAAAGTACTATGTAAAGAACAGATATTAGCTATTGTTATTAATAAGTGCTTGTTGACTGATGGATAGATGAAATAGCATCTCACAGTCACTGGAACAAAACCAGGAAGCAGTGCGGACTGGAACATTTATATTGGAAATCAGTTGGAAAAGTTCTTGAGGGGACCCTGAGCATGGTCTTAAGGATATAAGATGCACTGGAGGAGCTGAATTTATTTAGCTGAAAAAGATAAGGCTCAGAGGAACCACCAAGGGAGCTGTCATCAAGATTTTGAAAGGTTGAATGGGTTAAGATGTTTTAGCAGAAGGGGCTCTAGCTCTGCAGTAAGAGATCTGAGTTCAAATCCTAACTCTTCCCCTTTTCCCCAGGTAACTTGGATATGTAGAGCTGGGTTGGACAGCCTTTAAAGTTCCTTCTATCTCTGTATCTAAAACCCTTTAGGGAAGGGGACTACACTTTTTCTCCTTATTCCTAAAGAGACAAACTTGGAGAAATTAAAGGAGTAGCAAAGAGGCAGGGTAGGATATTCACATGATCTATAGAAGTTCTGGCAACTAAAAGGGTTCCAGAGACATAGTTTCTGGGTAATTTGATTGTTTTATTAATAAGGCCAGTACATTATTAATAAAAGGATGGTCATTCAGTCATCTCCCTTAGACCAAAGACAATCATGGTGGCTAGGCACAGGTGTGTATGTATTCTTTTGGAAGAGAAGTGGCAATCAACTCTGATTGGTTAATACAATGGGAGGTGGGTTATATTAAAATGAGGGGCCTAGAGCTTACTCTTGGACTGAGAGTCTTATCTCTATTCCCAGGCCCCCACCCCTCACCCCCCAGTTTTAGGCAATCTAATGGAAGAATTTATCCCCACCCAAACCTGAGTTTTAACACAATGTTCTAACATAATAGACTTTCCCACTTCAGATTAAATTCCTTGTAAAGTTAGGTGGGGTCTGGACAGGATTGAGGAGAGTTAATTCCATTTCATTATCAGTAATGTCCTTCAAGAGACTGAACTTTGTGTTTTTTTAAATCAGGACTTTAGAGGAAGGGAAGAATTCTGGATCTCTCCAAAGTATTGCTTATTAATAATCATTTCTCTCAGAGTCATTCCAAAGCAGAACAGACAGACTGGAAAGGAAAGCGTTGGCTCCCCCTTTTTGAGGGTCTCCAAGCAGAGCCAATGATCATTGGTTGACTGCATTATGGTGGGGATTTGGCTTCATCTCTAGGATGGACTTGCCTGCTCTGAGTTACTGGGATTCTGTTCTCCCTTGGTCTATCTTTTTACCACCTTTCCCCATCCTTCCCCTCCCTCCCCCACCAAAAAAAAAAATGTCACTCACTACCTATCAGGAAAAAAAAAAAAAACAAAAAAGCTTCCTCAGCAAAATGGAAAAGGAGGATAAATATTCACAGAGAAACCTTAGCCACTGGGTACATCTGTACACATCATTTGAAAGTCTAATCCCAAATATTATGTACCCAGTGGGAGAGGTGACTGTGGAAGATGCTGGGGTCTTATCTTCTCTCCTTTCTCTTTCTGACAATGGGAACAGAGGAGCTGTCACGGAAAGGCTTTGGGGAGTTTTCTTACTTGGCTGTGCTAAATCTCCAAAAAACAATTACTATTTTTAGTCAAATCTTGAAAAATAACCATGTCTTTTGGCCTTAGGTGTTACTGCTGTTGACTTCTGCATGTAGATTCTCAATCATTCGATAATTCAGTGAACACTTATCAAATGTGTGTTTGCTCTGCCAACTTCAGGGTCAAGAGGACCTGGGTGTATGTCCCATCTTTAACTGGGATTGTGTGATTTTGGACAATCAATTAACCTCACAATGGCCTTAGAACACTTCCTAAAATTATAAATCATAGAGATAGTTCTGACTTGCTGGGTTAGAGGAGTTTCCTCATGCAGGGAAATTACTCAATCCTCCCTATCCTACTGAGTGCTAAGCCCTGGGGATAGGAAGACACATTAGCAGAAGCCTGCCTTCAAGGAACTGCTACATTTTATGGAAGTAGGGTAGATGATGGAGAAGGAAAGGGCAAATCCCTCCAGTATCTTTGGCAAGAAAACTCCAAATGTGGTCACAGAGAATCAGACATGACTGAAACAACAGTAGCAGCAGCAGCAGCAAGGTAAATTAGCTTGACACATAGTAGGAGAAAGGACGTGAGAGAGCCACACAATACTCAAGAAATTTGGAGGAGTGAGAAAGCATTCAGACCTGGGCATCAGGGAAAGCTTCACTGAGTAGGTAGCCACTGAGTTAAGTCTGGAAGAAAAAGGATTCTGAATGAAAGAGGTAAGAAAAGAGTGTATTTTAGATATGCGGCACAGCTTGTACAAATACATGGAAGATGGAGATGGCAAGCTTAGGCTAGAGAACAGCTGGTTTGGCTGGACCTTTGCATGAAGAGAAGTAACTGTGAACTCAGAGAGTCATCTGGAGCAAGACTAGGGAGGGTTTCAGCTGCCAGGCTGAGTAGTTTAAAGGTTACTCCAAAGGCCATAGGGGGCTATTGAGGGCTCCGGAGGGAGGTCAGAAACAGGTCTCAAGGAGGTTTTTTGGATAGTTCTGTGGAGGATGGATACGAAAAAGCAGAGACGGGAAGCTGGGAGACAAATTACAACACAGACTCCTAACATTTGGTAGTCTGAAAAAGAGTAAGCCTCAAAAAGAAATCTTTGCCCAAATTGGAGCTGACATCTGCTGCGCGCATCATGATATATAAATCAATTGCTTTGTCCACTCAATCTTTCCTTCCATTCTCTGTTGGGGTGTGGGTGTTGGGTTGTAATAAATTCTTGTCCTTAGATTTCCTATGAGCAGAAAATTTCAGAAGTTTTTAACAGCTGACAGGGAAATGAAATAAAATTTCTAATGTTTCTTTACTTCTCTTCCAGTCACCATGCCCTCTTCCTACTCAAGTGACCTTAAACAAGTCAATCCCCTTCTCCATGCCTCAGTTTCTCCATTTGTAAAACTAGTGATAAGACTCAATGACCTCTAATAACTGGCTCTGCATCTCAATTCTATGAGCTTAGGACCTTGTGGTCTTTTATACTTCGTCTTTACTCTGTAGAAAGAGCCCCGTGGACTGGGAATCAGGATACCTGAGCTCCAGATGGGACCCTGTTACTAATTAGTAACCCTGTTACTTCTCAGCCGCTTGATTCATATAAGTCATTTTTGGTCACTGTGGGCCTCACTTTTCTATATGAAGGATTTCTAACCTGGAAAGGGTGTGTGGCTAGATTTTGGCAGTGGATAGTTTATATTAGCTTGGAAGGGGAAGGTGCATATATTTTCACTTATCTCTAGCTGACATTTCCTTCAATAATGAGTGGAGGAAAGAACAAGGTTCTGAGTAGGAGTGTGGAAGCAGGTCCATTGGCAGTCCCCTTGGTGGCCTCCCCAAGGGATCAAGGGCATAAACAAGGTAAGGAACCTCTAGACTGGATGATCCCTGAGGGAGCTTGGGTTTCAGGGGCTTGAGACCTTGAAGATAAGGTCCATCATACATCCCTGTGTCCTCCTCCCCCAGTGGCTTTGTAGGCATTTTTCATCCATTTTGCATTTACTTCTCTGTGTAGCTTCATTTCTCTCCCATGAAATGTAAGTTTCTGGAAGGCAGGGGCTGTTTCCTCTTTGTATTGCTAGTATTAATACATAGCAGGCATGGAATCAATACTTTCTAAATGAATGAATGGATTAGGAAGTGCTTTGGATGGGATGCACTGAATCATCTTGTCTCATATCCTAATTTTGCAGAGAAGGACATACTGCCTTAATGGCTTGATATTCATTCATTCTTGGAATCTGGAGATTAGTTCTAGCTATGCTAAAGACTAGAGTCCCACTGAGGCCAGAGATGCCAACAAAGTATTGGAAATCATGGGGATGGGGGATGGAATGGATTCAAGAATCATGGTCTTGTCATTGGGTGAATGCTCACTAAATGTGCTAGTCTCTTTCTGGATGCTAGTGTACAAGGAGATTGTGGCAGGTCAAGAGGAGTCCAAAGAAGGATGAGGACAGAGGAAGAGGTCTCTGAAAGAAATCAGGGCAGTCACCATTGGAAAAGAGGATAGGGGGCTGGCAGGTGGGCATTCTGACCACCACCTTGTGATCTGAGGGTTCTAACCATTTGAAGGGCTGCCTTGGCAATGTCTTCTAATCAATCAATCCACACGAGCCTTTGATAAGGAAGCACTGGGATGATGTTGGATATTCAAAGAAGCCACAAGAATAGTCCCTTATATTCTAGGAAAAGAGGGAGATGCCTGGATCTTCCATAGATTCCATCCCCTGAGGACAGATACCTAACAGAGATGCTGCCTTTCTCTGTGACTTGGAATTGGGGAATACCGCTTGGTCCCTAAGAGAGGTAGGTTTAAGATTAGGGATTATATACAGTAGAGATACAAAGGACCTCAGAGGCCATAATCTCAGTTCAATCCTCCTCATTTTGCATATGGGAAAACTGAGTCCTAGAGAGGCAAAGTAATTTAGAATCATCAGTCTAGAGATGGAGAGAACTTCAGATGTCATTTATCTCAAGAACCTTATTTTTACAGGTGAAGAAACTGAGTCAACTAAATTAAATGAATGATCTGAGTTCATGCAGATAGTAAGCCTCAGAGATAGAATTTTAATCCAGATCCTTTTACTCCAGAGCCAATGTTCTTTCCACTATTATCAAGAGACAAAACAAGCAAAGAAACACATTTTGATATATAATCAGGTAAGGGTTTTGGACCCATCAGTTCTAAAAAGAGAGGTTGAAATTATACAAAGCTTGGACAGGTGATGATCAGCATATCATGGATTATTGAAATTTTCCTTAGCAAAGTGGCCAGAACATAGTAGGCACTTAATAAAAGTTAGTTGATTGCCTGTCTATCTGGAATTCACTATATCTTTACTTCTGTCTCTGAGAATCCTTAGAATAGATGATGGTGCAAAGAGCTGTCTGTTTTTGGACAAATCCCCTCTGGGCCTCAGTCTTCCTGTCTGTCAATTAAGGGTGCAGCCCCAAGTGCCTTCTAAGGTCCTTCCAATTCTAAATCTATATGTCCTGCTGAATTCTGTTTCCCATTCCTGTTTCCCTGATCCCTCCTACAATGCCTGGTACAGAGCATCTCTCTTGATTTACAAATCTATCTTGTCTCATTTGATCCTGATGAAGCAGGAATCCATTAATTTCTTCATTCTACAGATGGAGACTCAGAGAGTTGAGGTCACTTGCCTAGGGTCACACAGCAAAGAAGTTCAAGAGGTGAAATTTGAACCCAGGTCTTTTTGACATAAATGCCAATCATGAGTATTTTGATAACCTCCCTACATCTCCATAAAAAAAAAAATAGACAGAAAATTCAACTTCACTTCCCCAAAACTGTTGAGATCATTAGTTGCCAGAAATGAAACATGAAGCCCACTGCTAATGCATTTATGTATGCTGCTTCTGCATATTTTATCTCTGTTTTAAGGTTGAATCATTTATCCAGGGGCTGGGCACCAGAAACTGCCTATGAATTATTAGCTAGGATGGGCGGTGCAACCTGACCCGCTTTTCTCATCACCTGATTTCCTTTTCATTCTGTCCTCTGGACCTAGGCCCTAGACAAACTGCTTCTTAGACTGGGATCTTTTAAAAGGCACATTTTTGGAGGTGATTCCTTGCAGGAAAGGGTCTGGGGCTGTTCTCTGGATTGTTCCAACATCTGTGAAGATGCCAAAGCTCTCCTCTACAGGATTTCTCCCCCCTCCTTTCTCTTTTATCTATTCATAATTGAGTAGCACAAGGTACCTAGCTCAGTATTTGCTCTAAACCACACTTGACATTGGGACCTCTCTGGAAGGAGCTGCCTTCCTGCTCAGAAACCTGATGAGTCCCCAGTACTACAGACCAAAGTCCTCTCTGCTTGATCTGGCATTCAAGGCTCTCCTTACTCTGATCCCAATCTACCCTTTGGGCCTTGTCTACTACTCCTCCCCTTCACTCAACTTCAACTCCAGTCAAGCTGGATTTAAGAACTCTCAGACACACCATGAACACAATCCTCTCTGCCCTTAACTTTCCTTTCAGGAGAACATTGAAACATTTTGTGGGGAACTGAGATCATAGGATGCTAGACTTTGGACTAGAAGGGATCTCAGGGGCCACTGAGTCCAACCCCCTCCACTTCTAGAGGAAGAAACTGAGGTAAGTTAAATGGCTTTTCTAAGCATCAGGTATATTTGTGTGTGTGTGTGTGTGTGTGTGTGTGTGTGTGTGTGTGTGTGTGTGTGTGTGTGACAGAGAGACAGACAGATACAGGACTTGATTCCAGGCCAGTCTGATTCCAAGGCCATCCCTCTATGTACTGAGTTGTGCTCTCTCTCCTTGTTATTCAAGGGGCCCCTTCTTGTGAGGGAACCTGACATAGCTAAACAGCCTGCCCTGTGTTGTAGGAAAGCTTTTCCATTCTCACTGGGAAAGCCATGTTCAACCACCAGCTTTTTTGGGGGGGAGGGGCTGAGGAATTGCTATGCTAAATATAGTTATCTATTAAATAACCTCTTCCCAGAGCTTGTGGCAGATCATCAATCCTGTGCGTGAATGCACGCCAGGCTGGCCAGATGTGAGCAATCTGAAGGAAGCAGAGATGTTGCGTACCAGTCAAGGCCACTCCTGTACATAAAACCAATGCTTTCCTCCTGAAGTCAAAAAAGGGCCTAGAAAATAGACTGTTTGTCATGATGGCTATTAGCTGGGCACTGCCAACTGCCATGCCGTTGCCTTCAAAGTGGAATAAGTAAGATTTATCATAGGTAAGAAAATGAGTCTGAAGGAATCCTACTTAACACCTGTTTGACAGTTAGTGTATGAGGTCCAGCAGAGCCAGGCCTTGTGGATTGGAAACCGAGTCGCCAACATTCTGCTAATCTTACAAAGTCCTTCTTATCCCCTGAAGAAGAGAGTTGCAGCCAACCTTGGGCTCTCCCTCCCACATATACCATTTGGGGCCCAGGGGTGCTGGCTCTCCTGTCTTTCTCCTCCTCCACACTCACAATCCTCTCCCCTTACCTCAGGTCCTCCTTTATTCTCAGAAGATTATGGTGACAGCCTCCTCCTAGGTCTGCCTTCCTGTAGTGCCTCCCATGTCTACTTCATCCTCCTTGTAGTTTGGCAGAGTGAGATTCCTAGGACACATGGAACCAACCCTATCAGTCCCACATCACAAAGCTCTCTTGGCTCCCTACTGAGTCCAGGTCCAAATACAGGCTCTTCCCCTCATAGTCTGACCCTAGCCCACCTTTTCAGATTTGTGTCCATCGGTGGCAGGCAACAAGCATTTATTGAACTCCTCCCGTATGCTAAGGACCAGGCTAAACTCTGGGAAAGACGAAAACAATGCTTGCATTCTGATAAATGAGACAGCATGTGAGTAACTCTTTACATGAATGATCTTTACAAAGCACATTAAAGTTAATCTCAGAGGGAAGGCCCTGGGAAAAGCCTCCTGGAGGACATGCTTGCTGTTCCGACTGAATGCAGGTAAAAAGCCCTTGCTGATCTTCCCTGGCTGCTAGCCCACTCCCCAATATATACTCCTTATTTCCCTTGTGTTGTACTTTTCATTATATAAGTAGCACATGTCTTGGGATATCCCAGGTCTTGGTCATGCAGGCAGCTGTCTCCAGAGTCCAGCTGCCGCTGGAGGGAGGGACTTGGTCTGCCTTTGTGGGACTTCATAGGTCGTGCCCCCACCAATTGGCTTTCCCCCTTTGATTATAAGTTAGTCAGGCATACTTAATTAGCTTTTAGAAAGGGGTATTTACTAAGGTAGCATGGTGAAAAGGTTGACAAAGCTTCCCCCAAGCATCTGTGACCTGCTCTGCCACTAGGACCCTGAGAGCTGAGCTATGTGAAGTATTCGTGTTACTATCTTTAAGTAAGACAGAACTTTCTGTTGAATTCCTTGGGGAGTGATAAAGCCACCTCCCCTGAGTGTGTCCTTCATTCCCAATGATACTAGGTTAGCTGTTCTAGCAATATTCCTAGGAAGTCTAGAGTCCTCTGAGCCTTCACCTTTCACTAGGATCTCCACTGTTCAGGGGGAAGAGCTAGGGGGAGACTCAGAACCTTCTTCCTTAAGCACTTGGCTGGAACAGGCTTGAGAGCTCAGTTCCCCACCGGTTTGCTGGTTTATACAAGTCCCACTAATGTGGCCAGATCTCTTTGACCAATCTAAATATACTCCATACATGTTATTCCATTGCATCCAGTGGTTTACAAGGATTGCTAAATGGACTGAGGACTTTTCATATCTAGCCTAAAGCACTTGATTGAATGATTAATTCAACACAGACTTCCCCCTTCCCTTTCTCTGATTCACTGATTGACTCAGTGATGTTCTCTCTTGCCGGTTAAGTGGGATGAGATGATTGATTGACCGACTGACTTAATTGACACAGCTCCAAGTGTATACATAAGGTTCCCCCACATAGAATATATGCTCCTGTAGGACAGGGACTGTTTCACTGTTTGTTTCTGTATATCCAGGAAACAGTGCCTAATAAATGCTTGTTATTGACTAACATGAGAGGAAGGCGATGGAGAACACCAAATGGGAGACAACCCAGAGGAAGAATTTCAGTTCTTTGGGTAGTCTTCTTTATGGAGAAAATGTGAGAGGGAGGGGAAGATGGGCCTCTATTGTCAGTGAGCCTGCAGAACTAGTGAAGGGTTAAAGAATCAGAATCACTTACAAACACATTATAATCCTATCTGGCTTGCCCTGCAGCCCCCTCCCACTCCCCTCCCCCCATGCCTGAGCCTTTTCCTTTGGACACCTGCTGGTGTGTACCCAGGGAAGGCAACTCGTTTGTGTATTAGCCCAAGCAAAGTGTAATTAAGAAGAGATACTGAATTACAATACTCTCTCTCCATGCCCCCCCCACCCCCACCCCGTCTCAATTTTTGAAAGTATTCCAAGGCTATGGATAAATGGTTTGGGATTATCTACTCTTTGCTTTTCCACAATTTCTACTCAGATTAATATATATAAAATTGAAATATGTCTATAGTTGAAATATATCTATATCTATTTATATCTATCTATCTATCTATCTATCTATCTATCTATCTATCTAATCTGTGTAATGTAAAAGCCCTGATTTTAAAGTCAGGGGGAATTAGATTCAGACCCGAGGTCTGACACGCACTCACTGTATGACATGGAGCAGGGAAGAGAAAGAAAGAAGCATTTATAGAACTCTTACCATGTGCCTGGCACTGTACTAAGTACTTTTGCTTAAACAACAAATATTATCTCATTTGACCGTTGCAACAATCCTGAGAGATAGGGGTTATTATTGTTGCTGTAGTTGTTATCCCATTTTACAGTTGAGAAAATCGAGGCAAAAAGAGGTAAAGTGACTTAAGACCATACAACTAGTATCTGGGGTGGAATCTGAACACAGGGCTTCCTGACTCCAGACCCAGGCTCTGTCCATGGTGCTGATGTGAAATAGGTCACTTTCTTTTCCTTCTCTTCACTGTAAAATGGGACTGATATATGTACCTCCCTCTTTTTAGAGCAGCTGTAAGGCTAGTACCTTGTAAAATTGAAGTCATTATAGAAAGATGAGTTATTGATAACAATAACTAGTAATAGCAATGATGGCTAGCCCTCTGAGGTTTACAAAGTGTTTTCTGTATATTAATTCAGTTGAAGCCCACAATAACCCTGTGAGGTAACTATTAATATCTCCATTTTACAGGTGAGGAAACTGAGACCTGTGTGATGGGCTCAGAGTCACACAGCCAGTAAGTATCTGAGGTAGGATTTGAATTCAGATCTTGGCAACTCCAAGTCCCATCAACCACTGAGCCACCTAGCTACCAATTTCATGTTCCTCCCTTTATGCCCTTCAGAGTTGAGTCAGACTTGTTGACTTGCTGTAACTTCTACCCGAGATTCAATTTCCTGTCTCCATCAATCAATATCAACCAACAAATTTTTATTAAATGCCTACTGTATGCCAGGCACTGTACCAAGCTCCATACCTCTATGCAAATTATTCCTTATTCTTGGAGTGCACCTTCTCCTGACTCTTAGGTCCAACCAAAGATCAGTTTGCTGCCACCTATTCCTTTAGGGCTTTTCTTGGTGTCCCCGCCTCCCTATTGATAATATGTTCCCTCCCCTTTCCCTTTTCCCAGCTCCCATAGTAATGTGCATTTTCTTACCTGAGTACATTTTTCTTTTTTTCTCTATAGAAAATAGAATGTTTGCTTCTTGAAGGCAGGACCTGCTTTCTTTGGGTTTTTTCTTCCCAGGTCCACACACGGTAGTTCCTGCCACAGCGTTGGTGTTTAACAAATGTTAAATTATGATTACTACTGATAATCGAAATGAATTCTCTTGCATCTTGAATTCTCATGAAATAGAAAATGAATATACAGTATTTATTAGTGAATTCATTTCAGTTCCCCAAGCATTTAAATGCCTACCACATACAAGTTATTGTGTCTTCATTTAATAATCAATTATGTCTTCAGTATCTGTTTGGAGTGGATGTCATTTTCTGAGAAGTAAAGCATTTTTGTGGTTATTTCTGTTAGTGTGGCTTATCCCATATTCTGGAATTTGTAGACATCTCTTTAGCTTAGCATTAGTTCATACAAAAGTAGAACATTAAAAGTAGACAGGATCATTTTGTTCACGCTTCTCGTTTTTCAGGCAAGTAAACTGAGGCTTGGCTAGGCCAACTTCCTCTGGGACCTTGCCCAAGGTCCCACAACTCAGCAGTGGAAGAGTTGGAACTGGAATCCAGGTCTCCCATGTGAAATCCAGTCTACTTTCCCATACATGTCTTTTCCTTTTCTATTTATCTTTTAAGAATATTTTAATTTAAGAAAATTTTAATTAATTAAATTAATTAAAGAAATTTTAATTAATATTTTAATTAATAAAGACATTAATTAAAATGCCTTTTGCATTTTACATCATGGTGGTTTCTTGATTCCTATTGGACCCCTACCCTTGTAACAAAGAACAGTAGCCAGGAAAAGTGATGGACAAAGTCATGCTGTCTGACAGAGCATTCCCAGCCTTCTGTCTCTTCTCTGGGACTGATGTTATTCATTGCCACTATACTAGGTCTGGCAGTGAAGTGGCACAGTGGGCAGACCTCTAGTCCACGGTCAGGAAATCCCGAGTTCCAATCCAACTTCAGATACTCAGTTGTATGACTCAGGCAAGTCACTTCACCTGTATCTGCCTCAGTTTCCTCATCTATAAAATGGGGATAATAACATTATTACCAGGTCCCAGGGCTGTTGTGAAGATCAAATGAGATATATGTAACATAGTAGGCACTATATAAATACTTATTATCTTTCCTTTCCCTCTCTTTAGTGTTTTTCTCCTTTGTTCAGTTGTGTCTGACTCCTTGGACCCCATGAATTATGGCACCCCAATACTGTCCATGGAGTTTTCTTGGCAAAGATACTTGAGTGGTTTCACATTTCTTTTTCCAATGGATTAAAGCAAACAGAGGTGGAGTGACTCAACCAGGGTCATATGACCAGTAAGTGTCTGAGACTGGATTAAACTCGGGTCTTTCTGATCCTAGGACTAGTGCTCTATCCACTGAGCCATCCAGCTACCTCCATTTTACACTAGGGATTCTTAACCTGGGGTCAATGGGTAGATTTCAAGGAATTAGCAAAAGGTTGGGGAAAAAATTCTTTGTTTCACTAACTTCTAACTGAAATTGACTTTCTCCTTCCACTATAATGTAGGCAAAGAATCATTATTGAGAGAGACTTCATGGTTCCATCAGATACCCAAAGGGTGAAACCAAACAGTTTAAGAATTCCTATTGTACACTTTTGGGAATTATTGTGTAAATGGTTCTTCTGTTTCTACTTTTCATCTCTGCATCAGTTCATATAAGTCCTCCCTGTTTCTCTGAATTCTTTATAGTGTAAAAACATTCTGTTGTATTCAGAGAGGATGGCTTGTGCAGGCATCCCCTGAATAGTGGCCACTCGATTTGTTTCCAGGTTTATTTTTTCTACCACAAATGTGCTATTTGGGACATTCCAGGGTCATTTGGGTCTTTGCTTCCATTTTTAACCTTTTTGGGGTATGTGTCCATCACAAAAATGTTTGCTTCTATTCTCTTTTTTTCTTTCTTATTTTTTATATTTGTTTATTTATATCTTCTCCTTATTTTTCTTTTCTTTCTCTTTAAAAATCTCTTCCTTCCTTCCTTCCTTCCTTCCTTCCTTCCTTCCTTCCTTCCTTCCTTCCTTCCTTCCTTCCTTCCTTCCTTCCTTCCTTCCTTCCTTCCTTCCTTCCTTCCTTCCTTCCTTCCTTCCTTCCTTCCTTCCTTCCTTCCTTCCTTCCTTCCTTCCTTCTTTCCTCTCCCCTTCTTTGCTTCCTTCCAAAAATACATTTTATTGATCCTTTTCATTATGTCACAGTAATTTCTTGATGAAAACCCCTCCCCCTTTAGACTGTCCTGTCCAATGTCTATTAACTTAAATCAAAGTTATTTCCCCTCTTGTTAAAGTCATCATTCTCAACTAGCCCCTAGGAATCCACAGCTGTCTATGGGGTCCAGAGATGGGCTATGATGGTTTAAAGCACACCAACCTTTTGTGGTTCCCACAGTCTGGGCTGGATATTTTTCTCGCAAGTCTGACTAGGATCTTACAGTCATTCTAGGAAGCTTGGTTTGTTAATATTTGAAAGTCTGAGATCTTTGGAGGAATATTAACGACCTACAACTACATGTTTGGAGCTTTCTTCATCTGGAGCAGCTCAGATTGCACCCAGGGTGGGGGGATGGGAGTGGAGAGAAGGCACTGAACTCAGGAGAAGACAAGACATGGCCAGTGTTTCTCTCCTGTTTGGCACTGAGCATCCTGGGAGGCTCCAGGGGTTCGAGGGCAACCCCCATTTATTTTAAATTCAGCCCCTCCTTGTTACCTTGGGGATAATTCTATCTCCTCATCCTGACCTTCAGGGCCTTCATAAACTGCTCCAACATTCCTCTCCAGTCATATTTTACATATTTTACATTTTGCTTCTGTGCGTGTAGGGTAGTCCAACTAATAGGACAGCTATTCCTGGGGCTGTATATTCCATCTCCAGAATCTGACCACCCTCCCCAACCCCCTCCCCCTCCCTCTCACCCCTCTCCTCCCTTCCTCCTCTCTATCCTCCTTCCTCCTCTCTATTCCCCTTCCTCCTCTCCCCGTTTCTTCTCCCCCCCTTCTCCTTCTCCTTCTCCTTCCTCCTCCCTATCCCCTCTCTCCTCTCCCTCCCTTTTCTTCCTCCTGATCCTCAACACCTGCAGCACTGATCAGCCAATGGAATTAGAAATACTTATCCTTAAATCCACATCCTCAAGACCTGGCAGAGTCCTGGCTCAGCATTCACATGAGAATTCCTGAAGAGGACACTCTGTCTTCTGTTAATATTCTCATCCATTTCAAATGAAATCATGTCTGTAAAGGGCTTGGCCACCCTCAAAGTGATCGATGAATGCCTGGCTTTGAAGGCAGAACCCCCAACATTCACTCTCCTAGTCTTCCTCCTTTCTCACCTGGAGTATTCTGACCGCCTCCTAATTGGCCTCCCTGCCTCTAACCTCTCCCTACTGCTCCAAAGTGATCTCCCAGAAGCTCAGATCTGACCACACCCCTCCCCTACTTAAAAAGCTTAGATGACTTCCTATTGCCTCCAGGACAAAATACAAATTCTATTTGACCTTTCAAGCCTTTTACACTCTGATCCTAGCTACCTTTTGGTTTTTAAATAAAAAAATTAATAAGCTTTTATTTTCTCTCCGTCTCCCTATCCAGCTTACTTTTACACTTTCGACCGTCATTCACTCGAATGTAGCTTTTTTTCTTTTCCTCAAACTTGGTACTCCCATCTCCCACCCCCATGCATTTGCACTATCACTTCTCCCCGCAACTTCAAATGCTCTCCCTCCTCATCTTTGCTCCTAGAATTCCTAGCTTCCCTCAAAGCTCAGCTCAAATGGCACCACCTACTTACCCCACTGGAGTATTGGTGGTGCCTCCTCAACCCTGACAAAATTTTATTTTATTAAATTTTATTTATTTTTTTTATATATTTAGGCCCTGTTTATTTTTAATATATTTATATGCCTGCCCATTGTTTCTTCTTATAGAACATGCTCCTGGGCAGGAACTGTTTCTGTATTAATGCCCAACTTAGAGTGGGGTCTTAATAAATGTGTTTGCTCAATAGATCAGTGGCACTTTATGGTTTGGAGAGTGACAGGGTTTCATTTGAAGCAGGCCAGAGAAGAACTAGGAGAATGAGCTCTTTGTATGACTTTCATGTGGAAGCCCAAGGGGCCAGGACCCTGCTGGTGGTGGTGGTGGCTTTAGAAAAAGCACTGCTAATTCAGGTGGTTGTTCAATGATTCCTATGTCCCTTGGCTGTTAATCTCTCCCAGTGACAGTCACCATGGGGACTATATAAGAGGCGGAGGTTAGTCTCAGCTCTTCCCTCTTCCCTGAGGAGGTATGGGTGGGCATAGATGCTTGGGAAGCCAGAAGGGATCAGCAGGGGTTGGGGAGACAGACACCAGAAATGTAGTCAGAGGCCGAGGGTCTGATCCAGTCAAATCATGGACCCAGGGAACGTTTATTAAGCCCTTAATAATCATCTCAGTTGAGTTTCACAACAACTCCAGGCTGTGGTTATGTCATACAGGTTTTATTATTCCCATTTTTCAGATGAGAAAACTGAGGCCCAGAGAAGTTAAATGACTTGCTCAAAGTCAGACAACTAGTAAATGTCATAGGTGGGATCTGAACCCAGGTCATTCTAATTCCAAGTCCAGTACTCTTGTCATTACGTCAAACTGCCTTTACACTCAGAATGAATAGAATAATCGTAACACCCAAGAATCATAGTCATACAGCAGGAGGGAGCCATAGCCTGTCATTTTACAGATAGGAAAACTAATAGCTAAAGAGGGTGGGTGACTTGCAGAAGGTCAGAAGTAAGGAGGGTCCTTGGGGGAAAGGACCTTCATAATTTTACAGATGGGAAACTAAAGCCCAGATAATTTAGTTGACTTATCCAAAAACATACAGCTTGTAAGTTTCAGAGGAAGGATTTGAATTCAGGTCCTCTGAATGGTTAGGGATCATAGAGATTATCTGACATCACTCTGTGTGCCCCCTTGATAACCCTAGATTCATGATTACTCCAGTTATGGTTGGATCAGAGATGGAAGGCTGCTTTTAGGGTGGTGGACTTGGCTCTGGGAAGCCATGGGGAATACTGCCAGCTGTGCCATGAGCAGGCAAGTGACACTGGCCTTTCTGAACCCAAGGTAGGATCACATGGCAGAGTGTTAAGACAATGGAGATGTTCAGTAGATCTATAAGGGTTGTACCCTATGGTCAACCCATGTGCAAGAATCACAGCATTGGAATTCCCCACAATAGGATATCCCCAGTGAGTGGTGGGCTAGCCTCTGTTCCAAGATCTTCAAGGAGGGGGCACTAACCACCTCTGTTGGCAGCCCAGTTCATGTGGGACAGCTTTGATCATAGAGAAGTTTTTTTCAAAACCAGGCCTCAACCGTTCTTTTTGTAACTGCCCCCATCACTCCTGGTTCTGCCCTCATGGTTCAAGCAGAACAAGCCAGAATGGGATAGGGTGGGGGATTATTATTATTTGTTAAGATATTGCAGAAGAGATGAATTTCTGGAAAAGAAGTTGGGCAGGTCACATAATGGTGCTAACCAATGGACATTCTGCGTGTGACCCTGGTGTACCCATCAAGAGGCCTGGGGGAAGGCTCCCAGAGGAGGAGTATGCAGATGAAAGTCATGCAGGGTGAGATGTCCTGAATGCGTGGCAATCTGCACCAATGGAGAGGTGGCCCAAATGGATAGAATCCCAGATCCATTGGTGCAAGTGCTTTTAGAGCCTCATGGACTGCAAAGGCTAATAACTAACAAAAGGCATCTCCTCCAGCTTCCCTTTATAATAAGACTTTTCTACAGAGGTCACATGGGGCCATGTTCCCATTGGAAATCAAACCATCCGTGTTCTTTCCTTAGCCTTTGCTAGTTCAACTGTTCAGTTTCATGAATATCCCCATGAGCAAAGACCCTCATCAGGTTAAATGGGCTAATAGAGAGACAAAGTCTCTGAGAAGGGCAGGAGATGATGAGGACTTGATCACCTGACTGAGAAGCTTGGGGATTTAGAAGAAAATACAAAACAAAACAGCTCCTCAAAGAGCCTTCCATGGCCAATGCTGTTGGCTGCTACAGGGATGCAGCAGGCCCCAGTCCTGCCTCTTGTCCTAGGGGCAGTACAGAATGATCTGTGCTAAGGAACGTCCAAGGAATGCAGAGAGTTTTGAATATTTATTGAACATTGTGACCTGCTTGATGCCGAGCCACAAACCAATTAACATTCATTGCAAGTCATGGTGTTCCAGGGGCTGAGTAGTTTTGCCCTCAGTGACTGGCTAAGGAGCCCAGAGGATGCTGGAACCATATGTGAGTCAGGTGTTCAGTGTCCTTTGTGACTTTCCCCAGTATCTTCTTTAGGAGCTGACATGTCACCTTGCATCAATTTCAGGATTTCTGACACTGCTGATGGGCATCAACTTGTCCTCCTAGGGCCAAAAGGGGAAATGTGGGAGTGCTGAGTGGAAGGTCCAGGGAGGTTGACTTTAGTTCAACACATGAGAAATTCTTAACTCTTTAGGTCTCTAATGATGGACTGGCTGCTTGGGGAAGTAGTGAGTTTCCCATCACAGGAAGCATGGTCATGCAAGGAATGGATAACCATATGCTAGAGAGGGCATAGAGAGACTGATCCTTCATTGAGTTGACCTAAGGGAAGTTCAATGTCCTTTCAAACTTGAAGACTTATATAGCTTTTGTTCAATTTTTCAGTCATGTCTAACTTCTCATGACCCTGTGGACATAGCATGCTAACACTGTCCATGAGGTTTTCTTGGCAAAGACTGTGTAGTGCTTTACCATTTCTTTTTCCAGTGCATTAAGGCAAACAGAGGTGAAGTGACTTGCCCAGGGTCACACAACTAGTAAGTATCTGAGGCCATATTTGAATTCAGGTCTTCCTGACTTTGGACCTGGTGCTGTATCTACTATACCCACTAGCTGCCTCCTGACCAACTCATAGGAACATAGATTTAGAGTGGGAAGAAACTTTAGGGACCAGTGAATGAAATGTGACTCAGAGAGCTTAATGACTCCTTTAAGGCACTCAGGTGGTAAAGAACTGAAGTGGCCCTTCCCTGCCCAACTCAGCCCTCTGACCAATGCACCACACTGCTCTCTCCTCCACAGCTCTAGGTTTCTCTGAAGGTGGACTACATGATTGTAGGGGAAGAAAGACAAGTTCATGGAGAAGCGAGAAATACCAAGATTGCTCTTCTCCTATCTCTCTCCATTTCTCTCTGTCCCTCCTTCTCTCTCTTTTTGGGTCTCTCCATCCTCCCTCTCCTTACTGTCCTTGCTCTGTCTCTTCCTTTCTCTCCTCTATCCATCTCTCTCTTCCCTCCATTCTTTGTCTCTCTCCCTCCCTCTCCCCTTTGCTCATTTCCTCCCCCCTCTTTCTCATCTTTCTCTCTTTCCTCTATTTTTCTCTTCTTCTCTCTCTCTCTATCCTTCCTTCCTTCTCTTTCTATCTCTCCCCTCTCACTGTGTGCCTTCTCTCTGTCTCTCTCTCCCTCCCCCTTTCTCCCTCCTCTCTCTCTCTCTCCCTCTTCTCTTTTAATCATAATGCTTATTCATGAAATTCTGAGCTAAGTGACATGAAGGTTATTAGCAGTGGGACAGAGTAGCCATCTGAACTCAAACTCTCATAATGAAGCAACTCATCCCTGGTGCTAGATCTCCTGCTGGTGGTGGGGGAGGGGTCAAGGCCAAGAAGAGTTTGACTTGCTTTGGTTTTTAAAGACAGTGAAAGGAAGAAAAGAGGTGGAGAGGCAGAAGGTCCCAGGCAGTTTCAGTCTGTGTCTTCACATAAACTTTCTTTCATGGGGGGAGGGGAGTCCTGTCTTTCATACTTTCCTATAAATGTCCTGAAGGCTTGGGAGATAACTGGTCTCTGAGCTCCCTGCAGTGAAACTTGCTGGGTTTGGGAGAAGA
Organism: Bettongia penicillata ogilbyi; assembly: GCA_023548195.1. Taxonomy (NCBI): domain Eukaryota; kingdom Metazoa; phylum Chordata; class Mammalia; order Diprotodontia; family Potoroidae; genus Bettongia; species Bettongia penicillata. The sequence continues at coordinate 9,639,436 of JAJHZJ010000134.1, read as the reverse complement.
GATGTCAGCAGGAAGACCAGTGGGGCTGTTTGGGGATTGGGGTATGGAGCTGTTTTGGGGCCAAGGGCAGACAGAGAGGGAAGGTCACCATCCTCGCACAGGCCCGGAAGTTCCAAAGCTCAGTCAGGTACTGCTGACAGAACTGCCTGGCAGCTGGCATTTCTAGGGGGATTGTCTGCCCATTTCTGGACCAGCTGAGTGACCTCTTAAATGGCTATGTAAACAGTAATCAATAAAATAAAATAAATGTGAATTTGTGTGTGTGTGTGTGTGTGTGTGTGTGTGTGTTCTGGGGTGATATTGTAATAATAGCTGACATTTCTATAATGCTTTCAGGCAGGTGGATCTCAGCCTTGTCTGTAGCATTTTCCTTAGAGAGGGGTCCCTGGGAAGAAAAGGGGGAGTGACTCAATGTAGTCAACTTTGCTATTTGCAAACTGAAATCATTAATAAAATCTAGTGTTTGAATGACTTCCACTGGCCTAGGATACAAAACTGCAGCTCTAATGGAAACATCTGATCCCCTGGGGCAGAGCTTTAATTCCAGTTTGCTTAGGCAACACAACTCCTGTTGTCACCTTTCTCCTGGTTTATTCACTTGAGACTCACAATGTCAGTGGACTCAGAAATCCCCACAATAAGGTCACTGCATTCCGGGAACCCAAACACATCACAGTTCCGATTAGACCCTAGGTGTACTACTGAACTCAGTTCTGGCTGCCATATTGTAGGAAGGGCATTGATACTCTGGAGAACATCCACAGGTGGGTAACTAGGATGGGGAGGGCTTTGGTATTGGACCATATTAGAGCAGACCAATTGAAGGATCAAGGGAGATTTATTTGGAGAAGAAAAGACTGAGTGGGGGAGGGTGATAATCATCTTCAATTATTTAAAAGAACATTATTTGGAAGAGAGATTTGAATTTTTCTACCTGCATCTAGAAGGCAGAACCAGTTGCAAAAGAGAAGAATTAGTGTTGACATTGGGAAACTCATCCTAACAATTGGAACTATCCCAAAGTGGAATGAGTTGCTTTTGGAGGTCTTCAGGCAAAGGCTGGAGGACCACATCATTCGCACATTATGGTGGAGATTCTTACTCAGATTTGTATTGGGCTGAGGGGTTCCCAGAATCCCTTTCAGCTCTACAATTCTGTGTTTCTGCATTTCCTTTCCCATAGTCAAACTTCTGGTCCATTCATTCGGCTCTAATCCCCTCCAAGTTCTGCTCCTGCCTCCCAGGACTTCCCTACCATTTCTAGCTATCTCCTTACTCTGAAAGTTCCCTGGAAAGCTCCAGGAGGGCCACGGGGCTTTCTCAGTCAAAAAAGATCGCTTGGTCCTGGGAGCCCCTGCTCTCACTGGTAGGTTCCTCCTGAAGCTTCCATCTTGAGAAAAGGTCCAGGTCAGCCTTTTTCCTTCCTGGGCCAGCTCTCTTTGGAACTGGAGAGCTCCACCACCAACACCGTGTCTCACCTGCCTCACCCTTTTGGGTGCCGTCCTCTCTCATTTGAATGTAATTCCTAGAGAATAGGGACAGTCTTTGTTTTTTTATTATATGTATATCCTGATTTTATTGTATTTCTATTTTATGTTATATAATATTTTATTGTATTTATGGGCAAGAACCTAATAAATACTTGCTTACCTGACATTTGGAACAGGTTGCAAGAGAGTTTTTAAAACCTAGTTCTTAGTGCATCATCTCAGGAAGATGTTATTTCAAGGTCTGAGGAGGCCTGTGTTCCCCCACACAATGGCCAGATTCCCTTCATCGTCCAACGAGGTATATTCCTCATGATTTTTGAGTGTTTAAATAGGACCCAGAGTTCTTGTTGACCCACAGTTCTCCTCATTTCTGTTGTTTTATACTTCTGCTTGAATAAAGGAGTTTCTCTGGAAGATCTTTTGTCTGACAATCCCCGGGTCTCGTTTCCAGGCACCAAGTCAGTTCATAACTCTTTTCCCAAACTCTGGCAATGGCATATTTATCCCAAAGAAATGTTAAATCAGGTGCTTCATTATCCCTGGCTCTCCGGAGAGCACATGGCCAACCAGACGGCTCCAGATTTATGCTTCCCCAGCATTTTGTGCAAGTGACTCACTCTGAATTTTTAAATTAGTAGATAAGCTAGGCTCCAGTGAAAGAATCTCAGTTCAATTACATCCCCTTTTGGTCACTTAACCTGACCAAGGCAGCATTGGAATCAGCTAAATCAGTCAGTCAAATTAAAGACCTACCATGTGCCAAGCACTGTGCTAAGTGCCAGAGGTACAAGAAGAAGTAAAAGACAGTCTCTGCCCTCAAGGAACTCATAATCTAAAGACAATGGGCAAGCAAATATACACAAAGCAAGCCCTACCCAAGAGGAATAGGAGAGAATGAACATAGGGGATGCACTGGAGTTAAGAGGGCTTGAGGAAGGCTTCCTGCAGGAGGTGGGAATTTAGTTGGAACTCAAAGGAAGCTGGAGGTCAGTAGTTGAGTGCAGGGTGGGAGAGTGCTCCAGGCATGAAGAACAGCAAGAGAAAATGTCCAGAGTCAAGAGACAGTCTTGTTGCGGTGCCCTGTTTACCTCAGTTTCCTCATCTGTAAAATGGTGATAATAACAGCATCTACCTCCCAGGGTTGTGGTGAGGAGCAAATGAGACAATTTTTGTAAAGTGTTTAGCACATAATAGGCATTTAACAAATGCTGATTCCCTCCCCTCTTTCTCTAACAAAAATGGCAGTGCAGCCTAAATAGACAATATCATATCTTTCAGTTAATGGCCATTTTGTGCAATGCTGGGGATAGAGATGAAAGTGGATCAGTCCCTAACCTCACAAGACTGACATTGTCCTGGGGGAGACAAAGACAGGTGCACAGATATGTAATATCTCTCTATCAACCATCTGTCTATCTGTCTATCTATCTATCATCTATCTATTTATCTACATACCTATCATCTATCTATCTATCTATTATCTACCTATCTATCTACCTAGCTAATCTATCTATCTATCTATCTATCTATCTATCTATCTATCTATCTATCTATCTATCTATCTATCTATCTATCTATCTATCTATCTATCTATCTATCTATCTCTCATCTATCTATCTATGTAACAGTAAAAAGCATTGCTGGACCCAGGAGGTGGGAGCCTTGATCTCCCCTCTACACTCATGGGCTATTTCAGATCCTCACCTGGGATGACTCTAGAAAGAAGAAGGGTTTAGGAACCTTTTTTTTGGTTCTTTATACCTCTACCCTGAATCCCAAGAAAAAATACTTAAAACTTAAGTTATGCCCGGGATCTGCCCAAACAGGAAGTTAACAGGTCCTCCTTCCCTCCTTTTCTCCCTCCCTCCTTCCTTCCTTCCTTCCTTCCTTCCTTCCTTCCTTCCTTCCTTCCTTCCTTCCTTCCTTCCTTCCTTCCTTCCTTCCTTCCTTCCTTCTTTCCTTCCTTCCTTCCTTCCCTCCTTCCTTCCTTCCTGATGACACAAAACTCTCTGCCATGTTTGGACTTTTCCCATGCCTATCCATTCCCCATAAAATTGAGTTCTCAGAGGGAATGAGAGCATGGCCTGAAGACATGAGGAACACAAAGCTGCATTCCTTCATTCCTCATCAGAGCTCAGGGCATTTATGAAGCAACCTCCTGAAGCATGACTGAAATTTAGGAAAGAATTTGTAGTTTGTGAATTCTGCTGGAGGTGGGGGTGGAGCAGTGTGTGATGAAGGGGATCTGGACCTGAAATCTCTCCCTCCCAGGACTTCAGTAAGCACTGTAAGGTTGACTCTAAGGTCAAAATTAGCTTGGCAGCAACTAACAGGATAGTCCAACCCCTTGGAATCATGTCTTCTGCAGAGGCCAGGAGCCGAGAGGTCAGTCACCTTCTACCCACCAACCTGGTGGGACCCTGGGATGTGGAGGATGGAGTTGGATGAACAATTACAATGCAATGGCAAACCGTGGAAACCAGTGGTTGTCCCTAAAGATCCAACAAAAACCCAAGACATGGCAGTCACTGTCCTGAAGGTTCTTGAGAACATGGGATCTTGTTGCCTTGAGTCTTATTGACCCTGCCCCCGCTCCCAAACCAGCTTTTCTTCCCAGCACAGAAGGTGGGACTGGCTCTGTTCTATCCAAATCTCTTCCACAACCTTCTTATGCAAGAAATGGGAATGAACTGTAGCTGGTGACTCAGAAACTGATGTGAGGGGACCATTAGATGAAGAGGGTAGTGGAGGTTGACCAGGGCTCCCTATGATCTCTAAGAGAAAACATAAATTTGCCTTGGCATTCAGTATTCTACACAAGCTGGTGACCTGTCCAGGTTTATCACAAATGACTCCTCATCATCCACTCTACATTCTAGCAACCTTGTTGCTTTATATAAATGACATTCAATTCTCCCTGCTCCAGACTTTTTGCTAGAACTTTCCCCCATGCCTGTGGTACTTTCCTATCTTGCCTCCATCTCCTAGAATCAAAACTGAGCTCAAGGACTGCCTCCTGCTTTGCCTAAGGACCTCACAAAGACCCAGGGTCTGGTCTTCCCAACATAAGACTTTGTGTGCCCACCCCAAATGAATTTGCTCTAAAAAGTTGGCTTAAGCAGTCACTTAATGGCACCTCTCCATGGTTCTCCTAAGGCTAGCTCCAGGATAAGCAGTGTTTAAGGCATCAGAACTCTTGGTGCTTGCCCTGGGTGAGTATAGTGACTTCTAAGTTTCAGTGGTAGCATGGC